>CM035416.1:117475752-118198252 GCA_020310875.1 Ceratopteris richardii | reverse complement strand
TTATTTAAGGCTTAAACATACAAGTTGCAGTAAAAGCAAGGAGTTCATGGCATATCATATATCTATTGATAAATTGGACAGAGATAATTATCCTGCTTGGTTAATGAGAATGTAGGCCCTACTTATGAGTAAGGATCTCATGATCTATATAATGGTGAGGAAGAAAAGCCTATTTTTGAAGATGATGCTCAACCAAAAAGAGAAGAGCTACAAGCTTCAAAGTTATGGCAAAAGAAAGATGCAAATACAAGAGCTTATATCTACAACACAATTTCAGATCACTTGTTGCCACACATCAGAGGCTTGGAAACAATATAAAGTATATGGAGTGCACTGGAAGATCACTTCTTGAACACTACTAAATCTAGGAAAGCTAGTTTATGGTAAGAGTTTACCACATTAAAAAGGAAGCATGAGTCAAAGAATTAGTGATTATGTCACTAAGGTGAAAGACTTGGCAGATAGTCTTGGATCTATAGATGAAAATATTGAAGATCATAGGTTGATTGCACAATTACTTATAGGTTTGAGAGGAGGTGAAAGGTTTAAACCTTTTGTATTATCAATTGGACTTTCATTAAACCATTTTGTACCACATCTAGATCAATTGCTTGGATTGATACTTGAATTTGAGCAAGACTTGAAGCTAGATGGAGATAAAGGACAATGCTCTGCTATGTATGCAAAGAATAAAAATAAAGGATATAAAGGTAAAGAAAAGGAGGATGAAGAATAGAGTTCTTAGGTCAATTTTGTCAAAGGAGGCAATGGAAGAGGTAAAGGTAGAGGAAATGGAAGAGGAAGATGAAATCATAATAGTAATAAGAAGACATGATGGATATGTGGATTGAGCAAACATTTATCATATGATTGTTGGCACAATAAAAATAGTTCAAATCAAAATCCGAATAACAATGCTAGAGGCAGAGGTGGAAGGTATAAAAATCATTTTCAAAGAGGAAGACAACATCAAAGAGGAGGCTATGGTAGAGGTGGAGGAAGAAATTGGGGACAAAATAATTCCTACAACACTACCTAATCCAATTATGCAAATGATACACAGAACAAAAGCCATACAACAATGATGATTAGAGTTAATGTCAAAATTAGAAGAACACTAGTCATACAATTCAAACAAGATAACACAAGGCATAATGTACATTCAATTGGAAAGTGAAGTGCAAGAGTGGAGTAGACTTGATCACGAATGTTTTGTATGTTGCCACAATACCTAAGAACTTGATTAGTGTGGGAAGAATAGTTGAAAAAGGTTTTCAAGTTAGGTTTACAAATGAAAGAGTTTTTGTGGAAGATCCAAACAAAGGATATAATCAAATTGTCCATGGTAAGAAGCAAGGGAGAATGCTCACTTCGAAAGTGCAAGGGAATATTGGTAAAACCTTGCTTACACATGGTGAGGAGGTGATTATAAAATTAGACCTCTGGCATAAGAGGTTAGGACATTTCAATGAAAGAGGAATCAAAGGTTAGTGGCAAATCTATCTGTTTTAGGTTTGGAAAATCAACATATGGTCTGCAAATGTGAAGCATGCCAAATGGGAAATGCACATAGATAAGCCTATCAGAAGAAAGGATTGAAGCATGATGGAATACTAGAGCTCATCCATACATATGTATGGGGATCAACAAAAGGAGGATCAATCAATGGCTCTAGGTATTATGTTATTTGTATTGACGATGTTACAAGATGGATAAATCTTTATGTTTTGAAGGAAAGATCATAAGTATTTGGAGCTTACAAGCATTTCCATGCATATGCAAATAGATTAACAAGTCAAAAGTTAAAGAGGTTAAGGTCTAATGGAGGGGTGGGATACTTCTCCTAAGAATTCAATGATTATCTTTGGAATGGAGGTATCAAGAGAGAAATAATTTGTAGCTATATGCCTCAAAAAAATAGGGTGGTGGAAAGAAGGAGTAGGACCATGGTTGAGTTTTCTAGGGCCATGCTTAAATAAAAGAATTGTCCAAATTATCTATGGGCTAAGGCTGTGAGTATTACCACTTATCTTGTAAATAGGTTGCCATGTACAACTCTTGATGGAATGACTCCATATGAAGCTAGGTGGGGTAAGAAACCAACATTGGATCATTTTAAAGTATTTGGATCAATTGCCTATGATTATGGACCATCCCAACTCAGGGCTAAACTAGAATAAAAGGCAAAAAAGTATCTATTTATTGGATATGATGAAAAGAAAATGGGTTATATGTTATGGAATCCTTTAACCAAACAATTTCTTATTTCTAGAGATGTAATATTTGATGAACCAAGTCAAAAAATTGAAGAATTTGAAGAAGAGGTAAGAAGAACAAATCAAAATACTTTATAATGATCAAATGTTGGTTTCTTACCCCACCAAACTTCATAGGGAGTCATTCCAGTAAGAGCTATACATGTCAACCTATTCACAAGATAAGTAACTACATTCATAGCTTCATCCCATAGATAATATGGATAATTCTTTTATTTAAGCATGGCCATAGACCACAAAACCACATTCCTATTCCTTCTTTCTACCACCCCATTTTTTTGAGGTTTATGTATGCAAGTTATTTCTCTCTTGATACGTGCATTCCAAAGATAATCATTGAAATCTTGGGAGAAGTATTCTCCCCTCCAATTGGAGTTTGAGATCTAAGGGAGCCCGTGAACAACACAAGGAAGGAAAAGAAGCTTGGAGCACAACAAATAATAGTGAATGTAGTACCAAGTGAATGTAAAAAGATAATAGAATTGTTTTGTGGATGGACCCCACAACCTATATCCCATCTGTTTATCATCATATCCAATGAACACATACTTTTTAGCTTTAGGTTCCAATTTATGCCTCAATTGAGATGGCACATATGCATAAGCCAAACATCCAAACACTTTGCAATGATCTAAGGTAGGTCTCTTACCCCACCACGCCTCATATGGTTTCATACCCTGCAAATCTTACATGGTAATCTATTAACCAAGTATGTAGCTGTATTTACAGCCTCAACCCACAAATAATTTGGACAATTTTTCTCCTTCATCATTGATCTTGCAAACTCAATAAGAGTTCTATTTCTCCTTTCTGCTACACCATTTTGTTGAGGAGAGTACCTGCAAGTAACTTCCCTTTTTATACCTGCATTCCATAAGTAATCACTAAACTCATTAGAGAAATACTCTCCCCCTCCATCTGACCTTAGTCTCTTCAACTTCTAACCTATGATTCTTTCTGCATACACATGATAATGTTTGAATGTATTAAATACCTCTGATTTATCTTTGATCACATATATAGTGATCCACCTGGTAGCATCATCAACATAAATCACATAATATCTTGAGCCATTTATAATGAAATCCTTTGATGGTCCCCACACATCTGTGTGTACCAATTGAAGCTTCTCTGAATACATAAATCCATGCTTATTGTATGATTGCTTATGAGCCTTACCTAATTGACATGCCTCACATCTGTATGTCATATGTTGACCTGCAACATTAGGCAATCCAAGCACTGAACCATTGTTAACCATATCCTTAATACCTCTTTCATTGAAATGTCCAAGCCTTTTGTGCCAAAGATCTAACCGAGAGATCTTATGTCCTCCATAAGTGAACAAGGCATGGCCAACATTACCTTGAATCTTCAATGTGAAGAGTCTTCCTTCTTTCTTCCTTGAAAAAATTTGTTTATACCCATTGGTAGGGTCTTCCACAAAAAATCCATCATTAGTGAACCTTACTTCATAACCTTTTTCAACAATTTGCCCTACACTTATCAGATTCTTTCGAATTGTAGGAACATATAAGACCTTACTCAGAACAGTACTTCCATCCTTGGCCTTCACTGATCCAATTGACTTCACATTGTGCTTTGTATTATCACCTGTTTGAACTACATGATTAGTTACCTTATTCTCCAAATTAGTCATCAAAGCTATGTCACCACTTAGGTGATTCCTACACCCTGAGTCAATGTAGAAGACTCTTTGGTCTTCACTTTGTCTTTCACAAGTTGCATTCATAATCAAGGTTGAATCCTCCTTCTGATATGAAGCATAGTTGTAGTAGGTATTGTTGTAGGATTGACTTTGGAATCCTCTACCTGCATTTCTTCCAAACTAACCTCTACTACCTCTACCTCTGAAATTACATCTTTGGTTTTTGCCACCTCTTGCTCTTGAATTAAAGTTCTGACTATATCCTCCATTATTCTGATTATTATGCCAACAAGCATGAGCTAAATGATTTGTCTTACCACAAATCCAGCAAGCTTTGGCTCCATCTTTATTGCTTCTGCCTCTTCCTCTACCTTTGCCACCTCCTCTTCCTCTTAGGAAATTGGCTTGGCTAGTTGTACCTTCTTCTTCATTTGCTTGTTGCTTGCCTTTGCTATTCTTCTTCTTATACTTTGAATACATTGCTTGACCTGCACTCTTATCACCATCACTTTTGACGTCTTGCTCAAAAGTTAGCATGTGTCCCAACAACTGATTCAAATCAGGAGTGAAATGATCTAGTGACAATTCAATAGACAAAATGAATGGCTTCCATTTCTCATCTCCTCTCAAACCTATGAGGATTTGTCTTACCAATTTATCCTCCTCAATATCTTCATCAATTGCTCCTAATTCATCTGCAATGTCCTTCATTCTTGTTACATAATCAGAAATGGATTGATAAGCCTTCTTCTTGAATGTGGTAAACTCTGCCCACAAAGATGCCTTCCTTGACTTTGTAGTGTTTTGGAAATGCTCCTCCAAAGCATTCCATATATCACTTGCAGTTTCAAGACCTCTAATATGAGGTAGCAAATAGTCATTGACTCCCATGTAGATAATGCTCCTTGCTTGAGCATCCTTCTTCATCCAAGTCTTCAAATCTGAGAGTTCATCCCTAGTTGGAACACTAGGATCTCTAAATTGTGGTTTTTCTTCTTCACCTGTGATGTAACCTATCAGGTCTTTGCTCATGAGATGAGCTTCCATCCTCATTGACCAAGCTGGATAGTTTTCTCTATCCAATTTCTGTATCTGAAGAGAATCTCCCATCCTTTCTTCACCTGTGTATTAAATTCTTCAAGTTTTATGAGGAATAAGTGTACCTTTACTTTGAATGTAGTTCTTTTTGGACTTCTTGATTGCTTCAAGCCTCCTTCTCAAGCTTTTCCTTTAAGCTTTCACCTTTTGAACCTTCAAATGTTGATTCTGTATGATTGCAGTACTCGGGGTCCTCCTTTCTTCTATTTGGATGATTCTTTCTTTGATACCACTGATGGAGAGTGTTAATCTCCAAAAGAACAAGTTATCCTTGATGTTAGAGCACCTATATATCAAGAACAACTCAAAACCTTTAACAATTTGGAAGATCAATACCAGATTATCAAAATTTTGAACTAACTGTGAAGAGAGTTACTACTCAAAAAGTCTACTGTAAATAATTTACTCATTGACTAATCAAATGTGTAAAGTTTTCGATAAAACTTTGCACAAGGTGTCAACTGTAGATTGTGCACCTTCTCCAAGTTAAATCATCTCAAATGATTCAGTAAATCTTGAGAAATGAACCAAACAATTCACCTATTTCTAAAATTGTTCTCCTATATAGTCGAGGTTGACACCTTCAACTTCTAACACACAGTTCTCCCAAACTAGAACCTGTTTAAGAAAATGATTTTAGCCATAGATGGCTTACCTTCCAACTTAGATTTTGACTTTTGATTTGTGCAAAACTTTACATTGTGCACTGAGAACTGATCAATTCTTTGACCATCAAGATTGCACCTGATTCAGAAGACACTCAACACTTCTTCACATACAAATGTTCCTACACATAATTCTCTCAGCTTGTTTACAATTAGGCTCTCACGCTTTAATCATAGACTCATTAAATATGGAATTAGACACCTACAAAAGGATTCTTGAAATGATCAAGCACAGAAGGAGAACACAACAAAATATCGGGTGCAACTTTTTCTTTTATTGAGAAAACTTTACATCTGAATGATGAGAGTTCTTTCTCACTTCTCATGTGTCTAGTGACTATTCTAACTTCTAATTCTTCTCATCTCATGCTCTCTCATACTTTCCCCAACTTTTTACTTGTATATATAGGCATATATGTACACGCTCATGACCATACAAAAGGTATAAGTGAGCTAACTAAATATTAATGTACATGTGTATACAAGTCTTCATTTCTTGAACATGCTCTATCTTCAATCTTCAATTGTTGATCTTTTCTTCATCCTTTGACCTCAAGTCTTTATCCAAAACATCAATTGGTGGTTGACTTGCACCAACACTCATGTATAAGGAAGTGCCAAGCTATGTGGAAAGAGATCAATCCACAAAATGAAGTAAGCCCAAAGCTTCGAAATTCTCCCGAGGTAGATCATTTGCAAAAAGATATGCAATGTTATCCTCTAAAGGCACGTATGACAAAATGATCTCTTCAACACAAAACCTCTCTGTGACATAATGACAATGCACCTCAATGTGCTTTGTGTGAGCATGGAACAAAGGGTCCATTGCAATTGCCAATGCACTCATATTTTCAATGAAGATGGTGGTGGTAGAAGACTGACCAACACCCAAATCATCCAAAAGGCATCTGAGCCACACACACTAAATATTCACTATGAAAGTTGTCCTATAATCAGCCTCACAAGTAGAAGTGGCTACAATAGATTGCTTCTTGCTCAACCAAGAGATGCATGATGTCACTCTAGCACAATGGTGAGTACCAACGTGAGGAGATCCACCTCATATATATATATATATATATATATATATATATATATGGAGACGTGAGGACTAGTATGAAGACTATGAGCAAGTGATGGCACGTGTGTGAGTGAGAAGCACACAAACATGCAGACACATACACACACACGTGCACACAAGGCAAGAACAAGGAGATGAACAATGGAGTTCTTTGCATTATTCAAAAAGTTTCTTACATAAGCTCAATTCACAAACAATCTAACCTCCAAAATGAGCTCTCTAGCTCTTTTTATAGTTTTCTGACTAGCTTTGGCCTTGTCCAGACCTAGTGTCCGGCTTAGTTAAAAATTAGGTTCTAGAGCTTATTTGAGGGCTCAAACGGGATCTACAAATTATGAAAATTGGTATGTATCTAATTCTAATACTCCTCAAGCTTGAGGACTCCTTGACTTGAACAAAAGGGAGTCTATTCTACCAAAAATGGGATTTAAAATGTGTGTGTAGTGATGAAAATCACTAAAGTTGAAATTAGTTCATGGGAAAAAAATGATTAGGTCTTGTTGCCTGTTGCCAGCAGCCAGAGGCATAGAAGAAGCGAAAGCATGTGAAGGCAGAGCATAACGAAGAAGCAGGGAGTCAGTCGAATCATTTTTCAAAGATTTATGTTTATAAATATTTTTCAAAACCTCCAACAGTGATTTTCATCACTTTTGTACCATATGTAACATAGAAAAACCCCTTTTTGTAATTCATAGCTCCATTTTGCGCAAGCCGAGGATTCCTCAAGCTTGAGGAGCTTAGATAGAATGCGCATACCAATTTTGGTTATTTTTAGACACCGTTTACCCTTTCAAATAGCATCTAGGACCTATTTTTTAACTATGCCGGTCACTAGATGTGAAACCGGTCAAAACTAGTCTAGAATCTTTAAAAAGAGCTAGAGAGCTCATTTTTGAGGTTAACTTGTTGGAGAAGAGAAGAGCTTAGAGCTATTTTGAGCTTGTAAGAGTGTTCTTGAGTAATAGAGTTGATTTCGTACCTTCCATTGTGTCTTGCTTGTCTCTTCATTGTGTGTGTGTATGTGTGTGTGCATCTTTATGCTTCTCACCTTCACTCTCACTTCATCTCACATTCACGATCTTCATATAACTCCTATCTCTTCCGCGGATTGACATTAAGGAGGTGGAGCTTCTTACGTGGTTCTCACCATTGTGGTAGAGCAACACCAAATTTGGCGCTGTTGCCGGGGATCGAGTCTAGGACGAATGTGTGATGGTAAGAGTATAGCAAGAAGTGGCGTTGGAAGGTAAGAATTTTAGTTTTTGTTGTTGTTTTTAGTGTTTTTCACTTCCCCCACACTCCATCTTCATCACCGCATCATCATCTTCAACTCCAAAAAAATCAGGAAATTCACCATATCCACCCATTCTCCTCATTTACCCTCATTTGTGCATGCGAGAGAGTGAGAGAGAGCTTTTGTGCTTGCATGTGCTATTGTGTTTTTGAGTTTTCTTGCAGGTACATCACTCCAGAGCATCAGGAAAGCTTGCAAAAAGGTAAAATTTCACTTTCTGTCAAAGATCTGTCGTGTGTCAGACCATCGCGATGGTCTGCCAACTTTGGTATTTTTGGTAAGCGAGTTCACCACGAGGTAGGCGACATACGTGCATACACGGATCCACAAACGCAGTTGCAAAATTTGCATTTTGGTGGACCATCGCGATTGGCTCAGACCATCACGATTGGCTCAGACCATCACGATTGTGTCACGCCATCGCGATTGGCTCACGCCATCGCGACGGCTCGGCCGGACCATCGCGACGGTCTCGCACCATCGCGACGGGTCACTTGAGCCATCACGATGGTTCACTTGGACCATCGCGACGATCCCGTCGACCCCATGCCATCGCGATAGGCTCATGCCATCGCGCCGATGCTGCCACGTGGCAAGCTAGACCATCGCGACGATACCCTTAGACCATCGCGATGCCTCGACATTTGAACCATCACGATTGGCTCAAGCCATCGTGCCTCGTGACCATCGTGACGGGTTCATGCCATCGCGATTGTCCCGTTGACCGTTGATCGACGCCATCGCGATTGCTCATCGATTGGACTATCACGATGGTTCATTCACGCCATCGCGATTGTTCACTTTCACGCCATTGCGATTGTTCACTTTCACGCCATCGCGATTGTTCACTTTTACGCCATCGTGATAGTTCACACCTTCGGACCATCGTTGTGCCACGTCATCGTGAAAATTCACCTGGACCATCGCGACGGTCCCAGACCATCGCGATTGTCTCATACCCTTTGCATCAACGCCCACACAGCCCGCCACTGCATCTTCACTTAGCATGCCATTAATTTTATCACCCACTGTAGATACTGCATTCCGACAGATGTTCACCTGCATGACTCAAGTAAGAGATGAATTTACATCTCTCGGCAATAATTACCGGACGCTGCAGCAAACAACGAATGATCTATAGTTGCAGCTTAATTCATTGTCGATCGAGAATGCCTCATTGAACACCCGCTACCAAGAGCTACGAGAGGCATATCACAAACTTGAACTAGAAAGTGAAGAAAAGATGAAAGAAGTTGTCACGGATATCGATAACTTGTTAAGGGCACATACTATTTGCAATGCAACGCTCACTAGGAACATGGGCTTACTCAGAAGACACCTAGCAGCAGCGAAAGAAGAGAACCAGCGCTTACAAGAACAGAACAGAGAGAATTTAGAAGCTGCTCTAGATCAGCTAGACCAACCATTGAGCCCTAGTCGCTTTATGGCCGTGCCCTCAGAATCTATGAAAATGTTGCTAGATGATCATGTCAGATTGTTAGATGAGTACGACAACATGAACGAGGAGTTTCAAAAGCTCAAAGATGAACACAAGATATTGCAGCTAAGAGCACCAATACCACAAGGACTACTAGCTCTTGCGGACCCATCTCCTGACATCCTAGAGGAACTCATCGCATTACGGGCCCAGGTATCAACGCTACAATCACAGATAGCCGTATATGAAGCACCCCCTAGGTCAGACTCGCCACCAGAACTACCAGCAGAGGAAGAAACAGTCACTATTCCGGTGGAGGAAACTTTTGAAGAAGCATATGAATCCCAACCCATCCCAGGTGGACGTGTCACGGTCAAAGGCTAGACGACTTTTGAGCTTCCAACTCCCGCATGGATGAAGACGATTGAAGAACTTGGGACAACCCACTCAACCAGGGTAGAGGCACAGTTACACGCCATGGAAATAATTGAAGAAAGAATTTTACAGTCCCCATACTTTGCTCATTTGGCCCCCCGCAGATACATATCTGGGCATGAGCTACAGTACAAACCGTATTTTATGTTAATGGTAGAATATCAGTTGGCCATAGAGAAAGAAATAGGCAAAAAGCCCTCCCACACAACTCAATTTGAGCTTGAAGATTTGCCACTAGATGCGCAGCAAGGAGAGATCTATCAACCCGATTGGCACGAGGATCTCTTACAGAATTATTCAGAGATGATGAGTACTTGGGTAAAGGCATCTCTACACTTAAAGTACAACCCATGTTGGGGACCAGTGCCACATCGCCGCTCCTGGACGTCATTTGCAATTAAGGTACAAAACAACAAGAAATGCCAGGATTGACTAAACTACCCATACTTCAGGCCACCCACAGGACCACCAACAGTGGGATACATGATGGCAATGATTCGCCATTGGCTCCCTCGCTTAAAACATATGGATGATATAGCAGCGCACATGACTGTCAAGATATTTGACATGATGCAGATGGCTTTCAAAGTCTTCTGTCGCGTCAAGGCACCCCATGTGAACACCCCGGGTTTCGAGCATGGTAATCTAGATCTTGCATATGATATGAGTACAACGCCATCGCTCCGGGTGTGTTATGCCTGGCATTGCAGAATCAAATACTTACTGGCGTGCTACAAGCAGACCTTCGAAGAAATGTTCACAATCGGTTTCTGGGAATACCATTTGGAAGTGTTCATCAGCAGGCCTACGCATTTACTTCAATTATTTGCCTATGAACAGATGGTATATTCCACGCATTATCGACTCCCACCATCCGATGAACCGAAACCCATTGATTGGGAGAAACTCGAGGCAGATTTGGCCCGAGGCATTCGAATATCAAAACACACCCTCGCTCAGGAGCTCCTACAGAATTACATCCGACAGACCTCACAACAAGGTTCTGTCGCGGACGATAGAAGCGAGAGGGAGGGGGGTGTTGGCAGTAGCCAGAGGCATAGAAGATGCGGAAGCATGTGAAGACAGAGCATAACGAAGAAGCAGGGAGTCAGTCGAATCATTTTTCAAAGATTTATGTTTATAAATATTTCTCAAAACCTCCAACAGTGATTTTCATCACTTTTGTACCATATGTAACATAGAAAAACCCTTTTTTGTAATTCATAGCTCCATTTTGTGCAAGCCGAGGAGTCCTCGAGCTTGAGGAGCTTAGCTAGAATGAGCATACCAATTTTGGTTATTTTTAGACACCGTTTATCCTTTCAAATAGCATATAGGACCTATTTTTTAACTATGCCGGTCACTAGATGTGAAACCGATCAAAACTAGTCTAGAATCTATAAAAAGAGCTAGAGAGCTCATTTTTGAGGTTAGCTTGTTGGAGAAGAGAAGAGCTTAGAGATATTTTGAGCTTGCAAGAGTGTTCTTGAGTAATAGAGTTGATTTCCTACCTTCCATTGTGTCTTGCTTGTCTCTTCATTGTGTGTGTGTATGTGTGTGTGCATCTTTATGTTTCTCACCTTCACTCTCACTTCATCTCACATTCACGATCTTCATATCACTCCTATCTCTTCCGCGGATTGACATTAAGGAGGTGGAGCTTCTTAACGTGGTTCTCACCATTGTGCTAGAGCAACATTGCCGTATTGTGCATGACTGCTCCATTATGCCTGTATGCTCTTCATATGACTTGTATGCCAACACTCCCCCCTTCCAAGCGTCTGTCACCCCTGACAGACCTCTGTTCCATAGGGTGGTCAATATAGTATTGGATGACATTGGTGGCTAGCTCGTGTTCTCCTATCCTTAATCCTCTTGCTAGATCAGCTTCCAATGCATCCCAATTTATTGCACCTGGGACCTCTGGTTGTGGTGTAGTGTAGTACTTGGAGTACATAGCTTGTTCGCATGCAAAAAGATGAAGTAGGTGTGTAGGTTTCAGTGCGAAGACCTCCGAGTGATACTCCCAAAAACCTGATCTGAACATTTCTTCGAATGTCTGTTTATAGCATGTAGGGAGGTATTTGATGCCTGCATGCCAAGCGTAAGCCACACGAATGCTGGGGGTGGTGCTCATGTCATACACCAAATCGTAATTTTTGTTGGTAAACCCCGGTAGACGTACCTATGGTGCTGCTGCATTTCTAAAGGTTTTCAGTACGACTTGCATCATATCTAAAATCTTAAGCATCATTTGGTCCGCCACATCTGGCATGGGCTTTAGTCGAGGCATCCAATGTCAAATTGTGGCCATCATGTATGCTATCGATGGTGGACCCTGCGGTGGCGCTATGTATGGATAATTGAGCCACTCCTTACATTGAGCATTGTTCTGTACCTTTATGTTGAATGCTTTCCATGATCGGTGTCGTGGAACAGGGCCATAGCATGGATTGTAAAGTAGATGTAATGGCACATTGTTACAGGTGCGCAGCATTTCAAGATATGTTTCAGGAAGTTTCTGCCGCCATGTCGGTTGATGGATTTTGCCTTTTTGCACCTCGAGAGGAAGGTCTTTGGGTTGAAATTGGGTTGTGAAGGAAGGTATCTTTCCTATGACTCTCTGTATTTCTGCGTTATAATCTTCCAAAATGATATAGTAAGGCTTGTATTGGAGTTCTGATGAGAGGATAAGACGTTGAGATGACAGGTTCTTGAAGTAATTGGATTGTAACACAATTTCTTCTATGACTCTCATGGCCTAATTTTGCACTACTGTTCGATCTTCATGTGAACTCCCCATTTCCTCCACTTGTCGTAGCCATGGGGGTCACGGTGCTTCGAACGTATCCTGACCTTATTCTGTTTGTTGTCCTCCTGGGAAGGGTTGTGGGTCATATTCTTCTTCAAACGTTTGTTCCACAGGAATTTGTACTATTTCTTTGTCGGTGGGAGCCTCTGGTGGGGAAGGCGGTCTTTCATATTGTAGTAGGCGTGCTTGCAATTCTATGACCTGTCTCTTAAAGTCGTGTAGGGCTGCTGAGTCAGTGATAAGAGACGAGGTTGAAGCACTGACTAGAGGCAAAGTTGTCGCGTCCTTTCGTCGTTGTTGCTTCAATTGATCCAATTCTTTTGACAACTGATCATGTGCTTCGAGTAGAGTAGCGTAGTCTTCCAAAATGATCTTGATATTGTATGGGGTCACAACTTGAAACTTTGAGAGACTGATGGGTGCCCTAGGTGTGCTTTTGATAGCTGCTTCTAGGTTTTCCTAATTTTGTAATTGCAGGCAGCGATTCTCTTCATGAGCAGCTACAAGGTGTCCCTTGAGTAGGGCCATATTTTGCTGAAGCTTTGAATTGCGTTCTAGCTGTGTTTGTAGATGACCTTCTACCACTGGTATTGCTTCTTGGTCTGTGTTCTGTAACTGTACTTCCAATATGCTATGAGCCTCTTGTAAAGTTTGGAATTGTGTATGGAGACGAGCATTCTCCTCTTCTAGTGCAGAAAGACGATGTTGCAGCACCTTCGAGTGCTCTTGCAGTCGTGCGTTATGTTGCTGGAGCTGATTGTACTCTGTCCTTAACTGTGATATACATGCAAGCATGGTATCCAATGCATTGCCTATGGATGAGGATGTGGTTTGTACAATGGAAGATGCACGGGGAGGGGATTGGGGAATGGGAACAGTGAATGATGGAGGGGGAAATGTGTGTGTGGATGATGGAGAGTGAATGATGGAGGGGAATGGAGATGTGTGTGTGGGTGAAATTGGTGGAGGGGGAATGGGAGAAGGTGGAAGTGTGGGGGGTGGGGGAGGTGCTGTGGGTGGCGAAATGTCCATACTTTCAGGTGTGGATGCAAGTGTGGTGTCTACCATGTATATTGGAATGATAGGTGGTGTGTGTGTGAGAGTAGTGAATAAGTGTTGTGTGGATGGTGGGGATGGGACCGATGAGGAGGGTTGGGTGGCGGCTTGATACATTCTACAAAAGTAGTCATGGGCGGGTTGAAGGAATGGTGGAATGGGGAGTGGAAAATGAGAACTTGGAGGCGGGAAAGCCATAAAAGGGGATGTGGAGGCTAGGAATCCAAAAAAAATGGATCTAGAGTCAGGATGGCCTATGACTGAGGGCAAGGGGGATGGTTGTCCTAGGGCAGGCTCTATGAGGGACTCAGTTATGACGGTGGCAGTATTATATAGGGGGTTTTTGAAGGAGAAAAACAACGTAGAACTAGAGGTTGGACTACGGAAGATGAAGGCTTGCTCTGTGGGTTGGGTAGTTGAGGTGATATTTACAGCTTTCATTCGAGGAGGGGATGGGGGAGGTGTCAGTGGTAGTGGTTCAGTTGACTCATCTTGGGTGATGGGGATCTCTTGGCCAAGGGTTCCTGCTGTTTGGGAGGTTGTCTCAATGGGTTTGGATGTAATAATAGGTCCTTCCCCTGTAGTAATGGGAATCTGGATGTTTTTACCTGATCGTGATTGTGTTTGAAATCTTCATGGATCATATTGAACTAGGGGCCTCTTAATCACTGCTCGGACTGCTTCCAGTACTCCATATGTGTTTGCTACCAATAATAGGCCTTCACTGTATTCGGAGTCAACTCCAGCTTCTTCTAATAGCTGAGCCATGAGCACCCTATTGCTCTGTTCGGTGAGCAGTTGTTGCGATCACACTCGTTCCATGATTTGATACAGCCTTCGGAGTTCTGTTGTATATGCGGTGGTTCCGGTGGTTTCTCGTGCTTCTTCTTCTTCTCCTCCCTCATCTTCTCCCCTCTGAGTGTTCTAGTTGTTGAGATAAAGTTCTCTGCTGATCATCATCCCAATGTACATGATGCCCTTCTGTGGATTTTCTCCATGTGCCCTGTTCTTCTATATCTGAATAGAACTCTACATCAGAGAGTTGTGTATTCTGCAAGAATGATTCGAAGTCGAAGGTACTCATCCCCTCAATGTCTCCAGTTGCAAGAAATTCAAATTCAGGAGGGACAGGAGGAGCCGAGGGGGGAGCTTGTGTTGTGCCTTCAGATCCAAATCTTGGTATGCGAATGGTAAAGGGAGGCACAGTGGCATCCCCTCGTGGTGAGACTTCTGGGGTCGTCAGAATTTCGCGTGTTTGGACACAAGGAATAGAGCCCCTCATGCGCTTGGATTGATGTGTGGCGGATTTGAGTCTCTTGAACATTTGTAGTTGTGACCAAGTTAATGCACGTTCAATAGGTATATCGTGTGCTAAGCACTTGTAGATGATGCGCGTGATTGCACAACAACCATTCACCACTAGCTTCCTATGTGACCTTTTATTTGCTTCATACAACTGCTCTATAATCCATATAGGAAGTTTAACCGGTAATGCACCTGTCTCTGCCAAGTAAAGAGCGAACCAAATCTGCTTGTGGGGTTGAGTGAACCGATCTTGACCGGGGAACGCAAAATGTTGCATGCACATGCGAAGAGGAATGGACACATTTGGTGTGAGTTCCGCCATATATTTCAACTTTTGTAGCTCCCTGTTCTTCATATTAGTGGGGATAAGAGGATCCTTCTCAGAGGGAACATGCGTGCCGTGCATGTTGAATGTAGAGCTCACCAATTCCAAGTGAGTTCGAACCTTTTCAACTCATTGTTTCCCAATAAGGAAGGAATGACAAATGATCCTGGTTTATCTTTTTCTTCATGCGCCTGTAATGTGGAGACCAAGTAGTAACATCGTAGGAGATCTAGTTCGGGTAAAGGTGCTGCAAAGTATTCGGTCAGACCTGCATGCTCCCATATGGTCTGCAGATCTTGTGTGTTTTGGAGAGTCTCAAACTCCTTGGAAAAGGATTGGAATCTGACCCATTGCTTATCATGCTCACACTTGGACTCCCAGATATACTTGGCCTCTCCTAAGGATCCTGGCATGCCACTGAACCAATGAGAGTTGGCCTGGACCCTCTCTATTATTCCTGTGGGGGGATCAGGTATAGGTATTTGTTGGAGGTGTTGCAACTCTACGGGTCGCTCAGTTGGAGGCACCTCAACAGGTAGACTATCCACATCAATCCCTGCAGTACTTACTCCTGCCTGTGAGCTCGGACATGCTACTTCTACCATGAGACTTCTTGTATCTGTTGATGCTTATCTGCTAGAAGAAGAGAGGCACATTAGCATTGCATAGGAAACAGGATGTTATGGTGTTCCCTCCACAATACTAACATGACATTTCAAGTGGTTAGGGGTTAGTGGGTGGAGTGTTTGTGATGTGTGAGAATGTTGGTTAGTAGGTTAGTGTTCATCTTGGATGCATACTTTGGATGTGCAATGTACTTAGAATGCACCTACATCAAAGGGGACTGATTTACAAAATTGGGTCAGGCGGTTTGATATGGGGTTTAAGTCTCCAAACTTTGATGGTGGAATTGTAGCTTTTATTGGTGATGGCACGTAAAGGTTTGTGGATTGGATTTTGTGGGATTTGGGACCTTTTGGGTACCCATTTCCAAACATTCCTAGATGTGACCGAAGGGGTGGTGGTGTGGAGTGTAGACGTTTGCCTTTGGATGGGAGCCAATAGGACTTGTGAGTGTTGGTTCGATCTTGTGATGGGACGTGAAGTTTTTTGAGCTCGTAAGCAAGTCTTGGGCACCCATATTTGTCTAGCATTTGGGATAGCCTTTATTGATTGCTTTGGGACCCAAATCGAATTGGTTCGTCTAGATTGATGCCTAGGATACTCCTTCGTTGTAATCTTGGACACTGTAGCTCGTTTGGTGCTCGTTGGGATCCTATCTCCAAAGCTGAGGGTTGCGTACCCAGATCTGCTTCATGCCAAGCAGTATTTTACATTGCACTGGTCGTAGCTCATGCTTCTTGATTATCGGCCTTCTTTGTGAAGTATGTTGTCCTGCTTGCTTTCCTCAAATCCTCTTTGGAAAAGAAGGGAACTCCTCTTTGACTTCTGCACTTTTGTCAAGAGTGACACTCTTCTGCACCATAGAACTTTGGACAAGAATAGCATCATTATCTTAATGTGGATTCCTAGAGGGGCCAGGATTTGGTGCCTTTTCTAGTGGCCTGAGTGCTTGATTTTCTAATTCAATTTGGATGTGGTTTTGGCCTACCCACACCTGAAGAAGTCCACTTCTTAGGTTGAGGTTGATTGCATGATCATAGATCCAGTCTTGGCCCAAGACAAGAGGCTCGGTCAGATCCTCGTCTTCACATACTAGCATGTTGACTGCCATTGGAACCTCTTGAATGTAGAGGGGAAGTTCCACCTCGCCCATGCAAGGGGTTTCCACACCTCCCAATCCTATGAGATATGCCTCTATAGGATTGACCTTCAATTGCAATTTTTGGCAGTAAGAAAGTCGAACTGCACTAGTCGTTGCTCTAGAGTCAATTAAGGCTCTCACGGTCCTTGCACTTCCTCCTTGTCCTACTTCTAGGGTCACAAAAGGTCGACGATCGACTATCCTATAGGAACGTTCACCTGAAGCCTCGCACATGGCCATGTGATAACCTAGAGATTCTTGAGTGTCAGGCATAGGCTGATCTCTACCTTGTCTTCTCAATTTCATTCGTTGGATGCGTTCTAAAGCTTTTGCCTATGCTTCTTCTCAAATTCGTTTTTCCTCTTCTTTACATTTCTTTGCAGTATTGAGTCGATTTAACATCTCCTCCATGAGGGGTTCTTGATATAACTTGACTCTACATCCACTTATGTAACTTGGTAGAATATCGCCCTCTAGAGTGGCTAGTTGAACTGCTCCACTTGTGGAGATCCTATTGATCATCATTGGTCCATAGCCTCTCTTCTCTAACTTCCGTGTATGTTGCTTTAGGGTGTAGACTAGGACTAGATCTCCCGCTTTCAAGCCCTTATCCTTCATGTGTGCATCAAGATATGCCTTTTGCCTCTTCTTGGTTGCATACATTCCTGCTGTAGCCCTCAATCATGTTTCACCTAATCGTTCAAGATCGAAGATTCTGGAGGATAGCTCATGGCCTGTCTAGTCATGCTCTTGTGCTACTTTCAATGTAGGTATCAAAAAGTCCAACAGTAGCACAACATTTTGGCCGAAAACCATCTGAAAGGGTGTGGCTTGGAGTACCGTTTTATAGGCAACTCTGTATGCCCAAACAGCATGGTGAAGCTATTTGTCCCAATCAGAGCGTTTATTATTAACCAATTTTGTCAATACATTGCATAGAATCTTATTTGTGCTCTCAGCCTGTCCATTAGCTTGTGGATGATAGGGGGCAGACCTCTTATGTATCACCAAGAATTCTTGGAGAAGGTTTTCGATGACTTCATTCAAGAAGTGTGTGCCTCTATCACTCACTAGCTCTATTGGCAGCCCGTATCTGGTGAACACATTCTCACTTAGCAGTAGTTTGAGCATCATTCTTCGTCATGAATTTTACTTCTACGCACTTCGTTAGATAGTCTGTGGCCACAATGATGTATTCAAAATGGGAACCCTTAGCTCGGGGATTAATGGGATCGACAAAGTCTATTCCCCACTTAGAGAATGCACGTCCATCCATCATAGGTTTCAATGGCATCTCATCCTTGCATATAGGAAGTGAGTTCGCTGACAAACCTCACACCTCTTCACATAGGTATGTGCATCCATGTGAAGGGTGGGCCACCAAAATCCTGCAAATAGTATTGCCTTGATCACCGGATCTGGACCAAAGTGTCCTCCTGTGACACCTTGGTGAGCAGTTTCCAAGATTTTAAGATATTCGCTCTCATGGACACATAGTCTAAGGTAACCATCTTTGCCACGCTTGTATAAATTATCTCCAATGAGTGAGTAGTCTAGGGCTTCTTGTTCTAAACTTCTCTTCCTAGCCAAAGTCATGTCTGGAGGGAATGTTTTTGTCCTCAGAAAGGCTACTAATGGTTCACTCCAATCTGGCACTAAAGACACTCGATAAAGAGTGGCATGTTTGACTGGTGGTTTAGTGCTACAGACTGGGCATTCCTTACAAAACTTATGGACATTTGCTTCCATAGTCAGCCAATGCACTCCAAGTCTCCTTAATGTCTGTAAGGTTCTTTGCTTTGAGTAGTGTTGCTCTAATGCACCTATGTGTGCTAATTGCAACCATTTAGCATACTCATCCTCTACCACACAACAAGCCAATATCCCTTGATATGTATGCTTATACATACTTCCTGCCATGATGTGGTACTTTTGGGCCTTTACTACCTCTCTATCTTGAGTGTTTATGACTGGATGATTAGGTCCGTACATCAATACTGGCGCTAATGTCTTAGCCCACTGCGGCACAACTTCCAAATTAAACAAGTAAGCATCAGGAAGGTCATCCGATACTCCTTGTGGGGCTTCTCCAAATGTGAGCCTAGAGAGATGGTCTGCTCTCAAGTGAGTCTTTCCTTTCCTCACCACAACCTCAAAGTCGTATTCCATTAGCAAGAGGAACCATCTCACCAATCTACCGGTATTGCATGGCTTGTTTACCTACTAGAGCTTGATGATCAGTAAAAAATTTAAACTTATTTGCAAGCGAATAATGTCTAAACTTTTTAACCGCATACACCATGCCTAATCCCTCTCGTTCGGTAGTGGTATAGTTTCATTCAGCTGCATTCAACTGTCTACTCGCATAGGCAATTGGAAGATCCATATTACCTTCACTAGTAGGTTGTGCAAGCACACATCCAATGGCATAGTTGGATGCATCCACATGCACATGGAAGGGCTTATTCCAATCTAGTGTAGTCAAGATTGGTGCTGAGCATAATCGCCGTTTAAGCTCATTGAAAGAGTTCTCACATTCATCAGTCCATTCAAAGTTTGCCAAAAGTCCATACAGAAGCTTTGCACTGATGGCATACATGTGTATGAAACGTTGGTAATAGCCACAATGCCCCATGAAAGCTTGCACTTCCTTGACATTTTTTGGCCTAGGTAGTTCTGCAATAGCCCTCACCTTCTCTTCGTCAGTGGAGATGCCGTTCTTTGACACTATGTGTACTAAAATCTTGCCTTGCCTGACCATGAAAACACACTTTTTTGGGTTCAGACAGACTTGATATTCTCTACATTTGTCAAAGATTTGCCTGAGTTCAGGTATATGTGTTTGTCTAATGGTGGAATGAGCACAGAGATCATCAACATAGACTTCCAAATTCTTCCTCAAGAACTCTTTAAATACATGGCACATTAGCCTTTGAAAGGTTACAAGAGCATTGGTAAGCCCAAATGGCATTACCCGAAAAGCAAATATACCCGACTCCGTGGCAAAAGCCGTCTTATGCTGATCTTCTGGTGCTATGGATACTTGATTGTAACCAGAGAACCCATCCAGGAAGCTGTACACTTCCTTGCCGGCTACCCTTTCTAATAGATGCTCAATGATAGGAAGCGGATAACTATCTCTGATAGTGGCTGCGTTAACCTTCTTCAAGTTAATGCATACACATAATTTGCCATTCTTTTTGGGCACCACTACAATGGGGGACACCCATTCAGTGTGCTCGATTTCATAGATATATCCAGCTTCCACCAAGCGATCTATCTCTTCTTTGATCTTGGCCGCATAGTTGTCATTGTATGTGTATGGATTTTGTTTAGAGGGTCTGGCCTCTGAGGTCATGGGGATCGTGTGTGAGCATATATCAGGGTCTACACCTTTCAGGTCCTTGTAACTCCATGCAAACACATCCCTATATTCTCGTAGTAAGGCTATCAACTCCTGCTCCTCTTCTTCAGTAAGGTCATGTCCAATGTACGTGCATCTCTCCTCTCCTTCTTCTATGGCTACCACTATTTTCTTGGTGGTTTCTTTGTTATCATAGGCCTCTCCTGCTTGTGCATCGCGTTTTGGCATTCTTATCATGACTCTCCTGTCTTCTATTTCATACTTCTTAAAGTTTTCTGGGACCTCGAACAAGGATTCTTCCTCCTCTGGTGTGGCTTCTTTCTTCTTCCTTTTCTTTCCTTCACTCTTGGTGGTCACTTGTGTGGTTAATCTCACCTATTATAATTGACTCTAGATCGGAGTCACTTGCATCCTCGAATGCATCAGTGCTAGGTTCACATTCTTCCAGAATCGAATCTCCCATGATTGGCTCTATTGTGAAGACTGAGATGTCATAGCCATCCTCATCACAATCGGGTGTCCACTGCTCTTCATTGATGGCTACATCCATAGTTGCTAAGATTTCCGCCCAGCCGTGAGGTTCAAATTCTTCATCATGAAAAACTATAGGTGCATAGGCTGGGTCTTGAATTGATCTATGGGTTTCCTTCGCACCTATCTCTCTGGCCTTTTCTCTCTTCTCTTCTTCTACTGCTACTTTACACATCCACAGGTGAGTGTCTTCATGCATCCATGAGGATCTTGATCCTATGGAATGCACTGACTCAATATCATCTTTAGCTCTATGGAAGGGATTCCATTGAATAGAGGGCACATCTCTATGAGAGAAATCTTTGAGATTCACTTTGGTAGTGACACCCAAGTGTTGCAAATACAAAGGATTTGTCCCCCAATCTTGTACCACTTGCAACTTCCTCAAGAAGGGTCTTCCGAGAATCATCTCATAGGCTTGATTTTTGCTAAAGTCACAGATAGCAAATGTGTGCTCAAACTCCACACCACAAGTAGTAAGAGTTATCCCTTCTAGTAGCCCTAAGGGTCTTTCTATGTGACCGTCAGCCATTTGCAACTTCATTCTTGTTGGCCTGAGTGCTGGCTTGCCCCAACGTTTCCATAGTGAAGTGGTAGCAATTGCGACTCTTGCACCTGAGTCCAAAATGGCCTTGGTTGTGTAATCCTGATGAGTGATGGGGAGATAGGTGTTTCCTTCTTCTCCTTTGCTCATGTCTCCTATCTTGTCCAAAGGTATTTCCGGTACTGTTCTATGAGAACCTACCTGGGAACAAGGTTTTGGCATGTCTGGCACTTGCTTGGCTACATGTTTCCAGAATTCAGGCTTGACTTTGAGTAGCTCTTCTAAAGTGAGATTGCACTGCACTTTAGTATTCTTTACTACCTCTGTGTTCTTGGGTATGATTGAATCTTTTTTTCTTATCATGACCGTGGGTCGTCTCATACAAGTGGACTTTGCTTCCCATGGACTTGTGAAATGGGGTAGCTCCTGTAAAGAATTGGACTGAAAGTCTAATCTCCCTTGAGATTAGGCACTCTCCTGCTCTCCATAAATGGAAGGAAGGTCTTGTGGGAATTGATCGTGTGTGTCATCCACAAGTTCGATGGGAGGAGGAACTTCACTCTCTTTAGCCCATTTCTCTTCTTGAATCTCTCGCAAGAATTCTGGTGAGTATCGATTCATAGAAGAAGAGGTGTCTGGTTCAGTGGAGTTAGGCACATAAGCTTCCTTGGGAGGAATGCTTATTCTATCACTTGCCTTCTCCTTAGCCTGGGACTTGGCTCCTTTTCCAGATTTTGCAATTATCATCTCCAATATATCCAATAGACCATCAAAATGCAATGGTGTTCTAGTGGAGCTAGAGCAATTGAAGAGGCGACTGGCCTCAAACATGGCTTGAGCTAATTCCACCATCTTGGCACACAACTTGGTTCGTTCAAGCTTTAGGTCAGCTCTAGGGTAACATCTGTCATGATCCGTTACATTTGGCCCTGCCTGGATCCTGGCCTGATATGCTCTAAGCATCATATCTATGTCCTCGGGAGTGGGATCTGCTAAGACTGATCCTACTCGGGGTGGTGGGTGGGTTACGTGTGGTGAATTAGAATGTTGAGGGATGGAATGTGATGGGGATGGTAGTGGGGGTGATGTGTGAGAGTGCATTTGAGATGTGATTTCTATGATCTTGGCTTTGGTCTCTCGCAGACTTTCCTCAAGTTCGCTCATCTTTCTTGCCCATTGCCTTTTCATACATTCACGGCTATCTCTCCAAGCTCTTGTTCTCTTCTTATTCTGGCTCTCAGTCTCGCTAACGTCCGCATTCTTCTCCTAGCCTAAGTCTTGGTTTTGCGTAAGTGCCTGAGCTCTCGTGATGACCTGCACTGGGGCCGTGGAAGTCACACTGCCCGTGGATTCTACCACTAGCCCAATAACATTGATAGGAGCGATTTTTGGCATATTGGCCGGGTTCTTGGGACACTCTCGTAACAAATGCTCCTTTCCACAATCTGGACAAAAGCCTTGAATTGTCACAGATTGGGTTCGTGTGGCTGCAGGTAGAGGGCAATCATGAATGAGATGATCTCCCTGACATCGAAAGCATGGTCCTCTAGGAAATGGAGGTCTTATCGGATTAGGCTGGGATCTCGAGTTGGGGTTTGCATACATGACATTTGCATATTCCGGCTCCCAACTAGACTCACTCGGTTCCTCATAATAGTATGAATCATTATGCTCGGGTGATTGCATATAGTAAGCGTGTGGGCTACCAATATGGGTAGAGTCAAAACTATGATCACTTGGGTCACTTTCTGAAAGCGATGATGTCACTGGCACTAAAGCTCTATTTGAACTTTCTTCTGCGGCTGCATACTTCACTGGGATCATATTGACTGGAGGAGGGGGTTGCTGCGTTAGGACCGGTTGAGGTCTTTGCTGCCCTTGATAGGGTGGTTGGTAGGGTTGTTGGGGTCTACTATACTGCTGTTGAGGGTACTGATTCTGGTATTTTCCTTGCTGTGGGTAAGTTTGGGGATAATTTTGTCTAACAACTTGTTTGTTATAAGGGCAGTCTTGTGCAGTGTGGTTGATGTATCTCCTTTCTATGGTACAGTATTGGCTGTTAGGGTTCACTTGGGGTTGAGCCATGATAGGACACACATTTGCCATATGGTCTCCTCCACAGGTGTAGCATCGTTTTCCTGGGGCCAATCTAGGAATCTGCCTGCTAGAGACACCTAATTTCTGAGCTACCTTTTCTGCTAGATCCTCAATTGATGTGGATTGTGAGGAAGCGAGGCTAGTAGAACTATCCGAGTCTTTATAGATCTTTGAGAGCTCTAATTCCTCCCCTAGATTATCCTCAATGTCTATGCACATGCGTACACACTCTTCTATGGATCTAGGGTCCTTCAAGTACACGTATGATCTCAATTTGGTACGTAACAATCTGTCTAGAAATAAGGCCACTTGTTTGGCCGGAGTGGGTAACTGTGGATCAGGGCATCTTTCTAGGTATTGCCTAAACCTTCTTCCTGCGAGCCTCACTGTCTCTTGAGGTGTTTGCTTAAAGCTCTATATCAGGGAGGATGTGTTATGCCTAATGCCACTTTTGGAAAACTTAGTGATGAATGCTTCAAGAAGTTGGTCTATACTTCTGTACTGGTCTTGGTGAAGTGGTTGAAACCAAGTCAATGCAGTGTTCTTGAGTGTTAGGCCAAAAGCATTGTATTGAGTGAACAAGTCTTCCACTTGTTTAGCTCTCAAAACTTGCCTAAACTCAGCTACATGGTCATACGGGTCTCCTGTGCCATCGAAGCAATTCTTCATAGACTTAATCAATTGTGTGGGTCTTAAGGTTCTAGCGTGTTCTCTAGGCCTTGGCAAAGGGAATTCGTCTATATTTCTTGTATTCCTTGGATCCCTATGTCTCTCCCTATCCATCCTATCAGTCTCTGTCCTCGTTCTTTCTCTTCCAAGTGGATTAGCAAAGCTCGCCTTGGGTCTATCTCTACTCCTCTCTCTTTGAGTTCCATGAGCCTGAGATGTTCCAGCTCCTTGGTGACCATAAGACACAGTGGATCGAGGTTGGGGAAAAACAAATTCTCCCTTCCAAGTGTATGCGTGTCTTCCATGCTCTGAGACCACAAAGATCCTCTCAAAAGCATCATCTAAGTACGTCACTTTGCTTGGGATATCAGGATCTTTGAATTCATAGATGGTAAGTGCTCCCACTTTGTTAGGCTTCTCAGACTTGTACCTTCAAAAAGCCTCATCCGTTTCTCTGTTCAAGAGCAAATCTATGCTCCTATTATCCTAGGGAACCAACTCTAGAGTGATTATTCTTGTCATAACTGAATTTTCGTGAGGGGTTTTTGGCTCCTTTCATAAGTTCCCTTGCTCTATGTCTCCTAATTCAGGTTCAGAGATTACGTTTCCAAACTCATCCGTCCTTTCAGGTTGGCTGGTTACCACATACATTGTTCCTTCTTTATCTATGTAGGAACCATTTTCGAACTTGACTATAGGGTGTTCTAGTCTAATGGGCTGATCCGGGTTTTTAATTAGGACAACAGATCTTCTCAGGCCGTCCTCATAGATGCGTGCATCTAAGCGGTTGGTCCTGATGTATTCCAAATGAGTTTTGTAGGGACCTTCAGGTCTTTCTAGGTATGCCACTCCTGAGCTACCTACCAGTCTCTCCATGTTGTAAGACATCTCCGAGTCACTAGTTTTTGAGTCTAGAGCATAGGGCTAATCGCTCAATTGCTGAGCCCAAGATGTGGCTGTATGGTTGACACTAGCCTCAGATGATCTAATACTCTGACGGTCTCTCCCTAAGTGTCTTCTTGATATAAGGTTCATATGCCCTTCCAATTAACCCAATGATCCTTGTACAACCACGTTGCTGATTCTTTGATACCAATCACTTGTTCCTTTTGAGTTCCTGTGTATGTGTTTTTTTTGTCTTTAATTAAGCGTCATCAGGAGCACTTAAGTGTGTCGTACTTGATGTTCTTCATCCACTTAGTTTAAGTTCTTTGCCTTTAAGTTGTCCCTCGACTGCAATTTAGCCTATTCTTGGACTTGAGAATTTAAAGGCTCTTCAAACTTGAGTATTCCTATCGTATCCCTAGTCAATTTCGACAACTACTCGCACTTAGCCTATGCTAAGAATGGATTGAGGGGGTTAAGAGATGTTCCAACCTCAAGTCACTCCTCCTTGCTACGCTTGTCTACCCAGGAAACGTGTTCCCAAGCCTGCACACAATGGCACTCACTTTTCTTTCTCCAAAAGCTCTCGATGATCCTGTAAAAATTCCAAGTTTAGCTCAAGTTTGAACCTTCAATTGACAGACAATTTATTTCAGACACTTTTAATGACCCTTTTTTCCCCCTTTTCTATTGCCAAAGAATTTCCTCTAGAGCTCCCTTGGTGTATCTACCCCATAAAGGGTCAACTTCAAAATACCCTATCTGAAAATCAATGCATTATTCTTATAAAAAACAGTTGAGGGCACGTAGTATATGCCACAAGCTTTCCGACAAGCCCTAGAGCTCAAAAAACGGATTTCATATGAAAACGTTATGATAGTTCAGGGTTTAGGGGGTTAAACAGACAAACAGATCCTTTCAAGAGTTTAGTGTATTTTTCTATGGCCTTTGTAAGTGTAGGAGTAATTGAGTATCAAATATGCCCAAAATTTAGCCTAAATTTTCAAGAATAGACGGGTGTCTGTCGTAATAGACGGGGTCTATCGTCTGTCGTGGGCCTCTTTGTCGTGATAGACAGTGTCTGTCGCAATAGACGGAGGCTATCGTCTATCGTGCCTTTTGGTTTGTCGCGATAGATGGTGTCTGTCGTGATAGACGGGGTCTATCGTGGGTCTTTGTCTATCGCGATAGATGGGTGTCTGTCACGATAGACGGGGTCTATCATCTGTCGTGGGCCTGTCTATCGTGATAGACGGAGGCTGTCATCTATCGTGCCTTTTGGTCTATCGCGATAGATGGGGTCTATCGTGGGTCTCTGTCTGTCACGATAGACGGGGTCTATCGTGGGTCTCTGTCTGTCACGATAGACGGGGTCTATCGTTTTTCGTGGGCCTCTCTGTCACGATAGATGGTGTCTGTCGCGATAGACGGCCTCTGTCGTGGGGTGCTGTCTATCGTGATAGATGGTGTCTGTCGCGATAGACTGTGTCTATCACGATAGACTAAAAAAACGCAAATTTTTTAGAATTTTTTAGTGATTTGGAGTGCTCTCATGGTGTAGGTTATCGTGCCAAACATGCATTCAAAAAATATTAAGTTTTTCTGTCTGTCGCGACAGAGGTCATCATCCCGGGACCTGTGCAGAGTTCTGTCGTACCTACGCAAGCTGCTGGAGATGGTGGTACAGCTAGATCTTGCAGCAAAAGCTCAAAAAATGTTGAAGAATCACTCACAAATTTGACATACAGATAGACATAAAGACGAAGAAAGACAAAGAGAAGCAGAAACAAAGCATTCAAAAAATCAAGCCTTAGTGAAGGGACAAATTCACGACTGTAATATAGTTCATAGAAACTTCCAAAAATACGAGTTTTGAATCTCAGAACAAAATGTATATATATGAGGTAGAAGATTATAATATAAGAGAGAATGACCGGAAGAAGGAGCAGAGAGAGCGCATAGAACCGGAATAGAATAGCACATATAGAAACTGAGGATAGTGATATAGAAGATGCCAGAGATTGCGTATGTAGAGATGAATAATAGAACCTGAATTGTCGGGTATTCATCTGAGAAAGATGGTAAGGAATAACTACTCAGAGTAAGAGAGTTTTCCATAGCTATGAGCAAAGTGAGGCCAAGCTATTTTTGTACACATCTTCTCTAATAGAAAACACATGTTCATGTGGAAGTTTGAGCGCATTCTTCATATGTGAAGAAATCTGAGTAATTTCATGTTACTGTGAAAGTTAGTTAACAGTTACAGTTTTCTCAGCAAATGTTTTCCGGTACATCTACAAGTTAGATCTCGCAACATAGTGTAAAGTTTTTCATGAGAGATAGCTCATCTTGAAGCTAGTAGTCTCAACTATAAGTTGATCAAAAGACTTCTGTGAAACGGGACACGTACACACAGTATAGTGTCTGACCGTAAAGGCATCCAGAACTAGTGAAGTTTTTTATTAAACTTCAGATAGTGTTCATTCACTGAAGGAAGCTCAGGTATTACTTCCTTATTTCATCAACAATCATTTGAAGTAACTACAAACAGAAGTGCAGTTGATTCCGGTAACATTCCGATATAATTACGGTGACTTCAGTGACAATCCAGTGAAGTTCCGGTGATATTTCGGTGAGCTCAAAACACAGGTTTGACACGTCTAAGTGACGGGAAGTATATTTAGCAGTAAGCTAATGAAGAATTGTAAAGACTGAAGTAACTAGATCAGAGTTGAAGCCTGAAGGAAAGGCAAAGTTTTCTGTAAAGTGAATTTTCAGAGTTCACTAAATACAGTTATAAAGTTTTCAGTTTCAGGAAGTTTGCTAAGCTACTGATGATTATAGAGGTGTTCTAATATCACTCTAGCTTAGTTCTTGTTGTGATGTGGCAAAATTCCGTAGCTTAGCTTGTCAAGCTTTTGTTGCGTCGACATCAACAAGTGGTAACAGAGCAGAAAAGATTCTGAAGAGCAGAAAGATCCTCAAAGAGCAAACGGAAGTAAAGATAAAAGAGAAAGTGAAGAATTCTTGACAAGAAAGGTGAAGGCTGATGTGATTAACAACAAAAGGAATGAAAGAAGCATTCTGAAGTCACTCTGAAAGGTAAAGGGTTACAAAGGTAAAATGTTTTAACGTTACACTCACCGGAAGTAACAGAAACAAGAAGATTATGGCAGATCATATCTCTATTGACAAATTGGACAGAGATAACTATCCTGCATGGGTAATGCGCATGACAGCCTTACTTATGAGTAAGGACTTAATGATATATGTGACAGGAGAAGAAAAGAAGCCGACTTTCGAAGACGACAGTCAACCAAAGAAAGAAGAGTTAGAAGCCTTGAAGCTGTGGCAGAAGAAAGATGCAACGGCAAGAGCTTATATCTATAATACCATTACAGAACATCTACTACCGCGCATTAGAGGTCTGGAGAAAGCAGAAGAAATATGGAGTGCATTGGAAGATCATTTCCAAAATACGACGAAAGCTAGGAAGGCTAGCTTATGGTCAGAGTTTACAACATTCAAGAAAAAGCAAAGTCAAAGCATTAGTGATTATGTCACTAAGATGAAAGATTTGGCGGATAGTCTTGGATCTATTGATGAAGATATCGAAGATCACAGGTTGATAGCACAAGTGCTTGCAGGACTGAGAGGAGATGAAAGATGGAAAACTTTCTTACTCTCAACTGAACTTCATTTAAATCATTTTGTACCAGATAAATCAGTTGCTTGGACTAATGTTAACGTTTGAGCAAGATTTGAAGACAGACGAAGATAAAGGACATAGTTCGGCTATGTATGCAAAGAATAAGAAGAAAGGTGATAAAGGTAAAGAAAAAGATGAAAAGAGATGTCTACTCAAGCAAATTTTGCAAGAGGAAGAGGTAACGTAAGAAGTAAAAGTAGAGGTAAAGGAAGAGGTAATCAAACTAACAACAAGAAGACTTGTTGGATCTGTGGATTAAGCAATCATTTGGCTATGATTGCTGGCATAATTCTCAAGGATCAAGTTAGAATCAGAACAATAACAGTAGAGGCAGAAGTGGAAGATATCAAAGAGGAAGACAAATCCAAAGAGGCAGATATGGTAGAGGTGGAGCAAGAAGTTGGGGACAGAATCAGTCTCACAACACTACCTACTACAACTATGCAAATGATACACAGAATGACAGTCATACAACGTTGATGATGAACTCAATAAGCATGTCAGAGAATGAAGACCTCAAGGTATTCTATATTGACTCTGGTTGTTCAAATCATTTGTTAGGAAATATAGAATTGTTATCAGAACTTGAAGGAGGTATTTCAAATCATACAATACAAAAAAGTGATAACACAAAACATAATGTAAGGCCAATTGGAAAAGTAAAGTGTAAGAATGGAGCTGACCTACTAACAAATGTTTTGTATGTTCCAAAAATCCCGAAGAATCTGATTAGTGTGGGACAGATAGTAGAAAAAGGCTTTCAAGTCAGGTTTACAAATGAAGGAGTATTTGTTGAAGATCCAGAGAATGGATACAATCAAATTGTCCATGGTAAAAAGGAAGGTAGACTTTTTACTCTTAAAGTACAAGGGAATGTTGGTCAAGCTTTGATCACACATGGTGATGAGGTATTCACAGAGTTAGACCTCTGGCATAAGAGGTTAGGACATTTTAATGAAAAAGGAATCAAAACTATGGTGGAAAAACAATCTGTATGAGGATTACCAAATATGAAAAATCAACATATGATTCACAAATGTGAAGCCTGTCAAATGGGAAAAGCACACAGGCTACCATTTCAGAAGAAAGGGTACAAACACGATGATGTGTTAGAACTCATACATACAGATGTATGGGGACCAACAAAAGAAGGATCTATCAGCGGTTCAAGGTATTATGTTCTTTTTATTGATGATGCAACAAGATGGATAACTCTTTATGTTTTGAAAGAGAAGTCAGAAGTATTTGAATCTTTCAGGCATTTTCATGCATATGCTGAAAGACTTACAGGACAGAAACTCAAAAGACTAAGGTCTGATGGAGGAGGAGAGTATTTTTCTCGAGAGTTCAATGATTATCTGTGGAATGCAAGTATCAAAAGAGAAATAACTTGCAGGTATACACCGCAACAAAATGGAGTAGCAGAAAGGAGAAACCGAACTCTGGTTGAGTTTGCCAGAGCAATGCTAAAGGAGAAGAATTGTCCAAATTATCTTTGGGCTGAGGCTGTAAATATAGCTACATATCTGGTAAATAGATTACCATGTACAACTTTAAATGGGATGACCCCTTATGAAGCTTGGTGGGGTAAGAAACCAACACTTGATCACTGCAAAGTGTTTGGATCAGTTGCTTATGCTTATGTACCATCACAACTAAGACATAAGCTTGAACCAAAAGCTGAAAAATATGTGTTCATCGGATATGACGAAAAACAGATGGGTTATAGGTTATGGAGTCCTTAACCAAACAGTTTATTGTTTCTAGAGATGTAACATTTGATGAAGGAAAAAGTTGGTATGCATATAAAGAGCATAATGATGAAACAATTGAAGAAGAGATAAGAAGGAAAGAAAAAGGAAAATTACATATGCAAGTGAATGAAGATGAAGATCATATGCAGGCAAGTACGTTGTTGAAGCTCAAGGTCAAGGACAAAGCATGGAAGCACATCAGGGAAGTGGGACACACAAGAAGAAGGAGCAAGTAGGGAGCTCCAAGAAGCACCTGTCAAATTTTTAGACAAAATCCCTACAAAAATAGTGATTTTTATCACTAAAAACCATTGTAAATACCATTTTCTATTTTTGCAACCCCATTTTGTTCAAGCCGAGGAGTCCTTGAGGTTGAGGAGTATTAGAACTAGCATCCTACCAATTTTCGTATTTTTTAGACTCCGTTTGAGCCCTCAAATAAGCCTTGAAACCTATTTTTTAACTAGGCCGGATACTAGGTCTGGACAGGGCCAAAACCACTCAAAAAACTATAAGAAGGGCTGGAGAGCTCATTTTTGGGGTTAGCTTGTTGTAGATTTCAGCTTTGTAAGAGAGCTCTTTTGCAATCGAAGGTCTTCCATTGTTCCACTCTTTGCTCTTACTTTGTGCACGTGTGTGTGTATGTGTGTGCATGCTCCTGTGCTTTCACTCACGCACTTGTGCCATCACTTGCTCATGGTCTTCATACCGGTCCTCACGTCTCCACGGATTGACATATATGAGGTGTATCTCCTCACGTTGGTACTCACCATTGTGCTAGAGTGACACCAAATTTGGCGCCGTTGCCGAGGAGAGAGCTTGGAGGACGAGCGTGTGACGGTAACACGTAGAGTAGCGACGTTGGAAGGTAAAAAAATCACTAGTTTCGGTTCAGTTTTTGAGTTTTTCTTCTGCTTCATCATCATCATCATCACCATCTCCACCCACCTTCACCTTCTCAGGTTTTTTCCATTTTTTAGAGTCCATTCACCTCGCTTTTTACTTGTGGTTGTGAGAAAGAGCCTTAGAGAGGGTGCAGAAGTGAAACGCTGAAGATATAGTACCAAAATAACCAAAAATCAGAGTGATCTATCTCAGACGTGACATAACCTACGCCAAGTATCGTGAGTGCAATATCAAGGGTTTGAAGGGAGATTTGGCATCTACAGACACATAGGAGTGACAAGGAGGACACAAGGTACTCATATTTGCAAACATCAAGTATCGTGTTCTCCCGTGGTTGAAGTATCGCGATATCTGGATATCGTGAAACTCCTGTGGTCGAGTATCACGATACTTGCAGTGGTCACAATATCGTGTATCGTGTATCGCTGAGAAACATTCATGATACTAGACAGATATCATGTATCGTGAACTTCTGATCGCGATACCTATCGTGTATCGTGTATCGTGGAGTTAACTTTCACGATACCTGGTAGATATCGAGTATCGTCAAAAAATTTCTCGCGATATTGGTCACATATCGAGTATCGTAGAGATCTGAAAACGATACTTGATGAATATCAAATATCGTGGAATTCCAAGTATCGTGTATAGTGATTTTTTCGCGATACCTACCCAATATCGTGTATCGTTGAAATTCTCACGATACTTGCCTGATATCGTGTATCGTGGGATTTGCTTCAGTGTTGAGGATCGAGTGTCGTGGAGTCAAGTATCACGATATTCAGCAAGTGTCGAGTATCGTGATCTTTCGCGACATTCGTCACATATCGAGTATCGTGACTTTTCCAGTGTGTCAAGTATCGAGTATCGTGGGTTTTCTCTTGGGTCAAATATCGTGTGTCGTGGAATTCCAAGTATCGTGTATCGTCATCTTCCAAGTATCGTGATAGTTGCTAAGTATCATGTATCGCTTGTTCTGCAGTAATCCCAGAGAGGTCCTGTTTCCCTGTTTTAACCCCTAGAACCCTGAACTGGCATAACTTTCTCATACGAAATCCGTTTGCTGTGATTTTGGTAAAAGTAATACACGAATTATTAGATAGGGTATTTTGAAGTTGACCCTCAAAGAAACTAGAAAAACAAGGAGTTCCAAAGGATTTTGAGAAATATAAGAGGACTTTGGGACTAGAAGCCAAGGATTATGAACCTGAGATCTGGTAGATACTTAGGCAAGGATAGACAAAGCATTAGATCATTTGAGGCTAGTGTCAACCATACAGCCAAGTCTTGGGCTCAACAGCTTAGTGGTTATCCTTACACACTAAGTTCAGAAACCAATGACTCAGAAATGTCTTTTAGCATGGAAAGACCCACACGTAGCTCAGGCACTGCCTATTTACAAACACTAGAAGGTCCCTATAAGACCCAATTGGAGTATATCAGGACCAACCAATTAGGTGCTCACATCTATGAGGATGGTCGAAGACGATCAGTGGTCCAGCTCAAAAATTCTGACCAACCCTTTGGACTTGAACACCCAGTGGTCAAGTTTGAAGAGGGTGCATACATTGACAAGGAAGCAACCATGTATGTGGTTACCAATCTACCAGACAAGACAGATGAGTTTGGAAACAAAATTCCTGAGAACGAGATAGGAGACCTAGAGCAAGGAGACCTAGGATGAGAACCCAAGACCCCTAGAGGTAAGTCAGTCTTGACTAGAGTGATCACTCCAGAATGGATTTCCCAAGACAACAAAGAGCATAGAGCTATTCTTGAATAGAGAAACGGAGGAAGCCTTTTGGAGATTCAAGCCAGATCAACCGAGCCCAATAGTCACCATCTATGAGTTCAAGGATCCGGAGACACCAGGGAAAGTTGTCTATCTAGACCACACATCTGAGAAAATGTTCTTGGTGACAGAGCAAGATAGGCATGCATACACTTGGAAAGGTGAGTCCATTTTCCCTCCATCAAGATCTAATGTTTCCCAAGGCCTCCAAGGAGCAGGATCATCCAAGGCTCATGAAACCCAGAGGGAAAGAACTAGAGAGAGACCTGAGGTAAGCTTTGCAAACACTGTGGGTAGAGACAAATCAGGATATGGAACGGAAAGACCTAAAAGGGAGAAACATAGAGTTCATAGGCATCAAAGAGATGATCATGATTTCCCATTGCCTAGACCACGAGAGCACTCAAGAACCCTTAGACCCTCTCAAGTGGTTAAGACAATGAAGAACTATTTTGATGGGTCAGGAGATCCTTATGATCATGTGGCCGAGTTCAAGCAAGTGTTAAGAGCTGAACAGGTCGAGGACTTGTTCACTCAGTTCGAGGCATTTGGTTTGACTCTTAAAGGTACTGCCTTAGCTTGGTTTCAACCCCTAAATAGCCGCAACTATCGAGACATAGGCCAACTGCTAGAAGAATTCATTGTAGAGTTTTCCAAGAGTGGTATCAGGCATAACACATCATCCTTGATCCACAGCTTTAAGCAAACACCCCAAGAAACAGTGCGACTTGCAGGAAGAAGAGTGTGTGCAGATGTGCATTGACATAGAAGACAACTTGGGTGAGTAGTTAGGACAAAAACTCTATAAAGATTCTGACAGTTCTACTAGTCATACCTCTAGAGCCTCCACTGAGATAGATGAGATAGCTGAATAGGTTGCCAAGAGGTTAGGAGTTCAAAATAGACAAATGCCAAGGGTCACCCCATTGAAGCGATGCTATACATGCGGAGGAGACCACATGGCTAATGTTTGCCCGATGACGACTCAAACCCAAGGGAACCCTAATGCTCTGTATTGCACCATTGAGAGAAAATATACAAATCATACGGCTCAAGATTGTCCATACAATAGGTAGGCTGTCAAACCAAGTTATCAGCAACCTTACCAACAAGGTAGGTATCAGAACCAATACCAACAGCCATATTACAGGCCACAGCAACAATATCAGGCACCATACAGGCCACAACCTGTCCTAGGAAACCAACCACTAGCTCCTGCCAATGTGATTCCAGTTAAGTATGCAGTGGCAGAGGAGAAACTTAATAGAGCATTGGTGCCAGTGACCCCTTTAGTCCCAGAAAATGACTCTCATGCTCATGGTTCAGACTACTCCCATGAAGATAGTCCACATGGTCATTATATAGATTCACCTGAGCAGAGTGAGAATTATTCACACCAATATGAGGCACCACCTATGGAACAAAATTGGGAGCCAGAATACTCCGATGTCATGTACACAAACCCCAACCCTAGGCCCCAATCAAGACAAGTAAGACCACAAGCCCCTAAAGGACCATGTTTTAGATGTCAAGGTGACCATTTCATTCGTGAATGTCCCCACTCACCGACTCCGGGACAAGGGGAAAACATCACAATACAAGGCTTTTGTCTTGAGTGCGGAAAAGAACATCTCCCCAGAGATTGTCCTAGGAACCCCTCTAGTGCATCCAAGGTTACACCCATTAATGTAGTTGGATTAGTGGTAGATTCAAGTTCAAGCAGCAATAATGTGGCTCCTATACAGGTAGTTACTAGGGCACAAGCTGTACAACAAGAAAAACTAGTTGAGCAATCAGAGTCGAGTGAATCAAGAGAGCCAAGTAAGAGGAAAACAAGAACTTGGAAGGATGCCAAAGAGAAAGCTAATCGCAAGTGGAACAAAAAGTTATCTGAACTAGAAGAAAGCCTAAAAGACGCAAAAACAAAAATAGAAGACATTGCATCTCAAAGCCCCTCGCATGCCGAAGCTCCATCCACTCCACCTCATCCCACCCCACAACCCATTGTAAATAAACCCCAACCAGGGTCTGTTCTTGCAAATCCAACCCCAGAAGGCTTGGACATGATGTTCAAGGCCTACCAAGCTTGACTTCAAGAAGGTCAACTGCTGCAAACCTAGACAAGAGTTACCCGAGAGCAGATTTAGAGATTGAACGGACAAAAATGTGCATGAAGATGGTAGAGCTAGCTCAGGCTATGCTTGAAACCAGTCAATCGTTCAATCAGACAAACTCTGTCAAACCGGATTTGCATTTCTAGGGCTTACTAGAAAGATTAGAGCAATTGGTAAACAAGCCACATGTTTCTTTACCTCTACAGGCTCAATCCGTTGTTGAAAGAGAAAGCTCACAACCAAGGAAAGCTTATGTTCCTGAGTCCATAGATGAGGGAGCACCTCTTTCAATCCAACAATACTCTCAAGAGTTCTTGCGGGAAATATAAGAAGAGAAACGGGCCAAGGAGAAGGATAATCTCCCTACTATTCCTGAAATTGACGATGTTCATGATCAATTTCCCTAAGAAATTACATCTATTTATGGAGACCAAGTAGAGCAACAAGAAGATGAAAGATTAGATTTTGAATCTAGTTCTCTACAAGAGTTGCCACAATTCACAGGCCCATGGGAATCTGAATCTCTTCAGATTAGAGCTCCCACAATATTGGTAAGGAATGAAGGCTCAGTTGTTCCAAGAAACACTGACATCGTGAAGAACACTAAGGTTCAGTGTTAGCTCACTGTGGAAGAGCTACTCAAAGCAAAACCTGAGCTATGGAATCATGTGAAGGATCAGGTTCCAGGACTTGATTCCAATATGCCAAAAGCAGTCTCTAAGCAAAAAGTTCCAGAGATACCTCTAGACAAATAGGGGATATGAGTGAAGGTGAAGAAGGTAATACTTATCTTCTGATCACCTATCAAGGTTACACAACCAAAGCAATCGTAGATTTAGGTGCTGGTGTTCCTATTGCGACCACCTCCTTGTGGAAGCGATGGGGCAAACCCACGTTGAGACCAACAAGAATGAAGCTTCAAATGGCAGATGGTCATTTTGAAAGACCTCTAGGATTGCTTGAAGGGATAACTCTAACCACTTGTGGTGTAGAGTTTGAACACACATTTGCTATATGTGACTTTGAAAAAAATAATGTCTACGAGATGATCCTAGGAAGACCCTTCCTACGACAATTGCAAATAGTGCAAGATTGGGGAACCAAATCCTTGTACTTACAACACTTAGGGGTCACCACCAAGGTTAATTTGAAGGATTACACCTTCAGAGATGTACCACCCCTACAGTGGAATCCTATCCACAAAGCGAAAGAAGATTCTGTCTCTGTGCATTCTGGAAGTTCACCTGATCCATCTTGGTTGCATGAAGATACTCACTTATGGATGTGCAAGGTCGCAGAGGAAGAGGAAAAGCGCCTAAAAGCAAGAGAAGAAGGAACTCCCCTAGGAGATAGACCAATCAAAGACCCAGCCTATACACCGATGATATTTCCAGATGAGGAATTTGAGCCTCATGGTTGGGCTGAAATCTTAGCTACCATGGACATCGCAGTCAATGAAGAACAATGGACACCTCATTGTGATGAGGAGGGTTATGATATTTCTGAGTTCATGTGTTAGCCCTTATTGGAAGAGTGTGATCCTAGTGAGGTCATAGAAGAAGAAGAGAATGACGATGATCTAGAATCCATTGTGATGGATACTTACTTTGACTCAGAGGAGCACTATCTAGAAGACATATGAGTGTTAACCCAAAAAGAAGAAGAACCTCTCACAAGTATTAAAACTGTGAGTTCAAAGGATGGAAGTGAGGGTAGTCAAAAGAAAAAGAAAAGAAAAGCACTGAAACAAGAAGAGGAGGAATCATTGTTTGAAGTACCAGAAAATTTCAAGAAATATGAAGTGGAAGACCGAAAAATTTTGGTACGAATGCCTAAAAGAGAGGCCACCGTAGGAGAAGCATATGACAATAAAGAGAAGACGAAAAAAATTATTGTGACCATTGAAGGAAATGAAGAGCGATGTACGTACATAGGAGACGACCTAAGTGCAAAAGAAGAAGCAGAGCTTGTAGCTCTATGACGTGTTTGCGTGGCACTATAGAGACTTGAAGGGAGTGGATCCGAAAATTTTCTCTCATACTATCCCCATGATGGCTGATGCCAAGCCCACCAAACAAAAGCCCTACACATATAATGACAATTATGGAGCTAAAATAAAAGAGGAAATTGACAGGTTGATTGAAGCTCGAATTATCTATGAAATTGAGCATACTGAATGGGTATCCCCCATTGTAGTGGTGCCCAAAAAAAACGGAAAATTGCGAGTGTGTATTAACCTTAAAAAAGTTAATGCTGCTACAATCCGAGATAGTTATCCACTTCCAATCACTGAACATTTATTGGAGCGTGTTGCACACAAGGAAGTTTATAGCTTCCTTGATGGATTTTCAGGCTACAACCAAGTAGCCATTGCCCCCAAAGATCAACACAAAACGGATTTTGCCACAGAATGGGGAATCTTTGCATTTCGTGTGATGCCATTTGGTCTCACTAATGCACCTGCAACATTCCAAAGGCTCATGTGTCATGTCTTCAAAGAGTTCTTGCAGAAGAGCTTAGAAGTATATGTGGATGATTCATGTGCACATTCCCAACAGAGGAGATACCACATTCCTGAGCTCAGGAAAATTTTCAACAAGTGTAGAGAATATCGAGTGTGTATGAACCCAGAAAAGTGTGTATTCATGGTACGACAAGGTAAAATCTTAGGTCACATTGTTTCGAAGAATGGCATATCAACAGACGAGGACAAGGTAAGAGCCATAGCAGAGCTACCGAGACCAAGGAACGTTAAAGAGGTACAAGCCTTTATGGGCCATTGTGGATATTACTGTAGGTTTATCCACATGTTTGCCATCATTGCTAAACCTCTTTATGGATTGTTGACAAATTTTGAGTGGAACGATGAATGTGAAAAATCCTTCAATGAACTAAAAAGACGTTTGTGCTCAACACCAATACTGACCACCCCTGATTGGAGTAAACCATTCCATGTCCATGTGGATGCATCCAATCATGTAATAGGATGTGTGCTAGCACAACCGACAGGTGAAGGAAATCTAGATTTACCCATCGCTTATGCTAGCAGACAGTTGAACGCAGCTGAACAAAATTATACCACAATTGAGCGAGAAGGATTAGGCATGGTATATGCTGTGAAAAAGTTTAGACACTACTTGTTGGCCAACAAGTTCAAGTTTTTCACCGATCATTAAGCTTTATTATATTTGGTCAATAAACCTTGCAATACAAGACGCTTAGTAAGGTGGTTTCTCTTACTAATGGAATACGATTTTGAAGTGGTTGTTAGGAAAGGTAGGACCCACCTTAGGGCAGACCATCTTTCTCGCATCACTTCAGGAGAGCCACCGCAAGGAGTGTCTGATGAATTACCAGATGCTTATTTGTTCAATTTAGAAGTTGTTCCTAAATGGGCCAATAAGTTGGTACCTATCCTAACCTTCGGACCTGCAAATAAGAACATAAAAACAAACAAGGAAGAAATTGTACGATCACAACAATATCAAATCTTGACAGGAAGCATGTACAAACAAGATACAGAGGGTGTATTAGCTTGTTGTGTCGAGGACGACGAACATAGTAGTTGGTTGCAACAAGCCCATGAAGGTTTGCTAGGAAATCACTACTCTAAACAACGAACATTGCAGAATCTAAAATGTTTAGGAGTATATTGGCCTAGCATGGACAAGGAAATTCATGAGTGGATTAAGAATTGTCCAACGTGCAAAGAGAGACCCCCAGTGGAGCATACCACTCTTTATCACGTGTCGTTAATTCCAGAGTGGAGTGCTCCATTGGTAGAATTCATGAGATCATGAGCATTACCTAATGAGGCTAGCCTAGCACGAAGAAGGAGCATGGAGCGAGAGGCTCAGGACCATGCCTTAGAAGAACACAACCTATATCGGAGAGGCAAAGATGGATACTTAAGACTGTGCGTTCATGAATCAGACTATTTGAAAGTCTTAGAAACTGCACATAGCAGTGTTGCAGGTGGGCACTTTGGGCCTGACCGAGTAATTAAGACCATCCTATTCTCAGGACTTTGGTGGCCCACTCTTCATATGGATGCCCATACCTATGTGAAGAAATGTGACACATGTCAATGAGCACAATATCCGATCAGAAAAGATGAGATGCCTTTGAGGCCAATGATGGGAGGTTGCACATTCTCGAAGTGGGGTATAGACTTTGTTGGTCCTATTAACCCCCCAGCTAGAAACTCCCATGCGGAATACATTATTGTAGCCACCGATTACCTTACCAAGTGGGTAGAAGTAAAAGCCACAACAAAGAATGATGCTCAAACAATGGCTAAGTTCTTATTCGAAAACGTATTCACTAGATATTGGTTACCAATAGAGTTGTTTAGTGATAGAGGTACACACTTCTTGAACGAGGTCATTGAAAATATCCTTCAAGAATTCATGGTGATACACAAGAAGTCTGCCCCTTATCATCCACAAGCCAATGGAAAAGTCGAGAGCACAAATAAGATCCTATGTAACGTATTGACAAAACTGGTAAATAATAAATGCTCTGATTGGGACAAACAGCTTCATCATGCAGTTTGGGCTTATCGAGTTGCCTACAAAATGGTACTCAATGCCACCCCATTTCAGATGGTCTTCGGACAGAATGTTGTGCTACCATTAGATTTCCTAATCCCAACCTTAAAGGTAGCACAAGAGCATGAGTGGAATGGACATGAGTTGCCTTCCAGGATCTTTGATCTAGAACGCTTAGGTGAGACAAGGCTACGAGCAACGGCAGACATCTATGCTGCAAAGAAATGACAAAAGGCATACTTCGATGCACACATCAAAGATAAAGGCTTGAAAGAGGGAGACCTAGTGTTGGTTTATACATTAAAGCAACATGCCCGTAAATTGGAAAAAAAAGGATATGGACCCATGATCATTAATAGAATTTCCACTAGCGGTGCAGTTCAATTGGCCACACTAGAAGGTGATATCCTGCCAAACTATATCAGTGGTTGTTGAGTCAAGCTATATCAAGAACCTCTTACAGAGGATATGTTAGCAAAAAGAAGAAGAGTTAAGGGTTAGAGAAGAAGCACAGGTAGAGGCTAGAGAACGCATTAGGAGAAATAAGTTAAGACGCCTAGGCCTAGAATTCGATCGAGAGGCCCCAAGATACCACATGGCTATGTGTCAAACATCAAGTGCAATTGCTTCTTGAATAATTGATCGACGTCCCTTTGTGAACATCATAGTAGGACAAGGGAAGAATGCAAGGACTGTGAGAGCATTGATTGACTCAGGTGCAGCAACTAGTGCAGTTAGACTTTCATACTGCCAAGACTTGCAATTGAACATAAAGCCTATAGAAGCCTATCTCATAGGTTTGGGAGGTGTGGAAACCCCTTGTTTGGGAGAGGTGGAGCTTCCCATCTACCTTCAAGATGTTCCAATGAAAGTCAAAATGCTAGTATGTCATGATGAAGACCTTATAGAGCCACTTGTCCTAGGTCAAGATTGGATTTACGACCATGCAGTCAACTTGAACCTACGACATCAACTCCTTCAAGTTGGGGCACCTGAACAATGTATCACATTAGAATTAGCGAATTGCATGCACACAAAGCCAAGTAGCACACATTCTGTTAGTTCTTCCGAAACTAATCTTCGTAAAGAAAATGTTGTGTGTGTCAAAAACCTTACGATGCATAAGCACTCAATCATGGAAGAACAGGCTCAGAGACAAGCGAACTCCTCCTCTTGTGCAAAGACTAATGTTGTCACCACAACTCAACCAACAAGGCAAGCACAATGGTATATGACAACCGCTATATCAAATAGACAAAGAGACTTCAAGAGGAAATTAGTTCCAGACATGAAGAGGATCTGGGTACGAAAAGGAGAGCAACCACCAGCCTTGCCAACACAATTCCCACCCAGGCAAGCTAACCATGTGAAGACAAGAACCAAACCACTAGGACCAGCTCAACGAGAAGGCATACGACAAATTTGGGTGCCTAAGAAATTAGTTGTAGGACAATCACATATATGGGTGCCCAAGGTGCTCTTACACGTGCAAAGGCCTATGCTCCCCACCATGCAAAAGGTCTCAACAAAGAAGCCAAGGAGAGGAAAGGGTAAGAACAGAGCACAAACACCACAAGAAGATAAAATCAACCCTTCGACAGAAGTAAGAAGACAATCATCAAGGATATGGGTTTGGAAGCCTAAGGTACCAGTGGCATCCACAACACCAAAGAACGAAGAAGTCAACAAGGACTTGTACGGACATCCATCAACAAAAAAGACAAGCCTATGGTCAAACACCATGATGGAACTACAACACGAAGAGATGAAGATCAATGGACCTTTCACCATGGTAAGACATGCATGCTTCAACAATGCTATAACCATGATAGATTAGGAAACCTCTTCGTCGACATACCGTTGAGCACTTAGCTCAAGACCCAACCTCTTGCACCATAATTCTTCCGATGCATTTCCCAAGTATGCATGCATAGGGCTACATTACAAGGCCGTGCACAAGGCACATTCTTCTTCCAACCCATGCACTAATGCACTTACCCATCATCCATTTTGGGTTACAAATACTTGGCATGAAAAATATGAAGGCCATCTTGGGAAGAACCAGCGGGCATAAAGGTGACCACGATAGGAGCACAGAAGCAGTCCACCACCGAGAGTTGCTCATAATCAACATTAACCATCTCTTAGGAGCAACTAACAATTTTCGCAGCTCACAAATGCACCATCAAGATGGAATACAAGGAAGAAGTACATACAAAGGGACTACAACCTGCAAGAGCTAGCAGTGGCAAAGTGAAGAACCAAAACCACTCAAAAAACTATAAAAAGGGCTGGAGAGCTCATTTTTGGGGTTAGCTTGTTGTAGATTTCAGCTTTGTAAGAGAGCTCTTTTGCAATCAAAGATCTTCCATTGTTCCACTCTTTGCTCTTACTTTGTCCGTGTATGTGTATGTGTGTGCATGCTCGTGTGCTTTCACTCACACACTTGTGCCATCACTTGCTCACGGTCTTCATACCGGTCCTCACGTCTCCACGGATTGACATATATGAGGTGTATCTCCTCACGTTGGTACTCACCATTGTGCTAGAGTGACATACGTCCAGGATCGGATCAGGTATGAGAAACGAAGATGGACCAAGATTTGATGAAGATGTGTATTCAGATACACATGAAGAATATGAGCTAAGAAGGTCAAACAGAGTAAGGAAACAACCAACAAGGTATTCCTATGACACTTCTTATTTGACTCAGAAAAACTATGCTTACTTAGTAAAGCAAGACGAAGAACCTCAGAATTACAGTGAAGCAAAAGGTAAGAAACAATGGGAAGAAGCAATGAAGGAGGAGTTTAAAGCGCTCGAGGAGAACAAGACTTGGGATCTTGTTCCAAAACCAAATGGTAAGAAAGTGATTGGAAATAAATGGGTTTACAAAGTTAAGAAACTTGCAGATGGAAGGATATCCAGATACAAAGCTAGACTGGTGGTCAAAGGCTATGCTCAGACGCATGGCACAGATATGAGACGTTTAGTCCGGTGGCGAAGATGTCAACCATAAGGACAGTGATTGCTATAGCAGCATCAAAAGGATGGAAGCTAAGTCAGCTGGACATAAAGAATGCATTTTTAAATGGATATATATAAGATGAAGTCTACATGGAACAACCTGAAGGGTTTGTAAGATCCAGTTACCCAGATCATGTTTGCAGATTAAGAAGAGCTCTCTATGGATTGAAGAAAGCTCCGAGAGCTTGGAATTACAGACTTGTGAAGTATCTCAATGACCTTGGATACCAAAGCTCAAAGGCTGATGCAAGTATACTCTTTAAGAGAACAGATGAAGGTATGATCTACATTTGTATTTATGTAGATGACATTATAATCACAGGTACCTCAGATGAAGGAATCAAGGAGGTAAAAAGATTGCTTGAAAAAGAGTTCAAGATCAGTGATCTAGGAAAGTTATCATACTTTCTTGGAATGGAAGTCACATATACAGATCATGGTGTATATGTTTCGCAAGAAAGGTATCTCCTAAACTTACTAAAGAAGTTTAACATGGAGAATTGCAGAGAAGCTTCAAGACTGCTTGAAGTCAATCATAAACTCAGCAAATATGGTGGTGCAGAGTTTAAAGATAAGGGAAGCTTAATTTATGCTACACTAACAAGACCTGATCTCAGTTATGCAGTGGGAGTTCTCTCACAGTTCATGCATTGTCCGAAGGATCAACATTGGGTTGCAGGACAAAGAGTTCTTAGATATATCAAAAGAACTATAAAGGAAGGATTATATTATCCTTTTACGTCAGATATAAAGCTGAGAGCATACAGTGACTCAGATTGGGCAGGAAGTCAAGATGGCCCACATCCGACCTAGTTAAAAATTAGGTTCTAGAGCTTATTTGAGGGCTCAAACGGGATCTAAAAATTATGAAAATTGGTATGTAGCTAATTCTAATACTCCTCAAGCTCGAGGACTCCTTGGCTTGAACAAAAGGGAGTCTATTCTACCAAAAAGGGGATTTACAATGTGTGTGTAGTGATGAAAATCACTAAAGTTGAAATTAGTTCATGGGAAAAAAATGATTAGGCCTTGTTGCCGTATTGTGCATGACTGCTCTATTGTGCCTGTACGCTCTTCATATGACTTGTATGCCAACACATGAGCTGTCAAGCATGAAGCAAAAACCACTAATGGACACACGTGTCATAGCAACTACCCTAGCCAAAGTAAAAAAAACATGTAAATCTGGTGGTAGTGATCCCCCCTTGGGATAAAACAATCCAAGTAGCCAGGTACCACTCAATTAGCAAAAGATGTGCTTAACTGCCCACCTTTGCTTGACACCTGGGCAATGCATAAACTTGCTCATCTGCAAGGAAGAAAATGAATATGGGGCCAATTTATGCACAAGTAAATCAAGCATCCAACAACATGCTAATAGAGAATAGCATCAAATGCATATCCAACATCATGAAGACTCAACTATAAACATGTTTCCATAGGAGTTGCAATAGGTTTGCAATCTTCAAGGCCAAAATTCTACAATAATGTGTCAATATATTTTGTTCATAGATAGGTATTCCAGCATCAACTTTCATAAATGATGCCAAAATGACTAGATAATGATGCAAATCAGAAATCTGAAATGAGCCATGCAAATCAACCTTAAAATAAAAAATATGCTTCTCATTAGGACCACTGAGTAGCATGTCATCAATATAGACAACAATGATCAAAAGCACATCATTTGCACGCTTAACACATAAAGTTCTCTTAGTTGGATTGTTCTCAAAACCATGTGGAATCAAGTAGGCATGTATCTTTTCATACCAAGCATGCGGTGCTTGATTCAAATCATACAATACCTTTTTCAACCCACACACTTTGTTTTCATGTCCTTTCCTCCACAAAACTATGGGGCTGAAAACATACACTTCTTCATGTAATTCACCATTCAAAAATACAGTTTTAATATCCAACTAATGTACATTCCAACCATGATGGGCTGCAATTGCACAAATGCTATAAATGGTAGTCATTTGACATGTGGGTGAAAAGGTCTCATCAAAATCAATGCCCTTGAGCATGACCTTTTGCAACAAGCATAGCCTTATACCTGTCAACTATTCCATCATGCTTACACTTCAACTTGTATACCCATTTAGCACCCATGGCCTTTTTTCCTTGAGGAAAATCACATTAAGACCAAGTACCATTCTTCATAATAGCACCATATTTTGATTGCATAAAAACCATCCAATTTTTTGAATTTTGTGCTTCATCAAAAGAAACAAGCTTGTTCTCATCACAAAGACTAGTGACAACTATTACATAGCATTTTGATGCAAAAGAAGCACTATGAGAGCTTGAATGAGTTTGATATGATAGACGTGCATCTAATTTGCTATCTCACAAAGTCTACACTAGACATTTAGGCATAGTTTTTTCCTCCTCTATATCAGCCCTCTCATCAATAAGTGCATCATATAAATCTACATCAGAAATGGAATGATCAACATCATCATATGGAACCTATAAAGGATGAGAAATTTCCTCATTTGGACCAGCACTTGACTGCTCACCTGTAAAAAGAGGCATCAAAGTGGCATACACATTTGTGGAGCTAACTCATGTCTCCTTATATGAAAGTAATGGCTCAATTGCATCTTCCATAGAAACAACATGACAGCTAACCAAAAGACATTTAGTCTATCAACGATACAAATGATAGCCTTTTCTTTTAGAACTATACCCAACAAAAATACATTTCATTGCTTTATCATCTAATTTTTTGCATTGTTGTTCATGCACTAATGCATATGCCAAACAACCAAAGAAATGCAAATGAGAAACAAATGGCTTGTGACCATACAAAGCCTCATATGGAGTGATAGACTGTTGTGCTTTGGTGGGACACCTCTTAAGTACATATAATGCACACATAACTATGTGGTAAAGCCTAAATTTCATCTCCATTAGAAACCTATTCATTTTTTCAAAAACACTATTTTTTTGAGGTGTATACAACACTATACATCGATATTTTATCCCATGATTATCCATAAATGCATTAAAATCAGAAGATACGTATCCCCCCCTCTCCCGATTACAATGGAGGATGCCCATTTTACATGCTGACAGATTTTCAACCAGAACCATAAACCGCTGCATATTTTTAAGAATATGGGAGAGATTCTCTGGAAGACTTTGATTGGAAAGAAGGAAAGCAAAGCACAAAGGGAGGACTTAGAAGAGCAAGGTCGTATGCAAGAGTTATGGGAAATTACCAAGCCCAATGGAATAGTGTCACTACCAAGAGCTCCTTGCATGCTTCACAAGAGGGAAGAGAAACAAGTGAAGAAGGTGATTTCAGAGTTTCAGATACCTACTGGGTGGATGAGGTGTCTAAAGATTGCCTTCATACAAAACAATGATCTTGGCGGGCTCAAGCCTCATGATTGGCAAAAGTTTTTACAATTTGTGCTCCCTGTAGCTTTAAAAGATTGCCTTTCAGAGGATGTATGAACAACCATTTATAAAATCAGTTCCTTGGTATGGTGGACCTCTTCTAAAGAGATAAGGAGAGATATAATAGAGAGTGCAAAACACAATGCTGTAGAGGCTATCTGTATGATAGAGAAATACTTTCCCACAATTATTCTCACAATTTAGCTTGATTTACTGGTTCACATGGTTGATGACGTCGTAGTACCAAGAATTGTTCATAGTGAATGGATGTTCTTCTTAGATCACTTCATGAAGATTTTAAAAGGGTTTTTGGTCAGAGAGCACATCTAGAGGGTAGCATGGTAGAGGGATGGTTCATACAAGAGTATGTTGTATTCATAACAAAGTTTCTATGTATGTTGGGCCCAGAAATGCCTCGCTTATGGAGCGATGATGAAGACGTTCATCTCGTAGACGATGAATCTCAAGGTAAAGGGATGCAAAGAAAAATAGATGTAGCTTTCGGAGAGAAGGCAATGATATTTTGCATCATTAACTTTGAGCCTATGCATAAGTGGTTAGAGAGGTATGAGCTTGCCAAGGAGACAAATGCAAAGGAAAGAGCTCAATTTTGAAAGAATCGTTCCACTCCCTTTTTGCCTCACAAAAATTCTTTGACCTCTTCCACCCTTTCTTAAGCAAAGAAAAATAGATGTAGCTTTCGGAGAGAAGGCAATGATATTTTGCATCATTAACTTTGAGCCTATGCATAAGTGGTTAGAGAGGTATGAGCTTGCCAAGGAGACAAATGCAAAGGAAAGAGCTCAATTTTGAAAGAATCGTTCCACTCCCTTTTTGCCTCACAAAAATTCTTTGACCTCTTCCACCCTTTCTTAAGCAAAGGAAACAGCTGAAGATATCTCTGAAGAAGAGGAGGAAATCACAAAGGGGTGTGATTGGGAGTATTCTAAATAGGATGCACTACGGTCTCATGGATGAAACTTTTGGATTGCACGAATTGACAAAAATGGGTCTACTTTTGATAGTGGGATGATGATGAATTTTTCCAAAAAAGTAGAACCACTGCAAGAGACGAAAATGCTCAAGAAGGCCAGGTCAAGTATTGTGGAGTGATCCAAGATATCTTGAAGCTATCCTTCGCAAGGTTTGATTACTTTTTGTTTGATGTGAAATGGTTCAAAGTAGTCACCTCTAGAAGAACACAACGCTGAGGTGGGATAAGATTAGTTTGCTTCAAGTAGACTCCACAAAGCTATGGACAGATGTTTTATGTACCAGAAGATCAACTAATCACTTGCAATTTGGGCGACGAGGTTAGCCCGCACCCGGTCAAGATTAAGGCTGGATTACCTGAGACTTTTCAAGATGACTTACTATAATTGCTAAAGGAATTTGCTGATGTATTTGCTTGGGACTATCGCGATATGAAGGGGTTGGATCCCTGTATCTACCAACACCGTGTGATGCTAAAACCAGATGACCTGCCAATCAAACAACAAAGTTACCCGATGAATCCCAATTATGCTGTGCGAGTGAAGGCTGAACTGGATCACCTGTTGAAAGTAGGTTTCATTGTTCCTATTGAGCACGTTGAATGATCTCTCCTACTATCATCATCCCAAAGAAAAATAAGCAATTATGCATTTGTGTGGGTTACCAAAAACTGAATGCGGTGATTGTACCTTATCCCTGTCCAGTACCTTTCTTGGATACTATGCTAGATGATGTTGTAGGACGAGAAATGTACTCTTTTTTGGATGATTATAGTGGCTACAATTAGGTACACATGGCTGAAATGGATATTCCCAAGACCGCATTTACTAGAAATTGGGGACTATATGCTTGTACAGTGATGTGGTTTGGTCTACGCAATGCTCCAAGCACCTTTCAGTGATGCATGCAGGAAATCGTTTCTCCCTACTTAACTACGTTTATGCGAGTGTATTTGGATGATTTCTCATTATCTGGTGATACATCGGCTCACCTCTACCACCTAAGATGCTGCTTTTCCAAGTGTCGAGAGTTCTGTGTTGTTTAAATACCAATAAATCCATCTTTTCAGTTTCTTGTGGCAAGCTACTGGGTCATGTTATTTCACAACAGGGAATTCAAGTGGACCCTGATAAAGTTTCTGTGGTGTTGAATGCACCCCCTCCTGCGACACCAAAGGAAGTTATGCAATTTCTTGGTCAAATACGGTGGCATGATCGACATCTCCGGTGGCTTGCTCATGTGGCTATATCGCTTAATCGTTTGATTACGAGTAAATCTCGATAGTTTGTGTGGACGTAGGAATGTCAAATGGCTTTTGATCGATTGAAAACTCTCCTTATAGAGGCTCCTATTTTACAAGCTCCTAATTGGAAACTTCCTTTCCATGTGTTCGTGGATGTTTAATATTGCAATCAGAAGTGTGTTACATCAACAACATGACAAGTGGTTCCATCCTATTTATTATGCTAGTCGACGACTACCCCTGGCTTGTATATATGCCTATTGCCCTAATGGGCTACTTATCTTTGTACATTCTCTAGTAATACATTCAATATTGTGTGTTGTGCTCCAAGCTTTTTCTTCTTCCTTGTGCTATTCGTGTGCTTCCGCAGATGTCTAACTCCAACAATTGGTATCAGAGCAGGTCGTCGCTTCATCTAAGGTGCCATCGACACTCCTCCCTTTGCAGTCTCAGAATCACACAAATTTTGGTGAGCATACTCAGCATGTTTCCGAGATCAAAATTGCTTTGCTTTTTGGTGCCGAAATCACGATCTGAGCTCGTTTCGGCCTCCGAATGCACTATCGCAACACTTGTGTAGGCTATTTCATCTTTTTATGCCAAAGGTATATACCAGTTTCTATTCGTCAGTATAAGCATCTCGAAGTCTTCTACAGGTCTAACGGAACTCGTTTGGGCAGTTTTGTTCAACTTTTTGAGATACAACCAATTTTTTGCATCAAGGTATTTTAGTCACCGGCCATGGCTGAAAGCAGTGATGTATTCCGTATGTTGGTTGTTGAGGATAAGTTGGATGGTACCAACTACCCGTTATGGGCTTATATGATGCGACATGTGTTGGTTATAGAAGGACTGTGGAACATTGTACAAGGTGTCGAAAAATGTCCTATCACACCTGCAACTGTTACAATTGCAGGTACTGAAGCTGATGCAGAAGGTGTCGCAGAAGGGCAAAGGAAAATGGAGCTCTTCTACTAGTAAGCAGAAATCTGCAAATGCTGCACATTCGAAGAACCAAGACAAGAAAAAAATAAGAAAAGCAGAAATTGTTTTGTAAGTACTGCAAAGGGAATGATCATATCATAAAGAACTGTCCAAAACTGGCTGCAAAAGAGGCAAAGAAGAAAGAGGCTGGAATGGTTGTTGCAGAAGCCTCTACACCAAAAACGAAGTCTGCTAATCTTGTGCAGGAAGAAGAATGGGCGTTTACTACTGTTTGCAATTTTGACCCATCTTCTCATGAGCAGTGCATGTCTGTATGAACTTACGGTATATCTTGCCCTTTCTATTCTTTGATTGATGCTGCTGCCCATGAACTTGTCGATTGGGCATTTTTCTTTTTCCGGCATATCCATCACAAGTGCCAAACAATTATGTGTCAATTAGCCAAAGGTAAATGTCCCCTCACCTGACTGCCTCACCTCCTTTCATTCCTCCTCCCTGTCGTGAGCCCTGTTTTGAACCATCGTGCGAGGAGTCTGAGCAGGTGGTGGGCCATGACAATGATAATGAGGATCTTTTTCAATTATTTCGAGAGAAACATAGGAAGGTTAGCCCTTCTCAGATTCAAGTCCTGGCATCTTCCAGTAAGGTACTCCTTCAAGACACAGCTTCATCCTTGCATGCGTCTTCAGTCCCACCCTTGCCTAAGGACAAAACCATTGAAGACACTGTTATGGAAGAGGTTCAACACACCAAGATGGAAGATCAACAACTGGAGATTGTCCTAGACATAGTGCCAAAGGAGACGGTTGCTGACACCACCGATCAAACCACGCAGGAAGTACTAGCTGAATCCCTCATGCACCAGGGAGCCTAGCCAGAAAAAGTTGATTCCACTGTGCCTCCTTCTCCACCAAAATCCATGCCTGACGGTAATACTACAAAAAGTTCGGCAAACCCTCTTCCTTCACCTTCTCGGGCACCTTTACCTCCTAATTCCCCGGTACTCCCTTCGTCCCCTAATCACTTGGTGGCGGTATCCCACTCTCACCCTATTCCCTCTGCACCCGATTATTCTCCCCCTTCATCTGTTGCTATGGTTTTTGTCAAACCTTCTCAACCGTTATCGACTTTTTTAGTACCGGATGCATTTTTACAATTGGCTCAGATCAGTGACTTCCTTACTCAATTATCCAAGCAACTACCTGCTCAAATGCATGATGCTCACCTATCCCTGCACACTGAATATCAATCGAAAGTTGATATGTTAGAGGCCGATATCACTCCCCTACAGGAAGAGATTTTGGTGGCCCGAGCCAATGAATGTTTATTATAGGAACAGGTTACCGTGAAGGATGAGATTATTGCAGCTTAAGATGCAGATATCTCTCTTCTCAAGCATGCACGGATAGATAAAGCTGATGTAATGACCGCTCTCGGTTGTGAGTTAGCTAATACTCCCACTCGCCTGGCAGAAATCGAATAGGCTTCTAAGTTACCCTCTGACAAGGTACTACAAGGTGAAGCAAAACTGAGGCAGGTTATAGAAGAATTATTCCAAAAAGGTCAAGTGTTAGATGAAGAGATTGGTCGTACAATTAAGTTGAAGAAAGAAACCGAAGCGATTCAGAAGGAGCGTCAAGATTTTTTTCAGACAATGGAGTTTTAGCAGCAAGAGTTGGATCACCGAGAAAAGCAACTTGGTATTTAGTAGGATCGCCTTTCACGAATAGATGCAGAAATTGCTGATGCCAAGTTACGCAGAGATGCCGCCATCGCCAATGACTTCTATTTAGAAGAGGCTTTTTTGTAGAATCAAAGTGAAGTTTTGCTTTCCCAAGTCATTGATGAAGAGTGTTAATATCCAAAAGAACAAGCTATCCTTGATGTTAGAGCACCTCTATATCAAGAATAACTCAAAACCTTTACCAATTTGGAGGATTAATACTCAATTATCAAAATCTTAAACAAACTGTGAAGTGAGTTGATATTCTGAAAGTCTGTGAAGTGAGTTGATATTTTGAAAGTCTGCTGCATCTAACTCATTCATTGACTAATCAAATGTGTAAAGTTTTTTATAAAACTTTGCACAAGGTGTCATCTATATTTTGTGCACCTTCTTCAAGTTAAATCATTCCAAAAGATTAAGTATATCTTGAGAAATGAATCAAACAGTTCACCTATGTCTGAAACTATTCTCTAGTATAGTCGATTCTAACACCTGCAACTTCTAACACATGGTTCTCCCAGACTAAAACCTGTTTAAGCAAATGGTTTTAGCCATAGATGGATTACCTTCCAACTTAGATTTTGACTCCTCATTTGTACAAAACTTTACACTGTACACTGAGAATTGATCAATTCTTTAACCATTGAGATTGTGCCGAAACAGGAGACACTCAACACTTCCTCACATACAAATGTTCCTACACATAATTCTCTCAGCTTGTTTACAATTAGGCTCTCAAACTTTAACCATAGACTCATTAACTATAGAATTAAACACCTACAAAAGGATTCTTGAAATGTTCAAGCACAGAAGGAGAACACATAGAAATATCGGGTGCAACTTTTCTTCTATTCAGTAAACTTTTACATCTTGATGAGAGAGAGATCTTCTTTTCTTCTAAGGTGTCTAATGACTTCTAATTCTTCTCTTCATTTGCCCCAACATGTTTCTTATATATATAGGTAAATATTTACAATCTCATAACCACACAAAAGGTATAAGTGAGCTAACTCTAAATTAATGTACATATGCATACAAGTCTTCATCTTCTGAACATGTACTTTCTTCATGCTTCATAAGTTGATCTTTTCTTCAATCCTTGACTTCAATCCTTTCATCAAAACTGCAACTGGTGATTGACTTGCACCAACAGCTCCCCCTCAATCATCAATTGAGGTTTTCTCTATCTTCTTTATACCTGCCATGTCATTGAATCTCTGTAGCTTTGGTCCATCCAAACTTTTTGTTAACATATCAACAATCTGATCTTTTGTTGAAGTATGTATGAATTCAATCTCCTTATCCATCACCTTCTCTCTTAGAAAGTGATACTGAATCTCAATGTGTTTAGTCCTGGCATGGAAAACAGGGTTAGGAGCTAGATACAATGAACTCACGTTATCTCCATGAATAGTGGGTGTACTCTGAATGATGTCAAAACTCTTCATAAGAGTCTTTAGCCATATGACTTCCTTTGCAGCTTCAACCATACCTTTATACTCTGCTTTTGTAGATGATAAAACAATTGTGTGTTGCTTCTTTGAACACCAAGAGATTAACTTATCTCCCACATAACACAAGTATCCATATGTTGATCTCCTATCATCAAGATTACCTGCCCAATCTGTATCACTATATATCTTGATGTTTGTATCTGATGTAAAACCATAATACAAACCTTCCTTGAGTGTACCCTTAATGTGCCTCAACACCCTTTGTCCTGCAATCCAATGTTCTTTCCTAGGACAATGCATGAACTGAGACAATACTCCAACTGCATATGACAAATCAGGCCTAGTTAGAGTTGAATAGATTAGACTACCAACCAAACTTTGAGATAGCTTCATATCCTTGAATTCTTCTCCTCCATATCTCTTCAACTTATGATTCACCTCCATTGGAGTAGGTGCTACCCTGCAATCATCCATTTTAAACTTGATCAACACGTTCTTTAAATATCTTTCTTGAGTCACATACACTCCATGTTGAGTATATGAAATCTCCATGCCCAAGAAATATGACAAGTCTCCCAAGTCACTAATCTTGAACTCTTTCTCCATTTGCTTCTTTAGGCTTTGTATGCCCTTCTCATCTGTACCTTTAAAGATTATATCATCAACATATATGCACATGTAAATGAACACATCATCACTAGCTTTGACAAGCAAGCTACTATCTGCTTTAGATACTTGGAAACCAAGTTCCTTCAAGAACTTTACAAGTCTATAATTCCATGCCCTTGGGGCTTGCTTCAAACCATACAAAGCTCTCTTGAGCTTACATACATGATCTGGATACCTTTTATCTCTGAATCCTTGTGGTTGCTCCATGAAAAAATCATCTTAAATATAACCATTAAGAAAAGCATTTTTCACATCTAATTGACATAGTTTCCAACCTTTACATGCAACAATGGCTATGAGTGTCCTGATGGTTGTCATCTTTGCCACAGGACTATAAGTTTCATCATAGTCTATACCATATGTTTGAGCAAACCCTTTCATAATAAGTCTAGCTTTATACCTAGACACACTTCCATCTGCTCACTATTTGGTTTAGGAACCAAATCGCAAGTCTCATTTTCCATCAATGCATCATACTCTTCTTGCATAGCTTTCTCCTAATTTTCCTTACCTTTTGCCTCTTCATATGTAGAAGGGTCTTCATCTGCTTTCACCATGTAAGCATAATCTTTAGTAGCCAAAAAGAAGTGTCATAGCTATACCTTGTAGGTTGCCATTTGTGTCTTGATGACCTTCTGAGTTCTCCACTTCTTGAGGTTTTTGGTTCATCACATTCTGGATCAAACCTTGGCACTTCTTCAACTTCATCTTGTACTTCATTATTCTCTTCTTCATCAAATATCTGAACCTTTGATTTACCTTTCTTCTGATTCACAATTTCTTCATCACCTGCATGAATATTGATTGTACCTGCATACCAAGTACCTTGCTCATCAAATGTAAATTGATACAAGAAAATGTTTTGTAGATGGACTCTACAACCTATAACCCATCTGCTTGTCATCATATCCAATGAATACATACTTTTCTGCTTTAGGTTCCAATTTATGCCTCAATTGAGATGGCACATATGCATAAGCCAAACATCCAAATACTTTGCAATGATCTAAGGTAGGTCTCTTACCCCACCATGCCTCATATGGAGTCATACCCTGCAAATCATTACATGGTAACCTATTGACCAAATATGTAGTTGTATTTACAGCCTCAACCCGCAAGTAATTTGGACAATTTTTCTCCTTCATCATGGATCTTGCAAACTCAACAAGAGTTCTATTCCTCGTCTCTCCTACACCATTTTTTTGAGGAGAGTACCTGCAAGTAACTTCCCTTTTTATACCTGCATTCCATAAGTAATCACTAAGTTCATTAGAGAAATACTCTCCCCCTCCATCTGATCTTAGTCTCTTCAACTTTTGACCTGTGATTCTTTCTACATACACATGATAATGTTTAAATGTATTGAATACCTCAGACTTATCTTTGATCACATAGATAGTGATCCACTTGGTAGCATCATCAACATAAATCACATAATATCTTGAACCATTTATACTAAAATCCTTTGAAGGTCCCCACACATCTGTATGTACCAATTCAAACTTCTCTGAATACATAAAACCATGCTTGGAATAATATTGCTTATGAGCCTTACCTAATTGACATGCCTCACATTTGTATGTCATATGTTGACCTGCAACATTAGGCAAACCAAGCACTGAACCATTATTAACCATATCTTTAATACCTCTTCCATTGAAATGTCCAAGCCTTTTATGCCAAAGATCTAACGCAGAGACCTTATGTCCTCCGTAAGTGAACAAAGCATGAGCAACATTACCTTGAATCTTCAATGTGAAGAGTCTTCCTTCTTTCTTCCCTGAAACAATTTGTTTATACCCATTGCTACGGTCTTCCACAAAAACTTCATCATTAGTGAACCTTACTTCATAACCCTTTTCAACAATTTGCCCTACACTTATCAAATTCTTTGGTATTGTAGGAACATACAAGAACTTAACCAAACGAGTACTTCAATCCTTGGCCTTCACTGATCCAATTGACCTCACTTTATGCTTTGTATTGTCACCTGTTTGAACTACATGATTGGTTACCTTATTCAAATCAGTCATCAAGGCTACGTTACCACTCAGGTGATTGCTACACCCTGAGAAGACTCTTTGGTCTTCACTTTGCCTTTCACAAGTTGCATTCATAACCAAGGTTGAATCCTCCTTTTGATCTGAAGCATAATTGTAGTAAGTATTGTTGTAGGATTGACTTTGGAATCCTCTACCTACATTTCTTCCAAAGTAACCTCTACTACCTCTACCTCTGAAAATACCTCTTTGGTTTCTACCACCTCTTCCTCTTGAATTAAAATTCTGATTATATCCACCATTATTCTGAGTATTATGCCAACAATCATGAGCTGAGTGATTTGTCTTACCACAGATCTAGCAAGCTTTGGCTCCATCTTTATTGTTTCTACCTCTTCCTCTACCTTTGCCACCTCCTTTTCCTCTTAGGAAATTACCTTGACTAGTTGTGCCTTCATCTTCATTTGTTTGTTGCTTCCCTTTGCTATTCTTCTTCTTATCCTTTGAATACATTGCTTGACCTGCACTCTTATCACTTTCACCTTTGACATCCTGCTTAAAGGTTAGCCTGTGTCCTATCAACTGATTTAAATCAGGAGTAAAATGATCTAGGGACAATTCCATAGACAAAATGAATGGCTTCCATTTCTCATCACCTCTCAAACCTGTAAGAATTTGCCTTACCAATTTATCCTCCTCAATATCTTCATCAACTGCTCCTAATGCATCTGCAGTGTCCTTCATCCTTGTTACATAATCTGAAATTGATTGAGAGGACTTCTTCTTGAATGTGGTAAACTCTACCCACAAATATGCCTTCCTTGACTTTGTAGTGTTTTGGAGATGCTCCTCCAAAGCATTCCATATATCACTTGCACTTTCAAGACCTCTAATATAAGGTAGCAAGTAGTCATTGCCTCCCATGTAGAAATGCTCCTTGCTTGAGCATCTCTCTTCCTCCAATTCTTCAAATCTGATAGTTCATCTCTAGTTGGAACACTAGGATCTCTGAATTGTGGCTTTTCATCTTCACCTGTAATGTAACCTAACAATTCTTTACTCATGAGATGAGCTTCCATCCTCATTGACCATGCTGGATAGTTTTCTCTATCCAATTTCTCTATCTGAAGAGAATCTCCCATCCTTTCTTCATCTATGTATTAAATTCTTCAACCTTTATGAGGAATAAGTGTACCTTTACTTTGAATGAAGTTCATTTCGATCTTTTTGATTGCTCCAGGCCTCCTTCTCAAGCTTTCCTTTCAAGCTTCACCTTTTGAACCTTCAAGTGATGATTTCTTTATGACTGCAGCAATCAGGGTCCTCCTTTCTTCAATTTTGATGATTCCTACTCTGATACCACTGATGGAGAGTGTTAATCTCCAAAAGAAAAAGCTATCCTTGATGTTAGAGCACCTCTATATCAAGAATAACTCGAAAACTTTACCAATTTGGAGGATTAATACTCAATTATCAAAATCTTGAACAAACTGTGAAGTGAGTTGATATTCAAAAAGTGTGTTGCATCTAATTCATTCATTGACTGATCAAATGTGTAAATGTTTTGATAAAACTTTGCACAAGGTGTCGGCTATAGTTTGTGCACCTTCTCCAAGTTAAATCATTCCAAAAGATTAAGTATATCTTGAGAAATGAATCAAACAGTTCACCTATGTCTGAAACTGTTCTCCAGTATAGTCGATTCTGACACCTGCAACTTCTAACACATAGTTCTCCCAAATTAAAACCCGTTTAAGCAAATGCTTTTAGCTATAGATGGCTTACCTTCCAACTTAGATTTTGACTCCTGATTTGTGCAAAACTTTACACTCTGCACTGAGAACTCATCAATTCTTTGACCATCGGGATTGCACCGAAAAAGGAGACACTCAACACTTCCTCACATACAAATGTTCCTACACATAATTCTCTCAGCCTGTTTACAATTAGGCTCTCAAAATTTAACCATAGAATCATTAACTATGGAATTAAACACCTACAAAAGGATTCTTGAAATGTTCAAGCACAGAAGGAGAACACACAGAAATATCGGGTGAAACTTTTCTTCTATTCAGAAAACTTTTACATCTTGATGAGAGAGAGATCTTCTTTTCTTCTAAGGTGTCTAATGACTTCTAATTCTTCTCTTCACATACTCTCCTATTTGCCCCGACATTTTTCTTGTATATATAGATAAACATGTACAAGCTCATAACCACACAAAAGGTATAAGTGAGCTAACTCTAAATTAATGTACATATGCATACAAGTCTTCATCTTCTGAACATGTACTTTCTTCGTGCTTCATAAGTTGATCTTTTCTTCAATCCTTGACTTCAATCCTTTCATCAAAACTTCAATTGGTGATTGACTTGCACCAACAGTCATTGCTTCCAGTTCGGTGTGCATAGATGCTCATTTGGTAGAACCACACATCTCCAAGAGATGTTAGAATCCTTGAAGCAAAAAATTTGCATCCCTTTAAGTTAGCTCGCGCTATGTATATTCAGGGCATCATCGATGATCATTAGCTACTTTTTGTAATTAATCAATTCTGGGTTCGCGTCCACTGTGCGTGCCAGTGTTAGGCTGTCGGAATGTAATTGTAATTACGAGAAAATGTAATTGGAAAAGATGCACATCGAAAGGATGTAGAGTAACATTTGTAACTCTTTGATAATGAAAAGGTGTGCGGAAGCAGATGCATAGAAGAAGCACGATGCCAGACTGTAGGTCTGGGCGGTGCGCTTGTGGATCGTTTTCAATGCACGTTTTTACTTACACTAGTGTATTGATTGTTTAGTCTTTTGAGTATTAAGTTATTCCTTTGATTGTATCTGCGTAATACTTTGCTGGTGAAGATATAAGTTTACTTGTGGTTGCATGTCAATCATTGGTGAAGAAGTCCGTGTTATTCTGGGTAATTGAATGACATACTTTATCGTGGTGAAGTAATTCGTTTAACGTTGGAAAGACTACTGATGAAATTACTATGTACAAGTTGGTGGTGTATAATCAGAGTAAGGTGATGAATAATTCTATATAGTGAATGTTTTATCTGGGAAAATAAACATAGGGCCTCTATAATATAGACCCCTGACCATCCCAAGAACCGAGTAGTGGATTTATTCCCGTAACCCGTTAACAACAACAAGAGTTAGATTGGTTTGAGACGGACTTACAACTGCCCCAAAGCGACATTACAGTTGGTTTAGACTAAATACACATGCTTGAAAACATGGTTTAGATGTCCTACAAGTGGGGAGGGTTGAACACTTGCCCCCACCTCAAGAGGCGAGAGACTCAATCATCTCACCTAGTGCATATGGACCATTATATGTTTTTTACACTAATAACATTTTATGACCTTAAATAGTAGTACAACCGTCATCAATCGACTTTGAGTACATGTATGTTGGACCATTATATGTTTTTTACACTAATAACATTTTATGACCTTAAATAATAGTACAACCGTCATCAATCGACTTTGAGTACATGTATGTTGGGGATAATGTTCTTTCCCCGCCTTACGTCAAAAAGGGTTGAGGCAGGGAAGAAAAGTGCAAAATGATTTTCTATTCTTTCAAGTATTTGTGCCACAAGGAAAGCTTCCCCAAAACAACAAAATAAAGCTAGAAAACATGTACAAACATAGCTAAAAAAGAGGGATATGAACTGATACAAACAAACTGCCCAAATCTAGCTAAAAATTATCTAGGATATACATCTTGGTGTCACACATCATGAGCATCCACATCACTTTCAATCATGCATAGAGACACTTCTTCTTCTTCTTCTTTTAACAAAAACCATATCTTATCTTATTTTTCTTCTTGAGGAGTATGTTATAGACCATGTTCGCAAGCAAGAAAAGGAAAAAGAGTACAACAAAAGAAGATATGATAAATTGCCCCCCTCGTGTGGGATCTAGTCTTTGATTAGCTTGTTATTGATAAAACAAATTCAGTATGGTGTCTAAAGGGAGGGTCATCTTGCACTTTTGAATTCTTATTGACTTTTCGATCGACCATTCTCTTCATTGATGACCAAAGTTAACCACACATGTCTCTTTCCAAATCTTCGAAAGAGCTTCACCACTATTGCATTCCACATCGCAACGGTGCACCCAAAAATGCTTGCCTTAGTTGATATTACACTTCCGATTCAACACACAACTGTGTGTCCTCCACACATATTTACTTTTAGGAAACAAAAAGAAAAGGTGACCCAAGTCTTCTCTTTCACGGAGGCATTGTTTATACCATGCAGCACCCCCAAATCTTGCTAGCTTTGACATTTGTTTAGATTCCCCTATATAGAATTTTCCACATAAGAATCGCCCAAAGCTTCACTTGCTGTTAAGAGCGATATGATAATCCAAAGTCCTATTGATTATGAGAATCTTCTCCATTTTGTTTTCATCATGCCATCCTAGACCTTCATATTGAAAGGGTTCTTGACTGAGAAGGAGACGGGACTTCTAAACATCCAAGGCACTGATTCTATATCTAAGAAGGTGCCAATGTTCTAGATCAACTCTCTTGAAAAGGTGCCAATCTTCTAGATCAACTCTCTATGGGACTTGGGGGGTCCCGTTGACACTAGTTCCCTTCATTTGGACTTTTCCTTTTCTTAATTTAATACAAGTCTAGGAGAGTAGGCTAAGGCTGAATGTCCTTTTATTTAAAAAACAAACTCTCTTAAAAAGTAGATGTCTTCAAATCTAATCCATTGTTTTTTTCTTCATTTTAGAGGTGCTTCCAATTTGGGAAACCATTTTCCCAAAGTGAGTACACTTCCAATCCTAGGGGCTATTGACTGAGAAGAAGGTGGGACTTCTAATCGCCCAAGGCACTGATTCTATATCTAAGAAGGTGCCAATCTTCTAGATCAAATGTCTTAGCAAGGTAGATGTCTCCAAATCTAATACATTTTCTTTTGTCTTGATTCTAGAGGCGCTTCCACTTTTGAAAACCTTTTTCCCAAAGTGAGTACACTTTTATGAGAGAGAGAGATCAAACACATCATACATGGGTTGAGTTCATACTCTTCCGAGAGGGATATATACATGACAATGTTTTCTACTTGGAACATAACACGTGGAGATGAAAGAAGAAAAGAAAATTAAATAAAATAACATCTCCAAAATACAAGTTAAAAAGAATCATAATGCAAAAAGTGTACAACATGAGGTAGAACATTTCACTTGCAAGGTGAACATCTTAACTTCTGTTTAAGTGTGTGGTGATGATCTTTTTTTTGTCAAATGAGCTTTAAATTAATAGAAAGAAAATAGAAATGAACGAAGATTAGAGAGAGGTACAAAAAAATTTGATGATGTTTTTGCCCTTTTCATGAAGGATCCACTTACTTTTCAACTTAGTGTTTTACGCAATGAACACTTTGGGATGTTTGAAGGGGGTTTATAATGGACGAAGACCCAACATATTAATGAAACCCATATGATTTTTTGTTCATCTGCATCTAGCAACTACAATAGATAAGCTCCTCTCCACACATTCCAAATAGTGATATCCATACTTTAACATCCACCCAAGAGTTCCTAATAATGTCCGTGCCTGTGTAATCTAGTAGTTTGATGCCTCGAGTCTTTGGGAGGAAGTCTTGAGTTCAAGTCTTGGCTGGACATAAGATGGGTGCCTCTACCTTACGAGGTTAGGTCTGTGAGTGTGCTTCCAATTCATTGTACTCTCAAAAAAAAAAAATTCTAAATAATTGAAAGAGAAGGGTGAATAGTTCGGCAAGCCCTTTGCATAGTGTCATTAAAGGCCTATCTATGAGGACAACTGATGACCAAATGCTGGATATCGTCACCATCAAGAGAAGCCTTCTGTTTGCCATCGCCAATTCTAATTTCTGAGGCTGTTTTCCATCCCCAATTCTGATTTCCGAGGTTTCTTTTGCGGTTTACACACCCTGATGGAGGATAAGCCACATAAGAACACTCTCTTTGATGGCAACTGGAAAATTCGATAAGCTAATAGCATGTAGCTCCATTGTGTGTAACTCCGCTTTACCTTCCAAACGTGGTTGTATCTCGTCTTAGACTTATCCATGTTGCAGCTTTGCTCTCGTACTTCATATGCATATAAGTAGCAGCTTTCATTCAAGAGATATTATGTGAATTGAGCTCTTACGTGTTCTTGAATTGAGTTTCGTCTGCCTTTTCTAGATGCATGGATCTTTCTTTCGAGCGACTTTTTCGCTTTTCTTCAGAAAAGCTCCATTGCGCTAAAGTCGTAGTAGTTTACACCTTTTAGATGTTCGCATCTGTGCGTGGGTCTGCCTCTACGGATTTGCCATTACTTGATGGTGATGCTTGGTGTGGTGTGCTAATAATAGTGATAGTGACTAACTAAGAAATATAAAGTAAAAAGCCAGTTGCTTTCTACTAGTCGTTTTCGAGTGTCATTTTTGCGAAATCCTTTTTTAGTGTTGCTTTCGGACAGTCTAACCTCTATTTTGTAAAATAAGGGGCTCTCTACTAGGAGGAATATTATACTCATATACTCATAGAGTTGTTCTTTTTTTGTCTTGAATGGAGGTTCAGGCCAAGCCTACTACCTCAAGCTTTAACTTTGAAATTGTAACTATACAAGTGAATGGGCATAGCATCTGTGTGGGATCCAGCGTATCCCACAAAGCAGAGGTTAGATAAAAAAACAACTTAATTACAACTTGTTTAACTAACCTAAACCATTACATGTGTAACCTGGAGGTTGAACCTTGAACCTCTCTTTCAAGAGATCAAAGTCAAACCAATTTCCCTATGGGACATGGACTCATAGAGTTAATCTTTCATCTATTCAAACAAAAGAGATTAAACTTCTGCTAAACTTCCTCTCTTCAAAAAAGAAAAAAAAAGAATTTCCTCGGATCGCTTTCAATAGGCAAAAGAAAAAGCAAAAAGCATAAAGAACGACGTAATGTGCCGTTGCGCATTTCGGCTCATCTAAAAAAAACCAAAAAAGAAAAAAGCAAAACACTAGGTGAAAGAGTATAACAAATTAACAATGTGGTAGACGAGTAGAGTCTAAACATCAATAGCACCTGCACTATGTCATTGTGCATGCACTTCTGCTTAGACAGGCGTTAAAAAGCTCCATTAATGCTTATTCTCGCCCATAGCGCATTAGAATGAAAAAATCTGGATTCATACAAATGGCGGATTACGTATTTCGGAGGTGCTTCGGAGCAATGATTGATAGAAAAATAGAGAAAAACATAATCGCGTCAAAGAAAAAGCAAAACGCAAAAGCGATAAGGAAGGGCATTATCGCATAAATGCAAGAAAAAAAAAGAACAAGAAATAATGGAGTGTCCGAGAACATGCAAGAACCAGGTCCTCCCCTCGAAGATCTCCATAAACTGTGGAGATGATAAGACCTGGACACAAGAGGTTACTTACAAGAATTTGCCAAACGCGTGCTTCCGGTGCGGACTTCAAGGTCACAGGATCAAAGACTGCCCCCTGAAGAAAAATACCAATAAAAACAAACTGAAACCAGATGAGACCCTAGACCCTCTCCCCCAAGACGACACTCGGGGTCATCCCCCTCCATTGGAGGAAGAAGAGGGAACTCGCGTTGCTGAGACGGATTCAGAAGGCTTCACTGAAGTGAGACGCAAGAGAAAAGTTAGCCCTCGAAGACCAAAAACAAGGAATTCTTCGACAGCTGCCCCCTCGAATAACATATACTGTAACCTAGAAAAAGAGATTAATGAGCTAGACTTCCCAGGGGACAACCTCTCTGAAGAAGACCCCACTGTTAATTCCCTTGGGTGCTCTACCAGCAAAGAAGATAACCAAGAAGGCTACACCACGAGTAAAGAGGAAGGCTTCACTACCAGCAACGAAGACAACCCAGACAGCGAAAGCTCCGCTCTTGGTCCTACCCTCCCGGCATGCTGCCCTAGACTACTACAACCAAAGTCCAAGCTTAAAGGTAAACAACCTTCCGGCATGCCTTGGAAGAGCCCCCTCAAGAGTAGGATCCTAAGTAAAGAAGTAGGGAAGAAAAAAGAAGACCACAAGAAGAAAAAAGACTGGGTCCCTCCCCTCAAAGAGGGCAACCATCATTAATGAAATTCACATCTCTAAACGTTAGGGGTCTGTCTGACCCGTCAAGAGCTTCGATTCTTGGCCAGTGGTTCAGGGACATGTGCTTTGCCCCTGACTTCATTTGCTTACAAGAGATTAAAATCGACGGAGAGGATCTACAAAAACGACTTAAATGTATCTCTCCGAACCACCTCTGGTTCTCCACTTCTCACCCTAGAGGGACAGGGGGTGCTTCTATCGGTATCAGTCACGCCCTGTCTAGCAATGTGACCTCGACTTTTGAAGGTCGGAATCATCGCTGGATTGCGGTCTCTTTCGGGTCTCCCTTTCAGTTCACTGTGGTCTCAATCTATGCCCCTAATGGCGAAGCAGATAGAATGGATACTTGGGCTTCCCTTGATTCCCTCTCACACAATGTCCTGATTTGTGGGGACTTCAACATGGTTGAGTTTCCTGAGGACCGATGGAACAACAAAGGAAAAATTATTGACGGTTAGGAAAAAGAGATTTGGGATAAAATCAAGCTCCATCTCGACCTGGTCGAAGTGAAAGACAGACACGGGTTCTCCTGGTCGAATCTCCAGTCGGGGGACTCTTTGAGGAAAGCAAGGCTTGATAGATGCTACATCGATCAGAACACCATCCATCAGTGGGGCACCCCGTCGATTTCCCAACACATGGACCTCACTATCTCAGACCACTATCCGATTACTCTGTCCTTCAAACCGATTCGCATGCTCCAGAAAGCTCCTTGGTTTCACGCTTGTCAGACATCTTTCTCCCTCCCCTCTGTCCACCAGGAAATTTCTGAGGTTTGGAAGGAAGCCTTTGCTTACTGTAATGAACCGGCTAAGTGTTGGAGAAACGCGGTAGAAAGGACTCGTAAAATTCTAATCAGGACCCAAAAGGCTATAAGAGGAATTCGAAAAAAAAGAAGAGAAACGGTGTACCGGAGGCTCTCATGGCTTGAAGAAGAGGTGAACAAAGGCAAACTACAATGCCAACAGGGTCTTTTGAAAATCAGGGGTAGGCTAAGATTAGAGGAGGAGGTCCAAAGGAAAAATCTCCAAATTTTCTTCAAAGATTGGTGGGCAGGGAAGGCAGACAAACCAACGAAAGAGATGTGTAACATCCTCAAAAGGAAACAAGCTAGGGAATCCATCCCCCTAATGGTCGATAACAACGGAACTGAATGTTGCACAGAAGAGGAGAATAGAACTATCATCGTCGAACATTTTACCAACCTCCTCGGGGTCTCGACTCCTCTTTCCCCCCACAGGCGCGACTCCATGGCAACCATCTCAAGGGTTGCTCAAACCAGAGTCCCACAGAACTTGATTGCTCTACTGGATGCTAACCTCTCCGAGAATGAAATTATCGAGGTTATTGATGCCCTTCCCAATGGGAAAAGTCCGGGTCCAGATGGCCTTACCAATGAATTTTTTAAGTCCTTCAAACTTCAGGTGGCCACCCCTCTGCGCCTCGTGTGGCAAGAGGCTCTCTCCTTCGGTGCCCTCCCTGAGTGCGTGAATAATGGCGTCATCAAGTTAATCCATAAACGGGGAGATAAAAACAAAATTGAAAACTGGCGTCCGATTACCATGCTCCAAACTGGATACAAGATAATTGCAAAAGTTATCGCCAACAGAATCTCCTGTCATTTAAAGTCATGGCTGTGCGAGGACCAAAAAGGGTTTATCAAAGGTAGATCTATACTTGAAGCAATTATTGACATTTGGGAAGGCCTTGCTTTTGCTGAGGAGTCTGCTCAAGATCTAGTTTTCATTAAGATCGGCTTCGACAAAGCGTATGACAGATTGGAATGGGACTTTATTCTTCAATCATTGAAAGACCTTGGTTGCAGCCAAAAGTTCACGAAGATGGTTGCCACTCTTCTTGGAAATGCTTCAACTAGAATAAACATTAACGGTATGCTCTCCGAACCCATTCGTTTAAAAAGATCCATTCGGCAAGGCTGCCCTCTTGCTCCTTTACTATTCGCTATCGCCTCGAATGGGCTCAGCTGCCTATTAAAGCATCACTTGGATGCTGGCAATCTCAAGGGTCTCTCCTTACCCCTAAATCACGGCCAAATGGTTGTGAGACTTTTTGCTGATGACATGAATGCCTTTGTGCATAACGATATAAACAGCATTGAGGTGTTTTGGTGGTGCCTCCACACCTTTTGTGTGGCGTCAGGCTCAAAAATCAACCATGCTAAAACTGCTTTTAGAGCGATCAGCGGGCCTACTCCCCAGTTGTTGGTGGATCGGGGGTGTCAAGTTATCCCTAGTGGTCAAGTCTTCCGTCTTCTCGGCATTCCGATGGGTTTCGACATCTCAATGGACCAACGATGGAACTGGGTTCTAGCCAAGTTGGATACCAAGCTGAATCTGTGGAAAGGTATGCAAGTCAACCTGGCAGGACGTGCTATGGTTATTAACACTTTCATGTTGTCTACAATTATTTACTTTATCTCTTGCTGGAGACCTAAGGAGAAAGACTTGGCCAAAGTAGAAAGAATCTGCAGGAACTTCCTTTGGACTGGGGACCCCAACAGAAGGGGGGTTCCCAAAATCAAGTGGGAAACTTGCATTAGCCCTAAAGACTCAGGGGGCTTGGGAATCTTGGATATTGCTGGTCTTGCTGACAAGCTGGCGGCTAAATGGCTTATCAAGGCCTGGAGCAATAAGGAGTCCTCTTGGGCTAAATTGATCTTCAGAAACACGGAAGACTTTACCTTCGTCGGCCTCCCTGGTTGGAGGAACATAGGGATTCTATCCCTTTTGTTCTCCCCCCACCCGGTCTGCCCTAAAGGCTCTAGCCTCGTGTGTTCCTTATGGAAGAATTGGAACAAAGCCAAACAGTTCATCAGAATCAGCGATGACTGGAAGTGGGCAGCTGGCATAAGACAAAATGACTCTATTTGGTTCCCGATCAGTGGCATTAGGGGAGTAGAATCTTGGAACCTCCAAACTGCAAGGCGGTTATGGAACAAGGGGTTCAAACAGTGGAAACAGCTCTGGAAACAAGAGACCAGCCAGTGGATTAGGTTTGAAGATTTGGATCCGAGAATTAACGTTACCTTCGAGGAATGGACTCTCCTTCAAAGCAGGTGTTTAGCATGGGACCGCTCAACTACCCGCCTTCTTTGCGGTCAGGATCTTCCTTGCTCGGAAGGCCTCAAATGGAGCAATGGTAAGAAGCTTTCCGAAATCCCAAACTTCAAAGGTGATTTGGATGTTCACCACATCCTTAACAAGAGGTGGTGCCTTACCTGGACCAAACTTCGGTGGGAGCTAAAATTCATGTCTCTTTGGCACCCCCTAATTGAGGTCAAAAAGTCCGTTCTCATGTGGCAGGTCTTGCATAAGGGAATCTGGACTAATGCAAGGGCTAACAAAATCTGTGGTGTGCCGCCATGGTGCAAGTGTTGTCATCGATGCATCGAAGATTTAGCCCACCTGTTCTTCGACTGCCCCAAGTCCCGGGTTATCTGGCATCACGTATACCGCGTTTTGAGATTAACGAGTCAAATCAACTGGCAACAAGTGATGTTGGGTGAGGCGATCGGTTGCTCATCAAGACTATGGAATGCCATCAGAGGTGAGGCTCTCTGGAAGATTTGGAGAGAGCGCTGTGCCGTCAATTTCGGCCAAACTCCCAAGGAATGGTCGATCGAGAAATCCCTATTTCTACTTGGTAAAAGAATCTCCCGTGTCAAGAGATCACCACCGTTTAGACATCACTGTATCTATCTCCTCGAAAACAACAAGCTAAAACCCAAATGGGTCCCACATGAGGGGGATGATAATGTTATCCGCCTCATTTGTAATGCCCTGTAGCTTGCTGTACTCCTCCCCTGCGTCGTGGGATTTGGGGGGTCCCATGGGCACTAGTCCCATTCACTTGTAACTTTTTCTCTTTAATATAATTAAAGTCCGGGAGATTAGGCTAAGGCCGAACTTCCTTTATTTAAAAAAAAAAAAAAAAGCAAACTACCAACACGATTAAAGGTGAGAGGGGAGGCTACAATATCCCACAAGTGATTATTTGATCAAGTTTTATAATCCTTGACAAAAAAATTATGAATGTCTCTTTTGAGGAGTAAGGCCCAGATATCATTAGAATTTAAAGATCTTAGAATCCATTTAGCAGCCAGGTTCTCAACCATTTTGAGAGGGCTGGTGATCCCTAGACCACCCTCATATTTGAGATGACAACAAATGTTCTAAGCCACCTTGGGCATCTTTCATACCTGCTCATTCCCACCCCACAAAAATCTCCTGGCTAAAGCTATGACATGTTTCAATTGGTGTTTAGAGGGACTCTGTAGCTCAGTGATGAGTAGCACCTCCTTTAATGTCAATCCGGGAAGACATGAGGATGGTATGAAGACCTCGAGCAAGTGAAGGCACAAATGTGTGAGTGAGAAGCACACTAACATGCACACACATACACACACACGCGCACACACGGCAAGAACAAAGAGAGTAAGACAATGGAATCACTTCTATTGCAACAAAGTTCTCATACAAGCTCAAAACTACAAGAAGCTCTCTCAAAAATGAGCTCTCTAGCTCTATTTATAGTTTTTGACTAGCTTTGGCCCTGTCCAGACCTAGTGTCCGGCCTAGTTAAAAATTAGGTTCCAGGGCTTATTTGAGGGCTCAAACGAGATCTAAAAATTATGAAAATTGGCAGGCAACTACTTCTAAGGCTCCTCAAGCTCGAGGACTCCTCGACTTGTACAAAATGGAGCTACAAAAAGGTGAAAATGGTATTTACAGGGGTTTTTAGTGATGAGAATCACTTTTAAATGGTGTAAGGGTTTTGAAAAAAAAATAAAGGGTTGCCTTAGTGCTAGATCTGCTTGTATGCTCGTACTTGCTTCTTCTCGTATACTGCCAACACTCTCCCCCCCCTAGCGTCTGTCGCCTCTGACAGACCTCTGCTCCACTGTTTGATCAATGTACTTCTGCAGGAGGTCGGTTGCCACTTCTTGTTCCTTGATGCGTAGTCCCCAGACCAAGTCTCTCTGGAGGGCATCCCAATTGACTGCTCCCCGCATATCAGGGTGTGGTGTGGTGTAGAGCTCTGAGTGCATGGTTTGTTCACACGCGAATAGATGTAGCAGGTGGGTTGGGCGTGGTGCGAACACTTCTGAGTGTGACTCCCAAAACCCCGTGGTGAACATATCATCAAAGGTTTGCTTGTAGCAGGCAGGGAGATATCTTATTCGTGCATGCCATGCGTAAGCTACTCGAATGCTCGGGGTCGTGCTCATGTCATACAGCAAATCATAATTACCATTGATGAAGCCCGAAATTGAAGGCTGGATGTTACGTACATTTCGAAAGGTCTTTAGGACCACTTGCATCATGTCCAAAATTTTGAGCATCATTTGAGCGGCGACATCCGGCATGGGGTGGAGGCGTGGCATCCAATGTCTGATGGTGGCTATCATGTATGATACTGTAGGTGTGCTGGTTGGGGGTGCGATTGCGGGGTAATTGAGCCATTCTTTACAATTTGCGTTGTTCTGAACCTTGATGGCGAATGCTTTCCATGATCTTCTTCTTTGTACTGGACCAAAGCAAGGGTTATACTTCAAATGCATGGGAGCGTGATCCCATGTTCGTAACATCTCCGGATAGGTCTCTAGTAACTTTTGCCTCCATATGGGTTGGAATATGGCCCCCTTTCTGGCTGCCTCTGGAATGTCCTCGGGTTTGAACTGTGTTGCGAACTTAGGGTACTGGTTGGTTATGCATTTGATCTCAGCATTATAGTCAGCCAGCAGTACAAAATAGGGCTTATATTGTAACTCTAAACTAGTGATCAACCGCCTAGGAGCCAAGTGCGAGAAATATTCAGACTTGAGTATAGACTCCTCAATGGTTTTCATGGCCAGCATCTGAGTTGCTACGCGCTCTTCGTGAGTGTGGCCCATCTCCTCTACCTGCTTCATCCATGCCGATGGGGGCTCCTCATATGTGTCTTGGCCTTCCTCCGTAATTCTGCCTCCTAGAAGGGGTTGAGGCTCATAATTGTCTTCAAATGTCTCCTCCACTGGAATGACTACTGTTTCTTCTTCTATGGTTTGATCAGGTGGAGAGGGAGGTCGTTCATACTATAACAACTTAATTTTTAGTTCTGCAACCTGTTGGCGTAGCTCAAGTACCTCACTGTTGGTTGAAGGTTCAGGTTCTGGCAAAGTAGCGGCCTCGACCGTCTCTTTAGGTGTGGGTGGGTGTGTTGTCGGTACTTTGGATTCTTGTAGTTCCTTTATCTGGTCTGCCAACTGATCATGGGCCTCCAAGAGCGTCGCATAACCTTCTAAAACCTGTTGAATATGCTCTGAGGGGACAGCCTGGAATTTTGCCGGGTCTATAGGTGCTCCCAGGGTGTTTTCCATGGCCGCTTCTAGGTTCTCCTGGTTTTGTTGTTGTAGCCTTCTGTTCTCTTCTTGAGCCGCTGCTAGATGGCGACGTAGTAGAGCCATGTTGCGTTGAAGTCTCGCATTGCGGCCCATTTGTTCTCTGAGTTGTTCCTCCATAGCTTCGCCTGTCTCTACATACTTAGTTTCGAGTTCTGTCTTCGATTGTTGGAGGTCAGTCACCTGGTGTTGTAGTGCTGTATTACCTAGTTCCAAGGCATCGACTCGTGCCTGAAGTTGAGCCGAGAGATTGCACAGCTCTGTGTTATTTTCTTCTAATAGCTTATACTCTTGCTTAAGCTGAGTGGCCGCTTCAACCATGGTGTCTAGTGCACTACTAAATGATGTGGATGCATGGGTAGAGGTGGAACATGCAAAGGGTCGGGAAATGGGGAAGGAAAAAGTGGATGATGTGCCTATGAGTGAAGTGAGATGTGATGATGGTGGAACAGACGTGGCGGTGGGTGCTCCTGTGGATGGTGAAATATCCATGGGATCGGATGTGATAGTGTGTGAAGTGTTAATTGTGAATACGGGAACGGTAGGTGGTGTGTTAGTGGTGGCAGTGAATGTGGGGGAGTGGGGTTGGGGAAGGGACTTTTTATTATAATTCTCAACTTGTTTGAGTATATTTACAAGGTTTGTCCAGAATGATGGTTGGGTGATTTGGGTTGATTCTGAGGGGGTTAACAGGGGTACAGTGGGTAGGGGTTGGGAGGAAGGAACTGTGTGGGTGGATGGAAAAGGTTGGGATAAGGTTTGGCTAGTGGCAAGTGGTTGTCCCAGGGCGGGGAGATAAGAAGGGTGACCTATTATGGTTTGATCGGTGGCAGGATGACCTGTGTGGGGTTCAAAAATTTGGGCAGAAGTGATGGCTGTGGGTAAAGGGAAGGCTGTAGAAAACGAGGTGTGTACGTTGGTTTCACCATGGGTGGATATCGGTTGTTCAGAAAGACTCGTGGAAAAGGGTTCTGAAGGCTGGCTGGGAGGTGATGGCGGAGGTGGTGAATGTGTATTTATATCTGGTTCGTCACTGGGACTAGGGCTAACCATCTGAACATCTTCTGTCATTGGAGTAGGCAATACGGTAGATACCTCCATTTGAATCATCTTTCCCCGCCGTGGCCTTGTATCTATCCTTCTTTGATCATAAGTAGGGTTCGCCTGATAGACCAATGTTCTCATGGCTTCCCCGATGCCACAGGTGTCCGCTAAAAGGTTCAACGATTCTACAAAATGTGGGTCGATGTTCTCTGATTGCAACATGTGGTTTACTAGGGCTCGATTCGCTTCTGCTGACATCTTGTGTCTCCTCTGCACCTGCTTGATTGTCTGGTATAGTCTTTTGAGTTGTGCGGTATAGGCAGGGACTTCCTCTTCACTGTCTTCTGGTTCATTTCTTTGTGCACCTTCCTGAACTTGTGTGTTTGGGTCATGAGGATGTTGTGCCACCTCTTCCCCGTGTACTCTGCTTGTCTCGCCCCGTGGCTGTTCTCTTTGGACTGATGCTTCCGGATCAACATTGTCAGGGGAACCTTCACTGTCTGATAGGTGGACCGTCTGCAGGAATCTTTCAAAATCAAAGTTTGGATCCTCTGTGAAGGTGGCCATAGATGCAAACTCTGCATCGGTAGGTAGTGGAGGGGCGGATGGAGCGGGTTGTACCACATCCCCAGCTTGAACTCCTTGAAGATGGATCGTGAAAGGTGCGACTTGAGCTTCTGGTCTGGGGGAAGCTTCGGTCGTGGCTTCGTGAGGGATCATTACCTGGGAGAGCGATCCACGCATTCGTTTTGCAGGCTGGCTCCCTGACTTCCGCCCTTTGAACAACTCCAGTTGTGCATATTTTAGGGCTCTGGCAACCGGCACATCATATGCAAGACATCGATAGATAATTCTTGTAAGCGCACAACAGCCATGTAAAGTAGGCTTCCTCACTCCCCGCTTGCCTGCTTCATACACTTGGTCCAAGATCCATACAGGCATCTTAATGGGCAAGCGGTCCTGAGCTGGGAATGCGAAGTGTTGGAGGCACATCCACAATGGTATGGCGATGTTGGGGGTGAGGGCGCACATTTCTTTTAGCTTCTTGATTCTGTTGCTTTTCATCGACTCAGGTATCAAGGGGTCGCGGTCAGAAGGTACATGCGTGCCATACATCTGAAGTGCTTCCCTGATTAAAGTAACATTCAATTTGAACTTCCTCATTTCCTCCAGATTTGACAAGGAGGGCACCCAAAATGTGCCTGAATGATCTTTATCACCTGTCGGCTTCAGTGTGGCAATTAGGTAGTAGCACCTGAGGAAATCGGGTTTAGGCAGAGCTGCACTAAAATAAGTTTGTAATCCTGCTTTTTGCCAGATATCTTGAAGTGGAGCTGCATTCTGTAAGGTTTCGAATTCTCTTAAAAAGAACTGGAAGGTCCACCACACTCCTCCACACTCGATCTTGGACTCCCATATATGATCTGCGTCTCCCAAGTCTCCTGGCATTTCATTGAACCAATGAGAGTGCCCTTTTACTCTTTCGGTTAGGCCATTTGGTGGATCTGGAATAGCAATTCTCCACACATTCACGAACTCTTCAGGCCGAGCTGTTGGTGGGGCCTCCACCGGCATGGCATCCCAATTGATTTGAGCACCAGAGCCTGTCTGAGAGCTTGTGCCTGCTACTGCTGCCATGGGAATTGGGTGCTTATCTGCTAGAAGAAGAAAGGCACATTAGTGTTGCATAGGAAAAAGGATGTAATGGTGTTCCCTTCACAATACTAACATGACAATCCCGAAGGTTAGTGGTCAGAGATGAAGTGCTTGTGATAGGTGTGAGTGGTGATTAGAGGTCAGTATCATCCTAGATGCCTACTTTGGTTATGCAGTGGACTCGGAATGCACCTATGTCAGAGTTGATGGATTTACAAAAATTGGGTCAGGGGGTTTGATACATGGTTTAGTTCTCCAAACTTTGATAGGGGATTCGTAGCTCTTAGAGCTAAAGACAGGCAACGGTTTATGAACTAGGTTGTGATGGATTTGGGACCTTTTGGGTACCCATTTCCAGGCATTCCTCGATGTGACTGAGTGTGGATCAGAGTGGTTTTTAGGTAGAGTTCCTGCGTTGTTAGTCGAGCGGACTTGAGAGTGTTGAATTATGCCAGTAACTAGAGTTGGAGCTATTTGGGCTCGTAAACAGGCCTTGGGCACCCATATGTGTCTAGCATTGGGGCTAGCCTTCCTTGACCGCTTAGGGACCCAAATAGATGTGGTGTGCCTAGGAGGTTTCCTAGGGTACTCCTTCACTTGTGTCCGTGATGGTGTGGCTTGTTTGTTGTCTCCTCGGGAGTCTGCTATTAGAGTGGTGGGTTTTCCATCCTTGCGTATCCAGATCTGCTTCGCGCCACGAGGTGCTCCGTGTTGCACGGGTTGGCGCGCCTGCCTCTTGATCAGCAGCCTCCTTCGTGTCGAGTGATGTTCGGTCTGCTCGTTTAGAATCTTCTTTGGATCAGTTAGGAACTCCTTATTGGCTCTTGTACCTTCAGTAAGATTGACAATCCTCTGCACCATAGAAGTTTGTACAAGAACAACATTGTTATCCTCATGTGGATTCCTGGAGGGACCAGGAGTTGGTGCCTGTTCTATTGGTTTGAGTGCTTGATTTTCTAATTCAATCGTGAGACGGCTTTGGCCTACCCAAGCCTGAAGAAGTCCACTTCTTAAGTTGAGGTTGACTGCGTGATCATAGATCCAGTCTTGGCCTAAGACAAGAGGTTCGGTCAGATCCTCGTCTTCACACACTAGCACTTTTGCTGGCATGAGGACCTCTTGTATGTAGAGGGGAAGATCCACCTCTCCCATGCAAGGGGTTTCAACACCTCCTAATCCTATCAGATATGCTTCTAGGGGTTTTACCTCCAATTGCAGCTGCTGGCAATAAGAAAGTCGAACTGCACTTGTGGCTGCTCCTGAATCAATTAAAGCTCTCACGCTTGTTGTGCTATCTCTTTGTCCTATTTCTAGGGTCACAAAAGGTCGTCGGTCCACTATCTTATGGGTACGTTCACCTGAAGCCTCACACATGGCCATGTGGTAGCCTGGAGACTCTTGAGTGTCAATCATAGGCTGATCCCTCCCTTGTCTCCTCAACTTCATTCGTCTGATACGCTCTAAGGCCTCTGCCTGTGCTTCTTCTCGAATTCGTTTTTCCTCCTCTTTACGTTGCTTAGAAGTATTGAGTCGACTTAGCATTTCCTCCGTGAGGGGTTCTTGATACAGCTTGACTCTGCATCCGCTAATATAGTTTGGGAGAACATCCCCCTCTAAAGTGGCTAGTTGTACTGCTCCACTCGTGGAGATCCTATTGATGATCATAGGTCCGTAGCCTCTTTTTTCTAGCTTCCTTGCGTGTTGTTTCAATGTGTAGACTAAAACTAGATCTCCTGCTTTCAAGCCCTTATCCTTCACATGGGCATCAAAGTATGCCTTCTGTCTCTTCTTAGCTGCATATATCCCTGCAGCTGCTCTCAGTCTTGTTTCTCCTAATCGTTCAAGGTCAAAAAGTCTAGAGGAGAGTTCATGACCCGTCCATTCTTGCTCTTGTGCTACTTTCAATGTAGGTATTAAGAAGTCCAAAGGTAGCACGGCGTTTTGGCCAAATACCATCTGAAAGGGGGTGGTTTGGAGTACCGTTTTGTAGGCGACTCGGTATGCCCAAACAGCATGGTGTAGCTGTTTGTCCCAATCAGAGCGTTTATTGTTCACTAATTTTGTCAATACATTGCATAGGATCTTATTGGTGCTTTCGGCTTGCCCGTTGGCTTGAGGGTGATAGGGGGCAGACTTCTTATGCACTACCAAGAATTCTTGGAGCAGATTTTCAATAACTTCATTCAAGAAGTGAGTGCCTCTATCACTAACTAGCTCTATGGGTAGCCTGTATCTTGTGAATACATTCTCAAACAAGAATTTAGTAGTTGTCTGAGCATCGTTCTTCGTTGTGGCTTTTACCTCTACCCACTTGGTTAGATAATCCCTGGCAACGATGATATACTCAGCATGGGAACCCTTAGCTGGGGGATTGATAGGACCTACAAAGTCTATTCCCCACTTAGAGAATGCACGTCCGCCCATCATAGGCTTCAGTGGCATCTCATCTCTGCGTATAGGATACTGGGTTCGCTGACAAATCTCACACCTCTTCACATAGGTATGTGCGTCCATGTGAAGGGTGGGCCACCAAAATCCTGCAAATAGAATTGCTTTGATCACCCTATCTGGACCAAAATGTCCTCCTGCTACACCCTGGTGAGCTGTTTCCAAGATCTTTAGGTATTCACCTTCATGGACACATAGTCTCAGGTAACCATCCTTACCCCTTTTGTATAAATTATCACCAATGATGGTGTAATCCAAGGCTTCTTGTTCCAAACTTCTTTGCCTGGCCAAAGTCATATCTTGAGGAAATGTTTTCGTCCTCAAGAAGGATACTAGGGGTTCACTCCAATCCGGCACTATGGACACTTGATAAAGAGTGGCATGTTCCACAGGTGGTTTAGTGCAGCAGATTGGGCATTCCTTGCACAACTTCTGGACATCAGCTTCCATGGTCGGCCAATGCACTCCTAGTCTCCTCAGGGTCTGTAGGGTTCGTTGTTTTGAGTAGTGTTGCTCTAATGCACCTACATGTGCTAATTGCAACCACTTAGCGTACTCGTCCTCTTCTACACAACAAGCCAAGATTCCTTGATCCGTGTGCTTGTACATACTTCCAGCCATGATGTGGTACTTTTGAGCTTTGACTACCTCCTTATCCTGTGTGTTTACTATTGGATGATTAGGTCCATATGTAAGTATTGGCACTAAGGGCTTGGCCCATTGGGGCACCACTTCCAAATTGAACAAGTATGCATCAGGTAAGTCATCTGACACTCCTTTTGGGGCCTCTCCGGATGTGAGCCTAGAGAGATGGTCTGCTCTCAAATGAGTCCTACCTTTCCTCACCACAACCTCAAAGTCATACTCCATTAGTAAGAGAAACCATCTTACTAACCTTCCAGTGTTGCATGGTTTGTTTACCAGGTATAGTAATGCTTGATGATCAGTAAAAAACTTAAACTTATTTGCAAGCAAATAATGTCTAAACTTTTTAACCGCATACACCATGCCTAGTCCTTCCCTCTCAGTGGTGGTATAATTCCGTTCAGCTGCATTTAGTTGTCTACTAGCATAGGCAATAGGGAGATCCATGTTCCCTTCACCCGTAGGTTGTGCAAGTACGCATCCAATAGCATAATTGGAGGCATCCACATGAACATGGAATGGCTTGCTCCAATCTGGTGTGGTCAAGATTGGTGCTGAACACAATCGCTTCTTCAGCTCATTGAAGGAGTTCTCACACTCATTAGTCCACTCAAAATTTGTCAAAAGTCCGTACATGGGCTTTGCAATGACAGCATACATGTGAATGAATCGGCGGTAGTAACCACAATGCCCCATGAAAGCTTGAACTTCTTTGACATTCCTTGGCCTAGGTAGTTCTGCGATGGCTCTCACTTTCTCTTCGTCAGTGGATATGCCGTTCTTAGACACTATGTGCCCTAGAATTTTGCCTTGCCTGACCATGAAAACACACTTTTCTGGGTTCAGGCAGACTTGATATTCTCTGCATTTATCAAAGATCTGTCTGAGTTCGGGTATATGGGTCTGTCTAATGTTGGAATGAGCGCAAAGATCATCAACATAGACTTCCAAATTCTTCCTCAAGAGCTCTTTAAACACGTGACACATTAATCTCTGAAAGGTAGCCGGTGCATTGGTAAGCCCAAATGGCATTACCCGAAAAGCAAATATACCCCACTCTGTGGCAAATGCCATCTTATGCAGATCTTCTGGTGCAATGGCTACTTGATTGTAGCCAGAGAACCCATCCAGGAAGCTGTACACCTCCTTGCCTGCTACCCTTTCTAATAGATGCTCAGTGATAGGCAGCGGATAGCTATCTCTAATAGTGGCTGCATTAACCTTCTTCAAGTTAATGCATACTCTTAATTTGCCGTTCTTCTTGGGCACCACTACAATGGGGGATACCCATTCAGTGTGCTCAATTTCATAGATAAATCCGGCTTCCACCAAGCGGTCTATCTCTTCTTTGATCTTAGCAGCATAGTTATCATTATATGTGTATGGCTTTTGCTTAGAGGGTTTAGCATCTAAGGTCATGGGAATTGTGTGAGAGCATATGTCTGGGTCAACACCCTTCAAATCCTTGTAGCTCCAAGCGAATACATCTCTGTATTCTCTTAGCAAGGCTATCAATTCGTGCTCTTCATCTTCCGTCAGGTCATGTCCTATGTAAGTACATCTCTCCTCTCCCTCTTCTAGGGCTACCACTATTTTTTTGGTGGTTTCTTTGTTATCATAGGCCACTCCTGATTGTGCCTCCCATTTAGGCATTCTTATCATGACCCTCCTATCGTCTATCTCATATTTTTTAAAGTTTTCAGGGACCTCAAACAAAGATTCTTCCTCTTCTGGTGAGACTTCTTTCTTCTTTCGTTTCTTTCCTTCTTCCTTCGGGGTCACATGTGTGGCTAATCTTACATCATTTGTAAGCTCTCCATGCCTCTGGGGTTGAAATTCTACTTCATGGAAGTATTCTTCATCTGATGCAAAAGGTGGATCCATAATGATTGACTCTAGATCGGAGTCACTTGCATCTTCAAATGCATCAGGGCTAGGTTCGCATTCTTCTAGAACTGCCTCTCCCATGATTGGCTCTAAGGAGAAAACTGAAATATCATAGCCATCCTCATCATAGTGGGGTGTCCATTGTTCCTCATTGATGGCTACATCCATGGTTGCTAGAATTTCTGCCCAGCCGTGGGGTTCAAATTCTTCGTCCGGAAAGACTACAGGTGCATAGGTTGGGTCTTGGATTGATCTATGGGTTTCTTTTGCACCTACCTCTCTGGCTTTCTCTCTCTTCTCTTCTTCTACTACTACCTTACACATCCATAAGTGGGTGTCTTCATGCAGCCACGAGGATCCGGATTCTATGGAATGCACAGACTCAGTCTCATCTTTGGCTCTATGGATGGGATTTCATTGAATAGGTGGCACATCTCTATGAGAGTAATCCTTAAGATTGACTTTGGTAGTAACACCTAAGTGCTGCAGGTACAAAGAATTGGTTCCCCAATCTTGTACCACTTGCAACTGTCGCATAAAAGGTCGTCCCAAGATCATCTCATAGGCATGATTTTTGCTGAAGTCACATATGGCAAATGTGTGCTCAAACTCGACACCACAGGTGGTGAGAGTTATTCCTTCTAGCAATCCTAAGGGTCTCTCAATATGACCATCGGCCATCTGCAATTTCATTCTCGTTGGCCTGAGTGCTGGCTTGCCCCAACGCTTCCATAGGGAAGTGGTGGCAATTGCAACTCCTGCACCTGAGTCCAAAATTGCCTTGGTGGTGTACTCCTGGTAGGTAATGGGAAGATAGGTGTTCCCTTCTTCACCTTCACACATATCTCCTACCTTATCCAAGGGTATCTTTGGCACTGTCCTATGTGATCCTACCTGGGAACGAGGTTTTGCTATCTTGGGCACTTGATTGGCTACATGTTTCCACACTTCTAGTCTAACCTTAAGCCACTCTTCCAAAGTGAGATTGCACAGCACTTTGGTGTTCTTCACTACCTCTGTGTTCCTAGGTATGACTGAATCTTTGTTTCTTATCATGACTGTAGGTGCTCTCATACAGGTGGACTTAGCTTCCCATGGGCCTGTGAAATGGGGTAGTTCTTGTAGAGAATTAGACTCGAAGTCTAATCTTTCTTGAGATTGGGCACTCTCCTGCTCTCCATAAATGGAAGGAAGGTCTTGTGGGAATTGATCGTGTGTGTCATCCACCAGTTCAATGGGAGGAGGAACTTCACTCTCTTTAGCCCATTTCTCTTCTTGAATCTCTCGCAAGAATTCTGGTGTGTATTGATTCATAGAAGAAGAGGTGTCTGGCTCCGTAGCGTTAGGCACGTAGGCCTCAGGCACATAGGCTTTCTGGGTAGGAAGACCTGCTCTTACACTAGCCTTGTCATGGTGTTGAGGGGCGAGTTCCTTTTGTGATTGTGCCATTAGATTCTCTATTCTTTCTAGGGAGGGGGGGTTGTCTGGTTCGGTGGAATTGGGCACATAAGCTTTCGGTGGGGGATGGGTCATGTTTCTGCTTGCTTTATCTCTTTCTTGATTTTTTTCTTCCTTGGCAGATCTTGCAATTATGCCCTCTAACTTCTCTAGAAGTCCATCCAAGTGTAATTGTGTCTTGGCTGAGCCCGAGTAATTGAAAAGGCGACTGGCTTCAAACATAGTCTGAGCCAATGCAACCATTTTCGCGCAAAGCTTGGTTCTTTCTATCTCTAGGTCAGCTCTAGGGTAGCACTTGTCATGATCCATTACATTTGGCCCTTCTTGGATTCTGGCCTGATATGCTTTAAGCATCATGTCTATGTCTTCAGGAGTGGGATCAGCTAATACTGATCCTACTCGGGGTGGTGGGTGGGTTACGTGGGGTGTATTAGAGGGTGGAGGGATGGAGGGTGATGGGGATGGTAGCGGTGGGAATGTGTGAGAGTGCGGTTGAGATGTGATCTCTATGATTTTTGCTTTGGTTTCTCTCAAGCTTTCTTCAAGTTCGTTCATCTTTTTTGCCCATTGCCTTTTCATTCTTTCACGACTATCCTTCCAGGCTCTAGTCCTCTTTTTGGTTATGCTCTCTGTTTCACTCACCTCGGGGCTCTTTTCCTGACCAACACCTAGGTTTTGTTGTTGGAAGTCAATGTCCTCATTGGTCCAACAAATAGCTTCATAAGAAGCTTTCTCCATATTCTTCTAGGCGAGCGCAACATTCATATAGGAGAGTCTTTCTACACTCTTGTACAAGTGACGACGGGCGCTCATGTGGTCTAGCCCATACGTTCTAAAACGTTCTTCATCCACCAGGGTTCAATCCCCACGCGCTGCGGCAACAAATTCGTGCTTTTTAATAAAGCAATTTGAACTAACTCTTCACGAAAAAAAACCATTCGTGATAGAGGTGTTTTTTTTCGTTATCGTTCTACGATCGTAGCTTTAAGCTTTTAGATTGTGCTTTTGGAGGATACTCACAAACTATATAAACAAGGCCTTGGCTCCTTGTATACTCACTCACTCAAAGATCTAGAGCTTGGAGATCTCCTTGAAGACAGAGTGTTCTCACACTCTTGAAGGAGGTGAAGTTGTGGTGAAGGAGAGGCTACTCTCATTGCAGCAGGAATTCTTCTACGAGGTGGTTGTAACTTTTTGTGAGTTAACCTTGTGGTTGATTTACAATTTCGTTACACTATTTTGTTAGCTTCGTTGCTTCATTCTCTTCACACACACTTAGATTATTTCGACATAATCTAAATTTTGTATCATCATCTTCTTATTCTTCCATTAGTGAGTGCACCACTTTATATGGTTGAGTAGTACTCCCATGTTGTAATTTGGACATCTATTATTTTTAGTGAAGTAAGCATCCAGCTTACGTTCCCTATCCTTGTTTCAAGATCTCTTTCTTTCTCTATCTAACTTATCATCTTGTCAATTAAGTTGTGTATGCTCAAGAGGTTTTAGTATTGGAACGATCCTGGGGCCCCAAATTCCAACACTTGGTATCAGAGCTACATAATTGACATACACACTTAAGATAAGATGAGTGAGATTAGAATTGAGATTGAAGACAAGTTGGATGGATCTTCTAATTATCCCATGTGGAGTTTCATGATGATGAACTTGTTAGTGACAAAGGATTTATGGAGTATCGTCAATGGATCCTTAACAAGACCAAGACGAGAAGGCGAAGAAGGGTCTACAGGAGCTTCAACAGGTACTGGAATTGCTATTACAGAACCAACAGAAGAAGAGGTAACCACTTCGACATCCAGAGTCACTGCTAGGTCTTTACCTAGAGTTCCTCCTACTGAAGATCAGGCAAGATGGGATGCTAGAGATGCTTTAGCACTTTCATTCATAGCAATGAGCATCAAAAAGCATATTCTACCATAGATGAGATCTTGCAGAAGTTCTAGTCAAGCTTGGTTAAAGCTCGAGAATCTTTTTCAGAGCAGAAATCCTGCTAGGAAAGCTCACTTGAGGAGACAACTAGCAAATACAAGGATGAAAGCTGGTGAGTCAATACAAACCCACATTACAAAACTCGTTGACTTGAGAGATCAACTTCTAAATGTAGGAGTTGAGATATCAGATGAAGAAATGGTAAATACGCTGATTAATTCACTTCCTATTTCATATCGATCTTTCATAACCACTCTTACCCTTACCACAAGAGATAGAGAGGTTACATTTGAAGAGTTAGAGTTCTTGTTACTTCAAGATGAATCAGTTGAAGGGAGTGGAAGAGAATGAAGAAGCACTTTCATCTTCATCAAAGGGTAAGAAGAAGAAGGATAAGAAGAAGGAAAAACAATCCAAGAAGGAAAGTAGATTCCTCTCACCTTCTACTTCAGATTTTGTATCTACGACATCTAAAGAGAATTCTTCTAAGAAGAAGGTAAAAATATGTTCTTTTTGCAAGAAACGTGGACATATTCAGTCAGAATGTTATAAAAGGATTGCAGCAGAAAAGAAAAAGGCATCAGGTAATGTTGCAGAAGATGATAAAAAAGGGAAATCTCAAGGTGATTCTTATGCCTGTATCACTATTGAGGAAGTAGCTTTTGATCAAGCAGCTTTACAAGTTCTTTCAGCAAGTCCTTGGATATTCGACTCAGGTGCTACTAAGCATATGACAGGTTGCAAAGATGTATTTTCTTCTCTTTCCTATTCTTCAGGTAGAAGAGTTACTATTGCAGATGGCAATGATTTGGATGTTGTGGGAATAGGTACAGTAACCCTAAAGTCAAGAGAAGGTGGTGTTTTCCAAACTTCAGATGTCCTTTATGTACCTGAAATGAAGATAAATCTGCTATCTATATCTGCATTTTTAAGTGATGGTTTTAAAGTTGTATTTGAGAAAGATCTTTGTAAGATCTTATCACATAAAGAAGACAAGTGTCTTTTGCAAGGTACGCATAAAGGAGGGATCTTTGTTTTGTCAAAAATCAGTCAGGCATATGCAGTCAAATCTTCGTCACCGGTGGAAGATATGAAGCTATGGCATGAAAGATTTGGACATATCAGTTTTGGAGCTCTCAAGAATATCAAAGATAGAGGTATGGTTGAGAGTTTACCCTCATTCAAGCTACCTGATGATTCAGATATATGTGAAGGTTGTCTTGAAGGTAAGATGCATAAACTACCTTTCAAGAAACATGGTCATATAACAGCTACCAAGAAATTGCAGATTATTCATTCAGATGTGAATGGACCTATGAGAGCAGACTCTATTCAGGGTTTCATGTATTTTGTCCTATTTGTGGATGATTTTACAAGATACTCATGGATCTATGGTCTTAAGTCGAAGTCAGAAGTCTTTCCTATGTTCAAGAAGTTTGTAGCTATGGTTGAAAATGAAAGTCACGAAATTGTCCAGATTCTAAGAAGTGATAGAGGTGGAGAATACTTGTCAAATGAGTTCCAGACATTTTTCGATGAGAAAGGTATTACTCGACACCTTACTATTGCTTATACTCCTCAGCAAAATGGTGTTGCAGAAAGAAAGAATAGAGTGCTTGTTGAAATGATGCGGAGCATGATGGCGTCCAAGAGGCTTTCACCAAAATTCTGGTTTGATGCAGTACATACAGCTAATCACATTTTAAACAGGTCATCTACAAAAGCTTTAAAGGTAATCACACCGTATGAAGCTTATTATGGTAGAAAACCTAATGTGAGTTACTTCAGAGTGTTTGGATCACTTTCTTATGTACATGTTGAGAAAAAGGACCGAGGCAAACTAGATGTAAAGGCAAAGAAAGCTGTTTTTATTGGATATCCTGTTGAAAGCAAAGGATACAGGTTTTATGTTCCAAAAACAGGTGAAGTTATTCTTTCACGTAATGCTTATATTGCTGAAGATAAGGTTTATGATAAAGAAGCAGAAATTCCGGAGTTCATTAGTGAAAATGACTATGGAATTTTTAGAAAGATTCTGGATATACATGTTCAGCCATATCAGGAGGGAGTTAAACCTCAAATTCCTAGTATTCAAGAAAAAATTGAAGAAAGAGGAATTTCACAACCATCTACAAAGTCATTCCACAAGAGACTTTGATTCCAGAAATGGAAGAAGTTAAAGTTCCAGAAAGTCCTAGTACCTCAACAGGACAAGTTCCAGAACCTGTGGAAGCTGAAAGTTCATAAAGAGTTTCACCACTATTCAAGGATACACCTACGTGGTTATATCAGACTTGGAAAGATAGTGGTATAAAGACTTTTACTGGAAGAACAAGGAGTCAGACTAGACAACAACAACAAGATCATGTAAGAACAAGAAGTCAAACTAGACAGCAAAAAGATCATGTAAGTTTTGCTGAAGACTTCGAGATTCATGATATTTTGGCACTTACGACTGTTGAAGATGAACCTGCATGTGTTAAAGATGCACTTAAAATTCCTATTTGGAGAAAAGCTATGCAAGAAGAGATTGATTCTATTCATAAGAATCAAACTTGGCAGCTATGTGAGTTACCAGAAGGAAAGAAGGCTATAGGTGTAAAATGGATCTTTAAAATCAAAAGGGAAGCAGATGGTACTATTGATAGATACAAGGCCAGGTTGGTTGTCAAAGGATATGCACAACAAAAAGGTATTGATTATGATGAGACATTTTCTCCTACATCTAGGATGACTATTATTAGGTCAGTACTTGCTCTAGCAACACATTTTGGTTGGCATATATATCAGCTTGACATTAAGACTGCTTTTCTAAATGGTGATTTACACGAAGATGTGTATATTCAGCAGCCAGAAGGTTTTGAAGAGACAGGTAAAGAACACTTAGTGTGTAAGCTTATAAAAGCTTTGTATGGTTTAAAACAGGCACCTAGAGCATGGTATGAAAAGATACATACATATCTTTTATCCGTTGGTTTCCATAACTCAGATGCAGCTCCAACTCTTTATGTCAAAGCTGAAACAGGTATGATGATTATAGCAATCATTTATGTGGATGATATTATAGTCACAGGTCCCAGAGATGAAGATTTGCAGATGTTCAAAGAAGAATTGAAGCAAACATTTGATGTGAATGATTTAGGCATTCTACATTATTATCTTGGGATTCAGTTTTTGTTTCGAGATGAGTGTATCTACATGACACAACAGAAGTACATTGAGAAACTTTTGGAAAGGTTTCAGATGGGTGATTCTAAACCTATGCAAACACCTATGGATCAGAACATGTCTTTACAAATGGTAGCAGATGCAGAGCCATTTGATGCTACTCTATATAGCCAAGCAGTAGGTTGTTTGATATATCTTTGTAGTACACGTCCTGATATACAGTTTGCAGTTTCTCAAGTATCAAGGTTCATGCAGAATCCGACAGTGTTACATTGGAAAGCAGTAAAGCGGATCTTTCATTATTTGAAGGGAACTTCAAATTATGCTATGGTATTATCGAAATCTACACATTTGTTACTAAAAGGATTTTCAGATTTTGATTGGGCAAGTGATAGAGACACAAGAAGAAGTACTAGTGGATTTTGTTTTTATCTTGGAGATTGCCTTATCTCATGGTTTTCAAAAAGACAACCCACTATTGCCACTTCATCGTGTGAAGTTGAATATCGTGCAGCATTTACAGCTACTCTAGAGTCAGTATGGTTGCAGAAGATTTTCAGTTATCTTGATGTAAGAGTACATCAACCCATTCAGATATTTTCAGATAGCCAGAGTGCTATAGCTATAGCTAAGAATCTAGTGCATCATGCAAGGACAAAGCATATAGAGGTACACTACCACTATATTCGAGAGCAGATAGCTAAGAAGCACATTGAGCTAGTTTATGTTCCTACTAGTGAGAATGTTGCAGATATTTTTACCAAAGCATTGACTAGAGATAGTCATGAGAAGATTTGCAGGTTACTGAAGCTTGTACCAATATGACATTGAAGGAGGGATTGTTGGAAGTCAATGTCCTCATTGGTCCAACAAATAGCTTCATAAGAAGCTTTCTCCATATTCTTCTAGGCGGGCGCAACATTCATATAGGAGAGTCTTTCTACACTCTTGTACAAGTGACGACGGGCGCTCATGTGGTCTAGCCCATACGTTCTAAAACGTTCTCCATCCACCAGGGTTCAATCCCCACGCGCTGCGGCAACAAATTCGTGCTTTTTAATAAAGCAATTCGAACTAACTCTTCACGAAAAAAAACCATTCGCGATAGAGGTGTTTTTTTTCGTTATCGTTCTACGATCGTAGCTTTAAGCTTTTAGATTGTGCTTTTGGAGGATACTCACAAACTATATAAACAAGGCCTTGGCTTCTTGTATACTCACTCACTCAAAGATCTAGAGCTTGGAGATCTTCTTGAAGACAGAGTGTTCTCACACTCTTGAAGGAGGTGAAGTTGTGGTGAAGGAGAGGCTACTCTCATTGCAGCAGGAAGTCTTCTACGAGGTGGTTGTAACTATCTTTTGTGAGTTAACCTTGTGGTTGATTTACAATTTCGTTACACTATTTTGTTAGCTTCGTTGCTTCATTCTCTTCACACACACTTAGATTATTTAGACATAATCTAAATTTTGTATCATCATCTTCTTATTCTTCCATTAGTGAGTGCACCACTTTATATGGTTGAGTAGTACTCCCATGTTGTAATTTGGACATCTATTATTTTTAGTGAAGTAAGCATCCAGCTTACGTTCCCTATCCTTGTTTCAAGATCTCTTTCTTTCTCTATCTAACTTATCATCTTGTCAATTAAGTTGTGTATGCTCAAGAGGTTTTAGTATTGGAACGATCCTGGGGCCCCAAATTCCAACATTTGTTGTAGTGCATGGGCTCTTGTGATCACTTGCACAGGTGCAGTGGAAGTCACACTCCCTAACCCAACAACATTGATAGGAGTGATTTTAGGCATGTTATTAGGGTTCTTTGGGCAATCTCGTAGGAGATGCTCTTTCCCGCAGTCTTGACAGAAACCCTGAATGGTTACTGGTTGAGGTTGTGTAGGGGCAGGCAGTGGACAATCACGTATAAGGTGATCTCCCTGATATCTGAAGCATGGTCCTCTAGGAAATGGGGGTCGTACCTGCCTAGGTTGAGGTCTAGAGTTGGGGTTTGTGTACATGACATTAGCATACTCAGGTTCCCCACTATTTTCACTTGGGTCCTCATAATAGTATGACTCGTTATGCTCGGGTGACTGCATGTAGTAAGCCTGTGGGCTATCTATATGTGTGGAGTCAAAACTATGGTCACTTGGATCACTGTCTGATAGCAATGGGGTGACTGGGACTATGGCTCTATTCGGATTTTCTTCAGCAGATGCATACTTCACTGGGATCACATTGGTTGGAGCAGGGGGTTGCTGCACTAGGACTGGTTGAGGTCTCTGCTGCCCTTGATAAGGTGGCTGATAAGTTTGCTGTGGCCTGTTGTATTGTTGTGGTGGGTACAGATTCTGGTATCTACCCTGTTGTGGATACGGCTGAGGGTAATTTTGCCTAACAGTTTGTTTGTTATATGGGCAGTCCTGTGCAGTGTGGTTGGTGTACCTGTGCTCTATGGTGCAGTACTGGCTACTAGGATTCACCTGGGGTTGGGCCATAATGGGACATACATTTGCCATATGGTCACCGCCACAAGTGTAACACCGCTTAACTGGGGCAAATCTCGGAATTTGTTTGCTAGAGACACCTAGTTTTTGAGCTACCTTCTCTGCAAGTTCCTCAATGGATGTGGATTGACCAGATGTGAGGCTACTAGAGCTATCAGAATCCTTATAGATTTTTGATAGTTCTAATTCCTCACCTAGATTGTCCTCAATGTCTATGCACATGCGCACGCACTCTTCTATCGTTCTGGGGTCCTTCAGATACACATATGACCTGAGCTTGGTGCTCAACAATCCATCTAAGAACAAGGCCACTTGTTTGGCTGGTGTGGGTAACTCCGGCATCAGGCATCTCTCCAGGTACTGCCTAAATCTTCTTCCAGCTAGTCTGACCGTCTCTTGAGGTGTTTGTTTGAAGCTATGAATTAGTGAGGAAGTGTTGTGCCTGATTCCACTCTTAGAAAACTCAATGATAAATGCCTCTAAGAGCTGGTCTATGTTTCTGAAATGCCTCTCGTTTAGTGGTTGGAACCACGCAAGGGCAGTGTTCCTAAGGGTTAGAACAAAAGCATTATATTGTGTGAATAGGTCCTCTACCTGTTTAGCTTTCAATACTTGCCGAAATTCTGCCACATGGTCATAAGGGTCTCCCGTGCCATCGAAATAATTCTTCATGGACTTCACCAGTTGAGTTGGTCGCAGGGTCCTAGTGTGTTCTCTCGGCCTTGGCAAAGGAAAATCGTCAGCATTCCTTTGATTCCATGGGGTTCTATGTCTCTCAGGTTCCACTCTATTCCTTTCCGTTCCCGTTCTTTCTCTTCCCAGGGAGTTGGCAAAACTTACCTCAGGTTTGTCTCTACTTCTATCTCTTTGAGCTCCATGAGCTTGGGAGGTCCCAGCTCCTTGGTGACCAAAGGACACATTAGACCTTGGTTGGGGAAAAACAAATTCACCCTTCCATGTGTAGGCATGTCTGCCATGCTCAGTGACCATGAAGATTCTCTCTGATGCATTGTCTAGGTAGGTTACTTGGCCTGGGCTATCAGGGTCTTTAAACTCATAGATTGTGAGGGCACTCACTTCCTGAGGTCGAGCAGATTTATATCTCCAAAAAGCCTCATCGGTTTCTCGGTTTAAAAGCAGATCTATGCTTTTATTATCCTGTGGAATCCACTCTGGAGTCATGATTCTGGTCAAGACAGATTTACCACGGGGGGTTCTTGGCTCTTTCTCTAAGTTCCCTTGCTCTATATCACCCATGTCGGTCTCAGCAATCACATTTCCAAACTCATCAGTTCTATCAGGAAGAGTGGTGACTACATATATAGTCCCCTCTTTATCTAGGTATGCTCCATTCTCAAACTTGACTACCGGGTGGTCTAATCCATGGGGTTGATCGGGGTTCTTAATCTGGACCACCGATCTTCTCAGGCCATCTTCATAGATGCGAGCACCTAGACGATTAGTCCTGATGTATTCCAGTTGAGTCTTGTATGGTCCTTCTGGCTTTTCTAGGTAAGCCATCCCTGAACTACCTACTGGTCTCTCCATGTGATAGGACATCTCAGAATCACTTGTTTCTGATCTGGGAGTGTATGGGTAATCACTCAACTGTTGGGCCCAAGACCTGGCAGTGTGATTGACACTAGCTTCAGAAGATCTGAGGCTTTGTCTGTCTCGGCCTAAGTGTCTGCCTGATCTAAGGTTCATATGCCTGAGTTATCTACCCCCTTGGACCTAAGCACACTCTCGTTGCAGGTTAATTTGCACCAATCACTTTGTTCTTTTGAGTTGAATATTATGTTTATGGTCTTGTCTGAAATCGCGTCGTCAGGAGTACTTAAGTGAATTTCCGCACTTGATAAGTGATCGACTCCAGTTTACCTTTTGTCCCTTAGAGTTTTCACACTTAAGACCTACTTAATTCTTGCACTTGGTTGATTAATACTCTTGGACTTGATTCGTGCCTAACGTTGCCCTAATTAATTACCACACCTAAGTCGTACTTAGCCAAGGCTAGGAATTGACAAAGGAGGGTTGAGAGATCTTCCAACCTCAATTAGCTGGTTGACCAGACTGCTACACAAGCCCAAGAAGCCTTCTCCCAAGCTTGGTACTCACCCTTGCTAGCTTGCTTTGGATTGCCTTGAGTGCACACAATGTTCCTGCAAAAGCTCACCAGTCAGTATAGCTGTATTACCACAAGTAATTGAAAGACACACATCAATGTTTTCAGTCCCCCCTGGAGTAACTCACTGTACCCTCTCAATCTTAGGACCATCTAGTCTCACCTAAAGGCCAACTTGAAAATACATGTTCTAAAACTCCACGTATGATTCTACAAAAAACCAGTCAAGGTCCATGTAGGATTTTCAACAAGCTTCCCAACGAGACCAAAATCTCATCAATCGGAGTTCGTATGGTGAAGTTATGACCCTTCAGGCACTTAGGGGTCCAAACAGGCTCTCAGGGTTCAGGAAATTCCTCCCTGGTTTCTAGGTCTTTTGCCCACTCCTAAGGCTCTTATATCCTCCCAATGTGTCCAAGATTAAACCCAAAGATACCTCAATTCAGTCAATTAGTTTACTCTAAATTTTCATGCGTTAAGCCCATGTATCGCGATAGGTCGGGTCGAGGTGTCGCGATAGCTCGTGAGGTGTCGCGATAGGTCGTGAGGTGTCGTGATACTCCCAAGTGTCGCGATAGCTCGTGAGGTGTCGCGATAGGTCGTGAGGTGTCGCGATACTCCCAAGTGTCGCGATAGCTCGTGAGGTGTCGTGATAGGTCGTGAGGTGTCGCGATAGGTCGTGAGGTGTCGCGATAGGTCGTGAGGTGTCGCGATAGGTCGTGAGGTGTCGCGATACTCCCAAGTGTCGCGATAGGTCGTGAGGTGTCGCGATAGCTCGTGAGGTGTCGCGATAGGTCGTGAGGTGTCGTGATAGGTCGTGAGGTGTTGCGATACTCCCAAGTGTCGCGATAGCTCGTGAGGTGTCACGATACTCCCAAGTGTCGCGATAGGTCGTGAGGTGTCGCGATAGGTCGTGAGTGTCGCGATACCTCGAGGTGTCGCGATAGCTCGGGATATGGTGAATTTTTCTGTTCTGTCTAGTGATCCTGGGAGCTCTAGGCCTGCGCAGTGTCGTGGTGCACTCAGAATCGTGATTGGGTGAAGTTTTCGGAGTGTCGCGATAGCTCGAGCTCGACGCCTCGGGGACTGTGCAGACAGATTCCGTACCTGCTGAGCTTGTTGGAGATGATGATGGAGCTGCAACTTGCAAGAAACATGCAAAAACACACAAAAACAAGCACACACACTCGCTCTCTCTCAAACTCGCACACAACAAATGAGGGGAATGACAAGGAAGAGGGAATATGTAGTGGAGAAGGAGGTGGAGGTGGAGATGGAGAAGGAGGTGAAGATGGAGATGGAGATGGAGAAAAATCAGAAATTTACCGACTACTTACCATTCCAACGCATCCTCTCTACGTCTTACCATCACACGCTCGTCCTCAAAGCTCGAATCCCCGGCAATGGCGCCAAAATTTGGTGTAGCTCAGTGATGAGTAGCACCTCCTTTAATGTCAATCCGGGAAGACGTGAGGATGGTATGAAGACCTCGAGCAAGTGAAGGCACAAATGTGTGAGTGAGAAGCACACTAACATGCACACACATACACACACACGCGCACACACGGCAAGAACAAAGAGAGTAAGACAATGGAATCACTTCTATTGCAACAAAGTTCTCATACAAGCTCAAAACTACAAGAAGCTCTCTCAAAAATGAGCTCTCTAGCTCTATTTATAGTTTTTGACTAGCTTTGGCCCTGTCCAGACCTAGTGTCCGGCCTAGTTAAAAATTAGGTTCCGGGGCTTATTTGAGGGCTCAAACGAGATCTAAAAATTATGAAAATTGGCAGGCAACTACTTCTAAGGCTCCTCAAGGTCGAGGACTCCTCGGCTTGTACAAAATGGAGCTACAAAAAGGTGAAAATGGTATTTACAGGGGTTTTTAGTGATGAGAATCACTTTTAAATGGTGTAAGGGTTTTGAAAAAAAAATAAAGGGTTGCCTTAGTGCTAGATCTGCTTGTATGCTCGTACTTGCTTCTTCTCGTATACTGCCAACAGACTCCAACATGCCAGAAAATACACCAAAGAAGGAAGCAAATAATGTTTTAACGTAAAGCATCTGTGAGAAAGAGAAGAATACACATTATACCACTTGAACACTTTTTTCCTGAATTTGTTCAGGACTCATTCCCATCTTTGTTGCATAGTGACATTGAAACCCATAGGTATACCCAAGAGTCTAAATATGGAATGTTCCTGCAAAATGTGACAACCATTATTAGCAATGCAGTCAAGAATCATTTTGTTAGAAGCTTTGAACCCAGTTTTAGAGTGGTCGATATGAGAGCCACTAGCAAGGCAGAAGATATTCAAGCAATCCAAAACATTAACAACATAATTAGGATTAGCAAGAGTGTACATTTTAGTGTCATAAGCAAACATCTGAAGCCCTAGTTGTTGGTTGGAATTGAGAATGGGGATACGTTTGATATTACCTTTTGACATAGCTTGATTGACCAACGTCCACCCAAGAGCATCACTGGAAAATGGCAAAAAGGAGGGGGGCCAAGGGACAACCTTGCCTAATGGATCTATAAATTTTAGAAGGGGAGAGAGCTGACCGTTCATAGAGACTCTAGACCAAGCATTGCCAAAGAGAGTGCTAACATACTTAATGAATTTTTTCCCTATACCAATGTCATGGAGAGATAGTAAGATAAAATCCCATTCAATTCTATCATAAGCGTTATCAAAGTCAATTTTGAAGAAGTAATAATCCAGATTCACTTCATTGGCATAGTCAAAACCTTCCCACAAAGCAATAATGGTATCAAGAATGTATCTTCCTTTGCTAAATCCCTTTTTCATGGGTAATATAATTATGTCCATAATGGGGCTAAGCCTTCTCGCAAGGGTGGAAGCAAAAATCTTGTACACAGAATTAAGACAAGTTATGGGTCTCCATCCAGTGGGTGTGGTTTAGCAGATGTGCCTTGTACTTCTAGGCAGATGGCTAGGGTTCAAGTCCCACCTAGGGCTGGATGCCTCAGAGTTCCCCAACAAGGGTGCCTCTACCTTACGAGGTTGGGTGTGTGTGTCTTTCCGATTCATTGTACTCTCAAAAAAAAAAGTTATGGGTCTCCAATTATTAAGATCATCCTTGGGGCCTTTTTTGTGAATGAGTCTAATAACCCCCATATTGATGTTCGAAGAAAGGGCATCTTTTCTAGTAGCCTCTTCCCAAAACACCAGAAGGTAAGGGGTAATGAAATCCTTGAGAACCACAAAAAATTCATTAGGAATCCCATCAATACCAGGAGACTTACAGGATCTCAATTTGTCGATGGTTTCTTTAACCTCACTTGCAGAGAGGGGCATGTCTAGGATAGTAGCCAATCCGTGAGGGAGAGTTTTCACCCTGATAGAAGCAATGTGGGTCCTGGCTCTCTAGATGTCCTCCCCCCTCTTGGGAGGACTAAAGAAAACATCCATAAAGAATCTAGCAGCCTCTTGTAACCTCTCCTACATGTTGATAGAAGTCCCACCATTTCTCTTAGTGATCATAGGAATGTAATCCGTATTCTTCTTTTGTTTCAACAACTCATACATACTTTTGTTGGGTCTATCCGTATTCCCTACCCAAAACCTTCTGGACTTGGCAAGAGACCAACTAGCTTCCAAGTACTCTTCACATCTAAGTTGATGCTTCAGCTCAGTAAGTTCCATAGAAGGGTTATTAGAATCAAACTCCTTTAAAGGCTCAATAATTTTCTTCTTCCTAAGGGCTCTGAACTTTAGGACTTTATCTCTATAGAAGGTAAAAATCCTTTGGATATCCTTGACTACGTTCTCCCAGCTTTTCAGAGCCAAAGTATTTTGGGAGAAGTGCTAGCTAATGGCCATTTTAATGTGTCTAATCACCAAGGGAAATTTGAGTAATCTAGCATCAAGGTGGGGTGAGCCAACTCTAAAGGTTCAAAATAATAGGTTTGTGGTCGGAAACCATGAGGGTAGGGTCAATATTCGTATTAACTTCCCAAAAATCCCTAGCAAAACAAGAGTTGATGTAGCACCTATCAAGCCTAGCCCCAAAATAATAGGTTCATTTTAAGGTTCAAAATAATAGGTTTGTGGTCGGAAAACATGAGGGTAGGGTCAATATTCGTATTAACTTCCCAAAAATCCCTAGCAAAACAGGAGTTGATGTAGCACCTATCAAGCCTAGCCCCAAGGGCCTTCTCATTGGATTGATTATTATGCCAAGTAAAACCAGTGTGCTGAGTGGTCAATCAAGTCATGATGATGACAAAGAGAAAACCATAAAGACTTTTCCACACCATAAATACAAGAGCCTTTCCTGTTAAGTCTATCAAAAATGTTAGTAACCATGTTGAAGTCTCCAATTAAACAAATATTACCTTTGATGGCCTTTAATTCTTCCCAACAATTGCTTCTAATTTGCGTGCAGTTGGAAGCATAGAGACTAACTATGCACACATTCAAAGGGCAATCGATGTAAACAACAACCCATTGATTAGACAGGCTTTTAATAGTCCCTTTAATAAGATGAATAAGCTTCGAGTTTATGCCAATTGCTGCCCCTCCTTTACCCTGCATGTGTTCAATAAAGTGCTAAACAAAGTGAGGGTTAACCATTTTCAAATGGGAGTCGAGCTTGGACCCACCAATCTTCAGCTCTTGAAGGCAGAGGACATCAGGAATCTTCAAGAGATTCTTTTTCCACCAGCTGATGGGCTTAGCCCTTACAGGATCAAACAAAACCTTTAGCATTAAGAGAGATTATATTTAACGAGTCCATTAAAAAAGAGAGAGAGGAAAACAAGAAACAAAAAGGCTTTAGATCTTTGTTGCCTTGTTGGGTTGCAAATTAGAACCTCAGGTCCTCATAGATTCTTTCCTTTTTGGCTTGCCTTGAAACTTGATGACTATATCATTAACCTTGTTTTGGGAAAACAAGGAGTCCTCTTCCTTTCCTTTGGATCCTCATGAGACATTTTTTTCAAGTAACTCTGCATCTACTTTAGTAATTTCCTCCATGATAATATCATCATTATTCATAAGAGGGTACGTGTTGTTGAGATTGTTTAAATTCTTTTTTTAGCCACAACCTGCCAACCTTTTGAGCTTTCAGTCTCACCTTCCTCTTGGGGCTTAAGAGAGTCCAGAAGAATCTCGTCACTCGTTTGATTAACACGAATATTCTCCTTATTTGCTTCCAACTCGTCAATGAAGGAGTGACTAGATACATCTAAAAGAATGTTGTACGGATTAGCATACTTACCTGTTTTCTTTTTAATTTGTTTAGGTATGATCTTTTTGCCTGTTTGATGCCCAACAGGGGGACTGAGGGGAGTCTTATTTGGGAAAGCTTCTTTGTCAACTGATTCTCGAACTGATTTGTCCACCTTAGAGGTGTTTATGGAACCTTTTAGCAAGGGACAATCCTTGATGAGATGACCCTGATCAAAACACTTGAAGCAAGCCTTAGCTGGTAGGTTCCTATAATGGATATGTTGTTCATGGAGAAATAAACCTTGTGAGTCTTTGATCCGTATGGATTGCTTTATAGGTTTGGAGACATCAATCTCAATCATCAATTGAGGATCCCATTTAGGGTTAATCCCACCTGAGCTAGCTTTTTGTCCTAGGACTTTTCCAAGCATAGAACCTACTTTATTTAGCCAAGGGTAGAAGTCAACCGGCAAGTTAGGAAAGTCTACCCATATGGGCAATTTAGTTGGCTTAGGGCCTTTAGGGTTGAATCCCACATACCACCTAAAAAAGGAGATAGGGATATTTTTGAAAATCCATTGACCCTCAGTGCTAACTTTTAAGGCACTACTCGAATCCTCGAAAGATAGTAGTTATTCGGCATATATTGCACTTGTTTAACATAAAGACCTCTAGACTCCCAGTTGGCTTTGATCCAACTTCTAAGCACATCTTGAGCAAACATGGGCCCATGACACAGGCCAATGATAACCCTCTCAGCCAGTTGGGAATGCTAGTTGGAGAGTGAGTTCCTGTCCATAATAAACTCATCATCATCATTGATGTCCTCGATCTCGACATTTAAAAAGTGAGGGCTATATTCCTCTGCTAGCCCCTTGCCTTTCTTTATAGTAGTGTGAAAAGAGGGAGCATGAGACATACCTTGGGTGGAGTCGATAAGACATCCATTACCGTGTTCAGCGAGGAGGTCATGGTCGTTCTGTGGTACAGTGTAAGGATCTTTCACCTCAATAACTGGCTGAATGTGGGAGAACTCTGAAGTACGAGCAATGTCTGCATAAGACCTTGACGATGAACCCTTGTATACAATGTCCATTAACGACATGCTACCCCACCAGAGAGGGGGAACTTCCACGAGAGGGGGCAGACACCTTAGGAGCGGCAAGGCGCACCAATGTTGGAGGGCAAAGGCCCACATGGCATAGACGTAGCTGACAAAACCCTAGCCCGTGCAAGCCATCAATTCCTCAAAAATCAGTTCCTTCTTTTCTCCTAGCTGTAAATTCACAACTAACTTAAACTTCTTTTTATAGGAATCACCCTGGCTTGGGTGGTTAGCTCTTTGGAGCAATAGAAGCATAGCTATCAAGGAGCATAAATGCTTGAAGCTTGGGATCAGAACTTGGGGATGGTTCATTCGATTAGGTGAGCTTTTTTCTCATGATTATATCAATCGACTTACACAATTATCCCTTGCCTGTTTGCAGATGATCATGGAGATGAAAATATCTTGAAGTCAAAGATGGAGGAGTGTAGGATTGGAAACCTCCAACTAGAAGATGTTGCCAAGGACATGTGGAGATGCTTCAAACTTAACATAGGTTCCATTAGTTGTGTAACTCACAAGATCAATTCTAGATGGAGGTGCAACTGGTCTGCCACTCAATGGAGATACATATTCAAAGTGATTTGGGCCTTCTCTTATAACATCAAACATTCCTACTTGGAATGGTTGATCCTGCATAATGGCCTGTGGCAGCAAGGCAAGGAGGGTAAATGCTAGTAATGGAAAATGTTCAATGTGTAGCAAGGAAGAGGATTTGGCCCATCTATTCATCAGCTGCTGGCATGCCAAGAGATCCCATCCTAAGGATCATGAAGCTCCCCTAGATTGGTCTCAAAGAAATTATCCTTGGCTCCTATAATAAGCTGGATTTGGTCTTGTGGCATTTATGGAGAGGTTACATTCTGTGGCACATTTGGATTAGCAAGAACCAAAGCCATTTTAAGAGTGGGAAGAAGACTTTCTATTGCTCTCTCAGGAAAACTCTGTTTATAACTGGTCAACAGAGTTTGTAGTCTATTAATAGGCTTCCTCAGGACTTTGTTGTTGTTATTAAGAACCTTCCTCCAAATAAATGGAGAGAGACGTTATTATCTTGCTACTGTAGGGATAGATTCATCATGATCCTTTGTTTGTAAGTTTGTCATGGGGTTTTCTCCCTGGTTTTGTATTGGTGGGATCACTCTTTCGTGTACACTTTGTAATGTTTAATTTCCATTAATTTAGTCTCTTTTTCTATTGTCTCAAAAAAAAGAACAAGAAATAATGGCATGTCGCTCGCTGTCAATCATTAAACAAAAAAGAAAAGAAAGCTGGAAACCATTGTCCTGGTGGTTGGGCCTCTTGCCTCTTGAGGCAGGGGCGAGGGTTCAACCTATGCCGCGGCAGCACTTGTGAGGGACATGTTATCTTGGAATGATGTATCATGTGGCTGACGTGCCACCGTCTATCTTGCCCTGCGGTAGTTGTGACTACTGTTTAACCCAGCTATGTAAACCCCTATTCTTGTGGGATAAAGAGGGTCCCATGGGTACTATGCTCTTCCTTGTACAGTTGCAATTTCAAAGTTAAAGCCTCAACCAAACCTCCATTTAAAGAAAAAAAACATGAAAATGAAACATGAAAATGTGACACTTGTATCTGGTCCTTTAGTTGGGGAATAGGCCTCGACCAAACCTCCATTTAAAAAAAAAACATGAAAATGAAACATGAAAATGTGTCCGTTGTATCTGTTCCTTTAGTGGGGGTTTTGTCTCTCCGATTTTACCCCTTTGTATTTTTACTTTTTTAATATTAATCTTTCTAGTTCTGTCGAAAATGTGGCAGTCTCGACAGTCGAATCTCGATGCTCGTGCATCGAACAAATCAGACGTGCCCATGGTCATGCGCAGCGCTCTTCTGTCGGGACTCCGCGGAGCTCTAGGTCCTCTGTCCAGGAGCATGGTGCGAAGCAGACGAGGCTGTAGCCTGTAACCTGTACGTCGCATGCACGTTACGGTCTGTAGCTCGAGTTATGGTCGCCGGCTATGCGAAGCGGGCTGTAGGCTGTAGCCTGTAATTCAAGCTCAAGTGTCGTGTTCTAGTTCTAGAGTTACCAACTTACATGCATGATATACGCCTCAATGGCCATTGGCGCTCTCGTCTGAAACTTAATAATCGTTTAGCTGTGCATGCGTCGCATGCGTTGCGTAGCCTGTGTGGTTCACGTTCTAAGACACAGCTTGCTCGGGAGATATTTAATCAGAACACAAGCCTACATCAATAATATACTGCTCCCACAGCAGCACGAGCTTAACCGCTATGGCGATTGTCTAGAGGCGTGATGTAGCGATGATACTCTTGAGCCGCAGGACATAGCTTCACGGTTCGGCTGGGCACGAGTCTTGAATCTCTTATATGGACTGATATAGGTCTTGTGTGTCTAGTTCATATAGGTTCGTGCACGTTAGTTGGGCTGGTTGGGCTTTCAGTCTCTTGAGGCCTAGGTAAAGGTTCAATTCCCAGTTAGTGTTTTCAGTCTCTTGAGGCCTAGGTAAAGGTTCAATTCCCAGTTAGTGTAGGACATTGTGGACCTAAGGTCAATGTAAAACTATGTTATTCGAGTTGAAATCAATCTTCTCTTGTGTCGCCTTCATGTTATTTAATTTTTTTCTTTGTGGAGTATGGGAGATCTTATGGGTGATATGCCCGTTCACTTGTACAATTGTAATTTCAAAATTAAAGATTGGGGGAATAGGCTTCCACTGAACCTCCATTTAAAAAATAAAAATAAAAATTATAACCAATAGAGAATAAAGCATATAAGATCGAAGTCTTTTAAAATAACTACTACAACACAAGTGAGACCATTATTTTTAACCCGATTGGAAATAAATTAGCACATTTTATAGAAAAAAACAATTGGAACATAAAAAAATACTAGTATATAATCTATATCCACATAGACTAGTAGGCATTGAATCCAATACAACCACAGATAGACAGATCTCTAGAGCTAGTTCGTTTGAATCCAATGCAATCAGAGATAGAAAGATCAGCTTTCACAATATAAGGTCCATATGTTTACATCCTGCAAGTGTAAGTTTTTCATAATCAAACTCTTGAAGGGTTAATAACATGATCAGAAAATTAGTCCCATAGATTGAAGAAGAACGATAAGGCTGGGGTTTTGAGCATTTTGGTGTGATGCACGTGAGTCGCATCATCTGCTTGGCTTGCTCTGCGTATTTGAATTTAATCTTAGAGAAAATAAAAAAGCATTGGTGCTTCTTGTGAGTGAGGGTCCTTTTTACGACACTAAGAAAGAAGATTAAATTAAATGAAACAAGTACAAATTATGTAGGAGGTAGGATCCCACATGAAAATGATGGATCACCAACCCAATGTGCAACTAGGGAACATTACAAATTTTCATCAATGCAAAACACAAGGAGAAATCTATCCACAAAGTAGAAGGATAGAAGAATATGTCTCCACCGATGAGGTTGATACTTGCACAGTTCATAATGAATAGAAGAATTACAACCCATGACTGTCTTGATGGCCCACAGACTAGATGACAACAGGGTTTTCTTGAGAGGAATAATGAAATTCGTTTTCCCATTATTGGCGCAAGGTTGATCCCTACTAAGCCATATATGCCAAAGAATATGGCTCCTCCAAATCTATCAATGCACTAAGTCCATCCTAATATTGCAATTGCCAATGATGATTTCTTTTAAGCCTAATTAAGGAATTCTTTTAACTTTGAGAATGGGATCCAAGAGGTGCCAAAATCTTTTGGCATGCCAACAATTAAGAAAAATGTGAGGTGAATCCTGTTGCTGCCACAAAAATTAGAAGTTCCATTATTGACATTAATATTCTTTGCTCTACTACTAGACCATATACCATTTTGCAAAATAAGACACTACAAAAAAGAATGTTTGATGTTGATGGGGAAGGCCCATAAAGAACTGAATCTATATCTCATTGACTAAGGGACCACTAAAGATTCCATCTGCTATTCAGCTTTCGACTGATGCTATTAATAAACCTTTGTCGCGCTTAAAACTTTCCCACATCTCGAGAGCCTTCTCATGCAGGTCAATATGTTTAGCACTGCAATCCTCAACCCTGCTCTTCAGGATCTGCTTACACTCCATAACAACCTATATGCAAGGAGAGGACAAAGTTATCCGATCGTGCACTACCCATAAGAGATAATCTTTCCTCTTTGAAGAAACCCGTCCTAGCTTCTCATCCCGTCTTTAAAGCATTTATGCTCCTTTATGGAGTGTTGTAGATTATGCCATAGAGCAAGCCAACAATGCCAGGGAGATTCTTGGAGGAAAAAGATAATATTGTAAATAAATTCTTATTTAGGTAAGTAAAGACTTTTAACTTTCATCCCTGAGCTCCAAAATCTAGAACACATCACACTACCAACACAACAAAACTGTTGAGGGGAGGCCACAATGCCACATAATGTATCCATGACTTGTAATTTTTCACATAAAATATATGCACATTCCTTTTTAGCAATAAAGCCCAAATGTCATTGGAGTTTAAGCATCTAACAATCCATTTAGCGTAAAGCTTCTCAACCATCTCGACGGGATTGAAAATGCCCAACCCACCTTCTTGATTAGGTAAACAATAGATGTGCCAAGCAACCTTAGGAATTTATTAATTTGCACATTACCTCCCCAAAGAAATCTGTTGGCAAGCACAATGACTTGGGACAACTGCTTTTTAGAAGGCATCCAACAAGTTAACAAATAGATGATGCAAGGAACTAAATAATGTTTAACCACAAAGTACCTGTGAGATAGAGAAGAAAAAACATTATACCACTTAAAAACCTTTTTCCTAAATCTATTCATCATCCAGTCCCACCTTTGTTGGAATGAAACTTTGAAGCCTGTAGGGATGCCCAAGAGCCTGAACACCACCCGTTCCTACAAAATATGAAAATCAATACTAGCAATATAATCAAGAATAGTATTGTTAGAAGCTTTGAGCCCACTTTTCTTATGATTAATTTGAGATCCACTGGCTAAAAAAATGCACCCAAACATTGAAGGAAGTAGGCAATCGAGTTAGGGTCAGCATTAGTACACATATTCATATCATCAACAAGCATATGCAAACCAAGTTGGATATTAGAATTAGGGATGGGAATACCTTTGATGTTACCTTTTCCCATCTCATGTTTGACCAGCCATCCAAGAGCATCACTAACAATAGCAAAGAGCAAGGGGGAAAGGGGACGACCCTGTCTAATGGATCTACACAACCTGAAGGGAGAATAAAGATGATCATTCATGAAAACCCTAGAAAAGGCATTATTAAATAGAATACTAACATATCTTATGAACATCCTACTAGCCCCAATATCATGCAGAGAGTGCATAATGAAATCCCTCTCTATCCTATCATACGCTTGTTGTAAATCCACTTTGAAGAAGTGGTAGTCTTGCTTTCTTTCACTAGCAAGGTCTCCTAACTAAATCAAAGGAGAAAACCTTTTTAACAATATTAAGGCAGGTAATGGGTCTCCAATTGTTAATGTCTTCTTTGGCACCTTTTTTTTGGATGAGTCTAATAACTCAAGTATTGATATTGATGGGAAGTGTACCCTTTCTAGTGGCCTCTTTCCAAAGAAAAAGAAGATAAGGGGTCAAGAAGTCTTTTATTTCCAAGAAACATTAATCAAGAATCCCATCAATACCATGAGATTTATAGGGTTTCAGTTTATCGATGGTTTCTTTAATCTCAATAGTAGTGAGGGGAACATGTAGAAGAGAGGCTAGGCTAGACGGGAACATATTCATCCTCTTTAAGGCAATATAATCTCTCGCTCTTTGGGTATCATCCCCCTGCTTGGGAGAGCTAGAGAACACATCTATAAAGAAGCACAAGGCCTCATGTAAGTTCTCCTCCATGTTGATAGCAATCCCACCATTTCTCTTAGAAAGCAAACGTATGAAGTCTTTAGTTTTCTTGTTCTTCATTAAAGCATACATACATAGGAGAGTTCTATCCAACTTCTTAACCCAAAACTCTCTTGAAGAAGTAAGAGACATTGTAGCTTTAGGGTACTATTCACATCTAAGTTTATGCTGAAGTTTAATCAGCTTTTGAGAGGCTTATTGGTATAAACAATATTTAAAGCCTCAATGCTTTTCTCTCTTCTTTGAGCTCCAATTCTTGTAGAAAGGTTCCAATAATAAGTGAATATATTAAAAATGTTGTTGATAGTAGCTTCCCAACTTTTGACTGGACAAACACCTTGGAGAAGTGCCCTCTAATGGAATCCTTAATCTTGTTCACTACACTAGGAAACTTCAATAGAGTAGCATCTAAGTGAGGCCATCTAGCTTTAAACATAGGCAAACCTTTCCTAAACTTCATAATAATATGTTTATGGTCAGACAACATGATGAATCTATCACTACTGGCCTTAATTTCCCAAAATGTTTGAGAGAAAGAAGCATTACTATAGCATCTTTCCAACCTCCCTATCGATGCTTTGGTTCAGGCTGATGATTAGACCAAGTATAGCGAGTGTTCAAAAAACTATCAATGATATCATGATCATTCCACAGAGTATATTGGGAAGGCTTTTCAACACCAGTAATGTAGCTTCCTTTGCAATCGATCCTATCATTGATGTTTCACATCATATTAAAATCTCCTGGAATACATATAGGGACATTCAAACCATTAATCTCATCCCAACACTCCTTTCTCATTCAACTAGACTTAGAAGCATAAAGACGGACAGGAGAGAAATTGAAAGGACTATCAAGAAGAATAGTAATCTATTGGTGGCTCTTACTCTTAACAACGTGTTTAGCACAATGCAAAAAGGAAGAGTCTATACCAATCACAGAAGGCCCTTTACCTTGATTGTGGTCAGTATAGAACCACTCATGCTACAAGGAGAAAATCTTAAGATGAGCAAAACATTTTGCTTTACCTATTTTCACTTCTTGAAAGCAAAGGAAGTTAGAGCAGTAATCCAGACTCCTTAATGCGCATTGAATACTTTTAGCTCTGACAAGATCTATCAAACCATTAGTGTTGAAAGATATTAAATTGAAGGAATCCATCAAAAAACAAGACAAAAAAGCAAAAAATATTAGTTACTTCGTGCTTGACTTGGTGGGTTTGATCTGTGAACCAAAAGTCTTGAGGACTTCTTTCCTCTTGGCTTTGCCCTGAATTCATGAGACAATCTCATTGAATGTATTATAGGACATTTGGATGTCCTCGTTGCATTGAAATTCTTGAGACATGTTGTCTATCTAAATTTTATGTCCATTGTTAAGTTCTTTAGTAAATGTCATATCAGAATTTCTATTAGCACAAAGATTATTAGCTTTGTAGCCCCGTTTCCTATTAATTACAACGCTCCATTCACTAATGGTTACCTCTACCTCATTATTAGATTTGTTCTGATTACTAGTAGAAGGAATCTCTTCTTCAATAGTATTATTATTGGGATGGACATTTTCTTTATCATCTTCCTCAACATCTTCAATAAAAGGTTTATGAACCTCTTCCAAAAGGACATCAAAAGGATTAACTGACTTACCTCCTTTCTTTTTAACTTGTTTTGGGGTATTCTTCCCACTAGACAGTTGATTATTTTGAGGAGCCTCATAGTTGGAATCCTTCTTTAGGGGTTCCGCATTTTTACCTGAACCTTCATTAGAACAATCAAAATTGTTAGGATTAATCAAAGGGCAATTTTAAATCAAGTGGCCTTGTTGATAAAACAAGCATTAGGTAAGTTTCTATACAACACTTTTTGATCATGAAGAAGCAAACCATCAGAATTATTAATCAAAAGGTTGGTTTTATTGGTTTAGAAACATCTACCTCAATCATCAATTGGGGATCCCACTTGGAATTAAACCAATCCCACCTTGACTTCTAGCCTAATACTTTTCTAAGGATGCCCCCTAGTTTATCAATCCAAGGATAGAAGTCCACAGGCATATCTTGGAAATCTACCCACATAGGGATTTTGGTTGGTTTTGGACCCATCAGGTTGAAATCAACATACCATCGAAAGAAGGATATCAAAGTGTTTTTTATGAGCCAATGCCCCTTAGAGATGACTTTCAACGTGGTTTTGGAATCTTCAAAGACAGACAGATAGTAGCTATTAGGTAGGTATTGGATTTGCTTCACAAAAAGATATTTACACTCCCAATTAGTTTCCACACACTATTTAAGAGCTTCTTGAGAAGGTCTTGGCCCATGGCAAATGCCAATAACCACTCTTTCAGCCAACTAGTTTCACCATAGGTTTAACGAGTTTCTGTCTATAATCAACGAGTCATCATCTTCTATTTCCTCACTATCAACATTTGGTGGGATCATCTTCCATCTTTCTATTACCTTTCAAATCCTCAGAAAGATTAAGGTTATGATGCATACCTGGGGTGTTCATAGACTTAACATACTCGAAAGTTCTTTGCTCTGATGCACACGGTATCTGAACATAGGTTTTAGGGGATGACATTCCAACCTAGTCTCCATGCTCAACACAAGCAATATATTCCATGGGTTCTCCTTCACCTGTTTGTGTAACATTGTTCTTAGGAGCAGTGGACTGAAAAACATCCCATAGAGCATCCATCAAAGACATTGGCCCCCCCTTTGGGAGGTGATGGGGAGCTCCTAGTGGCGATACATAATTGAAAACGAGACAATATCCTCTAATGAGAGAGAGAGAAAAGGGTCGCATGCACTCATACATAGGTCGCACACGATGAAACCCTAACCGTTCTTCTCTACTTATTTTTTTCGTATCGAGCATGAGGGGGCTTTTCCCCTTCCTAGTCGAGCGGAGTCATGGTGCTCCATAAAGCATTGAGCAATGGTTTCATCAAACCTCCAAGAGTTGGGGTCATGCTTAGTCAACCTGAAAAAAACATGACAAATATTTCTAACACCTCGAAAATATTTTTTGCTTCAATAAAACTTAGGAATTTTAATAGTGTGAAAGAGGCAACTTTCAATAAGGTTCAATAGAAGTGGCTTGGATTAAAAAATATATGTACATCAAAAAATAAAAAAATATGTGGAGGAGCACGCTTGGAGCTATCCATTCATTTTATCAGCCTGAGATTGGATGTGTTAAGAGGTTCTTACAAAAAAACTCTTGCTATGTCAACCCATGTTGATAAATTTAAGAATGCTAGAGGTTGGTATATATATCCCCTTTTCTCTAATTTGGATGGTAAGAACATAAAAGAACGATGCAAAGATTCTGAAGATTTTGGGGTTAACATGAATAAAAAAGATTGGTAAGTTAAACTTACTGATATGTTTGATGATGGAAAACACAATAAGTAAATAAAGATTCTCAAATAGATTTTGAAGAGGACTTCATTGTCATAAATAGGGGCTCTTTAGAATCATGCTCGGCTCAACTAGGGAAGATAATAGTTATTGCTCTTTGCCATGGGCCAAGACCTTGCTAAGAAGTGTTAAGATCTTACATCAGAACTAACTCAGAAACTACAAACCTTTTTCATCAACATGTGCAATAGCTCCGATATATTTTTCCTTTATAACTCTTGGAGTGCTTTTAAACAAATCCCTCTCGGAGTGATGTGGTGAACAAAGTTTTGGCACTCATGTATAAGGAAGTTCCAAGCTATGTGGAATGAAATCAATCCACAGAAGGAAGTAAGCCCAAAGCTTTATGGAAAGCTTCAAAATCGTCCCTATGTAGAGCCTTTGTGAAAAGTTGTCCAACATTATTCTATGTGGGCCCATAAGCCAAATTGATCTCTTGAGTAGAGAACTTTTCCCTCATATACTGATAGTGCACCTCAATGTGATTTGTACAAGCATGAAACATAGGGTTCCTCACAACTTCCAATGCACTCTAGCTATTAGTAAAGATGGTGGTGGCATAAGACTAATGAACACCCAAATGACCCAAAATGCCTATGAGCCACACACACTTAACAATTGCTATGAAAGCTTCTCTATATTCAATGTCATAACTAGAAGTGGCTACATTAAGTGGTTTCTTGCCCAACCAAGATATGCATGAGCTACCGAGCATGAAGCAAATAACAGTGATGGATGTAGGAGTGTCATATCAACTAGTGGAGCTCATTCAAAAAAAGCATGTAAATTTGGCATTAATGCCCCCTTGTGATAAAACAATCCAAGTAGCTTGGTACCACTCAAGAAGGAAAAGATGTGCTTAACTGCCTCCCAATGCTTGACACCTAGGTAATGCTAAACATCATCTTAGAGACAAAAGACTAAATATCAGGCCGAATCATGCATAAGTAAATCAAGCATTGAATAGCCTACTTATAGAGAACAATATAACACACACCTCTAGCATGATGAGGACTCAATGATAAACTTCATTCTATGGGAGTGGCAATAGGTTTGCACTATTCAAGCCCAAAAGGTTGCATATTGTGTCAATGTATTTTTTTTTGACACAAAGCTATTCCCCAATCAAGTTGCATAAATTGATGCCCAAATAAGGATGAAAATGCATCAAAATTCACATTTGAAAAGAGGCATGCAAATCATACTTAAATTCAGCAGTATGCTTTTCATTAGGACCAACAAACTATAGATCATCAACATATACAACAATGATTAGAAGTACATCTTTTGCATACTTAATGTAGAAGGTGCTCTCAAATGGACTAATCTCAAAACCATGTACTAGCAAGTAGGCATGTATCTTTCCCAAACCAAGTATGTGGTGCTTGCCACAAACCATATAATAATGCCTTTCAACCTACACACGTTGTTTTCATGCCCTTTCTTTAGAAAATCATGGGTTTTAAATAATACACTTCTTCATGTAAGTCACCATTTGAAAATGCAGTTTTAATGTCCAATTGATGTAGATTCCAAGATGATGAGTTGTTAATGCACAAATTCTACAAATAGTAGTTATTTGGCATGTGGGATCAAAGATCTCATCAAAATCAATGCATCTTTCTTGAGCATAACCTTTGGCAACAAGCTTAGCCTTATACCTATCAATTGTTCTCTCACGCTTACATTTTTACTTGTCTACCATTTAGTGCCAATGGCCTTTTTGCCTAGAGGAAAAAACATAAAGGAAAAGTACTATTCTTCATAGTAGTATCCTTTTTTGATTGGATAACAACCATCCAATTTTTTGAATTTTATGATTCATCAAAAGAAATAAGCTCATTCTCATTACAAAGAATAGACACAACCATTGCATAATAGTCTGATGCAAAGGATGCACTATGAGACCCTAAACGAGTATGATGTGAAAATGTTGCATCTAGTTTGCTATTTCTCAAGGTCTACACCAACCATTTAGGAATAATTCTTACTTCGTCTATGTCAGGCTTCTCATCAACAAGTGCATAATGTAAACTTGCATAAGAAATAGAACGATCTTCATCATCATTTGAAACCTGTAAGGGCTAATATATTTCCTCATTCTTTCTAGCACTTGATTGTCCACTTGTAATAAGAGGGATTAGTGTGCCATATGTGAAGAGAGATGGTGGATGCAATCCAAAGATGAGTAGGTGCTGCTACAACCAGCTTCACACCAGCCAACTGAGACTTCAGAGTTGATTAGTAGACCCTTTGAGCTTCCTAAATCCACCAAAATATCAGCCAAGTACTTTGGAACATGTATCCCAAAAGTTTAAGTCAAGACAGACTAGTTGCGAAATGACTAGCTTTGTGTCTATTTATACTTCCATCTGGATTCCTCTTGATTTTGTATATCCATCGAGATCCAATTACCTTCATAGATGGCTTGTTAGGTACAAGCTCCCAAGTGTCATTCTCCTTCAAGGCTTCCATTTCTTCATCCATTGCATCTCTCCAAGCTTTCTTGCTTTGTGCTTCTTCGAATGTGGTAGGTTCTTCATTGGTTGAATCCTTTGCAATGTAGATTGAGTGCTTGGTGACCAAAGAAGTATCATAACCAAACCTCTCTGGTTTCTTCTTCTCCCTCGAAGACCTTCTAAGTGGTTGATGTGAGCTCTCGGGTCCATATGTAGCATCCTGCATCTTTGCTTTACCTTTGTTCTTCCATAGCTTTAGTCTTTCCAAGTCTTCTAGGTCAATCTCCGAATCACTTTCTTCAATCTGCTTTGGCTCCTTTGGTTGAAGTGATGGAAAAACTTCATCCAAGTCATATGGCAGCTTCACTTTCCTATCATCATCAAACCATGATTTGTTTTCATCAAAAATTACATCTCTACTCACAGAAAATCCTTTATTGGTTGGATTGTACAATCTATATCCTTTTTGGTTTTGATCATAACCAATGAATACACACTTCTCTGCCTTGGGATCCAATTTCCCTCTTACTTGAGAAGGAATGTGAGCATAGGCTAAGCATCCAAAGATTTTGCAATGCTCTAGACTATGTCTTCTTCCATTCCACACTTCATATGGAGTGGTTCCATCTAGTGACTTAGATGGAAGTCTATTTATGAGATATGTGGCTGTAGACACAACCTCTGCCCATAGGTAGTTTGGCAATCCCTTTTCGTTGAGCATGGACTTTGCAGCTTCGACAATAGCTCTGTTTCTCCTCTCTGCTACACCATTGAGTTCGGGTGTATACCTTGTAGTGACTTCCCTTTTAATGCCTCTTTCATGCAAGAAGGCATCAAATTTAGAAGAGAAGTATTCTCCTCCACCATCTGATCTGAGTCATTTCAAAGTCCTACCTGTTTGGTTTTCAACAAGAGCAATATACTTCTTAAAGCAATTAAACACTTCATCCTTGTGCTTCATGAAAAATAGAATGGTCCACCTGCTACAATCATTTATGAAAGACACATAATATCTTGAGCCTAATATGGAAGGCTCCTTACTTGGACCCGCCACATCCGTGTGCACTAGATCCAAAGGATTTTGATACATATATCCTTTCTTATTGAAAGGTTGTCTATGAGCCTTGCCGAGTTGATAAGCTTCACACTTATAAATCATGTGTTGCCTTGTGATATTAGGCAAACCAAGTACACTTTGGTCCCTGCAAATCTGTTTGAGTGTCCTCTCACCAATGTGAGCAAGCCTTTTGTGCCATATCTCCAACTCTGTTAGAGTTTGAGATCCATAGCTAAACAAAGCTATGTTCTTTGTATCTTCCACTTCAAAAGTGAAAAGCCTTCCTGTCTTTTCTCCTTTGGCAATCCTTCGAAAGCCTTGCCTTGGGTCTTCAACATATGCTCCAAATCGATTGAATCTAGTTTGCAATCCTTTTTCAACAATCTGTCGAACACTTATTAAATTTTTGGTAATTGTAGGGACATACATGACTTTGCTTAAGAGGTTCATATTCCCATTTGATGTCTTCACATTACCTATCTTCTCCACTGAGTGCTTTGTGTAATCTCCTGTCTGCACTTCATGCTTGTTATGAGGATCTTCCAAATTAGAAAGTAAAGCCACATTTCCTGCTACATGGTTCGAGCATCCTGAATCAATGTAAAATATGTGATCATCATCCTTACCCTTCTTCGCTGATAGATTCATAAACAATAATGAATCTTCTTAACTTTGGTCCTCTGCATAGTTATTGTAATCTCCTCTTCTTCTATGGCCACTTTGATAGTTGTTGTTGTTGTTGTTGTTGTTGTAATTGTTGTTGTAGTAGTTGTTGTTGTTGTAGCCTCCATTGTATCTACCTCTATTTGATCCATAGCCACCTCTATTGAATCCTCTTCCTCTTGAGTTCCTCGGGTTCCTGAAACATTCTTCAGTAGTATGGTTAGATAAGCCACATATGTTGCAAGGTTGAGATGATTGGAATCTCCCCCTGCCTTGCTTTCCACCTCTGCCTCTTCCTCTAGCTCTTCCTCTACCTGCAAAGTTTGCCTGGAAAGAGCTTCCTTCATCTTCATTCTTCCTATTCTTTGACTTGTCCTTGACCTTAGCTTTATCAGAATATAAGGCAGAAGTTTGATTACCTCTTGAAGACTCACCACCTTTGCTAATCTTTGCTTCATGAGTGAAGAGTTGGCCCATGAGTGTGTTGAGGTCGGGTACATGCATATCCATGTATAAATCCATGGCTGTTGTGAATGACTCCCACTTGTCGTTTGCTTTGATTCCATTCATGATTTGTCTTATGATTTGCTCCTCTTCAATTACCTCTCCAATGCTTCCAAGTTGGTCGGAAATCTGCTTCATCTTTGTGACATAATCAGTCACATTTTGCTTCGGGCTTTTCTTCATTGTTGTGAACTCCATCCACAATTGGTTCTTCCTTGCTCGAGTGTTGGAAGAGAAGAAAGAAGCAAGTGCATTCCAGGGCTCTCTTGATGTCTTGCATCCCTTGACATGAGGTAAAAGAAAATCAGAGATTGAGTTTAGAATATAGGACCTTGCAAGTGCATCCTTCGAACACCAATTTGAAAGTCCTTCCACTTCTTCATGTGATGGTTGCCCTTTGTTCCTCATGGTTGGCATTGCTTCATCTCCGGATATGAATCCATAAAGATTCCTCCCTTGAAGGTAAGCCGCCATCCTTAGATACCATGCCGGGTAGTTGTTTCGATCCAATTTGTCAATTGTTGATGGAAATCCATCTCCCATGTTGCTTGACTATGCTCTGATACCACTGTGAAGAGAGATGGTGGATGCAATCCAAAGATGAGTAGGTGCTGCTACAACCAGCTTCACACCAGCCAACTGAGACTTTAGAGTTGATTAGTAGACCCTTTGAGCTTCCTAAATCCACCAAAATATCAGCCAAGTACTTTGGAACATGTATCCCAAAAGTTTAAGTCAAGACAGAATAGTTGCGAAATGACTAGCTCCCAAAACTTGCTATTTTTGGACATACACCTGCTGGAAAAAATGAACAGTGCTCTCAACCTGGTCGGAAATAGAAACATTCCTTTTGGACATAGCAAATAGACTTATTAAGCTTCCCAATCCAAGTTAAAACACTTCAAATGATGGACTGAGCACTGAGAACAAGTTTCATCAATTTCTGGAACATGCCCACCATTCTCGGGGCTCTGCAGAGATAGACCCGTAAGAAGTAAAATGCAGATATCTCCAAACATATAAATCCAATGACCTTGAAAATTGATATGCAGAAAGTAGACAGTAAGAGCTATATAACGCACTTTAAAACACTGAAAATGGTTCAGTAAAACTCGAGATAGGACCTTCTGAAGGTACTGCTCTGAGTGAGTATAGTAGAGAACAAAACAGAGAAGTAAATGATGATAAATGTATAGATTCACATATGATTACAACCACATTGGCAATGAATCTTTTCACAATGGTAGTAGAATGATAGAGCTATGGAGTAAGCTCTTCAATCTCTACAAAATTACATCAAGTGGTCACTCACAAGGCTTGCTAATCGCCTCTTCCTTCTTGCTCCTTTTATAGCTATTCTTGGAGGGAGTTTTGAATTCGAATTCGAATGGCTCCACCTAAAAGTGATCCCCAAAGTTAGGAGATATTCCCTCAGCTCAAAAAGTCGTGGGTTTTGGTAGTTAGAGCCACGAAATTGCTTTTACATCATGCATGAGGTAAGCCATCCTTTTCCTTTTTCTTTTTTCAATTACAAGAGATAAAAATGAACTCTTTTACAAGAGGTGTTCACATGACTACTCATGTGACTTACAAATGAGGATGATATCAAATATATCAAGCATGTAGGCTTGGGCAAAATGCACCAACACCATACACATCCTTTGAGCTAATCGATGTCTCCATTTTACATGAAAGTAAGGGCTGACTCACATCTTCCGCAAAAACATCATCACATATAACTAGAATGCTTTTAGTGCATGGCGGATATAGATGATAACCTTTGCTTTTGAAAGTGTACCCAACAAAAATACATTTCACTACTTTATCATCCAATTTTTTGCATTGTTCTTCAGACACTAATGAATATAAAAGACAATGAAAGACACACAAATGAGGAATAGATGGCATGTGCCCATGTCAAGCCTCATATAGAGTGATGGACTACATTGATTTAGAAGACATGTATTTTCCCCTTCAATACAAATGGAGGGTGATTATTTTTCTAAAAGATTTTTAGCCATAACCAAGAATTTTGTAAAGCATATAAACACTTGGAAATTTTCTTTTGGATAAGCCCATGCATGCCTACAAAAATCATCAAGAAAATTACAATATAAAGGTAGTTCCCAAATGAGAGTGTCTGCATAAGACCACAGACATCACTATGAACGAGTTACAATTCATGAGAGCTCTAACTAAACCATCTTTTGGAAGGAGCAAAGCTGCATTTTTCCCAAAATAAGACCTTCACAGACATGTCTAGAAGGTGCCTCAAGTTTGGGTAGAGAGGACACCATCTCGGACTTCTACAAGTGGAGAAAACTAGCAAAATTCAGATGAACAAAGTGTGCATGTCAAAGTTTTGCATCTCAGATAGGCTGAGAATCATGAACAACACAGGCTAACTCACTCACAAGCTTCACATAGTCTATGAGCTTAGAGATCCCATGACATAAAATTCCAGAAGTGATAATAACATTACCACCCAAGAGATCATGAACTATACATCTATCATCAACAAATTTCAAAACCAAGCCAATCTGGGCTAATGTTGAAATTGATCACAAAGTCTTCTTGACCTTTGGCATAGATAAGGCATCTAACAATGTGAAAGAACTACCATCAATAATACATTAGGGGAAAAAATTAACTTGGCATGGGCCTTTTAGATTAAGGAGTGATTAGTGATGGATCAATCAGAAGAGGGTGGTGGCCATAGTCTATGCCCTATAAAATACTAGGCTGAAGGGGGGAGAGGGGATAGATTTCTCCCTTATTTAATGAGCTGCCTCTAGAGAGAGAAGGAATCTCATAACTCAATTGGGCCCAAAAATTCAAAATTTCTAAAAAAGTTAAAAAATGCATCATAAAGGAAGATTTTTTTATCCTATTGAAGGTGTATTTTATGCATTTTACCACTATCCAGAATTTAGAAGGCATGCAGTTCACATATCCATAAGGTTCTCTTGTTCCTAGTCACACATAGATTTAATTCAGTTTTAATTACTAATTTGTATCATTAAAATATTTGGATGTGCATTTACAGCCGGCCCAATAATATTGAGCATTAGCAGGAAGTTTCTCATACTATTTACAAAGATGAAAACACTTCCACCCCTCTTTGAAATGTAAATGGTACTAGAAATGTTCTTGGAACCCATTGATCGAGATGAAGAAAGCAGTACTTCTTTGGGAAATTCTACACAAAGGTACTATCTAAATGAACAGTAGAGCCCACAAACTTCTAATAGCACCTTTGATGTAGGAGATGCGACAAAGAAGAGGACTTCAGGCATCGCTTTTATGCATGTCCGAAGACTAAGAAGCTTTGGCAGTGAAGAATTCCAGAGCTGCATATGAAGAGCTCTTGGCAATAGGCTATCTTGGTTGAGGTGATGGGATGTCCATGGCGCTTTGGAATGCTACCAGAGGAGAAGCATTGTAGAGGATATGGAAGGAGAGATGTATGATCAACTCTGAAAGCTCTATCAAGGAATATTCTGTTGAGGAATCCCTTACTGTATTAGGAAAGAGAATTAGAAAGTATAAGAGTGTCTCACCATCTTTGTAGTCCAAGGTGATAAGCTAAGTCTTGTTCAAGAAAAAAGGAGGAGGAAAGGTCAGAGGTCAAGAAACTTAACTTGTCTAGGGTTTATCAACGTTTACCCATTATTCAAAAGCAGGAGTGTTGGACCATTACACTGAGGGCTAATAATATTCTTAAAATAGCAGAAATATATATTTTAAGACCTGCCCTAAATATATTAAGACTTGCCTTTAATATTGGTCAACTATCACCTCAACTTGTGTGTATGTGTTAAGTGAATCGGTTGGGTTCTTCACCTTTGGGGCAGGGGTGGGGTTTTGATTCCTTATGGCTATAGATGCTCCCCATGTCTTCATAAGGCTAGGATGTATGCCTTAAGCCTTGTTGATGTCAGTTTGCCTTCCGACAATATTTCCCATGTAATCAGCCTTCATACCTATTTTCCCATTCTCCCCTCTTGCCTTAGGGTCATCGTTTCCCGAGCTCTACCCTAGTTGACCCTTGAGTTCTATATCTTTGCAGTGTTAGACATCTGACCCCTGTTTTGTGGCATATGGGAGGTCCCATGGGTGCTATGTATGCTTTTAGTTGGGGCATATTCGAGAAGATTATGAGTCATAACCAACTTCTTTTTAAGAAGTATCACCCCAACTTGCCCATTAATGATGAACTCGGAATGGGTTTGAAAAATGAAGCCATTAAATTAATCATTTCTATTATAATTAAGAGTTTAAGATTCAAGATTTGAATCACCCCAAATTGCACAATACCTGATTTCTAGTTCATTCATTATAAAAACCTATATAAAGTTCTATCTTCTAGAATACTATGAAAAGTGTTGGAGATAGACGTCTTCGGAAGCACGCGAACAGCACAAGGAAGAAGAAGAAGCTTGGACCACAAACACACAATACTGAATGTATTACTAGAGAATGTACAAAGATAAGTAGCCCATTAGGGCAATAGGCGTATATACAAGCCGGGGGAAAAAAACCTCCTAAAGAGGGAAAAAAGTGCCCCGACGGTCCTAGAGTGTTCACACACATCACTACCTAAATATATCAACAAATCCCCCCTAGGAGTGATGCGGTGAACAAGGAGCTGGCACTCATGTATAAGGAAGTGCCAAGCTATGTGGAAATCACTCCACAAAAGGAAGTAAGCCCAAAGCTTTGCGGAAAGCTTCAAACTTCTCCCTAGGCAGAGCCTTCGTGAAAAGGTCTGCAATGTTCTCCTGCATGGGCACATATGCCAAGCTGATCTCCCCAGCTGAGAACCTCTCCCTGACATAGTGATAATGCACCTCAATGTGCTTAGTGCGAGCATGGAACACAAGGTTCCTCGCAACTGCCAATGCGCTCTGACTGTCAGTGAAGATGGTGGTGGCAGAAGACTGGCCAACAGCCAAATCAGCCATAAGGCGTCTGAGCCACACACACTCAACAGTCGCTGTGAAAGCTTCCCTATACTCAGCCTCACAACTGGAAGTGGCCACAATAGGCTGCTTCTTTCTCAACCAAGATATACATGAGCTACCAAGCATGAAGCAAAAACCACTGGTGGACACACGAGTGTCATAGCAACCAGCCCAATCTGAGTCAGAAAAAGCATGCAAATTTGGCAGTAGTGATCCCCGCTTGGGATAAAACAACCCAAGTAGCCGAGTACCACTCAAGTAGCGAAAGATGCGCTTAATCGCTTTCCAATGCGTGACTCCTGGGCAATGCATAAACCTGCTCATCTGTGAGACAACAAGAATATCTGGCCGAGTAATGCATAAGTAAATCAAGCATCCAATAGCCTGCTGATAGAGAACAACATCAAATGCATCTCCAGCATCATGAAGACTCAATTGTAAACCTGTCTCCATAGGAGTGGCAATAGGCTTACAGTCTTCAAGGCCAAAATGTTGCAATAATGTGTCAATATATTTCGTTTGACACAAAGCCATTCCACCATCAACGTGCATAAACTGAATGCCCAAATAGTGATGCAAATGCCCCAAATCAGACATCTCAAATGAGGCATGCAAATCAGCCTTAAAATCAGCAATATGTGTCTCAATAGGACCAGTGAGCAGCATGTCATCAACATAGACAACAATGATCAGAAGCACATCATTAGCACGTTTAACATATAAGGGTCTTTCAGTTGGACTGTTCTCAAAACCATGTGCAATGAGATAGGCATGTATCTTCTCATACCAAGCACGTGGTGCTTGTTTTAAACCATATAATGCCTTCTTTAACCTGCAAACCTGGTTTTCATGCCCTTTCTGCACAAAGCCACGGGGCTGAAAAACATACACTTCTTCATGCAAGTCACCATTCAGAAATGCTGTTTTAATGTCCAACTAATGTACATTCCAACCATGATGGGCTGCAAGTGCGGAAATGCTCCGAACAGTAGTCATACGGCATGTAGGTGCAAAGGTCTCATCAAAATCAATGCCTCTTTCCTGTGCATAACCCTTTGCAACAAGCCTAGCCTTATACCTGTCAACTGTACCATCAGGTTTACGCTTCAGCTTGTATACCCACTTAGTGCCAATGGCCTTCTTGCCAGGAGGCAAGTCACATAAAGACCATGTACCATTCTTCATTATAGCATCATATTCAGATTGCATAGCAACCATCCAATTTTCTGAATTTTGTGCTTCATAAAAAGAAACAGGCTCATTCTCATCACAGAGACTAGATGCAGCCATAGCATAGCAATCTGATGCAAAGGAGGCACTATGAGAGCCTGAACGAGTACGATATGACAAAGGTGCATCTAATTTGCTGTCACGCAAAGTCTGCACCAACCATTTTGGCATAGTTTTTGCCTGCTCAATATCAGCTCTCTCATCAATAAGTGCATCATGTAAATCTGCATCAGAAATGGAATGATCTGCATCATCATATGAAACCTACAAAGGCTGAGAAGTTGCCTCATTAGGACTAGCACTAGCCTGTCCACCTGTAAAAAGAGGCATCAAAGTATCATACATGTCTTTGGAGATAACAAATGTCTCCTTAGTACATGAAAGCAATGATTGAATAGCATCTTCCACAAAGACAACATCACGGCTAACCAGAATGCGTTTAGTCTGTGGATGATACAGACGATAGCCTTTACTTTCAGAACTGTACCCAACAAAAATATATTTTACTGCCTTATCATCCAATTTTCTGCGATGTTGTTCAGGCACTAATGCATATGCCAAACAACCAAAAACACGCAGATGAGCAACAGATGGCTTGCAGTCATGCCAAGCCTCATATGGAGTGATAGACTGCAACGCTTTAGTGGGACACCTGTTCAGTACATATGCTGCACACATGACAGCCTCAAGCCAGAGACTATGTAGTAAAGCCTGACTTTTGACCATGCACCTCGCCATCTCCATGAGTGACCTGTTCTTTCGTTCAGTAAATCCATTCTGTTGAGGTGTATACGGCACTGTACACTGGTGTTTTATCCCACGTTCAGCCAGAAATGCATTAAAATATGAAGACATATATTCCCCCCTCGATCAGAACGGAGGGTGCCCACTTTACATGCTGACAGATTTTTAGCCAAAACCAAAAACTGTTTGAGGCACATGAACACTTCGGACTTTGCTTTGAGTGGATATACCCATGCATGCCTGGAAAAATCATCAATGAAAGTCACGAAGTAAAGGTAATTTCCAAAAGAGGGTGTCTGCATAGGACCACAGACATCACTATGTAAAAGCTGCAATTTCTGCATAGCCCGAACTGAACCATCTTTTGGAAAGGAAGAACACTGCATCTTGCCCAAAATACAGCCTTCGCAAACATGTTTTCCAGGTGCCTCAAGTTTGGGCAAAGAGGACACCATTTCAGATTTCTGCAGGCGTAACAAACTAGCAAAATTCAGATGACCAAAGCGTGCATGCCAAAGCTTTGCATCTAACATAGCCTGAGAATCATGAACTGCACATGCCGAATCATTCACAGATCTTTCATAGTCTATGAGCTTATACAGCCCACGACATAAAATGCCAGAAGCAATAATCACATCTCCATTTGAGAGATCATGGATTGTACACCTATCATCAACGAATTTCACAACCAAGCCAATCTTGGCTAATGCAGAAACTGATAACAGGTTCTTTTTGATCCCTGGCACAAATGAAGCATCTGACAAAGTGAAAGAACTACCATCAGCAGTAGTCAGAATGATCTTACCAACTCCCATAACAGGATAAGAGGAGTTATTGGCGCATGTGACAGTATTCCCTGTAGGGGCAGGCTCGAGTGAAGAGAAGAAACTGCGCTGCGAGGTAATATGTTTGGTTGCCCCACTCTCAAAGTACCAAACATCTGAGTCTACTACAGACATGCACTGATCATGAGAAGATGGGTCAAAACTGCAGACAGTAGTAAACGCCCATTCTTCTTCCTGCACAAGATTTGCAGACTCTGTTTTTGGTGTAGAGGCCTCTGCAACAACCATTCCAGCCTCTTTCTTCTTTGCCTCTTTAGCAGCCAGTTTTGGACAGTTCTTTATAATATGATCATTTTCTTTACAGTACTTGCAGAACAATTTCTGCTTTTCTGATTTCTTCTCATCTTTATCCTGGTTCTTCGATTGTGCAGCATTTGCAGATTTCTGCTTACTAGTAGAAGAGCTCCATTTTCCTTTGCCCTTCTGACTAGCCAGGAAAGCTTGATCTGCAACACGCATAATGGACCTGTTTTGCCTGGACTGATCTTCCTGCAACAGAACTGAGACTAATTCCTCAAATGACAAGGCATTCGGATTGCCTTTCATCATCAACCGAAGAGTAGAGGCAAAACTCTGATATGAATCAGGAGTGAGCTTCTGCACAAGTGAGCTATCTGGTATAACCTCATCAGCAGAAATCAATTGTTCCTTCAGGTCTTTGATCTTTGTAAGAAAACTGTCCATAGAATCACCTTCATTCATGTGCTCACTCTCCAACTGTTTTCGGAGGTAAGCAACACGAGCCTCATTCCTAGCCTGGTACAAAGTGGTAAGTGTATCCCAAGCATCCTTTGCTGTTCTGCAAGAGCGAATGTGAGGAATAATGGCACGTTTGACAGACAAAGCTATCAATGCATGTGCCTGGGCATCTCTGCCATCCCAACGAATCTGCTCTGCAATAGGTGCAACAGAAACAACAGCACGAACAGGAATCTGCGGAATATCATCTTCGATCCCATCTTCATCAGCTCCAACACCTGTATTTGCAGTACCTGTCGTTACAGGTGTAACAGGACGTCTTTCAACACCCTGCACAATATTCCACAATCCTTTTGCAACCAGTACATGTCGCATCATATAAGCCCATAATGGGTAGTTGGTACCATCCAACTTATCCTCAACATCCAACATACGGAATACACCACTGCTTTCAGCCATGGCCGGTGACTAAAATACCTTGATGCAGAAAATTGACTGTATCTCAAAAAGTTGAACAGAACTGCCGAGACGAGTTCTGCTAGACCTGTAGCAGACTTCGAGACGCTTAAACTGGCGAACAGAAACTGGTATATACCTTTGGCACAAAAGGACGAAATAGCCTGCACAAGCGCTGCGATAGTGCGTTCGGAGGCTGAAACGAGCTCAGATCGCGATTTCGGACCACATAGCGAAGCTGTTTTGATCTTGGAAACACCCTGAGATTGCTCACCAAATTTCGTGCGAATCTGAGACTGCAAACGGAGGAGTGTCGACGGCGCCCTAGAAGAAGCGACGACCTACTCTGATACCAATTGTTGGAGATAGACGTCTTCGGAAGCACGCGAACAGCACAAGGAAGAAGAAGAAGCTTGGAGCACAAACACACAATACTGAATGTATTACTAGAGAATGTACAAAGATAAGTAGCCCATTAGGGCAATAGGCATATATACAAGCCGGGGGAAAAAAACCTCCTAAAGAGGGAAAAAAGTGCCCCGGCGGTCCTAGAGTGTTCACACACATCACTACCTAAATATATCAACAAAAAGTTCTATCTACCAGATTACCATGAAAAGTTCTATCTTCAAGATTATTATTACAACTCTCAGCGAAGTAAAGCTATTTTCATGGTGGATTAAGATAAAGGTAATGTCTGCTTCACTTGAGAATAGAATCAAAGTATAAATTGGAAATAGTTTGTTGCACTTAAGGCTGAAATAATGTTTCTTGCCTTACTTGGAAATTGTAGGTAATTTACACATAAAAAGTATGTATCAGAACTTATGACCATTCATTTTTGTATCTATGGATGACCCTGGAAATCTCAGGCTATCCAATGATTCAGATAAGATCAATAACATGCTTATAATAACCACATACATTTATCAAGAGCCCCATGTCAGAACACCACACCACCTTTCCATGGTCTCTCTCTTCAGCATTTTGAACATATTGAAGATTCCTTTGAAGCCCAACAAGGTGTGCAAGTCTCAATAGAAATCTTATTCTACGCTGGCGAAATGCTGGATGTTGCAATTTTCCTATAGATTGAGCTTTGCATTGGTCTCGAACTTGTAAAGTTCCGGTGGAAAAGGACCTCAGCATCTAAAGGCCAAATGGAAAGCGACTTTTTGTCCTCTTGGAATGTGCACAAGGAGAAACGAAGTGGAAGAATGTGCAGAATACAAGTGTACCACATAACAACAGGAATGTGCAAAAGAGTCGGAGATTCCTTTCAGATAGACGGTGGTTTGTCCGGATGCGAGCTGGACAAGAATCCAACAATGGAGCGTCTTCTTTGTTTCCAACTTTCAAGGGCTCAGTGAAAAGCGATTGATAATGAGTAGTTAGGATGCTTCTTTTCCCTTTTCTTTTTTATTATTATTTATAAGTGCTTCAGCCACACTGAAATGTGGATACCACTCTTGATTCTTGAGGGTCACCATGGCCATTGTATATCAGAAATATCTCAACAAATTGGTAATTATATATCATATAGCTAAATTCTTTTTCATTACATGGTTTTTTTTTTTAAATGGAGGTTTAGCCAAAGTCTACTCCCTTGAGCTTCAATTTCCCCGCCTCAACAGGTGAGGGAATTAGCCATTTGACCAACACATAGAGACCATTATATATTTTTTACCCTACAACACCCCCTTTATCTCACAAAAGCAAGGGTTAAATTGGTTTGACACGGACATACAACCACCCCAAAGCAACATCACAATTGGTTTAGGCTCAAGACACATGTTTGAAAGCATGGTTTAGATGTCGTGCTGATGCAAAGGGTCAAACCCTTGTCCCTGCCTCAAGAGGCGAGGGAATTAGCCGTTTGACCAGCACATGCAGACCATTATATATTTTTTACACTACAACACCCCCTTTATTTCACAAATTTCACAAAAGCAAGGGTTAAATTGGTTTGACACGGACTTACAACCACCCCAAAGCGACATCACAATTGGTTTAGGCTCAATACATGTGTTTGAAAGCATGATTTAGATGTCTTACCGATGGGGAGGGTCGAACCCTTGTCCCCTCCTCAAAAGGCGAGGGAATTAGCTGTTTGACCAGCACATACGGACCATTATATATTTTTTTACACTACTAACATTTTATGGCCCTAAATATTTGAAGAGAATAGTACAACCGTCATCAATCAACTTTGATTAGATGTATGTTGGGCATAATGTTCTTTCCCCGCCTTACGTCAAAAAGGGTTGAGGCCGGGAAGAAAAGTGCAAAATGATTTTCTATTCTTTCAAGTATTTGTCCCACAAGGAAAGCTTCCCCAAAACAACAAAATAAAGCTGGGAAAAATTTCCAAACATAGCTATAAAAAAAAGGGGATATGAACTGACACAAAGAAACTCCCAAATCTAGCTAAAGATTATCTAGAGACTAGGATATACATCTTGGTGTCACACACCATGAGCATCCACATCACTTTCAATCATATCATGCATAGAGACACTTCTTCTTCTTCCTCTTCTTCGTTTTCTAAGAAAAGCATATGTTTTCTTCTTTTTCTTCTTGAGGAGTATGCTAAAGACCATGTTCACAAGCGAGAAGAGGAAAAAGAGTGCAACAAACTTTTTCTTCTTGAGGAGTAGGTTATATAGGCCATGTTCACAAGCGAGAAGAGGCAAAAGAGTACAACAAAAGAAGATATGATACATTGTCCCCCTCGCGTGGGATCCACTTGTTGATGATGAGCTTGTTATTGATAAAGACAAATTCCGTATGGTGTCTAAAGGGAGGGGTCATCTTGCAATTCTGAATTCTTATACCTAAATAACATGTTGACTTTTCGATCGAACATTCTCTTGATTGATGACCAAAGTTAGCCACACATATCTCTTTCCAAATCTTCCAAAGAGTTTCACCCCTGATGCATTCCACATTGCAGCGGTGCACGCTATCGCTTCACCCAATAGTGCTTGCCTCTAGTTGATATTACACTTCATATTCAACACACAATTGCGTGCAGTCTCCCCACACATACTGATTTTTAGGACATGAAAACCTCCCAAATCTTGCTAGCTTTGACATTTGTCTAGATCCCCTTATGTAGAATTTTTCCACATAAGAAGCACTTTTTTATTCTCAATGAGAGGTTGTGATAAGCCTATAAACTTAAAATCCCATCTGATCCAAGACCACCCTAGGCTTCACTTGCTGTTAAGAACAATATGCTAATCCAAAGTCCTATTGATTATGGGAATCTTCTCCATTTTGTTTCCATCATGCCATCTTGGACCTTCCAATCGCAGGGGCTCTTGATTGAGAAGGAAATGGGACTCCTAATCGTCCCAAGAACTAACCCTATATCTAAGAAGGTGCCAATCTTCTAGATCAACTCTCTTAACAAGGTAGATGTCTTCAAATCTAATCCATTGTTTTCTGTCTTGATTCCAAATCTAATCCATTGTTTTCTGTCTTGATTCCAGAGGTGCTTCCACTTTCGAAAACCTTTCTCCCAAAGTGAATACACTTCTAAATGAGAGAGAGAGAGAGATCAACCACATCACACACGGGCTGAGTTCATACTGATCTTCCGAATGGGACACATGGCAATTGTTTTCTACTTGGAATATAACACATGAATTATAAAAGTTGGTGGAGATGAAAGAAGAAAATAAAATAAAATCTCTAAAATACAAGTTAAAGAGAATCATAATGCGAAAAGTGTACAACATGAGGGCTCCACTTTTTAATTTTAAAAGGTAGAACACATTTCACTTCCAAGGTGAAAATCTTAAGTTTTGTTAGAGTGTGTGGTGACTTTGTTTTTCTCAAATGAGCTTTAAAGTAATAGAAAGGAAAGAAATGAAAGAAGACTAGAGAGAGGTAGAAAAAAAATTGATGATCTTTTTGCCCTCTTTATGAAGGATCCACTTGCTTTTCAGCTTAGTGTTTTCAGCAATGAATACTTTGGGATGTTTGAAAGGGGTTTATATAAATGGAGGACAACCCAAAGTATTACCGAAAGCCATATGATTTTTTGTTCATCTGCATCCAACACTACAATACATAAGCAGACCTCCACAGATTCCAATTAGTGATATCCATACTTTAACATCCACCCAAGAGTTCCTAATAACGTTCGAGCTCCTGAAACCTAGTGGTTTGATACTTCGTATCTCTAGGAGAAAGTCTTGAGTTCAAGTTTTGATTGAACATAAGATGGATGCCTCTACTTTACGAGGTTGGGTGTGTGTTTCTCCAATTCATTGTACTAAAAAGAAAAGGGTTCTTGATAATTGAAGGGGCAGGGTGAATAGTTCGGCAAGCCCTTAGGAGTGTGTCATTGAAGGCCTACCTATGAGGACAAGTGATGACCAAGTGTTGGAAATCGTCACCATCAAGAGAAGCCTTCTGTTTGCCATCGCCAATTCTGATTTCCGAGGCTTTTTTCGCAGTCTACACACCCTGATGGAGGATAAGCCACATAAGAACACTCTTGCTTTTTGCTTTTTGCCTATTGAAAGCGAGCTGGGGCATTTTTTTTATGGTGCAAGCGTTGCCATCGGTGCATCGAAGATTTAGCTCACCTGTTCTTCGACTGCCCCAAATCTCGTGTTATCTGGCATCACGTGTCCCGGGTTTTGAGACTCACGTGTCAAATCAACTGGCAACATGTGCTGTTGGGTGAGGCGATCGGATGCTCATCGAGGCTGTGGAATGCCATCAGAGGTGAGGCTCTCTGGAAGATTTGGAGAGAGCGCTGTGCCGTCAATTTTGGCCAAACTCCTAAGGAATGGTCGATAGAGAAATCCTTGTTTCTCCTTGGTAAAAGAATCTCCCGAGTCAAGAGATCGCCACCGTTTAGACATCACTCTATCTATCTCCTCGAAAACAACAAGTTGAAACCCAAATGGGTCCCACATGTGGGTGATGATAATGTTATCCGCCTCATTTGTAATGCCCTGTAGCCTGCCATACTCCTCCCCTACATTGTGGGATTTGGGGGGTCCCATGGGCACTAGTCCCATTCACTTGTAACTTTTTCTCTTTATTATAATTAAAGTCCGGGAGATTAGGCTAAGGCCGAACTTCCTTTATTTAAAAAAATAATATACTGCACCGTTTCTCATTTCGACTCATGCGCAAAAAAAAACCACCCAAAAAAAAAAAAAAAGCAAAAGACTATGTGAAAGAGTATAACAATCTGGTGGGTGTAGAGTCTAGTAGCACCTGCACTTTGTCGTGTGCATGCGCTTCTGCTTAGACAGGCGTTAAAAGCTCCATGAACACTTATTCTGATGTAGCACCTGCACTTTGTCGTGCGCGTGCGCTTCTGCTTAGACAGGCGTTACAAGCTCCATGAACACTTATTCTCGCCCATAGAGCATTAGAATTTAAAAATCTGCATTCATACAAATGGCGAAAAAGGTATTTCGGAGGTGCTTCGGAGTGGTGAGTCGTGACTCGTGACTGATACAAAATAGAGAAAAACATAGTCGGGTCAAAAAAAAAGCAAAACGCAAAAGCAATGAGGAAGCGCATTGTCGCCTAAACGCAAGAAAACAAAAAGAACAAGAAATAATGGCGTGTCGCTCGCTGTCAATCATTTTTTTTTTTTAAGAAAGCTGAAAACATGAAAATGTGGCAGTCTCGACTCTCGAGTCTCTAGGGCCTAAAATTGACACGCATTTTGTCTGTCATTGGCCATTTTACCTGTAAAAAAAATGTTTTTGAAATTTCCTGTCAAATGACAAGCTCAGATTGGTAATTTGTCTATCATTTTTCATAGATCTCTATATATACTGTTACATAAATATATGAAAGTTTCTCTTATGAAAGGTAGAAGCCTCAAATCGAGCAATGGCAAGAAACTATCCAGAATCTCCAACTTCAAAGAGAACTTAGAAGTTCATCACACCCTTAACAAGATGTGGTGCCTTTCTTGGACCAAACTTTGATGGGAACTAAAGTTCATGTCTATTTGGCACCCCCTAATTGAGATCAAAAAGTCCGTTCTCATGTGGCAGATATTGCATAAGGGTATCTAGTCCAATGCAAGGGCTAACAAAATTTGTGGGGTTCCTCCATGGTGCAAGCGTTGCCATCGATGCATCGAAGATTTGGTTCACATTTTCTTTGATTGCCCCAAGTCTCGTGTTATCTGGCATCATGTGACGTAGGTTTTGAGACTCAAGAACCAAATCAAGTGGCGACAAGCTCTATTGGGGGAGGCGGTTGGCTGCTCATCAAGGCTGTGGAATGCCATTAGGGGTGAGATCCTTTGGAAGAATTGGAGGGAGCGATGTGCTGTCAATTTTGGCCAAACTACAAAGGAATGGTCGATTGAGAAATCCTTGTTTCCTCTAGGTAAAAGAATCTCCCGAGATAAGAGATCTCCACCATTTAGGCACCACTGTATTTATCTCCTCGAAGATGACAAGCTGAAACCCAAATGGGTCCCGCATGAGGTAGATGATAGTTTTATCGGTCTCATTTGTAATGCCCTCTAGCTTACCGAAATTGTCCCCTGCATTGTGGGATTTGGGGGATCCCATGGGCACTAGTCTCATTCACTTGTAACTTTCCTCCTTTATTTTAATTAAAGTCCAGGAGAATAGGCCAAGGCCAAACTTCCTTTATTAAAAGAAAAGGTAGAAGCAAAATTTTGCATGTCGGTCCATTGGCAACAATGCGACTCGCGAGTCGTGAGAGCCCTTAAAAAAGCTTTCTAGTGTTGGGGTTTGGCCTGTTGTGAGGGTCATGCAACCTCGCTCCTTCCTCCTGCCTTCCACTGTTGTGGGGAGGCATCGGGGGCATGTCCCTAAACTTCTTGACCTTTAGCTCCATCTCCTGGTCTAGTGCTGATGGCACTGTTCGAAGCGCTTAGAAATGGGGTGTCTGTAGTTGAAGGTAGTCAATCTATTGCTTAAGACAATATCAACGCTCGTAACCATGGAATGTTGCAAGGGCCTATGTTCACCTCCCTGTCCAAAGGTCAGAATACTCGCCAAAATGGGACTTTTTGAAGCAAGCGGTTTGCCAACAGAGGTCGGCTCTTTTATGCAGAAGGTGGGCAATAGCCTCCCCTCACCAACGTTGTATGCTCACAGAGTTTGGGTCCTGGGTAATCTTTCATCTTCTAGTTTTGGATTTCACCTGCATCCCAAGTAAAGTGCTCTTTTCTCAGTCTCTGTCGAAAGGCAAAGAGGTGGCTTCCGAAAATCCTCACGAGCTTGTAGTGGATGACGTGGTTAGCAATGATGAAGACGAACCCTTGTTCATTGACAAAACGTCATTTGACAATTGGCATGAACACTTCAGTAATAGGGTGGTCATAGGGCTTTACCATGGCCCCAGACCACCACACGACGTCCTAAAATCTTGGATCAAAACCCACTGGGATTCAAGGGGGTTAACTGTCAAGCATGTGCAGTACTGCCCAAACAACTATTTCTTGTTTTTCTTTGAAGAAGCTTAGAGTGCTTTTCATGTGATAAGTGAGACTCAATGGCTGATTTGTAACATTCCCATGTCTGTTTTTAAATGTCATATTGGTTTTAACCCTCAAAGTAATAAACCATCCAAGATACCAGTGTGGGTGGAATTTCCCGAGCTCCCTATCGAATATTATTCGTGGGTAGAAAACCTAGGGGAAATAGTAGGAAAGGTGCTAGGTCAAAGAGCTAGGATTAGCAATATAAACCCAAAGTGGGATCCTCAATTACTTATCGAAGTTGATATTGTGAGAGAGATTAAGATCCATATAGTCATTAAGGATTCCAGTGGATTAAAGCTACATACTCAGAAAGTTCTTTACCGAAACCTCCCAAATGCCTACTTTAACTGCAAGCAGGGGCATCTTATTAAAGACTGCCCTTCACTCCATAAAGATAATGAAGTGGAAAGGGAAGGTACTATTAAAGAAACCCCCATGCCTAACCAACATCAAAACTCTTCGCATAAAAAACAGTTCAAAACTAAAAAAAGGGCATTAAATCCAATAATATGTACGACAAAACAATTCTCCTCAGGGTAATAACAAGGTATCTCCTAGTTCCAAAGAAAATGAAGACCCTAACAAGATGTGTGTAGGCACTATCAACGTAGCTACTGACATACCTTCTAATGAAGATGGAAAGGGTTGGAATATGATAGGTAGGAAAAACAAGGTGATCAACTGTCACAAAGCAAATTCAATAGACCTTTGTCATTCTGATCAGGTAATAACTTGTAAACCTATACAGCTTGATTCCTTCAGTCAAGAACTGGAAAGGTATGATCAAGATACCATAGACAAAATGGAAGAAGAAGGTGTTCCTATCGAAGTGGTTCCTATTTCACAAGAAGAAGAGATTTCTTTTAATAATACAGCAGGTGTGAAGTCAAAGAGGAAAGAGACTTGGAGAACATCCCTCTTAGTTATTAAGCCGACAAAGAATAGTAGAAAATAATTCTTTTTTGTGTTGTTATGTCTGATCTCCATATTGTCTTGGTTAATGTGAAAGGTCTGACAGACCCTGTGCATCCCAAGATGCTTAATATGTGGTTGTGCAATTTACCTAGAAATCCGGATATTGTTTGCTTGCAGGAAGTTAAGATAGGGGGATCTCTTCTTAAAATGCATCTCAACATTTTGTCTAAAAGTTTTGAGTGGTTTTCTACCGATCATACGAATGGCAAGGGGGGGCAGTTATAGGGATAGATTTTTCTATTGTTCACTGCTTCCAATCTGCTGTTATTAGCCCTTCCATGCAATGGTCTACTATCAGCCTGGGTGACCCATATAACGTGAATGTAGTATCTGTGTATGTTGGTAATGATAGTGTCATTCCGAAGTCTTGCTGGGAAGAGCTCTCTGCCATTCGTGGCACCTCCATTTTAATTGGGGATTTTAATATGGTCACCACTAGCAAAGATAGATGGAAAGACAAGGGTAGTTGCATTGGTGGTTCTGAAAAAAAATCTTGGTTTGACTTGTGTAACTGTCTTGATGTTTCTTTAAACTTGGGCTTTACTTGGTATAATAAGCAATCCAGTTCTAATTATTGCTCAACTAGACTTGATAGGTGTTATGCTAATGCTTCTACATTGATGTTTCCTTGAGATTATGTAAGGAAAGTTATCTAGAAGCTAGACAGTCTCTTGCCTTGTCTAAAGAATTTTGGAGTGAGAAAATGGACAAGAATAATAGGTACATGTTCTCTCTGATGAAGAAAAGGAAGATAAAAGACTTCATTCCTCATTGTTGGGGGATTCTTGTATAAAAAGGGATTTGAGTGTTGTAGGAGAAAAGCGAAAGATAGGAAGAAAGATACACACTGGAAGCCTCTGTCGATTGATTATAAAAAGACAAATACAATGGTGATGCACAATACAATCCAATGATTATGTGAAAAATCCTACACAGTACACAATCACAAAATACAAAATACTCAAGGGTCTTGTTGATGTCGGCCTTCTCTACACCAGACCTCCATCTTCTCCAAGCCTGCACTTGTGCACACCTTGCACCAAGCTTCCAATAAGGGGGAGGGATGGACAGCTTCTGTCGGCACGCGCACAGCTTCAATGGGACCTTGGGATCTTTGGTTGTAAGCTTAGCACACCTCTGCACACTTCTTAGTCACTCTTCATGCACACCTTGCACTTCACTTCTCTGCGTCGCACACTATGTTTCTCTTGCACCTCTCTCTTGCCTAGCTTAGACTATGCTCACCTTGCTTAGTTCTCCAAGAATAGTCCTTGCCTTGATTTGAGTGTCGATTCATGTATGCTCCTAACTGCAAGAGTATCTTGGTGTTGATATATTTAGGTAGTGATTGTGTGAACACACTAGGACCATCGGGGCACTTTTTTCCCTCTTTAGGAGGTTTTTTTCCCCCGGCTTGTGTATACACCTATTGCCCTAATGGGCTACTTATCTTTGTACATTCTCAGTAATACATTCAGTATTGTGTGTTTGAGCTCCAAGCTTCTTCTTCTTCCTTATGTTGTTCACGTGCTTCCGTAGACATCTATCTCCAACAATTGGTATCAGAGCAGGTCATCGCTTCATCTAGGGCGCCGTCAACACTCCTCCGTTTGCAGTCTCAGAATCGCACAAACTTTGGTGAGCATACTTAGCGTGTTTTCGAGATCTAAAGAGCTTCGCCATGTGGTGCCGAAATCGCGATCTGAGCTCGTTTCGGCCTCCGAACGCACTATCGCAGCGCTTGTGCAGGCTATTTCGTCTTTTTGTGCCAAAGGTATATACGAGTTTCTGTTCGCCAGTTCAAGCGTCTCGAAGTCTGCTACAGGTCTAGTAGAATTCGTCTTGGCAGTTCCGCTCAACTTTTTGAGATACAGTCAATTTTCTGCATCAAGGTATTTTAGTCACCGGCCATGGCTGAAAGTAGTGATGTATTTCGTATGTTGGTTGTTGAGGATAAGTTGGATAGTACCAACTACCCATTATGGGCTTATATGATGCGACATGTATTGGTTGCAAAAGGATTGTGGAACATTGTGCACGGTGTTGAAAGACGTCTTGTTACACCTGTAATGATTGGTACTGCAAATACAGGTGCTGGAGTTGATGAAGATGGTGTCGAAGATGATATTCCGCAGATTCCTGTTCGTGCTACTGTTTCTGCTGCACCTACTGCAGAGCAGATTCGCTAGGATGGCAGAGATGCCCAGGAACATGCATTGATAGCTTTGTCTATCAAACGTGCCATTATTCCTCACATTCGCTCTTGCAGAATAGCTAAGAATGCTTGGGATACACTTACCACATTGTACCAAGCTAGGAATGAGGCTCGTGTTGCTTACCTCCGAAAACAATTGGAGAGTGAGCACATGAATGAAGGTGATTCTATGGACATTTTCCTAACGAAGATCAAAGACTTGAAGGAACAATTGATTTCTACTGATGAGGTTATACCAGATAGATCACTTGTACAGACCGTTCTGAATGGTCTTCCTGACTCATATCAGAGTTTTGCTTCTACTCTTCGATTGATGATGAAAGGCAATCCGAATGCCTTATCATTTGAGGAGTTAGTCTCTGTTCTGTTGCAGGAAGATCAGTCTAGGCAAAACAAGTCCATTATGCGAGTTGCAGATCAATCTTTCCTGGCTAGTCAGAAGGGCAGAGGAAAATGGAGCTCTTCAACTAGTAAGCAGAAATCTGCTAATTCTGCATATTCGAAGAAGGAAGATAAAGATGAGAAGAAATCAGAAAAGCAGAAATTGTTTTGTAAGTACCGTTAAGGGAATGATCATATCATAAAGAACTGTCCAAAACTGGCTCCTAAAGAGGCAAAGAAGAAAGGGGCTGGAATGGTTGTTGCAGAGGCCCCTACACCAAAAACAGAGTTTGCAAATCTTGTGCAGGAAGAAGAATGGGCGTTTACTACTGTCTGCAGTTTTGATCCATCTTCTCATGAGCAGTGCATGTCTGCAGTAGACTCAGATGTTTGGTATTTTGACAGTGGGGCGACCAAACATATTACCTCGCAGCGTAGTTTCTTCTCTTCACTCGAGCCTGCCCCTACAGGGAATACTGTTACATGCGCCAACAACTCCTCTTACCCTGTTATGGGAGTTGGTAAGATCATTTTGACTACTGCTGATGGTAGTTCTTTCACTTTGTCAGATGCTTTATTTGTACCAGGGATAAAAAAGAACCTATTATCAGTTTCTGCATTAGCCAATATTGGCTTGGTTGTGAAATTTGTTGATGACAGGTGTACAGTTCATGATCTGTCAAATGGTGATGTGATTATTGCTTCTAGCATTTTATGTCGTGGGTTGTATAAGCTCATAGACTATGAAAGATCTGAAAATTATTTGGCATGTGCAGTAAATTATTCTCAGGCTATGTCAAATGCAAAGCTTTGGCATGCATGCTTTGGTCATCTGAATTTTGCTGGTTTGCTACGTCTCCAGAAATCTGAAACGGTGTCCTCTTTGCCCAAACTTGAGGCACCTAGAAAACATGTTTGTGAAGGCTGTATTTTGGGCAAAATGCAGCGTTCATCCTTTCCAAAAGATGGTTCAGTTCGGGCTACTCAGAAATTGTAGCTTGTACATAGTGATGTCTGTGGTCCTATGCAGACACCTTCTTTTGGAAATTATCTTTACTTCGTGACTTTCATTGATGATTTTTCCAGGCATGCATGGGTATATCCATTGAAGGCAAAGTCTGAAGTGTTCATGTACTTTAAACAGTTTTTGGTTTTGGCTGAAAATCTATCAGCATGTAAAATGAGCATGCTCCGCTCTGATCGGGGGGGGAATATATATCTTCTGATTTTAATGCATTTCTAGCTAAACGTGGGATAAAACACCAGTGTACAATGCCGTATACACCTCAATAGAATGGAGTTGCTGAACGAAAGAACATATCACTCATGGAGATGGCAAGGTGCATGGTCAAAAGTCAGGCTTTACCACATAGTTTCTGGCTTGAGGCTGTCATGTGTACAGCATATGTACTGAACAGGTGTCCCACTAAAGCGCTGCAGTCTATCACTCCATATGAGGCTTGGCATGACCGCAAGCCATCTGTTGCTCATCTGCGTGTTTTTGGTTGTTTGGCATATGCACTAGTGCCTGAACAACATCGCAGAAAATTGGATGATAAGGCAGTAAAATGTATTTTTATTGGGTACAATTCTAAAAGTAAAGGCTATCGTCTGTATCATCCACAGACTAAACGCATTCCGGTTAGCCGTGATGTTGTCTTTGTGGAAGATGCTATTCAGCCATTGCTTTCATGTACTAAGGAGACATCTGTTAGCTCTAAAGACATGTATGATACTTTGATGCCTCTTTTTACAGGTGGACAGTCTAGTGCTGGTCCTAATGAGGCAACTTCTCAGCCTTTGTAGGTTTCATATGATGATGCAGATCATTCCATTTCTGATGCAGATTTACATGATGCACTTGTTGATGAGAGAACTGATATTGAGCAGGCAAAAACTACGCCAAAATGGCTGGTGCAGACTTTGCGTGACAGCAAATTAGATGCACCTTTGCCATATCGTACTCGTTCAGGCTCTCATAGTGACTCCTTCGCATCATATTGCTATGCTATGGTTGCGTCTAGTCTCTGTGATGAGAATGAGCCTGCTTCTTTTGATGAAGCATAGAATTCAGAAAATTGGATGGCTGCTATGCAATCTGAATATGATGCTATAATGAAGAATGGTACATGGTCTTTATGTGACTTGCCTCTTGGCAAGAAGTCCATTGGCACTAAGTGGGTATACAAGCTGAAGTGTAAACCTGATGGTACAGTTGACAAGTATAAGGCCAGGCTTGTTGCAAAGGGTTATGCGCAGGAAAGAGGCATTGATTTTGATGAGACTTTTGCACCTACATGCCGTATGACTACTGTTCGGAGCATTTGTGCACTTGCAGCCCATCATGGTTGGAATGTACATCAGTTGGACTTTAAAACAACATTTCTGAATGGTGACTTGCATGAAGAAGTGTATGTTTTTCAGCCCCGTGGCTTTGTGCAAAAAGGGCATGAAAACCAGGTGTGCAGGTTAAAGAAGGCATTATATGGTTTAAAGTAAGCACCACGTGCTTGGTATGAGAAGATACATGCCTATCTTGTTGCAAATGGTTTTGAGAACAGTCCAACTAAAAGCACCTTATATGTTAAGCGTGCTAATGATGTGCTTCTGATCATTGTTGTCTATGTTGACGACATGCTACTCACTAGTCCTATTGAGAAGCATATTGCTGATTTCAAGGCTGATTTGCATGCCTCATTTGAGATGTCTGATTTGGGGCATTTGCATCACTATTTGGGCATTCAGTTTATGCACGTTGATGGTGGAATGGCTTTGTGTCAAACGAAATATATTGACACATTATTGCAGCGTTTTGGCCTTGAAGACTATAAGCCTATTGCCACTCCTATGGAGACAGGTTTACAATTGAGTCTTCATGATGCTGGACATGCATTTGATGATGTTCTCTATCAGCATGCTGTTGGATGCTTGATTTACTTATGCATTACTCGGCCAGATATTTAGTTTGCTGTCTCACAGATGAGCAGGTTTATGCATTGCCCAGGAGTCATGCATTGGAAGGCGGTTAAGCGCATCTTTTGCTACTTGAGTGGTACTCGGCTACTTGGGTTGTTTTATCCCAAGGGGGGATCACTACCACCAGATTTGCATGCTTTTTCTGACTCAGATTGGGCAGGTTGCTATGACACTCATGTGTCCACCAGTGGTTTTTGCTTCATGCTTGGTAGCTCATGTATATCTTGGTTGAGCAAGAAGCAGCCTACTGTGGCCACTTCTAGTTGTGAGGCTGAGTATAGGGCAGCTTTCACAGCGTCTGTTGAGTGTGTGTGGCTCAGACGCCTTATGGCTGATTTGGGTGTTGGCCAGTCTTCTGCCACCACCATCTTCATTGACAGTCAGAGCGCATTGGCAGTTGCGAGGAACCCTGTGTTCCATGCTCACACTAAGCACATTGAGGTGCATTATCACTATGTCAGGGAGAGGTTCCCTGCTGGGGAGATCAGCTTGGCATATGTGCCCACGCAGGAGAACATTGCAGACCTTTTCATGAAGGCTCTGCCTAGGGAGACGTTTGAAGCTTTCCGCAAAGCTTTGCGCTTACTTCCTTTTGTGGAGTGATTTCCACATAGCATGGCACTACCTTATACATGAGTGCAAGCTCCTTGTTCACCGCATCACTCCCAGGGAGGATTTGTTGATATATTTAGGTAGTGATGTGTGTGAACACACTAGGACCGCCGGGGCATTTTTTTCCCTCTTTAGGAGGTTTTTTTCCCCGGGCTTGTATATACACCTATTGCCCTAATGGGCTACTTATCTTTGTACATTCTCTATTAATACATTCAGTATTGTGTGTTTGAGCTCCAAGCTTCTTCTTCTTCCTTGTGTTGTTCGCGTGCATCCGCAGACATCTATCTCCAACCCTTGGTGCTCACTTTGATGTGCCAAGATTGTCTCCCAAAGTGGGCAGCCAACAAATCCCTGTTTTGTCCTGTAGTGACTTTAGACTAAAACAAAAATTTTAATTGGGGGGGCCATACTTTCACTTCTACGTACGGTGCCGCTTCATATACCTTCACATTTTGCCTTTTAATTCTTCAAATGTGCACCTAAGAGAGGGTTCACCTGAACCTTCCAAAACACTTTAAAAACACTTTGAACCTTAGAGAAATTACAAAAATACCTATGCAACTTGGAACCAACTTTTTGCAATTTTACCCTTTGTGAATCAATTAATTTGGCACTACGTGTGCACTTTGACACTTGAACTTTAAACACTTTGACTTTGCCCATGTTGACCTTTGACCTTGAACATGTTGACTTTAACAAGTTTGACTTTGACCTTTTGAATTTGTTTATGGTTGACTTTGTCCAAGATGACTTTTATGGGCTCAACAGTTGCCCACCACCTAATGTGCTCTCCGTCCCGGAGAGCTACAACCAAAACTCGGAGTAGATATGATACCATGATTCTTGTGCTACAAAATCTTCAGAAGGACACCTGAGCAGCTACCAAGTCCACGAGAAACAGGAGAGAACAAGCACCAGAGAAGAACCCAAAAGTGGAATGTTTGCACGGAAAAGCAAAGGAGGGCAATGGGAGGATAGAAAGGAGGGGGAAGTGACGGTTGAGGGGTTGGAGATGGATAGGGCAGGGAGGGGTAAGGATGGGGCTGGGCAGAAGGGTAAAGAAAGGTTGAGGGAGTAGGGTTATGGGGTCTAGAGAGGGCCAAAATGATCAAACACTAGAGCTATAGAAGGTGCATATGGGAAATTGTGAAACATAAGGTAAAACAAAGTGAGAATAGACCATGTCGACCATGTGTTTAAATAAAAACATGTCATCAATGTGCTCAAAACATGTGGTTTTTGACCAAAAGTTAGAGAAAAGGTGGGATTTTGGAAAACTTAAGGCCAAAAATGAATCCAGAGGTGCCAAAATACATGAAAATGACCCCACTTTTGAAAAAAATGGCCATCCGAAGCGCACTCCACAGCCAAAAGTTTTGAACCATGAAAAAGAAAAAAAATATATTTATAATTATTTATAAATAAAAAAGAAAACTTCTCTCTCTCTCTCTCTCGCTCTCTCTCTTTTTTGAACACGCATGGTTTGAAAAGCTGAAAACAAAAACTAAAAATAAAAATAAAATAAAGTAAAAGAAAATTAAAATAAAAATTAAAAAATTAAAATAATCAAAATACAAAATAAGAACTAAAAAATAAAAAATAAAAAAAATGGGGGCAGAGGGGGGGCAGGAGAGAGAGAGAGAGAGAGGTTTTTTTTTTCTCGAAAAAATTCATGGGGGCCTTTCTTTCTTTTCTTTTAAATATCCAAAATTGGAGAAAAATCCTGAAAAAATTAAAAAAAATATAAAAAATCCAAAAAAAATCTTTAAAAAATTCCAAAAAAAATCCCTACAGGTCTAGGCTCATTTCCTCACTCAAAACCACAGAGAGCTTCCATTATTCCTCCAATTTGGCAAGAAAATGACATTTGAAAAGGATAACAAATGCTAGAAAATTTCTAAACTGCTTGAAAAATTCCCAAAAAAAATTCCAAAAACTGTGCTTATGCAAAGGCTATGAAGTGGTTGCTAAATTTGCTAAAAAGTCAAGGAACAAGCATGAAAAAAAGATAAAAACTATTAAATTTTAAGCAAAAATGACATGAGAAGGCTATGTACAACCTCGATAAATTTTGCGAGTTCGAGGTGATCCATGAATCTTCAGTTGCTTTGATGATAGGCCTTTAACCATGGTATGATGACTAAGGGAAACCCCTCCATAATCTCTAATTGTATTGTACTTCATTTTTTTTGTCTTTAATTTGGGCGTAGTGACCATTTGATAGGGCCACCCTAAATTCTTCAATAAAACATTATCTCCTCCATACTGTATCTTTTGTATGTTTGTTTCAAAAACTTTATAACTTAATCTAAAAAAATTCATTTTTACTATTCCAGCTTCTTTATCCAATGGAACCATCTACTTCCAAAGACTTGCAGGTACTCCTTCCACATCCTTGTAAAGCCCTGCACTTACCATCATAAAAATTGACATAATAGATGATATCCATAGCAGTATCCATAACAAACTAGCCCTTGATATAGGATTTGAAGTAGCTTCTTCATTGCTGTACTTAAGGGCTTTTCTTTTCTTCTCTCTTCTATGGGCTTTGATTGAGACTGTCTCACTCGAGTCAGTAACCTGAATGATGTCTTCTTTTTCTTCATATGCTTCATCTCTACTTGAGTTTGGAAAAATTCCATAGTAGAAAGATGGGTCTTCTGCATGGAGCCAAGCCAACATGTTTTCATCTCTTTGATTGTCTGGTCCTTCTTCTAAAAATATCTACTACAACTCTTTTCTCTCTTGCTTTACCCACATTGTGTCCTTACCCCAGTCATGTAGTATATTGGCATGCCTTAACCAAGGTCTCCCAATTAACAGAGGGAAACTTCCTTCTACTTGTGGTAGCCTTAAAACAACAAAATCCAAGTTGAAGATGGTACCTTGTATCTTGAATGGGACTCCAGGGACCACTCCCATAGGTTTTACTATGCTTTGGTCTGCCAGTGTTAACGTGAAGTTGGCAGGTCTTGAAGGGTGTAGTCCAATTTTTTTCATGGTATGTTTAGGCATCAAGTTAATGCTAGAACCACCATCCACAATAACTCCTTGAAACTCATGACCTTTGATAGAGACTATCAGCTGAGGGCTCTTATAATCTGTGAGGGGTGCTTCCCCTATGATTTTACCTTTACGCATAACAACAGCCTTTGCCACTAAACTTGTTGTGGAAGCCTCATCAATTATCTGCAAGAGTTCTGACCTGAATTTCCCATCCATCTTTATTAAATAAAAAATACTAACCTCCTTTTTCATGGACTTGAGTAGTCTTGTAGCTTCTGATTCCTTAAGAGCATGGGCTCCAATTGACTTATCAAACTCCTCATGAGCCCTGATGAATGCATGCGCAATGGCATCACTGGTACATATGAGATCTTCTTTTTGCAATCTACACATGTGGTGGCTTTGTCTTCAGATGTCTCTTTGTCTTTATTCAATCCATTAATCCTTGATTCTTGACCTATGTCTACTTGAGCCTTCCCCTTGCTTCTTGTCTGCACTATAAAAGATTCAATTTCTTCTAACTGCACCACCCTGGTAGATGGTGATGGCCCATTGACTTGATCTAACATTTCTTCTTTGTGTACAAAAATCATTTGAAAGTGGGGCCCAGATGAAGATGCTTGGTTCTTAGGACAACAATTAGTATAGTGGTCTCTAGCCTTTGGGCAGTTCCTACAAGGAGGGGCATTTTCTAGTAGGTGCACCTACTTTGGTAATGCCCACATTCTCCACATCTGAAATAAATAATTGGCCTCCTAGGCCCATTTCCAAAGTTATTCCTCTATCTAGGGTTGTAATTGTTACCTTGATTAGGTGCAACCGCCATCACATTTACTGGTGGTAGGGGTCCTCCTTGTGTCGAATATGTTGTTGTAGGCATTCCTCTTGATTGACATTCCTTGGCCTCATGACCAGCTTTCCTGCATAGTTGGCAAGTTACACTTAATAGAGGACATTCACTTACTACATGACTTTGCTTGGTGCACATGGTACACCATAGCCCACTTTTGATGCCCACCCCTTTGAGTTCCTACAACTCCTGTGGAAGCTGAGCCAGTTCTTTTGCTTGGGCTTCCTCTTCCTTTTGTAGCTTCAATGCCTCAATCTCCCTCCTCAATTGAGTAACAACATTCTCCTCCTCTTTATGGGGCTTATTCCTTTTAAGCCCTCCAACTCTTTCCTTAGCTGGATTACTGGATCCTCCATTTCTGTAGAATAGGGTAGTTGAGAAGAAATTGCTCCATATTGTTGCCTTATTTGCTCTAGTCGTGTAGCTGTACTGATGAACTCCTCTATGGAGGCTGTTGGCAATACTAATTCCTTGATTTTACATTGTGTGGTCACTGGAAGTGGCTTAGCTAACCATTTCTTAATAAAGAAATCATGTGGAGGATCTAGCAACTTAGCCATTAGTGCCTTGGCCCTAGTTACAAACTCTGGAAAATTTTCACCCGGACCCACTCTCAAGTTTTCTAATTCCTCTATGATGATCTCTATAGTATTTCCATGTTGGAATTGAGTTTTGAATGCATATTTCAGTAAGTCCCAAGTGGTGAAATGGTTTTTAGCAAATTGGCTGAACCATTTATCTGTTAACCCTTCTAATGTGGCAGGGAAAAGTATCAAAAAGGCATCCTCTCTTCCCATCAAGCCTATGTTCCGGATCTTCCTGAGCTAAGCCTTTGAAAGAAGGAAATTTTATATTTAATCTTGATAGTAGGGTTTCCAAATCTACCTGATCTGCCATGCTCTTTACTGATGAGGTTGACGACAGTGGACTAGAGGATCTTCTAACAGCCTTCCTTCTTGTTTGCTTGCAGGTAACCTTCAATGTTTGGAACCAGGTTGCGGTCATGAGCTATTCATAATCCTCTTAGTATGAGATAATTGATAAGAATATTTACCTCTTAAACCAATGAAGTAGTACTGTCGACACTTGAATAATGCTTCTCCACACTGTAATATTTCTTCTCCTATGCTCAAATCTCCTTGGTGTCCCACTGGGCATGCCAAATTTTGTTGGGGGATTCTTGTATAAAAAGGGATTTGAGTGTTTGTAGGAGCAAAGGGAAAGGTAGGAAGAGAGATACACACTGGAAGCCTCTGTTGATTGATTATAAGAAGACGAATAAAATGACAATGCACAATACAATCCAATGCAAAAAATCCCACAGAGTGCACAATCAAAAAATACAAAATACTCAAGGGTCTTGTTGCTTCCAGCCTGCTTTGCACCAGACCTCCACCTTCTCCAAGCCTGCACTTGTGCACACCTTGCACCAATCTTCCAATAAGGGGGAGGGATGGACACCTTCTATCAGCACGTGCATAGCTTCAATGGGACCTTGGGATCTTTGGTTGTAAGCTTAGCACACCTCTGCACACTTCTTAGTCACTCTTCATGCACACCTTGCACTTCACTTCTCTGCGTCGTACACTGTGTGTCTCTTGCACGTCTCTCTCTTGCCTAGCTTAGACTATGCTCACCTTGCTTAGTTCTCCAAGAATAGTCCTTGCCTTGATCAAAGTGTCCATTCATGTACGCTCCTAAGTGCAAGAGTATCTTGGTGCTTACTTTGATGTCCCAAGATTGTCTCCTAAAGTGGGTAGCCAATGAATCCCTGTTTTGTCCTGTAGTGACTTTAGCCTAAAACAAAAATTTTAATTGGGGGGACCATACTTTCACTTCTGTGTACGCTACCGCTTCACATACCTTCACATTTTGCCTTTTAATTCTTCAAATGTGCACTTAGGAAAGGGTTCACCAGAGCCTTCCAAAACACTTTAAAAACACTTTGAACCTTAGAGAAATTACAAAAATACCTTTGCAACCTGCAACCAACTTTATGCAATTTTAGCCTTTGTGAATCAATTAATTCTGCACTACTTGTGCACTTTGACACCTAAACTTTGAACAATTTGACTTTGTGGATGTTGACCTTTGACCTTGAACATGTTGACTTTGACCAATTTGACTTTGATCTTTTGACTTTGTTTACAGTTGACTTTGAGTGTGGTTGACTTTGACCAAGATGACTTTTATGGGCTCAACACTCATGTTAATAAGAAGAGTGGTGGTTATACTAAGAACATTGAGGAGACTCTGCAGGAGGCTAAAAGCTTCTTTATGGATGTCTTCTCCGTGTCTCCTAAGTGTGGGGAGGACATCTAGAGGGCTAGGGCCACTATTGCCATGAAAAGGAATAAAATGATTCCTGAGAGCCTGGTTCCCATCTTGGACCTGCCCCTCACTGCCAGTGAGATCAAATAAACCATCCATAAATTGAAACACTGCAAGTCTCCTGGTATGGATGGTATTCCTAATGAGTTCTTCATGATTTTGAAAGATTTTATTGCTCCATACATTCCCGTGACTTGAAAAGAGGTGTCTAGTAAAGGCTACCTCCCTTGTCACATCAACATAGGGATTATTAGACTCATCCATAAGAGAGGATCCAAAGATGATCTTAATAATTGGAGGCCTATCACATCTTTGAACTCTATATACAAAATCTTTGCTGCCACTTTAGCTCAAAGGCTTAGCCCTATGATGAACCACTTAATTTTTCCTGAGCAAAAGGGATTTATCAAAGGCAGATATATTCTTGATGCCATCATCTCCTTGTGGGAGGGTATGGATTTTGCAAGGGAAATTGATCAGGATTTCTTCTTCCTTAAAATTGATTTTGACAAAGCGTATGATAGGATAGAGTGGGACATCATTCTTCAATCCTTGCATGACTTGGGCCTTGGTAGGAAGTTTATTAAGTATGTCAACACTTTGTTTGGCAATGCCTATTCAAGGGTTGCTATCAATGGTCACCTTTCTAAGCCTTTCAAGTTGGCAACATCTATAAGACAAGGATGCCCTCTTGCTGCCTTGCTTTTTGCTATTATCAGTGATGCCTTGGGCTGGTTAGTCAAAGATTCTATGGATAGGGGTCAAATCAAAGGTGTTTACATCCCAAACTCCCCCTCTCAACTCTGCCTTCAAATGTTTGTTGATGAAACTAATCTTGTTTTAGATGCTGACTAGGTTTCCTTAAATCTTTTCTAAATTTTCTTAATCTGTTTTGCTTGGCTAGTGGCTCCATAATCATAGAAAAACTGGCTTCAAAGCTTCAAATAATCAAGTGCCTGAATGCATAACTAATCTTGGTTGTTCCATTATTAAAGAAGGAGAAATTTTTAGGCTGCGAGGGATTCTAATGGGTTTTAATGTTTCTTTTGCTCCAAAGTGGGATTGGCTTATGAGAAGTTCAAAAAAAATATGCTTCTTTGGTATGATACTAATTAATTCCCTACCTCATAGGGTCTTTATCTTAAACACATACCTTCTTCCTAAACTTGTTTATTTTTTGTCTTGTTTGTCTCCCTCTAATAAGCAGCTTGAGTAGCTTCTTTCATTAGCTAAAAGATTTTGGTGGGGATGTAATGAAAGTATAAAAAAATAGGTAAGGTGTCTTGGGAGGCTTGCTGCCTTCCTAAAGCCAGGGAGGTCTTGGTATTTTCTGTCCAAATAAAATGTCTAAAAATATGTCTGCTAAATGGATTCTAAGAAGCATTGACAAGAAAGAAACTTGGGCTGCTCTGCTTCATAGAAATATTGATAAGTTTTGTATATCTAACTACAGGTCGTGGTCTAACATTAAGCTATGGGACATCTTGGTCTCCCTTATCCCCATTACTCCTGTTGGTAGTTCCTTAGTGTGCAAATTTTTGAATGCCTGGTTTAAGGCTAAAAGGCTTTTTCTCCCATCTAATAGTTTAATAGCTGCTTCTGGAGTTTATCTACAGGAATCCCTGTGGTTTGGATGGTTAACTTCGTGGAGCACTTGTAATTATGCCATCAAGGAACAGAAGTGTCACAAAGCAGGGTTTTGCTTCCTGGAAGGACTTCATGGAGAATGATGAAGTCATCTCTGATATGTCTATTTTTAGTAGAACTGATCTCTCCTTGTTTTGTAAATAGGTGCTGATCCATCATAAGTCCCTGCTTGAAGAAAATCTTGGAGGTTGCAGCAGGGGCCATGTGGACCTTCAAAAGATTGTTGTCATTATCTTCAAAAAATTCAAGAGAAACAGAGGATCTGTAAAGCAAATTATCAACAAACTCAATGCAATATGGCATTTGAATTGGAATGTGCAACAATGGGTATATAGGTTTAAAGCTTTGTGGGCTTTCCTTGATAGCTATAAACACTCTCTCTTACAGTGGAGAATCATTCACAATGGGCTGTGGGTGGGCAATAGAGTTAGGAAGTTTATAGCTAATGGAGGTTTGTGTTCCTTTTGTGGCATAGTGGAGGATGTTACCCACTTGTTCTATGAATGTCACCATGCTAAACAGTTCTGGCAGCCTGTTGAGTGTTACCTCCACAACAATGACTTCCCTAAGCTTAGAAAAGAAGATGACATGCTGGGTTGCTACAGGAACATGGACTTGCTTCTCTGGAGCTGCTGGTGAGGCCATATTCTTTGGGCCGTTTGGATGAGTAGCAATAACAATGTTTTTGGAAACTGTAGAAAGAACTTTCTGTACTTCCCTCCTTTTAGCTTAGGAGGGTAACCATGAGTTTATACAGGATAGTTCCAAACCCTCGATCCCCCACAATGAGATTGTAAAGAAACTCTATGGTTGTAAGTTTAATAGATGGGAAACTATCATATCTCAGTATTACTATCATCAGAGATTTAAAATGCTGATTTCGTTGTAACTGGCTGTAAGAGTGGCTCTTTCCCTGTGCACATTTGTAACACTCCTCCATTAATTTAAACTTCCTATTTCATGAAAAAAAAATTGCATGTCATATGACATTTTGTCTTGACCGTGAAAGACGTGCCCATAGTCATGTGCAACGTTCTTGTGTCGGGAGTCGGGACTCCTCAGTCCTCAAGGTCCTCTCGTCCTTGTGCATGGCATGCAGCAGAGGATGCTATAACCTGTACATCACAGGCACGTTGCATGACTTCCAAGTTCCATGTTTGTAGCTCGAGTTATGGTCGCCGGCTATGCGAAGCGGGTGACTTCCATGTCTATCGCTCGAGTTATGATCGTCGGGTATGCGAAGCGGGCTGTAAAGCGTGTAATTCCAACTCAAGTCTCGTGTTCTAGAGTTAACAACCTACATGCATGATTGATTTGGTTTGTGAGTCTCAAAACATGTGCCACCTTGTCGTGGAGATTTTCTCTCCTCTCTCACTCATGAAGGCCTACAGGAAACACATTCGGTGAAGGTGGCTAGAATTCCCTGAGAAGTCCAACATGCATCAAGGATGTCAAAGGGAGTTCACATGCAAACTTTGGAAGAGATCGAGCAAATCCATGGTAGCGGTCAAAGTTAGTCAGACTTTGGAAATTAGGGCAAAAATTTCAATGTCTCCAAATCACATGAAAATTCATATACTTATAAAGCCTATCAAAGGCACTCTATAGCCCGAATTTTAACATGAAAATGGATTTTATAGCACATTGATATGCCATGTGCATTTTGTAAAAAATGTAATTTTTCCACTTAGACCCTAAAAAATCTTGTATAGGAATTTTTTTTTGCCATATGGTTTGGCATGTATAAAGACCATATGAGCCTACATATTTGTACAAAGTTTCAAGGCTATCAGAGCTTCCTAGAGACCTGAATGCCACCTTGTAAGCTTCCAAATGTAGTCAAACTTGTACAAGGGAGATTCAGATGGGAGTTTTTTCTGCATATTCCTAAAGAAGGCCTTTCAAAACATAGCCCTACAAATTTTTATCTTCATCAAAGGATATTTGAAGGGTCAAAGAGCACAATTTGCCCTAGATATCATATAAAGAACCAATCCTAACCATCCATTTGATAAATCCAATGGTTGTAATCAAAAGAAGCTGATCTTAGGGTTGAGAGTTGATTTCTCTAGATCCAAGGGCCCAAATTCATTCAAAAAACTATATAAACCACCCTCCAAACTCCTAGAGCATCAGTGTTAGGCATCCATAGGGCCCTTGCTAGCACATGGTTTCCTTGAGATGATCATCCTTAGTTGAGCGTGTGAGGATCCAAGGTGGGCTAGTAAGAGCATAGTTCCTAGATTCAATTTTTAGACTTCCTCTCTAGGATAGGCTCATAAACCCAGTTTTTCTTTCTTTGATCACCCTCAGTGGAGCGTGTGAGTGAGTTAGAGCTGGTTTTATGTGTCTTAGACTTCTTTAGAAACACATTATGATCCTAGAAAGACATAGGGTCAATGAAGTGGGACCTACCCTCTTACGTGTCACATTCGGTTGAACTCTTATGGTGAGAGGGTCGTGTGGGCTCACCCTCAGTGGAGCATGTGAGTGAGTTACAACTGGTTTTATATGTCTTAGACTTCTTTAGAAACACATTACGATCCTAGAAAGACATAGGTTCAATGAAGTGGGACCTATCTCCTTACGTGTGACATTCGGTTGAATTGTCATGGTGAGGGGGTCGTGCAGACCACTTTTGACCAGTAGAATGCTTAGCTTGACGTTTCACAACTTTCATGTATATGTTTTTCATAACAATATCTTCTAATTCATGTCTCATGTCTCTTATCTCTTTGTCTCTTATATGTTTTTACATGTCTTCTATCTCTTTCTGTGTGTGAGAAGGCTCCGCAGTTGCGTTGAACCAGTGAGGATGATCCATTAAGGTTGAGAGAATAATTTTCTTTTCATTCATAAATCATGACCCACGTGCATTCATACCACCCACAAACATCCATGCATATATTTTAGTTTCAAAAGTGAATAAGAATCTCCATTCTTGGACCATTCTTCCTTTCGAGACTGATTCATGTGTGTGGTTTTAGTTTCTTTTCTCATCATGCATTCATTCCATTCAAAAGAACCTATGAATGTGAATTAAATTTGGAAAGTTTTTAAGAAGATCCATATTTTTGGACCATTCTTCCTTTCCGAATTGATTCATGTGAATGCTTTCTTTTGTCCTGATCATTCATGTTCATGCGATTATCTTGCGTTCATATATTCCCCTTTCTCTAATCAAATCATGACATCTCTTCCCCCCATACCCAACTTCATCTTCACGTTCACATTCTTTATTACATAAACCTTCCAACACTCACTAGCTTCATACACTCTGCATGTGCCAGGATCGGACCCGTTCCACCCCGATTGCGATCAGCTCCACAACATGATGCCAGATAACATGGGACTTGGGGCGGTTGGCTGCTCATCAAGGTTGTGGAATGCCATCAGGGGTGAGACTCTTTGGAAGATTTGGAGGGAGCGATGTGCTGTCAACTTTGGCCAAACCCCAAAGGAATAGTCGATTGAGAAATCCTTGTTTCTTTTAGGTAAAAGAATCTCTCGTGATAAGAGATCTCCTCCGTTTAGGCACCACTACATTTATCTCCTCGTTGATAACAAGTTGAAACCCAAATGGATCCCACATGAGGGAGATGATAGATTTGTACGCCTCATTTGTAATACCCTCTAGCTTACTGAACTTGTCCCCTGCTTTGTGGGATTTGGGGGTCCCATGGACACTAGTCCCATTCACTTGTAATTTTTCTTCTTTATTTTAATTAAAGTTTGGGAGAATAGGCCAAGGCCGAACTTCCTTTAGAAAAAAAAATTTACATGCATGATATGTATGCCTCAATGGCACTCTCGTATGGAATTTAATAATCATTTAGCTGTGCATGCGTTGCATAGCCTGTGTGGTACATGTTCGAAGACACAGCTTGCTCGAGAGATATTTAATCAGAACACAAGCCTACATCAATAATATACTGCTTCCATGTAACAACAACACGAACTTAACTGCTATGGCAATTGTCTAGAGGCGTGATGTAGCGACGATACTTATGAGCTGCTGGACATACATCCATGGTTCCGTAGGACATGAAACTTGAATGTCTCATGTGGAGGATATGGGTCTTCTATGTTTGGTTTTTTTTATATTTTTTTTAAATGGAGGTCTGGCAAGCACCTACTCTCCGAGCTTTAATTTCGAAAGCACAATTGTACACCTACTCTCCAAGCTTTAACTTTGAAAGAACAATTGTACACGTGAATGGGCATAGTATCTAGGGGACCTCTCGTATCCCACAAAGCATGGGTTAGACAAAATCACAACTGATTTTAACTAGTTTAGACTTGCAAAAGCCATTACATATCCAGTCTCATGATTGAACTCTGGACCTCCGCCTCAAAAGACCAAAGACTCAACCACTAGAACAACCGGACATGAACTTCTATGTCTTGTTCTTTCGATTTTCTAACCAAAACAAAGCCTATAAGAGCAAAATCTCTTAAAATAACTACTAAAGCGCAAGTGAGACCATTATTTTTAACCCGATCGGAAATAAATTAACACTTTCTATAGAAAACGACAATTAGAACATAAAAAATACTAGTACATAATCTATCTCCACGTAGAGTAGTAGGCTTTGAATCCAATACAAGCAGATCTCTAGAGCTAGTTCTTTTGGATCCAATGCAATGAGAGATACTAGAGCTAGTTCTTTTGAATCCAATGCAATGAGAGATAGACACATCTCCATAGCTTTCACAATGTAAGTTCCATATGTTTACATTTTCCAAGTGTAAGTTTTTCGTAATCAAACTCTTGAAGGGTCACTAACATGATTAGAAAATTAGTCCCATAGACCGTAGAAGAAGGATAAGGCTAGGGTTTTGAGCATTTTGGTGTGGTGCACGTGAGCTGCATCGTCTTCTTAACTTGCTCTGTGTATGTGAATTTAGTCTTGGAGAAAAATAAGAAAGCATCTTATGAGTAACGAGGTTTTTCTTCTTCCTAGCAGGGTGGACTCATGGTGCTCCATAAAGCATTGAGCAATGGTTTCACACATCCCATTGTTCCAGTGGTTGAGTCCTTAGTCTCTTGAGGCAAAGGTCCAAAGTCCAATCCCCGGGTTGGACATGTAATGGCTTTGGCCAGTCTAAACTAGTTGAAACCAGCTGTAATCTTGTCTAATCCCTGCTTTGTGGGATATGGGGGGCTGTTGTACCACTCTGATGACCCTCCCACTTTTGCATTGTCTTCTTCAGCTTTCACGCGTTCCAAGATGAGTTCGAGGCCCTCAGTCATGGAGTTCCACCGTTTGCTCTTCCGCCTAGCCACGTACATATTCCATAAAGACTCTCTCTCTCTCTCTCTCTAATTCCATATTAGTTGAGTCGGCTATGGCTCTACACATGGGTTCCACATGGCACTCATGTGTGAGCCCCTCTAAATGGAGTTAAGAGGTGGTTCACACCTCCTCCATAGGTTGACTCCATATAACATTTCCTTCCCCTTAACTCCAGTTTTGTCCTCAAAAATGGTACTGGAAGGTGTAAAAGAAAGAGATAATCAATGGAATAGTACTCCCCTAGATCCCCATGTATAAAAATAAATGGTCATGACTCCGTGTTGTTTTCTTATATCCTTCCCCTTAAGAAGATCCTTGGGAAGGTAATCTAAAGTTGGGAAACCATCTCTAAAGGGTGCTAACCTGCTCCCATGCAGTAGGATCTTCTAAAATATCTTTCCACTTTACTAGACACTCTTTATACAAGTGACTTCTCGTTCATTTCTCTCGAGTGCGTAGTATGCTCTTAGGCTCATGTAGAATAGATTGAACAGAAATAGGCTCAACTACCTCGGTATCTGGAATGAGCTTGTCAGATTCACCCAGCCTTTTCTTAAGCCAGCTAACATGAAAAATTGGATGGATTTGACTATTCTCTGGAAGTGGGAGCTGGTAACTCATCTTTCCTATTCTCTTAAGTATTTGGAAAGGTCCATAATACCTAGGAGATAATTTTGGACAAGGTCCCATATTCATGGTTTCAGACCTAGATGGAACTCTAAGATAGACCTGCTCTCCTACCTTAAAGTTGATATCTCTCCTTTGAGGGTCAGCATAGTCTCTAGCCCTATCCTGAGCTCTCCTAATGCTATCCTTAGCAAGCCTAAGCATATCATTCATCTCTTCCAAGAAGTCCTTTGCAGCTTGAACTTTCTCATTCTACAAGCCTACTACATAAGGAGGTCTTGGCTGAAACCCATACATAAGCATAAATGGACTATGCCCAGTGGAAGAGTGCTTGGCACTATTATATGCAAACTCTACTATAGGTAAGTACTCTTCCCAATCAGTTTGCCTTTCATTTACATATGCTCGAAGCATATCCTCTAGGATTTGGTTAACCCTCTCTGTTTGCCGATCCGACTGTGGATGCTCGGCCGTACTCATGCTAAGTTTCGTATCCAACCTTTTGAAGACCGATCTCCAAAAGTGGCTAGTAAACTTCTTATCCCGATCAAAAACTATGTCCATAGGAAGACCATATAACCGGTATAGGTTCTCTACAAAGAGTCTAGCCAACTCTAGTGTCTTCACTATAGTACGTGTCGGAATAAACCTAGCCATTCTGGTTAACCTATACACAATTACCCAGACTGAGTCGAGCCCTCTCTGTGTCTTAGGGAATCCGACTATAAAGTCCATGGAGATACTCTCCCACTTCCCATTAGGAATATCCAATGGGTGGAGTAGTTCTCCAATCCTCAATCTCTCAGCTTTGTTGACCTGGCATTTAGTGCACTTAAGCACATACTCTAGGACGTCCTTATGAAGTCCAGGACAATAAAACTCCCTCTTAACAAGATCATAAGTCTTGTTAACTCTTGGGTGTCCTGCACTAGGTGTGTCATGACACTCATACAAAATATGCTGTCTCATCTCAAGATCTCTAGGGACACACACCTTACCTTTATATAACAAATATCTATCATGGATATTGTAGTTCTTTCACTTGAATCCTTCTTGAGTACCCATCGATACTCCATCCTCACTGGAAACCCGTATATCACGATCCCCATTCTGATCTATGGCTTCCCAAATCTCGGAATATGCAGGATCAAGGCTACATTTTCCTCTAATGTACTCAAGTAGCTCACTAGTGATCTGAGTAAAACTCAGTCCATTGAGCATAGGCATGCGGCTAAGTGAATCAGCCACTACATTAAACTTTCCCTTCCTATACCTAAGCTCATAATCAAACTCCTGAAGGGTCTTTGCCCATTGGGCCTTACGACCTTTAAGGTCTGTTTGATTAGAGAGACATTTGATGCTCTCTTGATCGAACACTATCGTGACTTTGGCACCATATAAATAATGATGCAACTTCTTCAAAGCATGGACAATTCCATACAACTCCTTCTCATAAATGGAGTAATTCTTCTAAGCCGGCTCTAGTTTCTTACTCTCAAAAGCTATGGATCGACCATCCTGAACTAGAACCACTCCTATAGCAAAATCACTCGTGTCAGTCTCAACCACAAATAGTTTGTTGGGATCTGCTATATGTAAAAGTGGAGCTGTAGCAATTGCTACTTTCAACTTCTCCATACTTTGCTTCTCTTTGTCTCCCCAATGAAAGGCTTTCCTTTCCCTTTTAGTTGTTCTGTCATCGGAACAACATAATTCTTAATGAATCTTTGATAGAAACCTGATAAACCTAGGAAGATCTGCAGTTCTTCCAGGTTCCTTGGATGTGGCCATTCCATAATAGCCCTTACTTTTTCAGGATCCATCTGGATTCCATCTTGGGAGACTATATGCCCAAGGTATCTAAGCTCTGTCTTGAAAAATTCACACTTTGATTCCTTAGCAAAGAGTGAATTTTCCCTTAGCACTTGAAATACCTTTCAAGTGCTCCTCTTCTGATGCACTATAGATCAGAAGTTCATCCAAAATGTCTACTACAAAGTGTCCTAGATAAGGCCGTAAAACACTATTCATGAGTTTCATGAAAGTGGTAGGAACATTGGTGAGACCAAAAGGCATCACCAAAAACTCATAGTGCCCATATCTAGCCCTAAGTGAGTCTTAGGGACATCCTCTGCCCTAATCGTGATTTGATGATATCCTGATCTAAGATCAAGCTTGGTAAAACTTAGCTTGATGTAACTGATCAAATAGATCTTCCAATCTAGGCATTGGGAACCTATTTTTGTTAGTTACCTTATTAAGTGCTCTATAGTGTATACATAAACTCATAGAGCCATCTTTCTTTTTAACTAGGAGCATTGGTGATGCCCAAGGTGAGGTACTAGGTTTAACGAACCCCTTATCTAAATAATCCTGTAATTGCCTCTCAACCTCCTCATGCTGAGAAACACTAAGCCTATAAGGTGGCCTACAAATAGGGTTAGTGTTAGTAACAACCTCAATGGCATGGTCAATGTCCCCTCTCTCAGGTGGTAGCCCTTTAGGTAAGTCAGTGGGAAAAGCATCTCTATACTCAAACATAAGATCCTTAAAAGTTTTAACCACACACTCTTGCAAAAAAGAATAGTAGAAAGTTCTATCCATATTTACATTCCTAGCATGAAAATATACATCAGATGAGCTGTCTGTACAATGCTCCGTATCATGACTATACAATAAGAACATCTCCTGTACATGCTGAGAATAACAAAGACTATAAAACTCTAATGATGAAATGAGAGGTGCACTAGGTACATCTCTCTCTCCCTGAATACAAAATTTACTTCCATTCTTTTCAAATTCAAGTGTGTTGTTTTGATAGCTGCGTTTAAGTCTATCTCCCAACCCCCATAGCCACTCTCTTCCTAACACAAGGTATGTCCTCTCCATATTCATAATTTGGAAGTCCATATAATCTGTATAGTCTTGCATCTTGACTTCCAAATTGGATATCATAGTATCCCATATCCTCTTATCTTGCCCTTGCATCATAGATACAATGTATTTATGTGCACTAGGCTGTTGGGGAATCTTTAATTTCTTGAACAAAGCATAATTTATACAATTATGAGTGGCAAAATCATCTATCATGACCCGCACCCTGGTCCCATACACACTACCATGCAGTTTAACTAGGTCATGTGGTCCAAACTGCTATGACCACAATGACTGAGTCAAACAACAAGTGTGCTCTATATCCTCGTGCATCACCTCCACTCCCTTGCAGCTAGAGCTACCATGAATAGGAAGGTTCTACACTAGGTGGACCGCCTTTTTTCCCTTTTCGGGGGCCGTACTAGTCTCTGGTCCCTTCTTCTTCTCTTCCCCTTCTTGAGTGGACAGTTCCACTGCGAATGGCTAGGAGACAAACACCTAAAGCACATGTTCTCTCTTTTGGCCCTATCAAACTGATCTGTGGATAACCTAGGCCTTTGTGATCTTTTTTTTTAATAAAAACTTTGTTTTTTCCAAAAGGCAACTTCTTCTTGAATTTAGTCGTACTAAGAGGCTTGAGGGGCTGATCCGTCTCCATAGGAGTATATTGAGGATGGTTATGGTCCTCAGATCTGTGCATACTTGATCGCCTCCTCAAACGTCTTAGGTGCATTCCTTCTGACTTTCCTCTTTATGGCTTTATCTAAGCCCCTAACAAACCCTCTAGTCTTCTGGAAATCATCTAAGCACTTAAGTTTCAAAATGATCTCTCTATAGTGGGATAGGTAGACCGTAAGAGGCCTACCTCTCTACGTAATTCTATCCCACTCATCCCAATTCCTCTCCTCCTGATTTTCAGGAAGAAACTCTTTTAAAAGAAGAGTCTCAAATTGAGTCCAATCAGTAGGGATAGAGTTCGCCTCTTTAAGAATCATCCACCACTTGTAAGCACGCAGGCCGAGGGAGAGACTCACCTCTAGCACACGATACTTTGGTGGGGTGCTCTTCTATTGATGCAAATCATGCCACTTTTGTAAAAAAGTGTAGATTGCATCCTTGTTCCTATCTCGGTCATCCCCTGTAAAGGTAGGTGGCTTCAAGTCTTTTAGGAGGGGAGCTTCCCTAGAGCTCTCTCCTTTGTGCTTACTAGGAAGAGAAGTATCTTTCCTAGTGAGCTCTAGAGGAATAGGAGGGGTTTCTCTTTCCTTCCTAGCTAGGAAAGAGGTGACGCTAGTCTCAAGCGAGATCATTTGAGACTTTAGCTGCTGTATGAGAGATGTGATGCTACCAAGATCTCTCTCTAATTTAAGGGTTTGCTCTTTCAAGTCTATGAATTGATCATGAGTGACAAAATCATCTAAAAGTTCCTCATATGTATACTCTTCTTGCTGAAGCTCTTTCTCTTCTAAGTTTTCTTCTACTTCTTTCCCTAATTCTACTTCTTCCATTCTAGAATGAGGATCCTCTAGTTGCTCTTTAGATGGAGAAGTATGTTCAACTACTTGTTTCCCTTTAGATTCCATGTTTTATTTCCCTTCCCCCGTTTGCTAACTAGAGAATGTGAAAATGAATGGAAGTAAAGCTTAAATATGCAAGAAGAAGAGAAATATACCACAAGAGCACTTCCCTATTACAAAATGAAGCTGCGGAAGTGAAATCCAAGTGATCCTTGAAGCTTTAGGTCGTTGATTTTGAATCCTTGCCTGGCCCAAACAAAAATTGGAAATATCCGGTTGGTCCGGAGAGGTTCTAATCACCAAAAACCAACAAGAACAATGCCAAACCATGTAGCAATAGCCCTCAGCGGGCAAACTGAGTAAAACTGAACAACTTCTGGGATTTGTCAATCCTCCCCAGTCCAAGAAATATAGCCTAACACCTGTAATTCAAAGATTTAAAGCTATCCCAAGTGAAAAAGGTGAATTTGGACAACGGATGATGAAAAATTAGGCCCAGGAGTGGCCACCTAGCTCCTAATAAAGTGTTGTAGAGAGATTTTGGTTGACCAAATCGCCTCCAAATCCAACACTGATGGTCTCTGAGCGAAGCTTAGGAGTTTAGCTTTGTAATATGACCAAGATTCTTGAAATCGAATATCGTATGAGCAAGCTATGGTGTAGAGAAGCTGGGTATGTCACATGCAGGAAGTGGAAAGGCTAATTTTCATGAAAGGATGACTTTGAGAAGCTCCAAACTGACAAACTGAAGCTTTTTTAATCAAATCCAAAACCCATAACCCATCTCCACAGCCCATAATACATATATGCATCCTTAATTTCCCAAAATCGTGGTGTGTAGCATCAGTTTTATCCTCCAAAATTCAACAGAAAATTCAAAATTTTCCCCATCTTCAAGCTAAAATTGATTGCAGTTTCAAAAAAAAAAAAACAGAGATGGCTGCCCTGAGTGCTTATTATCCCACATGTGCTTATACATAACTTGTTCTTTGAGTATATAAGGAAGGATGGGCTTTGAAAGCTCCCATCTCAGAGGGGAGGAGAGGAGGAAGGCCCCCCATGGGTTGGCGGACGTTCGTGTGTGGTTTTTCCCCCTGTCGGCTCCTTCAAGTCTCGCCGTCGGTTTTTTGATTCAGGCGCTTGTCGCTATCACCCATAAATGCTATGATACCAATTGTTGTACCACTCTAATGACCCTCCCACTTTTGTGTTGTCATCTTCAGCTTTCACGCGTTCCAAGACAAGTTTGAGGCCCTCAATCACAGAGTTCCACTAATTGCTCTTCTGCCCAACCACATACATATTCCATAAAGACTCTCTCTCTAATTCCATATTAGTTGAGTCACCTATGGCTCTACACATGGGTGCCACATGGCACTCATGTGTGAGCCCATCTAAATGGAGTTAAGAGGTGGTTCACACCTCCTCCATAGGTTGACTCCATATAACAGGGGCCTTGCGAGTACTATGACCATTCACTTGTACAATTGTTCTTTCAATGTTAAAGCTCGAGGGAGCAGGCACTTGCCAAACCTCCATTTAAAAAAAAGAAATCCCCAAGATTTGGGGTCATGGTCAGTCCACCTGAAAAAAAGACAAATATTTCTAGCACCTCACAAATATTGTTTCCTTCAATAAAGCTTAGGACTTTTAATAGTGTAAAAGAAGTAACTTTCAATAAAGCTCAAAAGAATTGGCTTGGATTAAAAGATATATGTACATCAAAAAATCAAAAATATATAGAGGAGCACGCTTAGAGCTACCAATGGATTTTACCAACATGAGATTAAATGTGATAACAGGTTCTTACCAAAAAAAAGCTCTTGTTAGTTCAACCCATGTGATATATTTAAGAATGCTCCAAGTTGGTATATAAATCCCCTTTTTTCTAATTTAGATGGTAAGAACATAAAAAAAACGATGCATGGATTGAAACAATCCCCAAAGGCTTGGAACCATATGTCTATTGCTAACCTACAAGATAATGGGTTATTCATGATCAAAGTAGATCCCTCTTTATTTGTAAATAGTTCACATGGAGAGGTCATATATCTCTATATATACGTAGATGACATTATCCTAATAGATAATGATGTTGAGGGTATGAGAAAGATAATGACGGACGAGTTAAAAATGAGTGATTTAGGGAAGCTCATATACTTTCGTGGATTGGAAGTAATTTACAGAGAGATTTTTATGTATCTTACCCTAAGGAAATACATCAAAGATATGCTTCTAAAGTTTAAGAAGGAGAATACAAAGCCTACATGCACTCCTATGGAAGCAAACCTAAAACTAAATGCCCATGAAGGGGAACTCATTGAAGCTGTAACCAGTTATCCAAGGCCTACTTGGAAGCCTCAACTATGCTACGCCAACTAGAGTAGATATCAACTATATTGTGAGTGATTTGTCCAATTTATGCGCTCGCCACGAACCCATACATGGAGCTTGCAAAGAGGATACTCAAGTATCTCCAAGCGATAATCAATGAAGGTTTATTCTATTGTTATAGCTTTGATTTGGACATAAAGATCTTCTGTAATATAGATTGAAGAGGATCCAAAGATGAAAAGAAAAGCACATCAAGGTGTATTTCATTCGTAGGTTCAAATCTATGGTCTTCAAAGAAGCAACCTACTATTGCTCTTTCATCTAGTGAAGTTGAATATAGAGGTTTGGCTAATCCTAGACAAGAAGCTATAATCATTGTGGATTGAGGTACTATATTTTGATCTAGGTATCAAGGTTCAAACACCACAATTGTTTGGAGACAATCTCCTTACACCTTGCAACAAATACTATTTTCCACCAATTTCCATGCAAAGGTCCAAACATATTGAAGTCCATTATCAGTTTGTTAGAGAGAAGTTTACTAATAAAGAGATTGAACTTTCATATATATGAACTCAACAAAAATGTGCAAATATGATGGAAAAGAATTTGGATGGAGTAAAACTATGCAGATCTAAGTCTATGATTGTACTTTAGATGATCACTGAAAATTGAAGACTTAAGCATGTTAGGCATGAGGGGGAGCTGTTGGTGCATATGGAAATCCTAGATTCTTGAACATACATTAAGGATTTCAAGGCCTTAGGATCTATATGAATTTCACATAAGTGTATAAAAGCATTGCCTTTATGTTTTACTTTGTATGCACACTTATGATGTAACGTTGATAAATGATTTGTATGAGGTATATGAGCCTTATTATGTAACGTTGATAAATAATTCAAGAGAGATAGTGAGAGCAAAAAAGGAAAAGTCTTTGGTGTTTGAAGGGATTCAAAAGTTAAATGAAATTGACAAAGAGTTGGTTCATTTTTCAATTAACACGATATTGTTATATGTTGGAGTTAGACGTCTGCGGAAGCACGCAAACAACACAAGGAAGAAGGACAAGCTTGGAGCACAATGCACAATACTGAATGTATTACCACTAGAATGTACAAAGATAAGTAACCCATTAGGGCTATAGGCATATATAGAAGCTGGGGAAAAAAACCTCCTAAAGAGGGGTAAAAAGTGCCCCAACGGTCCTAGTGTGTTCACACACATCACTACCTAAATATATCAACAAATCCCCCGTGGGAATGATGCGGTGAACAAGGAGCTTGCACTCATGTATAAGGAAGTGCCGAGCTATGTGGAATCACTCCACAAAAGGAAGTAAGTCCAAAGCTTTGTGGAAAGCTTCACACTTCTCCCTAGGCAGGGCCTTTGTGAAAAGGTCTGCAATGTTCCCTTGCGTGGGCACATTTTCCAAGCGGATATCTCCAATAGAAAACCTCTCCTTGACATAATGATAATGCACCATGCTTAGTGTGAGCATGAAAAACAGGGTTCCTTGCAACTGATAGGGGATGATTCTAACACCCCAATGCAAAAATGGAAGATGGCTGCCCTCCACTAGGTCCACAAATAGTGAGATATGCTCACTGTTCTAAGTTTTTCTCTCCACCAGTATAGAGACTTAAAATTAAAATTTGGAGACTTGTAGTAGACTATAAGAGCTACCTAATAATCTTTAAATAATCCCAAATGGATATTCCAACTGGGAAAACCACCCTGTACAAAACAGGCTACATGTTTGCAACACTCTCTGCCTATGTGCAGAGATATCCTTTGTATTGACATGCTCCACCTTGACATCCTTTGACATGATCTTCTCTTGAATAAAGTGGTAATGCACTTCTATATGCTTTGACCTTGCATGGAACACCCGATTTTGAGCCAAGCATATGCTACTTATGTTGTCACAGAAAATAGGTACTTGCTTAACCTGCAAATCAAGATCAACAAACAACTTCTTGAGCCACATAAGCTCACATGAGACTTGTGCTAAGCCTCTATACTCAGCTTCGGTCCATGAAACAGCCACAGTTGGTTGCTTCTTTGACATCCATGAGATGGTCTTCTTCCCTAGCATGATAACATATCCACTAGTGCTCCTCCTGTCATCTTTGGAACCTGCCCAATCAGCATCACAATAAGCTTGTACATTTAATCCATCATCAAATGGATAATATAGACCTTCATTCACTCATCCTTTGAGGTACCTAAGTACCCTTTTGGCTGCAACAAGATGAGGTACTCTTGGTGCTTGCAAAAATTGAGATAACACTCCAACTAGATGTGCAATATCAGGTCTTGTCATAGTAGCATACAAAAGAGAACCAATTATTGACCTATACATGGTCACATCCTTCACTTCTTCACCTTTATGAGCACTTAGTTTAACATTTAATTCTAATGGATTTGAAATGGGCTTGCAATCACACAAGCCAAACTTCTTCAAAAGATCAAGAATGTATTTCCTTTGCATCAAGTATATACCTTCCTCTTTATATAGTACTTCAATCCCAAGAACCTTAAAATCCCTAAATCTGAGATTTTAAATTCACATCCAAGCTTCCTCTTTATGTCCTTGATGTTGGCTTCATCATCCCCTGTAATGATCAAATCATCAATATATATACAAATGAAAATAATTTTGCTACCTTCCTTCTTCACAAAGAGTGATGGGTCTGTATGACTCTAATTGTATCCACATTTTACTAAGTAGTCCACAAGTCTTTGGTTCCAAGCTCTTGGGGCTTACTTGAGTCCATAAAGAGCCTTCTTTAGCCCGCATACATGATGTGGAAAACTCTCATCTTCAAAGCCTTGGGGCTGGTCCATGAAGACTACCTCTTCAAGCTCTCCATTTAGGAAAGGCATTCTTCACATCCAACTGGTACATCTATCAACCTTTTGAGGCTGAAATTGCAATCAAACTTCTGATGGTGGACATATTAGCTATTGGGCTGAATGTTTCCTCAAATTATATGCCATAGGTTTGAGCAAAACCTTTGGCAACCAGCCTTGCTTTATACCTAGAAGATGCTCCCATCTGCATGCCTCTTTAGCTCGTACACCCATTTGTTGCCAATGACTTTCATGTCCTTTGTTCTTGGCACCAATGACCAAGTATCCTTTTCTTCAAGTGCTTTGACTTCCTCCTCCATCGCTTCAATCCATTACCTATGCTTATTTGCTTCTTCAAAAAAGTTAGGTTATTCACAAGCTATAAATTGACTCATGTAGGCATAGTGTCTTGCAATGAATGAATCATAAGTTAACCTTTGAACAGGGTATTTAACCCTATTGGATGACCTTACCTCACCATTAGGTGGTAGGAATCTCCTCTTCCTTGTTTTAGATGCTTTAAATCTTGGAGTTTCTAATTTTTCCATATCTTCATCACTTATAGATTCCATGTCTACCCATCGATGGTCTTCGTCATTTGCCTTTTCCTTTCCTTTGCTACTTTCTTCACTTGAATGAGCTTCATTCGTTGTCCTTCCATGCCAAGCTGACGTATTACTCTCCTCTGATGGTGTGCTTGAAGTGGTTGGACCACTTATCGCCATGCTTTGTTTTTGCTCTTTGAACTTCTTCTTGGCTTCATATGCATCGTCAACCTGTAACACATCTTTGCTACCATACCAAGGCAGCAACTCATCAAATATTACATCCCTAGATACCTTAATCTCTTTGGTGCAAGGGTTATAGACCTAAAACCCTTTTGCTCTGAAGAATATCCAAGAAATATGCACCTATCCGCCTTCGGGTCTAACTTGTGTCTCAATTCTTGAAGTATGTGAACATAACACACACAACCAAATACTTTGAGATGTGAAAGATTGGGTTTCTTACCACACCGACTGTCTCAATTCTTGAAGTATGTGAACATAACACACACAACCAAATACTTTGAGATCTGAAAGATTGGGTTTCTTACCACACCAAGCTTCATAAGGTGTAACTCCATGTACTCTTGAGGTTGGAAACCTATTCATAATGTATATGGCTGTATTTGTTGCATCAACCCAATAAGAGTTAGGAACATTCATTTCATTTAACAAAGATCTAGCCACTTCTGCTATGTATCTATTCTTCCTTTCTGCCACCCCATTTTGTTGAGGTGTATACATGCAAGTGAATTTCCTTTTGATGCCATGTTTATGTAGAAAATCTGAAAATTCATTTGAAAAATACTCTCCCCCTCCATCTGATCTGAGAGTCATTATATACTTCCCTGTTTCCTTCTCCACTAGGTTTTTGAACCTCTTGAAGTGGTAAAACACCTCTGCCTTTTACTTCATGCAATACATCCAAACAAACCTTGAATGATCATCTATAAATGTGACAAAATATCTATTACCTCCAATGGATGGCTCCCTTGTAGGTCCCCATACATCTGTGTGTATGAGATTCAACACTTCATTGCTCACATGTGCTCCCTTCTTGAATGGCAATCTGCTTTGTTTTCCTAATTGACAAGCATGGCACAAATGTTGCATATTCTGAGATGTAAGATCAAGTAGACCACTCACCAAGCCCTTCCTTTGCATGTCCTTCATCCTTTGTAAGTTTATGTGCCCAACTCTTTTATGCCATAAGTGGATTTTTGCAATCTTTTTATTTCCAATTGACAAGTAGACAGTGTGAGGGGTTGATGGCTTTACCTCCATGGTGAAGAGTCTTCCTTGCTTCTTTCCTTTTGCTATGAGCTTGTAGTCCTGCATGGGGTCTTCAACAAAACATCCTTGCTCATTGAACCTCACCTCATAACCTCTTTCAACCATTTGACCTACCGAAACCAAGTTCTTTGTGATGGTTGGCACATGCAACACATCCTTCAACACCTTGGAGCTTTGAGATCCATTCAATGCAACATCTCCCTGATTAATTGCACATTCGGTATCGTGGGGGAGGGGGGGGGGAACAGTTTGTTTTTTGAGCTTTCTTGAAAGAGACAGTAGGCTAGGAGTGAAGAGGGGTGAGAGAAGAGCAAGGGGGTGTAAAAATGTTTGCATTTGGTGGTACTTTGGCTTGAGTATCACGATTGGTTGAGTTTTTGGTATCGCGATACCAAAAATTCCCTTATATCGTGATACTCACCGAAGTATCGTATCGTCGGTTACCAATATTGGTATCGCGATACCCCTTTTGGTATCGTATCGCCAAGTTGGTATTGCGATCTCACTTTACCCCCAGGGTATCGTATCGTGTGCCACCCGTGGTATTGTATCGTCTGCTATCCCACCTAGTATCGTGATACCATACCTGTATTGTATCGTGCAAGTTGGTGGTATCGTATCGCCACTTGCATTGGTATCGTATCACGCCCCACCCTAGTATCGTATCGTCTCATTGTCAGGAGTCATATCGCGATACCAAGTTGGTATCGTATCGGCCCTTTGCAAGTGGTGTCGTATCGTTTGGATTTTTAGTGTCGTATCGTGAGGACCATTGGTATCGTATCATCCCAGATTTTGGTATCGTATCGCCAACCCCTGAAGTATCGTATCATGCCAGGTCTTAGTTCAGTATCGCGACACCATACCAAGTACTGTATCGTCCCTTCATTCTGATATCGTATCGTGCAAGCTGGTAATATCATATCGCCACTTGCATTGGTAATGTATCGTGTAAGGGGAGCAGTATCATATCGCCTCGGTTCTCAGGTATCGTATCGTCCCTGATCTTGGTATCGTATCGTGGGAAACTCGGGTATCGTATCGTTGAATTTTTTTCAGTATCGTATCGTCGGGTGCATTAAGTATCGTATCGGCCAAGCGTTAAGTATCGTATCGTGCCCACGTGCAGTATCGTATCGTCTGATGCTACAAGTATCGTATCGTATAGGTTTCTAATATCGTATCGCGGCCAGTTTGGTATCGCCCAGAGCAGTATCGCCTAGTGCAGTATCGCCTAGAAGTGGTATCATCCAGAGCTTTTGTAGCATTTTGTAGGGCAACCTTGAGGCATTGGAAGAGCCACTCAAGGAGAGTCTTAGAGACTTAGAGAGCCTCAGGAGGGTGAATGAACTTGAGGTCAGGGAGAGTGCTAAGTAGCCGAAGAAGTGTCATATCTTCTGTGGGAAGTGCTGCCTAGGTCAGTCACCACTCTGTCTATTCAGATACCTCTAGTGAATCACAGGAGGAGATATCCATGGCTTCGGAAGAATGCAGGGTCCTGCTCCAAGTAGAAATTTCATGACTGCTGTAGAGGGAGATTACCGCACTTCCTTACAGTATGTTTCTACTAATGCCCAGGAGATCCCTATCTACCTGGATGGCTTAAACAGATCTGTGGCTAGAATGGTAACTTCCATGGATGCCACGATTGTGCCTAGACCTGCTGTTAAATATGAAGGAGGAGCATATATAGACAAGATGGGTCACATCTACATAGTGACCGAATTTCCGGAGTTGATCAATGAAAGTGGAGATGTAGTGGAACCAGAAAACTCTGGGAGACCAAACCCTGAGGAGCTAGTGACGACCCCTAGAGGCAGGTCCCAGGTCACACGAATCTTGAGAGGAGATCTGATACCTCAAGATGACTACCTATTGGAAGTCTATATGATCCATGGATCAGATCTATTACTTCAAACAGACTTACCGACTCTAGGAAGAGAAGAAAGCCCTATGACATTTTATGAACTGAAGGATCCAGAAGACGAAACTAGAATCACATACCTAGACAAAAATCAGAGAAGATATTGGTTGGTTAGTGCTTTGGACAGAGCTCGTCTGAAATACATGGGTTTGCTTGTATTTCCCCAGAGAGATCAGGCAACTACCTCGTAAAACCCCTTTGGAGATCAACAAGAGACAGAACACACACACGTCAGGACAAACTAGCCAACGGAGTGTTCCAAATCGTACTCATGTACAATTTGCGACTCCAGGAGTGCAAACAAACAATCAGACCCACCCAAGAGTAGGGAATCAGTACCGACCACCAGTGAGACCACGACCACCAGTAGGAGGGCAGCCTGGAATACCTCCAGTTAGACCAGCTGTCTCGGTCTTTCCTGTAATGCCTAGACTGCCAGAACCAATGAGAAGACTGAGACCTATCCAAGTGGCCAAGTGTGTAAGAAATCATTACAACGGATTAGGAGAACCCTATGATCACATTGCTGAATTTAAACAAGTACTAAGGGCAGAACAAGTAGACGACTTCTTTGTGCAGTATGAGTCTTTTGGACTCATCCTCACAGGCACGGCTCTGACTTGGTTCTAGTTGTTAGATCCTAATTAGTTTGGAAACATGGAGCAATTTTTTCAAGAATTCATTGGGGAATTCACTAAGAGAGGGATTAAACACAATTCTACGTGTTTAATCCATAGTTTTAAACAAAACCCTAATGAAACAGTGAAGACAGCTGCCCGGAGATTCAATCAGTATGTGGATAGATGCCCAGTTGCTGAGAGACCGACTCAGCAAAAAATGATTTCATTATTTTTGGACGGACTCACAAACAGAACCCTAAGAATGCTAGTTTACTTGAAGAGGCTACAAACCCTAAGTGAGTGTCTTCAGGAATGCATTGATTTAGAAGACAATCTAGTTGAGGACCCCAAGAGCATGCCTAGCCCCACTAAATCAGAAGACTCTCGGAGTACCATGACATCCAACTCCAGTAATATGGGAGAATTAGCGGAGTTATTAGCAAAGAAACTAGGAGTCCAGGGGCAAAGAACTTACCAACACCCAGCCCTAAGAGTGCCAATGTTACGAAGGTGTAGCCTATGTGGAGGAGATCACCCCACACACATGTGTGTGCGAGGAGGGACTGGCGCACATCCGACATATCCTTACAATAGGCCGCTCCAACAAGGGACTGCCCTGTACTGCCACATAGAACAAAAATACACCAACCACACTACAGAAAACTGTCCATTCAATAGGCAGTCGCACCCCTTACAACCACCACAGTATCGACCATACAGGTATCCACCTAGAGAGCCAGGCAGAGAGATGCAAGATACAACCCCTATCCAACACCAGCAGGAGCACCGAGACCTTATGAACAACCACCATATCCACCACCCCAACCAGTGTTAGGACCACAACTGTCACAACCTCAACAAGTGGTACCTGTGAAGTATGCTCAGCCAGAACAAAATTTGGAAAGAGCCATAGTGCCAGCGTCGATGACGATCACTGTAGAATCAGCAAACCCTGGATATGAGCTAACCTCTGGAGATTATTATCCCTATGAAGCCAACGTGTTAGAATATGAATCAGCATATGATTCGGCTTACTCTGGATATGATGGTTATGATCAGGCTTATGGAACGGAGGTAGCAACTTTGATGTATACTGTGCCTAAAGCACAACCACCCATGAGACCAACCATTAGACCACCTGTGCCAAGAGGACCGTGTTATAGATGCGGAGGAGACCATTTTATTAGAGAGTGCCCTTGACCTTACAATCCACCATCACCTAGACCTGGGGAAGGATATTACAATGATTGCGGAAAGGAACATCTTTTCAGGGACTGTCCTAAGAATCCAACCAAAGTCCAAGATATTGCACCAATCAAGGTAATTGAAGTAATAGAAGGATCTAGAAGTGATAAGGAATACACCGTGCCTTTAAAGGCCATCATGCAAGCTCAAATGACAGAACGAAAAGGAAACCAACCAGATTGGGAACAAGAAGACACTAGGAAGGAAAGTCTCAAAGACCGATTGATGGAAGATTCGAAGAACCCACGTGAGAACACCCAAAACATTAAAGCACAGAAATGGAAGGAAAGAAGAGAAAAAATCAAAGAAAAATGGATGAAAAACAAAATTCAAGATAATAAGAAACAAACCAGAAGTATGAAAGAACAAGAAAAACAGGAAATTCAAAAGGGAGCACCCATTCCACCTATTCAAGAAGTAGAGAAACCGGAATCCATTTTAGCTGACCCAAAATCCGACGCTCTAGACATGTGGCTGAAGGCCTACCAAGCTAGAATTAAGACTGGACCGAATGTAGAGCAACATGGAAGACTTTACCCACAAGGGGAATTAGAATAAGAGAGGCTTGCAATATGTCGAAAGCTTATAGAGGTTGCACAAGCTACCCTAGAAAAGACTATTCCAGCCCTACCAGAGACGAGAATACCAAATGATCAATATAAAGAACACGTCGGGGCCTTGGATAAAGAACTTAGAGGGAAGGATGACAAGCACGAGCAAACTAGAACCCAGGATGAACCACTATCAACCATACCGGACTTAGAGGCAGAATGGCCAAAGGAGTTATGGAATAGAATCCGAGAAGAACAATGGAAGAAAAATGGAGTATCAAAGCCTCCTTTTGAGGAAATAGACGTGGCAGTCTATCAACCCAACCCCAACCTAGAAGAAGTATACGAAGAAATATCAAGACTCGACAGAAATAGAGAAGAAACCTAGAGCATTTCAACATTGCCTAATTACATGGGAGAATACGAAAAGGAATCCATGATAATACGAGCACCCACAGTACATGGAAAAGGAAAAGAAAACTCAGAAAAGAGTTCACACAATCTAACAGAACTAAAGAAGACAAAAGTACAATGAAAACTGACTGTGGAAGAACTACTTCGAATTAAGCCGCATTTATGGAAGCAAATAGCAAGCCAAATGGAATTAGGGCAAGAAAAGGAAGAGGAAGAAGCTAAGGGAAAAGAAAACACTTCTAGAATACAAATCCCACTTTATAAAGTGGGAGAGTTTAGTGAAGGAGACGAAGGTAATACGTGTCTACGTGTCACTTACAATGGGTACATGACCAAGGCTATCCTAGACACGGGAGCCGGGGTAGGAATTGCCACCAAGGAGATTTGGGAGAAATGGGGAAAACCTGCCTTACGACCCACACGCATGAAACTCCAACTAGCATACGGTCATGTGGAGAAACCCTTAGGAATACTGGAAAGAGTCAAATTGACTACCTGTGGGGTTGAATTTGAACACACATTAGCCATTTGTAAAGTTTAAAAGGCTAATAGTTACGAGATGATATTAGGACGACCCTTTATGAGACAAATGCGGGTAGTACAAGATTGGGGAAGAGATTCATTGTACCTACAACATCAAGGAAATACCACTAAAATAAACTTGCACACCTTTTCCTATAGAGATGTCCCTCCACTACAATGGAATCCCATACACAAGGAGGAAGATGACCTATCCATTCACAGTGCTGGATCAAGTGATCAATCATGGATGCACGAGGACGCTCAGTTATGGATGTGCAAAGAAGCCAAGAAAGAGGACAATAAAGGACAAATGTGGCCTATCGGACATCCTAACTACAGACCTGTGGAGGACCCAAGGTACATACCTCAAATCTTTCCAGATGAGACCTTTGAACCGCATGGATGGATGGAAATCCTAGCAACCTTAGACGTGTGCATAAATGAGGAAGTCTTGACAATGAACGAGTGCATAGACGAGGAAGGCTACGATGTAAATCTTTATATGGTTGTCCTTCAAGAAGTGGAAGAAGGGGAAATCTTGGAAAAAGAGTGGAAGGAGGAATATGAGAGTATCGAAATGGAACCCGAATTTGATTCAGAAGAGAGCTATCTAGACACCATTCGAACCAAAGCGAAACAGAAACCGACAAAGATCTTAGCAATAAAAGCCGCTCCGAGAGCACAAAAACAAGAAACCGACATGAGTAAGATAGAACGGGACCCAGATCTTTTTGAAGTTCGTGAACATTTCAAAAGATATGAAGTAGAAGAGAGAAAGGTAGCCATTCAAATGCCTAAACGAGAGGCTAGAGACGGAGAAGCGTACGACAACAAAGAAAAAACAAAAAAAATTATAGTAAGAGTGGAAGACGGAGAAGAACGATGCACATACATAGGCAAAGATGTATCAGTAGAGGAGGAAGAGGAACTCATACAACTGATCCAAGAATATCAAGACTTGTTCGCATGGACATATAAGGATCTCAAGGGCGTGGAACCTTTGATTTGTTCTCATAGGATACCAATGACGGCAGATGTAAAACCATCAAAATAACGCCCATATACATATAACGAGGTCTACGCTGCTAAAATTAAGGAAGAAATAGACAAACTATTAGCATCAGGATTCATATACGAGATAGAACACACCAAGTGGGTATCGCCATTAGTAGTTGTGCCTAAGAAAAATGGAAAATTGAGGGTGTGCATTAACTCTGCTTGTGGACCTAGTGCAGGGAAGCCATCTTCCATTTTTGCATTGAGGTGTTAGAATCATCCCCCATCATTGGTATCAGAGCCATTTTGGAGGCTTGGAGACATCGGTGGCATCATATTGAAGACTTGAAGGGATCAAGGCAACTCGTGGAAGCACAAGGAGGACTCATCAAAGCAAGACGACATCAAAAGGGGGCTACGTCGATCAAGATCTCAAGGAGTCGAAGGTTAGCAAGGGATAAGCTATTAAAAGGTAATATCCACACCTTCTAAAGCATACAAAAACTTGAGGAGAAGCTAGAGGAGCATCTTAGAGCTCAGTATGGCTGAGTATAATGCACAAATAGAGAAGTTAGAGAAAGGCAATTATCAACCATGGAAATTAAGAGCTAGCAACTACCTTATAGGCAAAGGATTGTGGGGATTAGTGAGCGGCACAAAGCCAATGCCTCATGTACATGATCCACCACTTCAAGGGCAGGTCAAGGCACTTAATGAATGGATAGAAAGGGATAGGAGAGTCATATTCATTCTATCCCAACACATAAGCAATAGCATGATAGGGTATATACAAGACTTGGACACATCCGAGAAGGTTGGGAGACCTTTGAGAGATTGTACTCTTCATCAACGAAGGCAAGGAGGATTCAGCTCAAGAATGAGCTGAATAATCTTAGGAAATCACCAAGTACTAACATAAATGAGTACATTTTGAAGGTTAAGGAGCTTGTGGATGATTTAGGCTCAATTGGGAGCCTAATCAAAGATGATGATCTTGTTGCACACACTCTCAATGGTTTGAGAGAGGATGAAAGGTGGAAAGCATTCACCACATCAGTTTATGTCAGGTATCCCTACCAAAATTTGATCAATTAGTCACATTGATGGTGATCAAGGAGAGGAACCAAGGAGGTTCATAATCAAAGGGCAGTCAAGCCCAAGTTTTCTATGCAGGTAGAGGCAAAGGCAAAAGAGGTGGACAAAACTCCCAAGGCAGAGGGAGAGGAAGGTCAAGCTCCACCTCAAGCAACGAAGAAGGCTCCAACCAAAGCTATGGATCAAGAGGAAGAGGAAGGAGTAGAGGAAGAGGAGGAAGATCACATGGAAGAGAAGCATCCAATGGAGAATGCTACAATTATGGAAAACCGGGCCATTATGCAAGAGGTTATTGGTCCAAAGGAGGAGGCAATCAAGGATACAAAAGGAACCAAGGTAATTATGCTAGTACTTCAACCAATTCAGAAAATGAGAACTTGCTTATGATGTATTGTTCAAGTGAAACAGTCAATTCAGATTTTACATGGTACATCGATAGCGGTTGTAGCAGCCATATGTTAGGCCGCCCGATTGGCATCATGTAATATTATATTTTTTCTATACCGCACGTACTGAAAGGTCGTAGCGAAGCGATGTAACCCATTTTCTATTAATGAAAAGACATTACGGTGTTCTCCGAAGAGAGGAGACGGGATCGCCAGACTGTCTGTCTGGGCGATTTACGACCCTGCGGAGACGTCGGAGTGCAGATTCCAGTAACTCTGAGTACTGTTACTGTTACTTTGTTGAATTACATTAATTTTGGGTTAACATAGTAATGTTTGGTGACGATGATCAATCTACGCTACGGTGATCATTAACTTCTGTGTTACCTACGGCGTAAAGAATAACTGGAATGCGAGTAGTGAGACTGTGTAGAAGAATTGATACAGAGTAATAGTGTACTGCTTAATTTGTTAGCTAAGTGGGAAAACTAGATAAAGGCCTCTGAAGTATCAGACCCCTACCATCCCCAAGAACCCGAACAGAGATTAAACAGCGAACTTGACGGTAGTTTGTCCTTTTAACACTGGCACCCTCTGTGGGATAAAGAAGATGCTCGAGTGGCGATTGGCAATTTGTTGGAGGAAACTCGAATACAGCTTGATGAGGTTGTGCAGAGAGGACAGGAGATGGCTACTTTAGCTAAGTAGACTACTACAGAACTCTAGACCGCAACTACCGATCTGTTTCAGGTGAATTTTGCTCTCAAAGCCCAGACGAGTTTAACCATTCAACTTCAAAAGGAGATAGCAGGGATTAAGAAGGAAAGAGATGCTTATTATCAAACCATTCAATATCAAGCTCAGGAGTTGGAACGAAGAGAAAAGCAGCTAGGCTTTCAAGCAGAGCGACTATATAGAATAGATGGACAAATTAATGATATGAGATTGAGCCGCGATGCAGCCCTTGCCAATGACTTTTACTTGCAAGAAGCATTGTTGCAGACCCAGACTGAAGTTCTGGTGAGTCAGGTCATTGCGGCAAGTTCAATCCGAATTGACGCACAGTTGATGGAGCCGGAAACATTAAAACTAATGTTGGATTCATTAAAACAGAAAATCTCCAGAACTTTCAAATTAGCAAGAACCATGTATATCCAAGTACTTAAGTCATGAATACTCAAGGACTTGTGCCAAAGAGACCAAGCCTCATTTGCAACACAAGTGCATATAGTGGGAAATTGACACACGCTTATATGTCAATCCGATCAAACGACATAACCAAGTGTATGAAGACATGTGCACACATGATGGAAAATGAAGTGGTTCAGCTGACATGCATGAGAGAAGACTAATCCACCTCTCAAACTCACTGAAAGACTGAAAAGTGTCTGTCGCGATACCTCTTACAGCAGTTTTCAGTAAATTGAGGATTTCTTTCAGCTCCAAGCTTTGAATATAGTCAATAGGGTACTCGTTTCGAAGCTCTCAATGAGACGCATCTATTGCAAGTAGTCTCACTGATTCTCACAACCCTTCTTCAAGTTATGACCAAAATAGTGAATGGCGGGAAGCACCCATACTCATGCCACAACTCCTACAAGCTCACACACACACTACAGTAGCTCAAAAACAGTGGGGAGGGGTATACAACAGTCCTACACACACATTCCAAACAATACACACACATACAAGATCAAAGAGAAGATGGAAATCTGCAGGAAAGAGGCAAATTCGAGATTCAATAGCTCCTTCTTCACAATGGCAAAAAGTCTCTACAAAGAGTCACAAAGTGACTTATATACATGTGCCCTAAGTTTGGTCCTTTCACACAAGAGACCGGCACTTTATTCCAAAAAAGTGAATTTCCTACTAACTTACAAGGGATATTTTACAACAAGTTGGGATTATGCAACTATAGGACTCCTCTAGTGCATTTACATGGCTTTGAGGGAATTCTCTAAGACCTCGAAGAAGAAAAATTATGCCCATTAATTTGAAAATTTTGGGGCTCTTCTCTTGTGCTTCTTTACTCTGCAACACTCTCCCTCTCTTTGTCTCTGTCGTCCCTTGACAGGCTTTACTTCTTGTCTTCAGCTTGTTTAAGAGGTCTGAATGCACGCACCCAGCGGTCGAAGCGGCAACAAGGACTGTGAGAGAATTTGTTATTTTATCTAATGTAAGTCCTTTGCTTCTGTTTTCCCTTGATATCCCGTACATCACAAATCTGGGTTGCTGCATTCAGTCGGGCTGCCACGCACGCCACCAGTGACTCGGAATGTGCTGTTCTTAGTCACCTCTTTCTAGCTTTTGGTCTTCTAATTTGTCCTGGTTGCACACATCTGACCATGTTGTATTGTTTTGAGCCTGTTTACTTTGTTGACCACGCACGCCATCAGCGGAAGGATTACTACCTGCCAAATATTGTCTTGCACTTCTTCATGTATGGTTCCTGGCCCTGGTCTATCCTTCCCATGAAATGTCCTGGTTGTGATTGATCTTTAATTGCAATCCTCAAGACCTGGATGATTCGCATTGTTGCCTGATGCGTGCCCCTGTGAGGCTTTGGGCAGAGGGTGGTTCTTCTATATTATGATCTTCATTCTTTATTGAGCCGTTTTTGACTTTGATCTTCTTCTTCTTCTTTTCTTGCTTGATTCCCCTTCCAATGGAAGATGATGAGAGGGGGGAGAGAGAGGGCGTACCTCAGTCTCCTCAGTAGCCATGATGGATTGTGGCACTACTGGTGTCCCCTCAATTGTTTGCTGCGCTAATTGCTCTTGAAGTTGTTTAATCAATTCATCTTTCTGATTTATTTCTTTAGTAGCCTATGCAATAGTATCCTTGTGTTTGAGAAGTTCTTTAGCAACGATATCAAGATGATCAGTGTCTTCTTTACATTGAAAGAGATAACGATTCTCAGCTTTTTTCCATTTAGTTATGAGAGCTGCAGTGTCATCCATGTACCTCTTTTCCCATTCGGCAATGGTGAGTTGCTCCTTCTTTAGCTGATCTTCATACTTAGCTATGTTTGCCTCCAATTCTTTGATATCTTTTTTTGGTCTTTCTTGAACTTCCATTGGCTGATCACTGAGAAGGGCTGTCATGAGCTCCTTGTTTCGGTTCCTTAGGTTTTTTGCTTCCTCCATGTATACCTTGATCTATGATTCCAGTATTTTGCTCCTGGTATTCATTCGTGCTTTCTCAGCCTCGTTAGCTTCATATCTCTTTGTGAATTCTTGAAGTTTTTCTTTCAATCTGGCATTCTCCGCCTCTAGAATTTTGTACTGCGTTTTGACTTTTTGAACTTCATTTTCTTTCTTTAAGATCTGTTCCTGTGCTGTCTTTAACTCAGTCGAGAGATTCTTACCCATTTGTTGAAGTTCATTCTTGTCTTGCATCGCTTGATCATAATCTTCATCAGCCTCAAGCATTAATTGTTGTGTGTCTAGTGCGGTTCTGATCATGTCTTGTACAACAAGCTTGAGTTGAGCGATGTCGACATTCAACCATGTCCTTGGTATGCTCGGAGCTTCGTCGGTTTGCACATCTTTTCCATGCTCCACATGGATGGTTTCGTTGTGTGGTTGTCTAATTTGTAGGTGTATTTTTGGTTCGTTTTCTTCTTTATCCAAATCAATAGATTTTGTGGCACTCCCTTGAAATGTGACATCCATGGGGGAGGGTTCTGCCACGACCCTTCTTGGGGTGAAGGGTTCTTCTTCTTCTACTGTCGCTTCTTGAGGCTTTGTCTTTGGTATTTTGGTTGACTCTTCCCTTGAAAGTGTTGCCTCTCGGATCTGAAGAGTGGAACTTTCATTAAGTTTAATCACATGCGTTCCTTCTTTGTTGGCGACTATGCCTTCAGTGTTCAGCTCTTGGTGGGTAGAGTTGTTATCCACTTTTATGTCCTCTTCTTCATTGTAATTTACTGCATTTAATTCCACCCATTGTCCATCATCCTTGGATTCACTTTGAATATCCACATGTCGGGTTCTTCTTGTATATCTGAAGATGAGCTTGAATTACCCAACCCGATTTCTCTGTAACGGTGTACTTTTGTGAGTTTCTTTTTTACCTGCATCTCATGGTAGGCCTGTTGATAATGATGCCCTTGCACAGGTAAATTGACTTGCCCTTCTGTATATTGGTGCGTTTCTTCCAGGGCCTTATTTAAGTCTTCCTCTGTAATTGGCCTTTGCCTTTCAATCGTTGTCTTAGGAAGTACGTGTGTCCTTTTGGTGGCTAGAACTTCCTCTTCTACTTGCTTGACTTCCCTCAGTCTCTTCGTGCCTCTCATTTTGGGTTGAGAGTTAGTTTTCTGCTTCTTCAACAAGTTGGATTGCTCTTTTCTTTCTTGGTACCGTCGCGACTTTGACATATTTGGCCATGGCCGTTGCTGATGGCATTTCTTGCAGATGCTCTCATATGCCTAAAGCATGGTAAATCAATATAGTCAGAGCCACGTTGCCATTGAGGAACTTCTTATTATTCCATTGCTTTTTTGCCTCTAATAACCTTTGTTGGATGTAAGGAATCAGATTAATCTGATTGCCAATCTGCTTGATGGCGTGTGAGAGCAATTGAACAATAATCTTTTGAGAGGCCGTGTACCGATGCATATTCGGGAAGCAGAAGTGCTGGTGAATAAGCCTTACTTCCTCTTCTATGTCAATTCTATTGATATCCAGGAATGTTCATGTTTTTGCACCTCGACTCTCTTCTTTCACTACCGTAGTTCCATCTTTTTCCCATCCAAAAGCCTCCTTAATGAAGTCATGTGTGAATTGAATAACGACCCATTCGCCTACTTTATCCATCTGGCTGTAATGTATTCATGACCTGTGTGCATCTTTGAAAGTCGGGCTTATAGATTGGCAATTCAAAATATTTATGTATGCCCGCTTTCTTCATGATGTCTATTATAGACGGGAGTCCATGCAACACTCTGAAGTCTTGGGACATGATTGGAAATTGATGATCGGTATCCATGATTTTTATTGTTGCCAGGAAGAGATACTCCCGAGTCGGTTGATCATCCCTGAACCAGTGTCCCTTTGCCTTGGTGATACTCTAGAGTGGAAATTCCAATACTTCCTCTTGTACCGTTGCTTCAGAATCTTCAGAAGCCATCTACACTTGTAAGGAAAAGCGCATTAGCCTCAAGTAAAAGTATAGAAGTTGTGTAGTGCATTGTAGTGATTTGTTGTCGTTCCATCACTCCGTTCCCATGGTTCTATAGGTGAGATCTCTTACCACATCTTTTTATTTCTTTCCTGAAAGAAAACAATCATTAGTGTAGCCGAAGCATATATTTATGTACATAGTAGGTCCATTCCTAAGAAAGTTGAAGCTATAATCTTATCTCAATTGCAGAATGTGCACCACTAATTTTATCATGTACATCATGTGCCGAAGGCTTCGCCTTATAATGTGGCCCTATCATGCATACTTTAGGTGCATTTGATATTATATGAGTGCAATTGGAATCTTTATCGTCTCGATGGTCCACTCCTTGCAGTTGCTTGGGTTTCCAAATCCATTTTGTTGTCATGATGTCCCTTGTCTTCTCTCTGGTCCGTCGATCTTCGTGTGTTCCCTTTGTATCTTTGGGTAGCAGAGCAATAGAATTGTTGCTCTTCATGTTTTTAGGATGAGTCTGTCTTTGCTTTGTCGTTTGACTGTTTCCAAGTAGTGTATCCTCTAGATTGCTTATTTCTTGCTTGGCGGCCTGCCTAACCGTCTTGGGGATCCATATTTGTTGTCGTGCTTTCTGAGCGTCAATCAAAGACTTAGGAATCCATACTTGCAAGAGTAGTGTTGTGTCAGATGGTCACGATATTGACTTGTTATTCGTCTTATTCTCCCAATGATTTGGTGATGATATTTCCGATTTCTTCGCTCGATCTTTGCGTACCCATTTGAATTTGTTCTTTCCTTGATGTAAATTTCTTAATGTCGTCCTCCACATTGGTGATCCTTTGGCTGGGTGTGAAGCTCCATGAGGGTTGGTTTTCTTAGTGTGTGGCTGTTCCTCATCTGAATGAGGTGATGTCACCTCTTCTTTGGACATTTTAGGGTTTGCACTTTTTGCTTCTTCTAGATTGGTTTTTGAGATATTAGGACTGTAATCAGGTTCCAGTAGCTCTTTTTTGCATCCTTCTGCATTCTCGATGGTTGTTGGTTGGAGTGAAGGCTTCTCTCCTAATAAACTAAAAATTTCCTTGAGCCCTGCCTTGAGCTAGGTTGATGCTCACTTCATTCTCAATGATCCAATCCTGTCCTAGGATCAAATCTTCTATTAAATCCTCATCTATGCACACTAAGACTCGTTGTTCCATGGAAGAATTTCCTAGGTGGAGGGATACGTTAGTGGTTCCCATGCATTCTATGATTTGACCTCCAATTCCTACCATTTGAGCTTCTGTGGGCGTCATCCTCAGTTGAAGGTCTTTTATGACCATATTACGTATGCAACTAACTCCTGCTCCTGAGTCTATCAATGCATCTATACATTTGTACTCTGTCGTTCAATCCCTAGGTTTAGGTAAGGTTGTGACCTGTAAGCTCCAATTGCATCAGATGTATGGACTTGATAGTTAGCCATAGGGATAGGTTCCCCTCCTTGGAGATATCGTTCATCTCTTTGCGTAATCCAATCTTTCCTCTTCTTGATGCGTTCTAGGGCTTCTTGTCGTGCCTCCTCTCTAATCCGTTCTTCTTCTTTCTTCCTATTTTGAGCACCTACTAAGCGTGCTAGCTTTTGATCCGTCAATGGCTCCATGAACCTTTTAACTCTGCATCCACTTATGTAGTTAGGAAGCATGTCTCCATCTAGAGTGGCTAAATTAACTGCTCCACTAGTAGAGATCCTATTGATGATCAGAGGTCCATATCCGCGTTTTTGTAACTTCTTGGCATGTTGCTTTAAGGTGTACACCAAGACTAAGTCTCCCTCTTTAAGTCCTTTGCCTTTTATATGTGCATCATAATATGCCTTTTGTCTTCTCTTGGTTGCATAGATTCCTGCCACCACTTGTAACCTAGTTTCATGTAACTTCTTGATTTGGTCTAGTTGTTGGGATAACTCATGTCCGTTCCATTCATACTGTTGGGCTACTCTCAACGTTGGGATTAAAAAATCAACTGGCAAAATTGCATTCTGTCCGTACACTAAATTGAATGGGGTAGTTCCAATGGCAGTCTTGTATGCTACTCGGAAGGCCCAAATTGCATGATGCAATTGTTTGTCCCAATCAGACCTCCCATTATTGACAATCTTTGTCAATACTGTACATAATACCTTGTTGGAACTTTCCGCTTGACCATTGGCTTGGGGATGGTATGGGGCTGATTTTTTGTGGATCACTAAAAATTCATTCATTAGGGATTCTATTACTTCGTTAAGGAAATCCGTTCCTCGATCACTCACAATCTCAATTGGTAATCCGAAATGGGTGAATATATGCTCAAAAAGGAACTTAGCAGTGGTTTGAGCATCGTTCTTTCTCGTAGCTTTTGTTTCTACCCATTTGGTCAAGTAATCTGTGGCTACTATGATGTACTCAACATGTGATCCTTTGACTGGTGGGTTGATGGGCCCTATGAAGTCAATACCCCATTTGGAGAATGCTCTCGCACACACCATAGGTCTTAATCGCATGTCATCTCTCTGAATTGGGTATTTAGCCCGCTGGCATGTTTCACAACTTTGCACATATGTTTCAGTGTCCATATGTAAAGTTGGCCACCACAAGCCTGTGAAGAGAATCAGTTTTGTTGTTCTATCGGCTGAAAAATGACCTCCTACTGCACCGGCATGTGCCATCTCTAATATGGGCAAATATTCTCCCTCATGAACACATAATCGTAATTGGTTGTCTTTTCCTCTTCTAAACAAGTTTCTTCCTATGAGAACATAGTCTTTGCTCATCTCCTCTAGGGATCATTTTCTAGCCAAGCTAACTCCTTCCTCATGTTCTCTTGTCTTTAGGAATTTCACTAATGTTTTGCTCCAATTGGGTGCTATGGTTGAGAAAGGTATGGTCATATGATCCTCTGGGATTGTCTCCTAGCATTCTGCACAATTACTTACATAATCATGGACATCCTTGGGTATGTCAGGCCAGTACACTCCTAATTTTTTTAATTCTTGGATGGTTCCATGAATTCCTTGATGTGTTCTCCATTTGTTCACATGTGCTTGTTCGATTAGATTCTTTTGTTCATCCTCCTCGACACATCTTAGCAAAACTCCATTGGGTTCCTTATAGTACACGCTTCCAGCAATAATGTGCAAATTTCTCGATTAGAGAATTTCCTTTTTGCTAACCTTACTGATTGAGTGTTGTGGGCCATGGGTGAGTATAGGAATTAATTTCTCTACCCACTTTGGACGAACTTCCAGATTGAACAAATACGTGTCTGGCAGATCATCGGGTACTCCGCTTGGTGGTTCTCAATGTGTTAACCTAGAAAGGTGGTCTGCTCTTACATGCGTATTCCTTTTTTTACTACCACTTCCTAGTCGAAATCCATTAATAGTAAGAACCATCTTACTAATCTTCCCGTGTTACAAGGTTTATTGACTAAGTACAGTAAAACCTGATGGTCTATGAAGAACTTGAATTTGTTGGCTAAAAGATAGTGTCTAAATTTCTTCACTGCGTAGACCATTCCTAATCCTTCTCGTTTGGTAGTGGTATAATTCCTTTCAGCTTGATTCAGTTGTCTACTCGCATAGGCAATCGGATGATCTAGCTTTCCTTCATCAGCTGGTTGGGCTAAGATACATCCTATTGCATAATTCGAGGCATCAACATGAATATGAAAAGGCTTGTTCCAATTTGGCGTTTTCAGAATTGGGGTTGTGCTAAGTCTCTTTTTTAACTCATTGAATGCTTTCTCGCACTCTTCTGTCCAAGTGAATTGAGAAGCAAATAACTTGAAACTTTGGAAAATTTTAGGTCAAAATATGAGAGACCAAATGAAGCTTGAAATCAATGAAAATGAGTACAATGAGAGAGAAAATAATTCTTTGCAATCTGATACAATCAGATTTGGAAAAGCCTAACTACACCTCTAGATAGAGCGGACAAAAATCATGAGAAAGTGAGGTAAGCAAGCAAGGGGACTGCTTGCTGGAGTTTATGACTTCACTAAACTAAGTGGGAAACTTGTGGAATGCACACAACTCAAGAACAAAAGGCAGGATGATGCTTATATAGACTTTTACTTTTCCTACAATCTAGCTAATCACCGAGCAATCAGTTTAGGTGCACTTTTGATGGTTGATTTGATGAGATTTGAATTTGATTGAGTTTGGTGGAGCTTCTAACTTTATTCCACGGCTTTGGGTCCTCCTTTTTGATTGGTCCATTTGCAAAACTCGTGGTTGAGCCTTTTTGCATGATTGAGACTTGATTTTCAATAGCAACTGTCAGTGCGCTCTAACTGTCACTGAAGATGGTGATGGCAAAAGACTGACCAACACCCAAATCAGCCATAAGCAGTCTGAGCCACACAGACTCAACAATCGCCATGAAAGGTGCCCTATACTCAACCTCACAGCTAGAAGTGGCCAGAATAGGCTGCTTCTTACTGAACCAAGATATGCATGATCTACCAAGCATGAAGCAAAAGCCACTAGTGGACACATGAGTGTCATAGCAACTAGCCCAATCACTGCCAGAAAAAGCATGCAAATCTAGCAGTAGTGATCCCCCTTGGGATAAAACAATCCAAGTAGCCGGGTACCACTCAAGTAGCGAAATCTGCACTTAACCGCTTGCCAATGCCTGACACCAGGGCAATGCATAAACCTGCTCATTTATGAGACAACAAACTGAATATCTGGTTAAGTAATGCATAAGTAAATCAAGCATCCAACAACTCGTTGATAGAGAACAACATCAAACGCATCTCCAATATCATAAACTTGTCTCCATAGGAGTGGTAATAGGCTTACAGTCTTCAAGGCCAAAACACTACAATAATGTGTCAATATATTTTGTTTGACACAAATCCATTCCGCCATCAACATGCATAGATTGAATGCCCAAATAATGATGGAAATGTCCCAAATCAAACATCTCAAATGAGGCATGCAAATCAGCCTTAAAATCAACAATATGCTTGTCATGAGGACTCGTGAGCATCATGTCATCAACATACACAACAATGATCAGAAGCACATCATTAGCACGCGTAACATATAAGGTGCTTTTAGTTGCACTGTTCTCAAAACCATGTGTAATGAGATAGGCATATATCTTTTCATACGAAGCACATGGTGCTTGCTTTAAACCATATAATGCCTATCACAATTATGTGTTCATCGAGTAGCTTTTATGTGAACCTTTTCCCTTTACATGGGCACTTTTTACTCTAGTGTTGGGTAGAGGTTTTTTCCCCATGTTACCACATACATGATTCTCTCATATGTGGTGGTACTTTGTACTTAGAGATATTATTCAGCTCTTACTTCAGTTCAAATTTCATCGTCAATAGAGAGAGCTATTCTAGCCATTCGTCTTCTCTGTGTGTCTTGCTATGTTTGTGCTCCTTGTGTGTGCTTCATGTGTGTCTCCCCCACTTCTACACACACCTAACAGTGGTATCAGAGCAAGTTAAGCTCTTTCTCAAGTTTCCATCTTTTGTGTTGCGACACACGTGCACTTTTAATAGTGCAAATCGACTTTGGAGCATAGAACAATGAATTTCAGCAGCCAAGAAGCATTTTCACTAGCTTCACTAGAGTTTTACCCCCATTTTGAAGCCATTCGTGCACTCAGAATTTCTAGCAGAGTGACGGTTTGTGAGCTGAAATTTTAGCATTCATTTCAACTTTCGTCGAAGTAAAGATTTTATAACATTCTTGTTCCTTAGTGAAATGGTGGGCAACAATGAATTGTTTGGCATGCTTCAAGCTGAAGATAAGCTTGATGGGACCAACTATCCAATGTGGTCTTACATGACGAAGCATGTTCTTGTTGCAAAATAACTTTGGAACATAGTGGCAGATGTAGATCGAAGACCCGTAGGTGCTTCTACTTCACACTCTATTGTCACAGATGAAGCTTCTTCTTCAAGTACATTGGTTTCTCCTTCTCCACCTACACAAGAACAGCTTAGATGGGATGGAAAAGATGCTCAAGATCATACATTTATTGCACTTTGTGTGAAGCTTCATACAGTTCCACACATTTGGTCATGTTCTACATCAAGACAGGCATGGGACACTCTTGCTTCTTTGTATGCCGTGTGTAATGAAGCATGTGTTGCATACTTTAGGAAGCAACTTGAGGATGTATGTATGGCTAAAAATGAGTCAGCGGATGTGTATGTGACACACATCAAAGACTTGAAAGAGCAATTGGCAAACATAGATGATATTATTCGGGATGCATCACTCATTTCTACATTGTTGAAATGACTACCAGAATCTTTTCAAAGCTTTGCTACTACACTCTGTTTGGTTGTAAAAGGGAATCCTAATATGTATGCATTTGATGAGGTTGTGTCTCTTCTTTTGCAAGAAGAGCAATCTACAGTGAATTAGAGTGGTTTGATTGAGGGAATGCAAGCACTTGCTATCTCACAAAATGGGAAAATAAAGTATGGTTCAGCTTTGGGTTCATCAAAACCAAAGCCTCAACCTTCCTCTTCCACTCATTCCTCTAATTATGGTGATTTGAAAAAGAAGAAGAGATACAAATATTGCTGGAAGGCTATTCATACTATTGATCAATGTAGAAAGCTTGCTAAGCACAATGAAAAGAAGAAGGAATCCAGCATGTCTATTGTTGAACATTCAGCAAATGCAAAGAGTGATGAAGCCAACATGGCTCAAGATTTTTAGGCATGTGTTGTTACATGTCATTATGATGCATCTTTGCATTCTAAATGTATGGTTGTGAGTGAGTATGGTTGTGAATGAGGGTGATTCGGATTGGTTCTTTGATAGTGGTGCTTCAATGCACATAACATAATGCAAAAGATTTTTTTGCATCTTTAAAAGATGCACCCAAAGGAGGACATGTGGTGTGTGCAAACAATGCCTCTTATTCTGTCCTTGGAGTAGGAGAAATTAAGCTTACGGTTGCAAATGGAGGTGTGATTCTCTTGAAAAATGCATTGTATGTATCCGATATTGTGAAGAACTTAATTTCACTTTCGTTTATTGCCAAAGCTAGACTTCTTGTACACTTTTTTGATGATAAGTGTATGGTTCAGATTTCAGCAATGGTGATATTATCGTGATGTCCAGTACATTATGTAATGGTTTGTATCACATGGATACATACAAAAGGGCTACCTCAAATGCCTTGGTTGCTCATACTTCTTCCATGACTAAAATGGAGCTCTGGCATGCTCGTTTTGGTCACTTGAACTTCAATAGTTTGCTTTACTTGCAAAAGAAGGACATGGTTATTGGTTTTCCAACACTTGAGTCCATTGAAAAGCATGCATGTGAAGGTTGCATTCTTGGAAAAATGCATTGTGCTTCTTTTCCAAAAGATAATCGTACATACAATACAAGAAAATTGCAGCTTGTTCATAGTAATGTATGTGGTCCCATCAAGACTCCATCCTATTAGAGGAAAAAATGAACCCGGCATGGGCCTTTTAGATTAAGGAGTGATTAGTGATGCACCAATAAGGAGAGGGTGGTAGCCATAGTCTAGTCCCTAAATCACTTAGGATAGGCCTAGTCTTCCTTTGTTTTTGTGTGGTCAAAGAGCAAAAAACAACATAAAACTCATGGTTTCTCTCCACTTGAATGGTTTTTGAATTTTTGGGAATAATTCTTAGCCCTTGGATTGACTCAAAAATCCAAAGGTAGAGGTTAAAGGATAGAAGTCAAGGTGCCTTTGCTTTATGACCCTTGGATTGGATTTAGATCTTGTGGCTAAGATCAAATGAAGCTTCAAATAGGCACCTTTGCTTTATGACCCTTGGATAGGGCTTAGATATGAGGGCTCTCATTGAATCCCATGTGATTTGAGCACCTTCATTTATGGCCTTTAGATGGAGCCTTGATCCAATGGCTAAGATGGGTGCCCATGATGATCTTGGGTGCCTTTTGTTCTCCCCCCTTAGATCAAAAGATGATCCGACAACTCACGTTACCCGCATTGTGAAGATCAGCCCCAAATCTAGATATCCATCCTATTTGAGTCAATCAAAGGGCCTAAGATTGTATAGAGAGTGCCCAAAAAAGCTTGCTTGAATATGACAAACTCCCACAAATGTTTTTACCTTCTCTCTCTAGAGACCCTTCAACTTAATCTAAGCCATTGAATTCAAATATCCAAGGTTTCAAAATATTCCAATTCAGTAATTTAAATATAAAAGCTATCAAATACTATTTTATTTGAGAATACCACTGGTGGTTTTGTATGCTCCCTCAAACCACTAGATTAAGCATTTTAATCCTTAAAATTAGGAATCCTTACAAGGCCCATGTAGAGTCCATTTCTTCCCCTAAAGGTTTGGGAAGTATGTATATTTTGTCACCTTAATTGATGATGCTACTCGCCATACATGCATGTATCCTATGAAAGCAAAGAATGAGGTATTTTCTTGCTTCAAGGCATTTTTAGCTATGGCTGGAAATTTTCCTTTACAAAAGCTTTTGACTCTATGCACATATCGTGGTGGTGAATACATGGCACATGAGTTTAATGCTTTTCTTCATGAGGTACTTCACACCAATGTACGGTGCCATATACACCTCGCCGAGCATAAAAATAGAACTCTACTTAAAATGGCATGATGTATGGTTAAAGGAAAGACCTTCCTAATAAGTTTTGGATGGAAGCAGTCATGTGTGCAAACTATGTGTTGAATCACTGCCCTACAAAAGCATTGAGATTCATCACTGCTTATGAGGCTTGGAATGGACATAAGCCCATGGTTAGTCATATGTGCATGTTTGGTTGTTTCGCATGTGCTCTTGTGCCATCACAACAACATCACAAACTTGATGACAAGGCAAAGAAATGTATATTTGTTAGTGTTGAAAGTAAGGGATATCATTTGTATCATCCATTGACGAGCACAATTATTGTGATTCCAGATGTGGTATTGGTTGATGAGTTCCATACACTCATGCCTTTGTTCCAAAATGGTGCGCTTGACTATGGCCATGTAGACCAGCCAAATCAGGCTCAACGGGCTAAAAATTTCCATCAAAAAATAGAGCTAAAAATGCAGAGAATTTCCAACCAAACATGGCTAAAATGTTTCAGCCAAAAAAATGTAAAAATTGCTGGAAATTTCCAGCCACATATGGCTGAACATTTGCATCAAAATATGGCTGAAAATGAGCATGAAATTCAGCCCATGCATGATGTACATATTGATGATGTATTGCATAATGAACGGTCTATCAAGAGTGCACAAACTATGCCAAAGTGGCTGAAATAAACTTTGCAGGATAAAAAATTGAGTGCACCTTTACTTGGTAGAAAAAGATCAAGCTCTCACCATGTATCAATTAATTTTGTGGATTATTCTCTTATTGCAGTAGCATGTAATGAAGAGCCACTTTCTTTTGAAGATGCATGTGACAATCCACAATGGATGAGTGCTATGCAGTCAAAAATGGATTCCATACATAAGAATGGTACTTGGGAGTTATGGGAATTGCCAAAAGGAAAGAATGCCATTGGTACAAAGTGGGTTTACAAGATTAAGAGAAAATTTGATGGTAGCATTGATCGCTACAAAGCTAGATTGGTTGCCAAAGGATATGCACAACAATATGGCATTGACTATGAGGAAACTTTTGCACATACTTCACCCATGAACTACCATTCATACATTGGTTGCATTGATTTTCCATCAAAGTTGCAAAGTGCATCAATTGGACATAAAAACAGCCTTCTTGAATGGTGATTTGCAAGAAGAGGTCTATGTGAAGCAACCTCCTAGATTTGCAATGAAAGGGAAAGAGCATATGGTTTGTCACTTGCATAAAGCCTTGTATGGTCTCAAGCAAGCTCCCCGTGCATGGTATGACAAAATCCATAAGCACTTGATTGTTATTGGCTTCACATGTAGTCCAATTGAAAGCACACTCTATGTACGCAAAAATAGGGATGATCTTATAGTGCTTGTTCTTTATGTCGATGACACTCTTGATTGGGTCATGTGATGCAAAACTTGAAATTATTATGGCTTATTTGTAGCATACTTTTGATGTCACTTATCTTGATCGTTTGAGCTATTATCTTGGCATCCAATTTGTATCCGTTGAGGGGGGAATTGTTATGCATCAAGAAAAATATGTTGAAAACTACTTCAACATTTGGACTTTGAGGATTGCAAGCCACTTTCCACACCAATTGAGATAGGATTTAGATTCCCAGTTGAAGATTCTAGTGATGCATTTGACACTTCTCTTTATCAGCAAGTTGCGGGATGTCTTATATATGCATGCAACACAAGGCCGAGTATACAATATGCAGTTTCCTAGTTGAGTCGATTAATGCATAGCCTTGGCACTAAGCATTGCTAAGTGGTGAAACATGTGTTTAGATATCTCAGAGACACTTTGAGCTTAGGTCTATTTTATGGCAGAGATATTCAGCCATGCTTGCATGCTCTTATAGATAGTGATTGGGCTGGTTGTTATGATAATCGTGTATCCACTAGTGGTAATTGCTTTTTCCTTGGAGACTCATGCATATCTTGGTTGACTAAAAAGCAACCTACAGTGGCGACATCGAGTTGCGAAGCTGAGTATAGGGTAGTTTTCACAGCTATAGTAGAGTGTATATGGCTGAGATGCCTATTGATGGATCTTTGCATGGATATTGATGTTGTTATGCATATTCTCATTGATAGTCAGAGTGCATTGGCTGTTGCACAAAACTCAGTGTTTCATGTATGCACCAAACATATTGAGATGCATTATCACTATGTGAGAGAGTGCCTTCATATAGGAGATATTGATTTGGTATATGTGCCTACACAAGATAATGTGGCAGACATATTCACCAAAGCTCTTGCATGAGAGAAGTTTGAAGCTTTTCACAAAGCTTTGGGCTTATTACCTTGTGGGGGCTGATATGTCACTCCCTATATGTGTTCACATCATTCGATCCACGGGGGTTTGTTACAGTTATGTGTTCCTCAAGTAGCTCTGATGTGAACCTTTTCCCTATACGTAGGTACTTTTTACTCTAGTGCTGGCCAGAGGTTTTTCCTACATGTTACCACATACATGATTCACTCATATGTGGTGGTACTTTGTACTTAGGGATATTATTCAGATCTTACTTCATTTCAAATAATCATCAATAAAGAGAGCTATTCTAGCCATTCGTCTTCTCTATGTGTCTTGCTATGTTTGTGCTCCTTGTGTGTGCTTCTCATGTGTGTCTCACACTTCTACACACACCCAACAATGCCTCCTTTGACGTACACACCTGGTTTTCATGCCCTTTCTACACAAAGCCACGGGGCTAAAAAACATACACTTCTTCATGCAAGTCACCATTCAAAAATGTTGTTTTAATGTCCAACTGATGTACATTCCAACCATGATGAGCTACAAGTGCACAGATGCTATGAACAATACTCATTAGGCATGTAGGTGCAAAGGTCTCATCAAAATCAATGCCTCTTTCCTGTGCATAACCCTTTGCAACAAGCCTAGCATTATACCTGTCAATTGTACCATCAGGCTTATGCATTAGCTTGTATACCCACTTAGTGCCAATGGCCTTCTTGCCAAGAGGCAAGTCACATAAAGACCAGGTACCATTCTTCATTATAGCATCATATTCAGTTTGCATAGTAGCCATCCAATTTTTAGAATTTTATGCTTCATCAAATGAAACAGGCTCATGCTCATCACAAAGAGTAGAGGTAGCCATAGAATAGCAATTTGATGCAAAAGAGGAACTATGAGAGCCAAACAAGTATGGTATGACATAGGTGCATCTAATTTCTTGTCATGCAAAGTATCCACCAGCATTTTGGCATAGTTTTTGGCTCCGCAATGTCAGCTCTCTCATGGAAAAGTGCATCATATAAATCTGCATCAGAAATGGAATGATTTGCATCATCACATGAAACCTATAAAGGCTAAAAAGTTGCCTCATTAGGACCAGCACTAGGTTGTACACCTATAAAAAGACGCAGCAAAGTATCATACATGTCTTTGGAGCTAACATATGCCTCCTTAGATACAGATGATAGCCTTTGCTTTCAGAACTGTACCCAACAAAAATACATTTTATTGCTTTATCATCCAATTTCCTATGATGTTGTTCAAGCACTAATGCATATGCCAAACAACCAGAAGCATGTAGGTGAGCAATAGATGGCTTACGATCATGCCAAGCCGCATAAGGAGTGATAGACTACAATGCTTTAGTGGGTCATTTATGTTATCGTTAGTGTCCATGTGAAAGGCCAAATGGCCACTAGACACTTCTTTGTATATGTTCTTTAATAAAACATATAGTGGCCTGGTCAACCATAGACTATAAGTTCGACCGCATTTGTGAGACCTAAGAAGTCTATCTTCGTGCTCCCTGTGTACTGTGTTTTCTGTGTATTCTATAGCATCTGTGCAAAGTACAGCGTGCGGCTCAGGAGCTCGGTTTTCTACTCTGAGCATATCATCGTGGAGCTCTCCAGAAGGAGATCGCACTATGGTGCATCATCGTCGAAATACTTCATTGGTATCAGAGCAGTTCAACATAAAAAGCTTTGTTCCTTTTGTGTGAGCTAAGCGAGCACCCCCAGGCTTACGACTAAGGTGGCGACCAAGGCATAGACCTTGGAATACCTTGTGATCCGAGTCACCGTTGGTGCCGTTGGCTGCGTGCAAGGACCTCAACGATCAAGGAAGATAGAGGTTCCCGATACTTCCCGGGAGGTCACCCATCCCAGTACTGTTCCCCCCAGAGCTTGCTTAACTATGACAATCTCTTGCCACTAAGCTATACTCCTAGTTACAGGCTCAAAAAATGGATATGGATAAGGAAATGAAAGCAGTATTATTGTTATGCACCCTGCCATCATCATGGGATACATTTTGCACAACTATTAGCAATAGTGCACCTGGTGGTAAACATGTCTATGATGACATATGTGGAGCACTCTTGAGTTAGGAGATTCGTAGAAACTCTATGGTTGGCACGCAGAGTGGAGATGCATATTTCGTGATTCTTACCAAGGAAAGAATCAATAACATGGCAGGAGCAAGAACAAGGAAAATAATTGTCAACGAAATAAGAGTAGAAGTAAATCAAGGAAGAGGGATATCGAATGCCATTACTGTCATAAGAAAGGACATATGAAGAAAGACTGTTATGCATTAAAGAAAGGACAAAACCTTGATGGGCATGTTAAACAGTTACCTGCACCATCTACTTCGACTGTGAAGATTGAAGAAATTAATGCTATTTCTGATGATGTTGATGTGTTGAAACTTGATACTTTTTTTTTATATTCAAGGCATATGCATATACATTGAATGCCAAACAAACAACAAGAAGGGGAAAATCGTACATGGAACTTCATCTTGTCAAAGCCATCATGCCATCATCAAACAACCAAAACATAACTAGCCAAATTTTGTTTTTGAGGCTATGCCAACTTGTGCAGAATTAACAACTGCCGGTTCAGACCCCAGCCCCACTTTGAGTTTTGAAATTATGTCTTTATTTGAACAAGAGACTTTGCAGGCAGATCCTTGCATAGAAGATTCCAATTATTCCCATGAACTTTCAATATGTTTATAAACTTCTTTTTCTCCTCTTGAGTCCAAGATATCGATTCTCTTCTAATCCTACCTTCTGAAGATTTTATGAGCTTATCTTTAATTTGTGTAGCCTGCACTGTGGGAGGAACCACAAGTAATACTTGATTCGTCATGGAAATAGTTTGGGGTATGCTAGATGACACTACATTTGAACTATTAGCGGTTGCCATAGACCTTGTCCTTGTGTTCCTGCATTCAACCATGTTGTGGGAAAGCATAATAGGGACAAGGTTATCACCTGTGAAACTTTGGGATGAAACTTCTTCAAAAGTCATTGGAAAATTTGGCACTTTGCAAGAAACCACAGAGTTCCCATTGATATTAGAAGTGTTGAATGCATCCCTTGGTCAATGGGACTATCGAATTGATTGTCAATTATAAACATTCATTCACTTCCGTTATCTTGGACATTTTCACCCTTCAATATACACTGCATTTCTATCCTCATACGATACATACAGTGTGCTACACTGCTCTTGGTTCCACCTTAGTATTTAACCAATATCAGGTGATCCGTTAGACATCACACCATAACTTCACAATGCAGTTCTGCAAGATTGTCCATCAACTTGACAACATTCCTTTCTGACCAAGAGTCATCATGTAGTCCCCAAATACCTCCCATCAAACGTCTAATCACTCTTCAAGTACCTGAAATCAAACATATATTCTACACAACAAAAGCATATTAGTGCATAAAAATCAACCAGCTCATGGACTAACAATACCCCAATACAAAATGGTGTAGCTGAGAGGATGAATAGAACTATTCAAGATAGAGCAGTCTCTATGTTGCATCATACAAACCTCTCACAAGGCTTTTAGGCAAAAGCAATATTGACTGCAGTTCATGTGATTAACCTCTCACCTAGTACTGCCAAGGGTGTGAAAGTGGCACAAGAGTTATGCACAGGGAAGCCATCATATTATGATCATCTTCGAGTTTTTGGGTGTGAAGCATATGTTCATATACCCAAGAATCTTAGAAAAAAGTTGGACCATAAGTCAAAGAAATGCATTTTTCTTGGATATGGTCGAGAAGGACAATTTGGATATCGCTTATGGGATCCTAAAACATGATCAGTGATTAGAAGTAGTGATGTCATTTTCAATGAGTCTAAGATGCATAAGCAGCCCATTAAGGAGGTTGAAGTGAGAAGAGTGGTGTTTGAGGATACTAGTCCTCCGGTTAGCATGCATAAAAATGTTGCACATAGGGATGTTCAAGAGAATGTCCATTCAGATCAGTCTACACTATGCTGGTTGTGTAGACAATCGTAAGTCTACATCAGGGTATGTTTTTCATTTTGTTGGAGGTGCTATCCCTTGGAGATCTCATCTTCAAGAATGTACAGTTGTTTCCACCACAAAAGCAGAATATGTTGCAGCAAGTGAGGCATGTAAGAAAGCGTTGTGGCTTTCTCGTTTTGCTTGTGATATGGGTTTACCTCAGCATGTACCTCGTCTGCTTAGTGATAGTCAGAGTGCCATTGCTTTGACTAAGAATCTCGTCTATCATGAAAAGACCAAGCACATTGAGGAGAGGTATCACTTCATTAGAGATTGCTTAGCCACTGAGTGCATTATTCTTGAGAAGTTTCACACTGGAGATAATGCTGCAGATGCTTCGACTAAAGCTCTACCACACGATAGCTTTCGAAATTGTTGTCACTTGATGGGGGTTACTTGATTTTTGATCTTACACAGTCACTTGTCTACTATGTAACATGCCCATCACGTGGGAGGTATATTTTGTATACTTACACTCAAGTATTCTTTATCATTCTTTATTTTTTTCTCCCATGGTTACTTTGGTCATATTGGCCTTTAGTGGGAGATTGTTACCGTTAGTGTCCATGTGAAAGGCCAAATGGCCACTGGACACTTCTTTGTATATGTTCTTTAATAAAACATATAGTGGCCTCGTCAGCCACAGACTGTAAGTTCGACCGCATTTGTGAGACCTACAAAGTCTATCTTCCTGCTCCCTATCTACTGTGTTTTCTGTGTATTCTGTAGCATCTGTACAAACTACTACATGCGGCCTCAAGAGCTCAGTTTTCTACTCCAAGCATATCATCGTGGAGCTCTTGAGAAGGAGAGTGCACTGTGGTGCATCGTCATCGAAATACTTCAATTTATTAAGTACATATGCTGCACACATAATAGCCTCAAGCTAGAAACTAAGGTAAAGCGTGACTCTTGACCATAGGTGTATATAGCACCATACACTAATTTTTTATCCCACATTCAGCCAAAAATGCACTAAAGTCAGAAGACATATATTCCCCCCTTGATTAGAACGCATAGTGCCCATTTTACATGCTGACAAATTTTCAACCAAAACCAGAAACTATTTGAAGCATATACACACTTTAGACTTTGCCTTCAATGGATATACCCATGCATGCCTAGAAAAATCATTGATGAATGTCACGAAGTAAACATAGTTTCCAAAAGAGGATGTCTGCATAGGACCACAGACATCACTGTGAACAAGCTCTAATTTTTTAGTAGCTCGAATTGAACCATCTTTTGGAAAGGGGGAATGTTGCATTTTGCCTAAAATACAACCTTCACAGACATGTTTACCGGGTGCCTCAAGTTTGGGCAAAGAGGACACCATTTTGAGATTTCTAGAGGCATAGCAAACTAGCAAAATTCAGATGACCAAAGCATGCATGCCAAAGCTTTGCATCTGACATAGCCTGAGAATCATGTATTGCACATGCTGAATCATTCACAAATTTTTCATAGTCTATGAGCTTATACAGCCCACGACATAAAATGCCTGAAGCAATAATCACGTTGCCATTTGACAGATCATGAACTGTACACCTATCATCAACAAATTTTACAACCAAGCCAATCTTGGATAAAGCTGAAACTGATAACAGATAATTCTTGATCCTTGGCACAAATAAAGCATCTGACAAAGTGAAAGAACTACCATCAGTAGTAGTCATAATGATCTTACCAACTCCCATGACAGGATAAGAGGAGTTGTTGGTGCATGTGACAATATTCCCTGTAGGGGCAAGCTCGAGTGAAGTGAAGAAATTGGGCTGCGAGGTAATATGTTTGGATGCCCCACTATCAAAATACCAAACATCTGAGTCTACTGCAAACATACACTACTCATGAGAAGATGTAGTAAATGCCCATTCTTCATTCTGCACAAGATTAGCAGACTCTATTTTTGTTATAGAGGCCTCTACAACAACCATTCCGGCCTCTTTTTTCTTTGCCTCTTTAGCAACCACTTTAGGATAGCTATTAATGACATGATCATTTCCTTTATAGTATTTGCAAAACAATTTTTTCTTTTCTAATTTCTTCTCATCTTTGTCTTCCATCTCCAAATGTGCAGCATTTGGAGATTTTTGCATACTCGTAGATGAGATCCATTTACCTTTGCCCTTTTGACTAGCCAGGAAAGCTTGATTTGCAACATGCATAATAGGCCTGTTCTGCCTAGACTGATCTTCTTGCAATAGAACAAAAACTTACTCTTCAAATGTTAAGGCGTTTGGATTGCCTTTCATCATCAAATAAAGAGTAGAAGCAAAACTATGTTATGAGTCAAGAAGACCATTCAAAATAGTTTGCACAAGTGAACTGTAAGGAAGGATGTCATCATCAAAAATCAATTGTTCCTTCAAATCCTTGATCTTTGTCAGAAAACTATCCATAGAATCACCTTCATTCATGTGCCCACTCTCCAACTGTTTGAGAGGTAAGAAACATGAGCCTCATTCCTAGCCTCATACAATGTGGTAAGTGTATCCCAAGCATCCTTAGTTGTTTTGCAAGAGCGAATGTGAGGAATAATGGCACCTTTGATAGACAAGGCCATCAATGCATGTGCATGAGCATCTCTGCCATCCCGATGAATTTCTTCTATAGTAGGTGCAACTGGAACTACAACACGAATAGGAATCTGCAAAATATCAGAATCTTCGATGCCATCAGCATCAGATTCAATACCTGTATTTACTATTGTAATAGGATGTTTTTCAACACTCTGCACAATATTTCACAGTCCTTTTGTGACCAATACATGAAGCATCATATAATAACATAATGGGTAATTCATACCATCCAACTTATCCTCAACAACCAACATACAGAATACATCACTATTTTCAACCATGGCCATTGACTAAAATACCATGATGCAAAAAAATTATTGTATCTGAAAAAGTTGAGCAGAACTACCTTGACAAGTTCTGGTAAACCTGTAGCAAACTTCAAGCTCGCAAACCAAAACCTGTATATCTCTTTGGCAAAAAAAGATGAAATAGCCTATAGAAGTGTTGTGATAGTGTGTTCGGAGTCGAAACGAGCTAAGATCGCAATTTTGGCAGCATAGAGTGAAGCGGTTTTGATCTCCTAATCACTTGGGTATGCACATCAAATTTCATGTGATTTTGAGACAGCATCCAAAGGGGTTTCGACGATGCCCTAGATGAAGTGGTGCCTACTGTGATACCAATTGTTGGAGTTAGGCATTTGCGGAAGCATGTGAGTAGGAGGAAGGAGAAGCTTGGAGCACAATACACAATACTGAATGTATTACCACTAGAATGTACAAAGATAAGTAACCCATTAGGGCTATAGGCATACATACAAGCTGGAGAAAAAAAACCTCCTAAAGAGGGAAAAAAGTGCCTCGACAGTCCTAGTGTGTTCACACACATCACTACCTAAATATATCAACATTATATTCTTGGAAAAGTACATATATATACACCTGTGGATTAGTCATGAGATATCCAAGAGAATACATTCATTCTACAGTGTTACATCATGTATCCATGTAGCCAAGGGTGTTGTCAAATCCTTCAAGCATTTTACATTATCAAGCAATACATTTACATGAAGATTCACTATCATCAACTTGGTTTTGTGTAATAATATCTTCATTATGTACAAGTTTGATCACTTCTTAGTACTTTCCAATTGTACGTATGGTCTCAAGCTAGCAACTACCACATGGATCATTGAGGAGAAATTCTTGATCAAAAGATGTGTATGCAAGGATTTTTTCATTGTATTTTTGTGTGCATAGAAATTAATTACTCAGTGTGATTGTGTATGCATACTATTAGCCTTCTAAAAAGTCGAGTTCACACCCTTGACTTCTTATATATATTTATCTTAATCTAGAAACTCTAGAATTTTTTTGTAACTTATGATAGATTACTCTATTTGTTTTTTGTAACTTACGATAGCTCATTTGCCTTTCCAATTGAAGTTTTGCAAAAGGATTTAGACTAATTTTGATTAGGTTACGAGCAATGCACATGTCAAGTGCACCCTCATCCCAAACTAGAAGACGTTCTTCTCACTACCAAATCTTGTAGCTAATTTTTTTGTCATAGGCGTTTGGAGTCTTTGCAAAGAGGTATTATACTGATTTCTATTACCCGCAAGCTTAAAAGCTCCGCTAATGCTTGTATCAAGAACTAGGGAGGTCTAGAACATGAGTTTTTTGCAAGAACACCTAATCTTCATAGTCTACCTCATCACTAACTTCAAAGAAGAACATCAACAGCTTTGGGATCAAGCAAAAGAGGCTTGATGGAAAAAAGAAGAGAATGAAAAGTCACCATTTATTGAGCTAGAGTTTGGAAACACACACCATAGATTTGTGGGCAACCAACAAATTGACTCAATTAGTCTAGAAACAAAGAATGATGTGGCCCCAAGTCTTAAAACAGTGCTAAATACTTAGGAGACTCAAAAGTTATTGCATATACATTGTGCTCTTATGCTCTAATCTGATGATAGCCACAAGCTACATCTATTTTACTAATACAATTGCTCCACCTAAAACATCAAGTAGATCATCTATTCTATGCATAGATGCATCGGTCATTAATGACTGATTGTAATCTTATTGAGTGTGACATCCTTCTTTCCTCTTTACTAAGACAAATGGTGCTAGAAAGGGTGAATAGTTGGGTGTAATCATCCCTTTATCCAAATACTCATCCATGAACTTGCAAACTTCATTCTCCTCTTGTAGACTCATGGAGAATGGTGACCAATCAGTCAGACTTGTTCTTGGAACCAACTCGATCTTATGCTCAATATTCCTACAAGGAGATAAACCTCAAGATCATTCACATACAAACATTTCTTGGAATTCTACTCTCACCTTCTCTTAAAGTGATTGAGCATTCCAATTGGAACTTCCTTGCATGTGAGAACCCATCACGATACAAGATCAATACACAAAATACAAAACATAAATTAGCTTACAATCAATTTTCATCATATTGGTTGTAGTTACCAATTGCTTCTCTTGGAGATCTATGTTGGAGTTTGAGGTCTCGGAAAGCACGCAAACAACACAAGGAAGAAGAAGAATCTTGGAGCACAACACACAATACTTAATGTATTACTAAAAGAATATACAAAGATAAGTGATCCATTAGGGTTATAGACATATATACAAACCGAGGGAAAAAAACATCCAAAAGAGGTAAAAAAGTGCCCTAGTGGTGCTAGTGTGTTCACACACATCACTACCTAAATATATCAACAAATCCCCCCTAGTAGCGATGCGGTGAACAAGGTGCTGGTACTCATGTATACGGAAGTTTCAAGCTATGTGGAATCAAACCACAAAATGAAGTAAGCCAAAAGCTTTGTGGAAAGCTCCAAACGTCTCCCTAGGAAGAGACATTATGAAAAGGTCTGCAATGTTCTCATGTGTTGGCACACATGCCAAATTGATCTCTCCACTAGAGAACCTCTCCTTAACATAATGATAGTGCACCTTAATGTCCTTAGTGCGAGCATGGAACACAGGGTTCCTCGCAATTGCCAATGCGCTCTGAATGTTAGTGAAGATTGTGGTGGGAGAAGATTGACCAATACCCAAATCAGCCATAAGGCATCTGAACCACACACACACACACCAGCCACTCTGAGAGATGCCCTATACTTAGCCTCACAACTAGAAGTGGCCATAGCAAGTTGCTTCTTGCTCAAGCAAGATATGCATGAGCTACCAAGCATGAAGCAAAAAACACTAGTGGACACATGAGTGTCATAACAACCAGCCTAATCAGACTAAGAAAAAGCATGTATATATGGCGGTAGTGATCCCCCCTTGGGATAAAACAATCCAAGTAGCCAGGTACCCCTCACGTAGCGAAAGATGCGCTTAACCACCTGCCAATACTTAACACCTACGCAATGCATAAACCTGCTCATCTATAGATAACAGACTCAATATCTCACTGAGTAATGCATAAGTAAATCAAGCATCCAGTAGCTTGTTGATAGAGAACATCATCAAATTCATCTCCAACATCATGAAGACTATGCTTCGAAGTTGATTTGCACTGTAAAAAGTGCATGTGCACTGGGATGTGAAAAATGGAAACTTAGAAGGAGTTGAACTTGCTTTGATACCAATATTGGGTGTGTGTAGAAGTGTGAGAGACACACAAGAAGCACACATAAGGAGCACAAATGTAGCTAGACACAAAGAAGAGGAATGGCTAGAATAGCTCTCTCTATTGATGATGAGCTGAACTGAAGTAAGAGCTAAAAAATATCCCTAAGTACAAAGTACCACCACATATGAGTGAATCATGTATGTGGTAACATGGGGAAAAGACCTCTAGGCAACACAAGAGTAAAAAGTGCCCATGTATAGGGAAAAGGTTCACATCAAAGCTACTTGAGGAACACATAAGTGTAACAAATGTACTCCTAGAAACCAAATTGACAAGTGCCGATGAACTACCAACTAGTGATGGCTAGTCCAACCACAATGAAGACACATCCAAAAAACCTATACAATCACTAGTATGGCTAGAAAAATATCCCCAAGAGTTGACCACTCCTTCTCAAGGAAGCACAAAAAGAGCCCTTAAGTAGGTTTTTGAACCTATAAAAAGACATCTATGCACAAAAGCACTTCGAAATGGCTCTAAGAATCACCCAATCTAATGCTTCAGATATGCTTTAAAAGCCAAGAATAAAGCCTTGAGAACCCAACGCCTACTCAAGCAATGTCAACCTTATTCCTTCCCCACTCCTCAATCACCATATAGGTGTAGCTTAGTGGCAAAAGATTTCTAGTTAAGCGAGCTCCAGGGAGAATGGTAGTAGGATGGGTGACCTCCCAAGAAGTATCATGAACCTCCATCTTCATTGATCATTGATGTCCTCACTCATGCAATACCAGTGATGAATTTAATGACTTAGATGTCAAGATATATGAAATAAGGTCTATGTTTTCATCCCCACCTTAGTCATAAACCTTGGAGTTGTCAAACTACCCACACAAACCTGCAAAAACGTGTACAAAAAATAGAGAACAAAGAGTAGTAGTTCATTGTATACACGTTGCAAGTAGATGTTTAAAATAGAAAAGAAGAAAAGATGGATTGACCAATTACAACAATATTTGTTTCAAACTCAAGATATGACATAAAGGAAGAAATATCACATATGTTTAAACGAAAGTTCTTGTCAAATTTTCATGATGGTCTAGGAAACCATATGTTAAGGGGATATTATTCCTTTAGTTTGATACTAAGGAAGTGGACAAAAATCAAGAAATAAATTTGAGATTCATGTCCAAAAATTTTGGAATTACTTCAAAGGATCTTTCAAGAGGTGAAAAAAATTGAAGGATGACTGCTTTCCTCATGCTCTTGATTACTTAGGAATAATAAAAGCTCAAGTATTAAGTCCAAGAAAGTTTTGCTTCAAGAACTTGAATAATAGAATTTTCCATAGTAGTGGGAAAGAAGAACTTCTTCAAGTTCGCTAGATGGAAAGTAGCTCCCAAGAAAGCCCTTAAGCACCAGTAGTGGTAATCTATTCTTAAAATTGGTATAACTAAAAGGTGTATCAATCTTGAAGAGATTTTTAGCTTTGGAATCTAAAAAGCATTAGTGGATGCTTAGACTTGAGTTGAGGGGAAGGTCTCTCAAAAAATACCTAGAGTAAGCCAATGAGCTTTGTAGTAAGTGAAAAAAATCTTTAACATAAAGACTAAGTGTTTTTTATTGTGTCTTGATCAACAGGAATTGGTTAGAATTGGAAAAACTTGTCCAAGTAGTTACATTTGGAACTACTAGATATTTTGCCATAATATTGCAAATAATCTCATGAATTACTCAAGAGATAAGAAAATAGTTATCTCTTAAAGCATAAAATCTTGAGTAGGATTGAGTTTTAGAATTAGATTTTTCCAAAATAAGACATAAAGAGGTAGAAGGTTCTAGAGAAACACAAGCTATTTGGCCTAAAAAGTTCTTTGCAAGAACTAGTAGGTGTGAAAAGAGGATATAACATGTTAATCTTATCTCTCAAAGTTGGTGCCAAAAGGGTTAGAGAAAGCTTCGTTAAAAAAGATCATGAGAGCATTCAAAAGACATAGAAAGAGGGGAAAAATCAAGATGTGTATTTTTGGATTGAAGAAAGCATCCACTTGTATGAGACACTGGAATTATAACTCCCTTTGAGAGTTTCGCTTTGATGACCAGAAAGAAAAGAACTTATCATTCATAGAAACCATCAATCTAGTTATCGTTTTATGGAAAAGTACATAGAGTTAATGTACCTATGTTGAAAGGGTAAGGAAATGAAGGAGAGTTTTATTCTCACATTTAGATCAAAACTGAAGTAATGCTTCACTAAGTCAAAGTTTTGAATCAATTCTACACTCAATGGTAAAGATCCTTTCAACCAAGATTAGAAAGACTAAGGTAGTTTGAAAGCAGCAAGTTCATAGAGTAACTTGTTGAAATTTATATCTTGTCTCAAAGTAATGCATAAGAATTACATTTCAAGAAAGGAAGTCTTAAGAGATTGAATAAAAGAAAGATTGACTTAGTCTTAGAGGGAGAATTAGTGTTCTGAGTAAAGAATAAAACATCATCAATTAAGATTGGTGGCTCAAGACAGCGATGTTGGATAATACATTAGTGTCTAGTGGTTGGATGATGATTAGTTTTACTCCAAGAATCTTTTTTGAGAATCTATTTTACTTCTCTTAAAAATAGATAAAAATGCTTTAGTACCTTGTTGAAACAGATCTTCAAGAAGTTAAAATTTTGAGTCTTGTAGAGCTTGACTCAGATTAGTTTAAGGTGAGTACGTGACTTATTTCAATAAAGTTTAGGGTTTGATGGTTGAAATAGGTAAATAAATTAAAACGTCCTAAATCGATGTTATGTGTGAAACCCATTCAATCTTCAAAGATGCTAATTCTAAGTTGAATTCATTGAAAACCTACACAAATCGAAAAATCACCTCAGTGAGAGATATAGTTGATTTCCCACTCTTGGAAAGAAACAACAGCATTCCATAAACATCATTTAATTTGATTGATCCGTCATGAGCACATAAAAATAGTAGTTAAACTAGATCTTCCAAGAAAACTACATCTTGGATAAGTAGGATACGTTTAATATGTGGATGCTATGGATGATATAGTCCATTAGTACTATCTTTTCAAAATTTTACCCAACAAAAAATACTTCTTATATCCATATTATCGGATGCTCGATACTCATGCAAATGGAGAAATGCAAAGGAAAAAAACATGAAATGGAGAAACGGATTATTTGTAGCCATAAAAGCCTTATAAGTACACTTTGATTAAACTATTAGTGCAATCAGAAGTGAATTAGTGAAACTATTTGGTGGTTCACCTATTCTGTACATATGCAATAGAGACTTGAAGCCAAAAATTATGAACTAAATCTTGGTCCATGGGCATGCAAATTTCCTTTTCCATGGAAATAATAATTTGTAATAGAAACACAGTTTTTTTGAGGTTTATATGGAAACTTTTGCTATTTTTTCATCCATGCTCCTCCGACATGCACTGCTACTAGATTACATATACTCTCTCCCTTGATCAAAATAGGGTTGGCCATTTTACATGCTGAAAGGATCTAGCCCATAACCAAGGACTGCACAAAGTATGAAAACCCTTTTGCCTTGGAATTCAATACATAGAACCATGCTTACCTAAAATTTAATCTATAAAAGTGATGAGTTATAAGTATTACCAAATGATGTTGCCTACATATGAACATAGAGACCAGTCTAAACAAGCTACAACTTATTCTTAATTTATCTATACTATCATTGGAAATGAATAATGTTGCATTTTACCAAAAAGCATAGTTATTAGGAACATATTTAGGGTGCTTCATGTGTGTGAAAAAAGAACACCACATATGAATAAGCATAGTTTGGGCCTCTCTTATTCACTGCATTGGTACTTGAAACAAGTTTCAAAATATAAATGGCATGAGTGGATCAAGTTAGAGGACATTGTTCTCGGACTTGGACAGGATTAAAATGGACATGACCTCTTCAATAAATGCATTATGGATTGGTGTAAATAAGAATTGAGGCTTCTGTATTACAAAAGTGCTCCTCAGTTGAGAAACTCAAGGGGAAATAATGGCAAGAAAATAGAAAAAAAAAATCCATTGAGCCATAATGAAAGTGAATGAGCAGCTCAAGATTAACCGAAATTGGAGGCCTAAATGAATCTATATTGGATGAGAGATAACGTTTCAGATCTCTAGAACCCATTAATTGGAAAAAACCTCTCATAAACTTCCAAGTCCCCCATTATGGCTTCCGCCGAATGCTAATGCTCACAAGTTCTGTAGGGTTCCATCACAACGAAAAAGAGCAGAGAAAGACATTGGACACTTCTTTTTATCATGCCCCCCCCCCCCCCCCCCCCCCCATAGTGAAATATTATAGAACATCATCCAATTACGCAAGTTTAACTAGAAGTTTTTTGGCAATGGATGGTGCTTAAAGATGTGGAGGGACATTTTTCCACCCTTTGGGGTTCCATCAAGGGGGATTCCATGTCGAAAGTTTTCCATTCTCTCCACTATGTCTTTGTCTATTCCCACTCTCCTTTCATCCTCTTGGGTGTTTTCCTCAACGATCAATCTAAGAGTGACCATCTATGTAATTGATATGTCATTTTTCACTTACTCTTGAGATGGAGAGTACCTTCATGTTTGGTCTAGTTTTGGGGATGAAATGGTTGAGATAGTAGATTTGTGTACTCTTGTTTGACAATAACCTTGATATATTATGGAACTACATTAACTTTGTAGCATTATCCTTGAATGGACATTAATGAAATCCATCAAAGAAACATAAAGAGATACTCATAGGTGAGCTGCTAGAGGATAAATTCCTATAAATTGTCAAGGTTCACACCAATGTGTTCATTGAAATTCATCTAAAACAAAGTTAATAACACATGTTTTTCTACATTATGAATAATTGCAGGTTTATGTAGTCATACAAATGCTTTCCTTTTGATGCATGTCACTCATGGTCACCATATATATATGCATATGTCAATGGTACATAGGTATTTAAGTGGTAGACTATTGGATAGTAGATTCTAACGTGGCATGGACAAAAGCTCCACAACCAAAAACTAACTTAGGGAATAATAGCCAACACTCAATTTCTAATGAAAGTACCAACAATACTTGCATCGTAGGATCTAAGTGTCTGACCCGTTTAGATAGATCTGAAGTGAGACATCATTTGGTTACTCATATGTATGGAAAAAGATCTTGGGATTAGACTTAAGCATAGGTTCACGTACTTTTGAAACAAGTAATCCACTTAACCTAGTTGTTAAGTCTCAGCTTTGGAAAAGAGGAGGTCTTGGGCTTAAACCCCACAGGAAGCATGGGCAGAGAGTTTTGCCCAACAACCTTTAGAGCCTTATAACTCAAGTTAACGTGAGTTAACTTGTAAGTCTAGAGAGACTTGAGTGTAAAGTACATCTACCACTAGTGGACTATAGTGGAAGTCATTAAAGCATTGGTGGAGATCGCACATACAATTATGGGCTCTAGTCACATTTCTATCCCTTGTTGATTTGAGTAGCTATATATAGAGTCATAAGGTTGGGAGGAGAGCCTTCTCTCTAACCAGCGGTGGTCCTAATAGTCTCTGCTCATTGCATTGGTATCACAACCAAGCTTCCCTAGAGTCCTTGTGGGGTTCATCACCTTCTTCCCAATGTGGAGATTTCATGGAAAGCTTGTGGTTTCATCCTCATGTGCATAAGATATTCTTATGTTTCTCTCGAAATATTATTTTGGTTATTCTCCTCTAGAACCATTCTCGACAACACACATCTCTATGTCCATCCGCTTGATAAAGAAGGGGGTCGTGAGCTATATTATATGACTCTCTGATTGAGACGAAAATCATTCTCTCCCGAATTTCACTTCTCACGGTTAAGATTCTCATACTGTAAGAAAGTAACATCACAGCGCAATAGACTTGTAGACAGAGTTGAGAGAAAAATGCAGACAAAGATAGACGTAGACGAAGAGATAGAGAACTCAAATTCTCAAATTGCCGAGCGTAATGCAGTTACAATGATGGTGCTTTCCACCCATGCGCTCCCATTGTGGAGCTTAGATGGCAATCTAGACAGACTCTAGATGAAGGGCTTACTAGTGCGCAATGCTATGTCAAGCTCAACCTGGGCCGTGCTTATATCGCTTTTACAAGGTGGTTCGGTATAGATAAACGTAGTCCGGAGATACAAAATAGTCGGGAAAATATATGATCCAACAATATCTCCACGACCAGAAGTGCTACCGTCTCGGCCCTAGGGGCCGGGGGGATAGGCCCCCCGGACCCCGCAGAAGGGGGCAAGCCCCCCTCTGCACTCCCCCCATTAAGGTTCTATGGGGAAACCACGCGACACCACAGGGCCTTTATTTTCACCTCAAATGGCAACCTAATGGCCTTGAAGTTTATGCCCTACCTAACCTAACGGCTAGGCTCACAAAGATCATCTACAACCATCAATGGTCACACATAGACCTCATCTAACTTGGAAGTTAGGATTCCACAAATGTCCGGGCTCTCATAATGGCTTCTCCTCATAATGGGGGCCTTACAACTTAGAGCACCATGGATCATTTGTGGTCACATGAGGGTGGAGTATTGAGCATATCTAACACCCCCACTCAATGTCGTGCAAGCTTTGGAAAGTGTCGAAGAAGTTGCTCTCTCTTAAGAGCCTTGGTGAAGATGTCTGCTCCATTTTCTTTAATAGGGCAATAAGTTATCTCCACGACCCCGTCCTCAATCAACTCACGCACATAGTGGTACTGGATTTCTATGTGCTTGGTACGTGCATGGAAAATAGGATTTTTAGCAATAGGCATGCAACTTCTGTCGTCACACTTCAACTCTGTAGCCTCATGTCCTTGTATTCCTATGTGCCATAGGATCCTCCTCAACCATACTGCTTCACATGCTGCAACACATGCAGCTTTGTACTCCTTCAGTAGAAGATAATGCTACAGTCGGTTGCTTCTTACTGATCCAAGAGAAAATCCCTGATCCTAAAGAAAAGCAATATCCAAAAATTGATTTTCTAGTATCAATATCTCCTACCCAATCTGAGTCACAATATCCAACCAGAGATGATCCTTCTTCATAAAGAATACCATAATTAGTAGTTCCTTTCACATACCTGAGTATCCGCATGCTTGCCTTCCAATGAGTTTGGCAAGGCTTATTAGAGAACCTGCTTACTACTCCAACAACATAAGAGATGTCTGGTCTACTATTGCACAAGTAGATTAGACTTCCAACTAATTTTCTGTATCTTCCAATATCCACTGGAGGTGAAGTATCTTCAATAGATAATTTTGTGTTGACCTCCATAGGTGTAGAAATTTCCTTGCAATCCTCCATGTCGAATGCCTTCAATATTTGTCTTGCATACTTTTGTTGAGAGATGAAAATCTTCCCTGGTCCCTGCCAAACTTCAAGACCTAAGCAATAATGCATTAAGCCCAAGTCTGTAATTTCGAATTCTAAACTCATGGCATCTTTTGTTTGTTGAAGAAGAGCATCATCATTTCTTGTAATCACAAGGTCATCTACATAGAGTACAAGCACAATTGTCTTCCCTCCTCTCTTTAGAACATACAAGTTAGCATCAAAAGCACATCTTTTGAAACCTAGGTCCAAGAGATACTTATCTATCCGCTAGTACCATGCTCTAGGGGCTTGTTTTAGCCCATATAATGCCTTCTTCAGCTTACATACCTTGTTCTCTGAATCAAGAGCCTCAAACCCTGGTGGCTGAGACACATATACCCCCTCCTTGAGGTCTCCATTCAGGAACGCTGACTTGACATCCATGTGATAGACTAGCCAATGCTTATGTGCAGCCACAGCTAGTACTACTCGGATAGTAGTCATTCTTATGGTCGGGGCAAATGATTCACAAAAGTCAATGCCTTCAACTTGTGAGTAGCCCTGTGCAACAAGTCTTGCTTTATATTTTTCTAGAGTACCACCAACCTTGTACTTTAGCTTCCAAACCCACTTGGTTCCAATGACTTTACGCTTAGGGGGTCGATCCACTAGCTCCCAAGTTCCATTCTTCATGATATTGTTGTATTCTGTTTGCATGGCAGCCCTCCAATTCGAATCATGGAGTGCCTCTTCAACATTGCTTGGTTCCTTTGCTTCTTCTTGAATGAGATCAGCCATCAAGGCTGTGTTTACAATATGGGCGCTTACCCGTCTTTGTTCCTCTATTCTCTGTGATCGCCTATCTGCAGCCTGTTTTAGTGACTATGGGATGGGGTTTGCAGAATCATAGAGCTGCCTCACCCAACATGGCAATGGCTTTTCCACTTGGGTGTCGGCAGGTTGGTGACTTTCAGACTCATCATCTGAAGATGATGCTTCCTTCTCTTGTGTAGAATGGATAGCTCTTGGGCCAGGTTCATAGTGGATTTCCCCTTCGCCTGATGATAAAGTGGAAGCTCTCTTTTCCTCCACCACTGCATGTGGCTGCTCCTCCTTGAACACCACATCACGACTCGCCATGATCTTCTTAGCCTCAGGGTCATAAAGCTTATAAGCCTTCTTATCTTCGTTGTACCCCAGGAACATACATTTGATGCTTTTTGGTTGAAGCTTGTTTCTCTCCCTATCTGGAACACGTACATAACATTCACTTCCAAATACTTTGAAATGGGAAACGGAAGGCTTTTTACCAGTGTAGGCTTCTTGCGGAGTCTTTCCATCAAGTGCCTTGGTGTAGCTTCGATTCAAGATGTAGATAGCAGTGTTGACAGCCTCTGCCCAAAAACAATTAGGCAAACCCTTTCCTTTCAACATGCACCTCGCCATCTCCATGATGGTTCGATTCCGGTGTTCTGCAACACCGTTCTGTTGAGGACTATGTGCCATTGTGATTTGATGCTTGATTCCCTTCCTCTTGCAGAAATCTTCAAACTCTATTGATGTGAACTCACCACCATCGTATGTCCTAAATTTCTTCATCTTCTTCCCTGTTTCAGATTCAACAAGCTGAAGCCATTCTTTAAACTTACCAAAAGCTTGAGCCTTATCGTGAAGGAAGTACACACACATCTTCGTGCTATAGTCGTCGACAAGTAACATGAAGTAGGAAGATCCACCCAAGGCCTGTGTAGGCATTTTTCTGCACAAGTCAGTATGCACCAACTCTAGAGGATAGCTTGCCCTGTTCTTGGTTTCTTGTGGAAACGCCTTCCTCTGTTGCTTGCCCATCATGCAAGCTTCACATGGTTCCTTCATTTCTGCAATCGATGGTAAGTGTGCAACCATACCTCTGCAATGCATCTCCTTCAGTATAGGGTATCCAATGTGGCCGAATCTCTCATGCCATAGCTTACTTGTGCCCAGGTTTGTAGTGGCTGTAAGAGCACACAACTCATACAAGTTGTTACTCCTTATGCCAGTCCCAACAATGTTGTTGTTACCGCCCATAATCGTAGCTCCTGTCTTACTGAAAGATACTTGATGACCTTGATCAGTTATAGAAGCTACTGAAAGTAGATTTTGTTTTATTTGTGGAACATACAACACATTTGAAAGCATTCTTATATCGCCATTTGAGTTAATGAAAGAAACCGTACCTTCGCCCTCTATAGGACATCTTGCATTGTTTCCTACCTTTAGTGTGATGGGTTCCTTTAGAGGCTGTAAGGAACTATAAAGGCCTTTTCTACTCATCATGTGACGAGATGCACCACTGTCCACCACCCATGAGTCATCTGTTCTTGAATCTTCAGCCAAGGAGCACACCTCCTCTATCGTAACAAATAACTCAAGCTCTGTTTCTGCTGTGTTTCTGCTGTGTTGGCAGACTCCTTGCCCTTGGCACCTTTTGAAGAGCCACTCTTCTCTTCTGCCTTCTTGATGCGACAGTCTTGGATTCTGTGTCCCTTCTTCTTGCAGTGGAAACACTCTCCCTTGAACTTCTTTTTGTCGTTCTTCTTTTTATCTCCATCTTTTGAAGAGTCTTTTTTGCCTCCTTTGGCATTTTCTATGAATGCAGCATCGCCTTTGCTACCATCACTCCTTGCCTTGAGCCGCAACTCCTCCTCCATGAGTAAGGCACTGAATTCTTCAAAAGTTAGTGGTCGAGGTCGATTTGAGCGTTAAAAGCAGTTACCAGACCATCAAACTTAGGTGGACAGATTCGAAGACAACGTCGAGCTAGCGCTTCACTTGACTTTTGAACACCTGCTCCCGCCATTTGATCTTGCAGATTCTTTATGCGAGTGATAAACACCTCTGCAGTCTCCCCATCAGCAAACCATTCTGCTGCAAGCTGATTCTCCAAGTTCTGAATCCGTGTCTGGTTACGAGTTTCATATTGATTTCTCAATATGTTCCATGCTTCACATGCCTTCATAGTATGCTGAATGAGAGTCAGAACACTATCAGAAGTACTTGTAACAAGAGCACTGAGTGCATCTGCATTTCTACGTTTCCAAGCACGTAGAAGATCAGCATCAGGAGGTATCATTCGACCAGGATTATTTGGATCAGGTCTTTCTTGGGGCTCATGATCAGTCCCAAGAACAGTCTCCAAAAGCTCATACGAATCAAGAATAGAAGTGATTTTGAACTTCCACAGGGTGTAGTTCGTACCATCAAGTTTACCTTCTGTGAAGGCTGGTGGCCGTATCCGCAACTTTGGGATGAACGGCATCATTGTTGCTCCCTCTTGTGCACCACCTACTCCTGTTGATGAACCACCTTCGCCCCCAGTTGTAGATGATGATGCACCACTTGACATCTTCTCTCTTTTGTTGTTCAGACCTCTACAACCTCTGCATTTCTGCTTCTGCACCACTCAGAGCCTCCTGAGCTCTGATACCATGTAAGAAAGTAACAGCACAGTGGAATAGACTTGTAGACAGAGTTGAGAGAAAAACGCAGACAAAGATAGATGCAGACGGAGAGATAGAGAACTCAAATTCTCAGATTGTCGAGCGTAATGCAGTTACAATGATTGTGTTGTCCACCCGTGCGCTCCCACTGTGGAGCTTAGATGGCGATCTAGACAGACTCTAGATGAAGGGCTTACTAGTGCGCAATGCTATGTCAAGCTCAACGTGGGCCCTACGGGTCGGGGTGGATAGGCCCCCCGGACCCCGCAGAAGGGAGCAAGCCCCCCTCTGCACTCCCCCCATTAAGGTTCTATGGGGAAACCACGCGACACCACAGGGCCTTTAGTTTCACCTCAAATGGCAACCTAATGGCCTTGAAGTTTATGCCCTACCTAACCTAACGGCTAGGCTCACAAAGATCATCTACAATCATCAATGGTCACACATAGACCTCATCTGGGAGAGGAACAACCTGCCAATTGCCCCACACAACAATCTGTATTGCAATCTTGGAGAGGAGATCAACGAGCTCGACTACCCAGGTGGGAAGCCACCTGTGGTAGACAACTACGACGAAGCCCTAGAGATACCTGACAACAAAGAAACCCCCCAGGAGGGCTACACTACAAGTAAAGAAGATGGTTTCACTACTAATAATGAAGACAACATGGATAGTGAAAGTTCCATCATTGGATCGACGATCCCGGAAACGATGCCGAGCACAGGGCCCAATTCTCCCCAGCGGGGGGCATCCCGCAAAGGGAAACAGCCTTTGGAGTTACCCTGGAAAAGCCCCCATAAGAACCGATTTCTAAGTCGGGATCAGATCCCAGCGAAAAAGAAAGATGAAGCCAAGAGAAGAAAAGACAAGGCTCCCTCCCGCAAAGAGGGATCAATACAAAATGATTGTCATCTCGCTAAATGCTAGGGGGCTAACCGACCCCTCAAGAACGGCCATCATTGGTCAATGGCTCCGCGACATTAGCTTAAAACCAGACATTATATGCATTCAAGAGATTAAAATTGACGGAGATGACCTTCTGAAGCGTCTCAGACAGGTTTCCTCGGCCCACGTGTGGATCCCAACAAAGCACCAGCGGGGGTCCGGTGGAACGGCTATCGGTGTTAAACAACCCTGGCTTGAAAAGCTTGAGAACTCCATTGAAGATGTAAATCACCGCTGGATTGCGGTTTCTTTTGGTGCTCCCCTCTGTGTTACTATGGTTTCTCTGTACGCCCCTAACGGGGATTTGGAGAGGCTGAACACTTGGACTTCTCTTGACTCGCTTCCCCACAAAGTGCTTATATGTGGAGACTTCAACATGGTGGAGGACCCTATGGACAGATGGATGGGCAAGGGCAGGGTCATCGACAGTCGGGAGAAAGAAACGTGGGACATGACCAAACTCCACTTGGATCTGGTCGAATTCAAAGACTCGAATGGCTTTTCCTGGTCGAATCTCCAAGCGGGCGAGGATCTGAGGAAGGCTAGACTTGATAGATGCTACATCTCTCAGAGCTTTACTCATCTGTGGGGCCACCCTTCCATCACGCAACGTACTGACCTCACCATCTCTGATCACTACCCGATCGTTATCACCTTTCAACCTTCCAACAGGATCCACAAGGCTCCGTGGTTCCATGCCAACGCTTCCACCTTCTCTCTCCCCTCCGTCCACCAAGAGATTGCCGATGTGTGGAAGGTGGCGTTCGCCTCTGGCTTGGCCCCAGCCAAGTGCTGGAGAAGTGCGGTCGACACCAAAGGAAAACACCAAGCCCAGAAAGGTCTCCGAAAAATCAGAGCAGCGTTGAGATACGAGGAAGAAATACAAAGGAAAAACTTGCAAATCTTCTTCAAGGAGTGGTGGGCTGGAAAAGCTGACAAACCCACCAAAGAGATGTGCAGTATCCTTAAAAGGAAACACAACAGAGAGACAGTTCCCCTACTGCTTGACCCACATGGCAATGTATGCAACTCGGAAGAAGATAATTTTGGCATCATCGAAGGGCACTTCACGAGACTCCTGGGAACCTCGAACCCCCTCTCCCACCATAGAAGGGACTGCATGGCTGCCATTTCTAGGGTTTCCCCCCGGAGAATACCACCCAACCTCCACTCCCTGCTTCATGCCCCGATCTCTGAATCAGAAATCATTGAAGTCATTGATGCCCTCCCCTTCGGTAAAAGCCCGGGACCCGACGGACTCACTAATGAGTTTTTTAAATCCTTCAAGCTGGTGGTCGCCACCCCTCTTTGGTTGGTTTGGCAAGAAGCGCTAAAATTTGGTGCTCTTCCCTCTTGTATAAATAATGGAATTATCAAGCTGATTCACAAGAAGGGGGAAAAAAACAGAATCGAGAACTGGCGGCCAATTACGATGCTCCAAACAGGATACAAGATCATCGCCAAAGTCATTGCCAACAGACTTGCGTGCCACCTGAGATCTTGGCTTAGTGAGGACCAAAAAGGTTTCATCAAAGGCAGGTCCATCCTGGAAACCATTATGGATATTTGGGAAGGTATTCAATTTGCAAATGAGTCTAATCAAGATGTGGTCTTCCTCAAGATCGACTTTGACAAAGCTTACGATAGGCTAGAATGGGACTATATTCTGCAGTCGCTCCAAGACCTCGGATGTAGTCAGAAATTCACCAAGATGATCGCGACCCTTCTCGGCAACGCAACGACCCAAATTAACGTTAACGGCAAACTTTCGAAGGCGATCCATCTTAAAAGATCTATTAGACAAGGGTGCCCCCTTGCCCCCCTTCTCTTTGCCATCGCCACTGAGGGGCTGAGCAGACTTGTGGCTCATCATGTGGAGGCTGGCAATATCAAAGGCCTCCAGCTACCCCACGACCACAGTCAAATCATCATGAGACTTTTTGTCGACGATATGAACGCGTTCGTTCACAATGATAATACCAGCCTGGAGACTTTCTGGAGGTGTCTTCATACCTTTTGCGAGGCCTCTGGATCCAAAATCAACCACAATAAGACCGCCTTTAGGGCCATTGTGGGACATCAACCTGGCCTTCTCATTGATCATGGCTGCCAAATCATTCCGCAGGGCCAAATCTTTCGGCTGCTTGGAATCCCCTTGGGGTTTGGCGTCTCTATGGAGCAGCGATGGAACTGGGTGCTGGCCAAACTTGAAAACAAGCTCAATTACTGGAGAGGCATGCAAATCAATCTCGCTGGACGGGCGATGGTTATCAACACGTTCCTCCTCTCGTCTACCATCTATTTCCTTTCTTGCTGGAGACCGAATGAGCAAGGCCTGTCCAAACTGAATAGCATCTGCAGAAACTTTCTTTGGACGGGTGATCATAACAGAAGGGGGGTGCCGAAAATCAAATGGGCCATCTGCACCAGCCCTAGAGATAGCGGGGGGCTTGGCATCCTGGACATTGGGTGTATGGCTAACAAACTGGCAGCCAAATGGATGATTAAAGCTTGGTGCAATAGGGAGGCCTCGTGGGCCAAGCTGATCTTCAGAAACAAAAATGAGTTGGCTCTCACGGGGTCCCCGAACTGGAAAAACCTTGACATCATGACACTGCTATTCTCCCCGATACCGGTCTTCCCGAAAGGCTCCAACCTCGTCTGCTCTCTTTGGAAGGGCTGGAATAAAGTCAAAAGCTTCACAAGAATTAGTGAGGACTGGAAGTGGGCGGCCGGAATCAGACAAAACGATTCTATCTGGTTTCCGATTCATGGCATCAGGAGTGTGGAGTCGTGGAACATTAAAAATGCCAAGAAGTTATGGAACAAAGGATTCAAAAAATGGAAACACCTCTGGAAACATGACACCAACAGCTGGATCAGCTACGAGGATATCGACCCTCGCATAAACATCTCCTACGAAGAATGGAACACCCTGCAAAGCAGATGCCTCGCTTGGGATCGTCACAAAACTCGCCTTCTCATGGGACATGATGCTCCGAACGCGCGTGGTCTCAAATGGCACAATGGAAATAGCCTACTCAAAATCCCGAACATCAAAGAAACGACTGACCTCCAGACCAGCCTCAACAAGAAGTGGTGCCTGTCTTGGACGCGGCTTCGGTGGGACATGAAATTCATGGGTATCTGGCACCCACTTATAGAGATTAAGAAGTCTGTTCTCTTATGGCAAATTCTTCATCGAGGAATTTGGACTAACCATAAGGCAAACAAAATTTGTGGGATCCCTCCATGGTGCAAGCGCTGCCACCGTGCAATCAAAGATGTCCCACACATCTTCCTTACTTGCCCCAACTCCCACAGAATCTGGCAGACGGTTGGACTGAAAATCAGAGTTCAGAAACAGCTTAGTTGGAAACAAGTCCTTTTGGGAGAAGCGATTGGATGCTTTGCGGCTCTCTGGAACGCAATCAGAGGGGAAGTCCTGTGGAAAATTTGGCGGGAGCGGTGTGCTCTCAACTTTGGCGACCCTCCCAGGGAGTGGTCGATTGAAAAATCTCTTTTCCTCCTTGGCAAAAGGATTGTCAACAGTAAGAAATCCCCCCCCTTCAGGCACCATCAAGTCCTCCTTTTGATCAACAACAAGCTCAAACCCAAGTGGGTCCCGCATGAGGGCGACGAGAGGGTGATCAACCTTCTTTGTAATGCAACCTAGGAATCAACCAAGCTTCCCCTGCTTTGTGGGATTTGGGGGGTCCCGTGGGCACTAGTCCCCTTCTTTTGTACCTTTGTTTCTTAATTTAATTCAAGTCCGGGAGAGTAGGCTATTGCCGAACTTCCTTTATTTAAAAAAAAACTTGGAAGTTAGGATTCCACAAATGTCCGGGCTCTCATAATGGCTTCTCCTCATAATGGTGGCCTTACAACTTAGAGCACCATGGATCATTTGTGGTCACATGAGGATGGAGTATTGAGCATATCTAACACATACAAGTCTTTCCTTGTTCCTCCCCGAAGAACATGTGCCTTCTCACAAGAAAAATACTTTCAAAAAGTTGACATAATCATGGATGCATGAGGCACGTATTGAACTCGTGATGTGATTTTGAGCAAGTAATCAAGCAACCCGCTTGCCACACCTTGTTGGTAAGTAATAAGTGCATGTTCTTATGAACCAGAAGCCGCTACTGAGCTACCTAAGAATGGATTCTTGTTTTGTCCATCCATCTGTGTATATATGGCCAAGAGATTTTCATGTGTGCTTATTTGCAAGCTTAATTTGAGCCTTACATCATCCATTCCATGATCTTTGTGAACCATTGAGTGGAGGAAGATAGATAGGGAGAGATGTAAATACATAGAGGAGAGATATAACTAATGACTCTTGGATCTCGTCCAAGAGCCATGGAAACCTATTTCATGAAGCATTTAGGAAAGGAAGACATGGAGCTCTCCTTTCTCTTTTAGGCTATGGTTTCTTGGGAGCTAGGAGAAGAAGAGGAAGTGGACAAAATAGAAGAGAGGTCATCAAAGCAAGGAGGAGACGAAAGAAAGGATAATGAAAGAAGAAAGTAGAAGATATTTTATGTCCCCACATGCTCTTTCATGTCCGTATGTCTTTAATAGAGAAGAAGGAGAAAGAATTAAAGGCAAAAGACAAGACAAAAAGATTGAAGATAAAATGTGCAAGAGGGTATCTTTATCCCCTCTTGAAAGGTATCATATGATGTTTCAACTTTTGCTTTTGACTCATATATATTCTCTGCACCATGTGCTATAGGAATATGGATTAAAAGAATCTATCTTAAACTTATCTTCGAGGAGCATCCAAAGTAGCCACTCCAAACACTTTTCCTAGTTGATGATGACCTACGAGGTAGTCAAATTTAGACATTTACTGATCTTTACATGAGTATCCATTTTTTATGATTTTACCTTGCTTTCATTCATTTTGTAAGCTTTCGAATAGTATAAAGATCTCTAGAAATAAAAGAGATCTAGCAAGTATGGGTAGAAATTTTGTTCTTAGCACTCACCTTTGGCAAAAGTAAGGAGGAGTATGATGATCCTTTTCAAGGCAAGGGATGGATGTAGCTACTGTTTGGAGCTAAGTATTTTCCAAGTTCATGGTTGATTTTCTTGTTTGATTTTGCTTTTATAGGTTGCATAAAATAACCATTGAAGCATGGCATAAGACTTCAATTTTGATAATGATTAGATAAATTTTAAGAAGTTAATGAAAGCTAAAATGGACAAACATGAGTGTAGTGCAAGCAAATCAAGCACCAAAAGTCCTTGCATGTATTCATAAGCTCTTTCTAACTTTGTGCATGGAAAAAATGATTGTTTGTTCTTTCCTCTTTTGAAAGGAATGTTTTCAATACAAAATGTGGCAAAGCACTGCCCTACAAGAATCAAATACAAAATTTTGGTGCACCACTGGCATATATGAGCCAAATACATAATTGTGGCACACCACTGCCATACACATGCACAGAAGGATCGAGACATCTATATCAACAGTCTTGCAACAAACAACGTTCATGAAATGAGATAGATTGACATGATATTTACAAACAACAAGTAAAAACCAAGTTTCTAAATTCATCATCTCATCCCAGATGCTCCCATGAAACGACTGCACTGCATCCCTCCAAGTCCTCCAATAGGGCAATCAATCCATGATGATATCCATAAGCCTCCTCCATTCGTGTTGGAGGATGACCCATTGCTAGCTCCTGCAACAAATATATAGAATGTTAGATGAACATACATGACATGCTTAACACAAACAAATTCAATAAACCAAATGATACTTACAAATTCATGACGCATAGTATCATATCCATCACTGCCCAAGTGTGATGGTGTATGCATGTCTATATACATTTATATATGTATATGTATTATATGTGCATATGTGTATATATGTTATGCATGTGTAAAAACCCCAAAACCCTAATCATAAAGACCTAGACCTAAATCATGTATATGTGTGTATGCATGTATATATATATATATATATATATATATATATATATATATATATATATATACATATATATATATATATATATATATATATATATATATATATATATATATATGTGTGTGTGTGTGTGTGTGTGTATGTATGTATGTATGTATGTATGTATGTATGTATGTATGTATGTATGTATGTATGTGTGTGTATGTGTATATGTGTATGCATGTGTAAATACGCTTAAAACCCTAATCTTTTTTTAATATATTTAATTTGATAAAATTTCTAAAATCCTATTTTCATATATTTAATTATATATATTTAATTAAGACACAAACTATTTTCATATTTATTTATCCATATTGGAATCCTATTTTTTATATATATTCAATTTTAGATTCCAATTTTTTATCTTTTTTTGTTATATATATTTAATTTAATTAAAAAACTATAAATCCCTATTTTTTATATATTTTATTATATGTGTGTGTATGTATGCATATCGATATGCATGTGGGTGTATATGTGTGTGTGTATGTATGCATGTGCATAAGTGTGTGTGTGTGTGTGTATGCATGTGTGTAAATGTGTGTGTATGTATGCATGTGTGTATATGTCTGTGTGTATGTGTATATGTATGTGTGTGTATATGTGTGTGTATTTGTGTGTGTATGTATGCATTTGTGTATATGTGTGTGTGTATGCATGTGTGTGTATGTATGTGTGTGTGTGTATGTATGTGTGTGTGTGTATGTATGCATGTGTGTATGTATGCATGCATGTGTGTATATGTGTGTATGTATGTATGCATATGTATGTGTATGCATGTGTGTATATGTGTGTGTGTATGTGTGCATGTGTATATATGTGTGTGTATGTATGCATGTGTGTACATGTGTATGTGTATGCATGTGTGTATGTGTGTGTATGTATGCATGAGTATGTGTGTGTGTGTGTGTATGTATGCATGTTTGTACATGTGTGTGTATGTATGTGTGTATGTATGCATGTGTGTAATGTGTGTGTATGTATGCATGCATGTGTGTACATGGGTGTGCATATGTATGCATATGTATATATGTGTGTGTGTGTGTGAATGTATGCATGTGTGTACATGTGTGTGTATGTATACGTGTATGTATGCATGTGTGTACATGTGTGTGTATGTATACGTGTATGTATGCATGTGTGTACATGTGTGTGTATGTATACGTGTATGTATGCATGTGTGTACATGTGTGTGTATGTATGCATGCATGTGTGTATGAATGTATGCATGCATGTGTGTATATGTGTGTATGTATGTATGCATATGTATGTGTATGCATGTGTGTATATGTGTGTGTCTGTGTATGTATGCATGTGTGTACATGTGTGTGTGTATATATGCATGCATGTGTGTATATGTTTGTATGTATGTATGCATATGTATGTGTATGTGTGTGTATATGTGTGTGTGTATATGTGTGTGTATATGTGTGTGTGTATGTATGCATGTGTGTATATGTGTGTGTATGTATGCATGTGTGTGTATGCATGCATGTGTGTATATGTGTGTGTATGTATGCATGTATATGTGTGTGTATGTATTTCTATATCTCCCTCTCTCTCTTCCACTCTATATTTTCTCTCTTTCATCTCTTTTTATCTCTCTCTCTCTATCTTTCTCTCTTTCATCTCTCTTTGTCCCTCTCTCTATCTTCCTCTCTTTTATCTCTCTTTATCTCTCCCCCCTGTCTCTCTCTCTCTTTCACTCTCTATCAATAGAGTATAAAAGAATTACTTACTGGTATGTTCCTCTTTTGCATCGCTGTCATCAAAGCCTAATGTATGTCATCTCTCATCGAATTTCAAAGAATCGATGCCAAAACAATCCTACAAAATCAAAGAGGAGAAATCATAAAACATAAAGCATTGAGAAAGACAAAGGGTAAGAGTATGTGCACCACTTAACAAAATGCAAGATCTAGGGAGAGAGTGTGTGTATGTAGAGAGACAAAGATCTGTGTGTGTGCACAACACAATGCAGGTCACAATTCGGTTCATGCACACAAGTTTGATAGAAGCAAGCAATATTCAGTGTAAAAGATGCGCAAGATGTTGATTTTTGCTCTCGGGTCCCAGTATGTTTAAAACACGACAATGGTATAACCATCGGTATGAGTGTCGATAAATTACTGGAAATTAGCAACGCTTATATCGATGCACATATCGACACCTGTACGGACGCCTATACTAGCAGTCACAAAGCATCCCGAGGATCCATTTTAAACGGTCATACTGATGATCAAATGACCATCGGTATGCTTAATTACATATTTCCAACATTCATACTGATGTTGAGGGTGACCGTTGATATAGACAGAGTCGGTATGCCCCTCATATGTTGTAGTGTGAGCTACCCTACCTATGAACTAAGCAATTGCACAATAAGATATAGATTATCAAAGATCTTTTTCTATGAGAAAATTCGAGCACAGAAGGGGGAATCTTAGAATTGGTGTATATAGTCCCAATGAGAGCTTGCAAGTGCCGAAAAGATGCTAGAGAATGGCATGAATCTTCTTGGAATTCTTCCTTATATATTGCTTCTAGATTTTGAATTCAATGTGGCCTCCAAAAATCCAACACTTTTATCCATCAAGTTAAATAGAATCTTCAACTAAAAAACTCGTGAAAAAGTGATTGATTCTTCTATCAAAAAGTGAGGGTGATGTGGGACATGAACTTTAGTTTTGGGTCACACACTTAATCTTGCTAGCACTACAACATATCACAGGCATACCAATGTTGTGCATACCGACAGAAGAAAGAGATACACACATGCATATGCATATACATACATACGTACAAAAATGCATATGCATACACACACATATGCATGCACACATGCACAAATGCATATGCAAAGAGAGAGAGCGAGATACACACACGCATATGCATAGACACATACACAAATGCATATGCAAAGAGAGAGAGAGAGAGTGAGTGTGTGTATACACACTCATATGTGTATATACACACACATATGTGCATACACACATGCATATGCATACATACATACACACACATATGCATATTCATACGCACATCCATACAAACATACACACATACATACATACATTTTTATGAAATATCAGAGAAAAATCTAAATATATAAAATATAAGTAATTAAATATCTAAAAAATAGGGTTTCTCTCTCTCTCTCTCTCTCTCTCTCTCTCTCTCTCTCTCTATATATATATATATATATATATATATATATATATATATATATATATAATAGGATTTTTGAGTTTTTACAAAACAATAGAATTAATATATGAAAAATAGGATTTCACACACACACATACACACATACATACATACATTTTTATGAAATATTAGAGAAAACTCTAAATATATACAATATAAATAAATCAATATCTAGAAAATAGATCTTTAAATTTTTAGGGTTTCTATATATATATATATATAAAATATACCAAAAATATGATTTTTTAGTTTTTACACACACACACATACATACAAACATACACACATACATACATACATTTTTATGAAATATTAGAGAAAAATCTAAATCTATAAAATATAAATATTTAAATATCTAAAAAATAGATCTTTAAATTTTTAGGGTTTCTCTCTCTCTCTCTCTCTCTCTCTCTCTCTCTCTCTCTCTCTCCTCTCTCTCTCTCTCTCTCTCTCTCTCTCTCTCTTTATATATATATATATATATATATATATATATATATATATATATATATAATCTATATCTCCGCATTGGATCAGATGAGATCTCCACGTACACCTTGGGGAGCACATGACCATGATGACTCCAAGATATATCGCATATGTGATGGAGCTCCGGTCATGGATGTGGTCGGAAAGTCCATGCGTGAACGCATATGAAAGCTTTGCTCCATAGATTTTGGACATTCTTTCATGTGGAAATGGAGCAAACAAGATAAAGATTCCAAAAATTATATCACACACTCGATATATAAAGAGTATCGGCCAGCACTTGGGCATCCTATTGTGAGCTCAAAATGGATTTAGAATATGGCACACGAGGTGATGTCTCATCGGCGGTCCGAGGCTTGTGATGCTTTGAGAGTAGGCTTATGGAAGCCTGTATGGTTAGATGTTGAAGAGTGGGAGTAGATTCACGATGACCAGCCTTCGGTAGCAGCCGATACGATAGTATGCACTACCAATTGGTAACTATCATTTTAATTATTGAATTCGTTTGTGTTAAGCACATCATGTATGTTCATCTAACATTTTGCATATTTATTATAGGAGTTGGTAGTGGGTCATCCTCGGATGCGAACCGAAGAAGCTTATAGATATCGTCATGGATTGGCTGCACTATTGTAGGACTTAGAGGGATGTGGTGCGATCATTTCCTCGGAGAATCTATGATGAGGTAAACTTATAGCTTGGTTTCATATTTTTAGTTGTTGTTCATAAATGTCATGTCAATCTATCTCATGTTACGCATATGCTTTGTTGCAAGATTGTAGGTGTAAAGGTTTTGATCCCCTTGAGCATATGTATGGTAGTGCTTTGCCACAATTTCGTATTACACTCATATGTGGCAATGGTGCACCATAATTTTGTATTTGGTTCCTATATGGAAGTGTTTTGTCACATTTTGTATTCGGTTCCTATATGGAAGTGCTTTGCCACACTCTTCTACATGCTTCATTTATGGAATATACAACTTTTTTGTACATGATTCATGGTTTATTTTTGCTCATCTCTTTTGTGTCCGACACTATTTTGCTATATGAAATCATGTTTTGGTTTCCATTAGAGTACATATCACATGTACTTGGTTTTCTTTGGGCAGAGTGTATCGTCTTTTGCTAAACAACATCATGGCAATGTTGCTGTAGAAAAAGACAACAAATTCTACCCAAAAAAAATTTTGCAGATATGGCGGTCGGTATAAGCGATGGTACTCCCAGCACGTTGCGGGTATAAGCGTCGGTACTCCTAGCATGGTTGCCGGTATGGGTGTCGGTATGAGCGTTGGAAATATCGATGCCCATAGCGACACTCATACTGATGCATATAGTGGCATCTATACCAGCGCTATGGTTCTGACGCCTATATCGACCGCAACACCGACATCGAGGGCAAAATACGCCCGTTCAATTTCCTAGGTAAAAGCCTCGGTATACCCTCGATATGTTGTAATGTAGATTGCTAGATTTTTAACAACATATATATATATATATATATATATATATATATATATATATATATATATATATATATATATATATATATATATATATATATATATATAGATGATGTAAATTTTTCCGTAAATAGCCCACTTTTTAATAAAAAACATAAAAATGATTGGAAGTGAAAAAGTGAAAGAACGGAGACATTTATTTCATATTATTTCATGTCGTTGATATGGAAAAGTTGATAAAGAGGTAGCATTCTCACATTCACAAGCTATCTAAGTGTCACATTCACATGGTTACCCTACCATGAAAGCATGAAACGTATTTGTTACATGAGGTAAGATCTATTTGACGATTATATATGATTTTAATTTGAACGTTCTAAATATTAAATCTCCTTAACGGAGAAGGTATATCATGTTTTTAACCATGCATATCAAACTTCTATTTTGAGAATCCTACACGTGAAAATGCTTAAATTCAAACCACTTGATAAATGATCGATGAGTACATATGGAAACAATCATTGCATTCCTTTTGAATGTCGTACTACAAACGTTTTACATACGCACACACACGCTCACACACACATACATAGATATACATAACACGCGTGAAAATTTAATGAAGTGCACGCGTGAATGCATACATTTATAACAAGCCTTTGTGGAAACTACATATTCTTGATATATAGAATTCCGCTTCATAACATCGCTTCATAAAATATGACTTGGCACTCGACATTATGTAAATTGAAACATGAATATTTGAGGGTAAAGAAACCTGAAATTGCGAGGCAAAGTTGACCTCCCAAAAGGCAAAAACATATATAATGCTGGCGTAATATATATATATATATATATATATATATATATATATATATATATATATATATATATATATATATATACTTGATAGAAATATGCGTGTTGGAAATAAGTTGAAACACATATTCTTCCACTTTTACTAATTCTGCCAAGTTGTGTGTGTGTATATATATATATATATATATATATATATATATATATATATATATTACACATACATACTTGGCAGAAATATGCGTGTTGGAAATAAGGTGAAACACATATTCTTTCACTTTTACTAATTTACAACTAGACATAGATAATTATAAATTGATATAGAAAATTTCCACATCTAGAATAATGCCACTACAACATATCGAGGGTATACCGAGGCTGCTACCGAAGAAAATGAACGGGCACAATTTTTCTGCGACGTCGGTGTTATAGTCGGTATGCGTGTCGGCAACATAATACCGGTATGGGCGCCGGTATGGACGTCGGTATAACCGTCGATATTACCAACGCTCATACCGACGCCCATACCGAGGTCTCTACTGGGTGTATCGATACCCATACCGACAACTCTATTGGGTGTACCAACGCCCATACCGACGACCATATCTGCACAATTGTTTTTGGGCAGAGTGTGTTGTCTATTGCTACACCATGATGTTGTTTAGCAAAAGACAATACACTCTGCCCAACTCTATACCGAGTACATGTGTTATGTACTCCAATGGCAACCAAAACATGATTTTATATGAGCAAAAATGAACCATGAATCATGTACAAAAAGTTGTATATTCCATAAATGAAAGATGTACAAGAGTGTGACAAAGCACTTCCATATAGGAATCAAATACAAAATTATGTTACATCATTGCCACATAAGAGTGTAATACAAAATTGTGGCAATGTGAAAAAGCACTACCATATAGGAATTAAATATAAAATTATAGTACATCATTGCCACATAAGAGTGTAATACAAAATTGTGGCAAAGCATATACGTAAGGGGATCAAAACATTTACACCTGCAATCCTGCAACAAAGCATGTGTAAAATGAGACAAATTGATATGACATTTATAAACAACAACTAAAAGTATGAAACCAAGCTATAAGTTTACCTAATCATAGAATATTCTCCCATGAAATGATTGCACGACGTCCCTCTAAGTCTTGCAACAGTGCAGCCAATCCATGAAGATATCCATAAGATTCTTCGGTTCACGTCGGAGGACGACCCACTCCCAACTCCTATAATAAATATGCAAAATGTTAGATGAACATACATGATGTGTTGAACACAAACAAATTAAATAATTAACATGATACTTACAAATTGGTAGCGCATACTGTCGTATCCGCTGCTACCTAAATGCGACGTTCCAACCGTATCCAAACTTGTGGCCCCCGCATCTCTCTGTTGATGATATCGATCAGGAGTATGTTGCTGCTCCTCCTGAATCGATTCCCGCTCTTCATAATCTAACCACACATGCTTCGGTAAGCCTGCTCGAAAAGCATCGCGAGCTTCTGACCGTCAATGAGACATCACCTCGGATGTCGTATGCTGAATCCATTTGGAACTCACAATAGGATTCCCAGCTGCTGGCTGGTACTCTTCATATATCGATTGTGTGATATTGTTTTTAGAATCCCTATCTTGTTCGCTCCATTTTAGCATTATAGAATGTCCAAACTCTATGGAGCAAAGTTGTCGAATGCGCTGATGCATTCACTTCCCAACTGCATCCATGACTGAAGATCCATTACGTATATGATATATTTTGAAGTCTTCATGGTCATGCGCTCCCCAAGGTGTACGTGGAGATCCCATTTGATCCAATGTGAAGATCCCATTTGATCCAATGTGTGTATGCATATGCATGTGTGTATGCATATGCATGTTTGTATGCATATGCATGTTTGTATGCATATGCATGTTTTGTTGGAGTTAGACGTCTGCGGAAGCACGCGAACAGCACAAGGAAGAAGAAGAAGCTTGGAGCACAACACACAAGACTGAATGTATTACTAGAGAATGTACAAAGATAAGTAGCCCATTAGGGCAATAGGCGTATATACAAGCCGGGGGAAAAAAACCTCCTAAAGAGGGAAAAAAGTGCCCCGGTGGTCCTAGAGTGTTCACACACATCACTACCTAAATATATCAACAAATCCCCCCTGGGAGTGATGCGGTGAACAAGGAGCTGGCACTCATGTATAAGGAAGTGCCGAGCTATGTGGAAATCACTCCACAAAAGGAAGTAAGCCCAAAGCTTTGCGGAAAGCTTCAAACTTCTCCCTAGGCAGAGCCTTCGTGAAAAGGTCTGCAATGTTCTCTTGCGTGGGCACATATGCCAAGCTGATCTCCCCAGCAGAGAACCTCTCCCTGACATAGTGATAATGCACCTCAATGTGCTTAGTGCGAGCATGGAACACAGGGTTCCTCGCAACTGCCAATGCGCTCTGACTGTCAGTGAAGATGGTGGTGGCAGAAGACTGGCCAACACCCAAATCAGCCATAAGGCGTCTGAGCCACACACACTCAACAGTCGCTGTGAAAGCTGCCCTATACTCAGCCTCACAACTGGAAGTGGCCACAGTAGGCTGCTTCTTGCTCAACCAAGATATACATGAGCTACCAAGCATGAAGCAAAAACCACTGGTGGACATACGAGTGTCATAGCAACCAGCCCAATCTGAGTCAGAAAAAGCATGCAAATCTGGCGGTTGTGATCCCCCCTTGGGATAAAACAACCCAAGTAGCCGAGTACCACTCAAGTAGCGAAAGATGCGCTTAACCGCTTTCCAATGCGTGACTCCTGGGCAATGCATAAACCTGCTCATCTGTGAGACAGCAAACTGAATATCTGGCCGAGTAATGCATAAGTAAATCAAGCATCCAACAGCCTGCTGATAGAGAACAGCATCAAATGCATCTCCAGCATCATGAAGACTCAATCGTAAACCTGTCTCCATAGGAGTGGCAATAGGCTTACAGTCTTCAAGGCCAAAACGATGCAATAATGTGTCAATATATTTCGTTTGACACAAAGCCATTCCACCATCAACTTGCATAAATTGAATGCCCAAATAGTGATGCAAATGCCCCAAATCAGACATCTCAAATGAGGCATGCAAATCAGCCTTGAAATCAGCAATATGCTTCTCAAGAGGACCAGTGAGCAGCATGTCATCTACATAGACAACAATGATCAGAAGCACATCATTAGCACGCTTAACATATAAGGTGCTTTCAGTTGGACTGTTCTCAAAACCATGTGCAATCAGATAGGCATGTATCTTCTCATACCAAGCACGTGGTGCTTGCTTTAAACCATATAACGCCTTCTTTAACCTGCACACCTGGTTTTCATGCCCTTTCTGCACAAAGCCACGGGGCTGAAAAACATACACTTCTTCATGCAAGTCACCATTCAGAAATGCTGTTTTAATGTCCAACTGATGTACATTCCAACCATGATGGGCTGCAAGTGCACAAATGCTCCGAACAGTAGTCATACGGCATGTAGGTGCAAAGGTCTCATCAAAATCAATGCCTCTTTCCTGCGCATAACCCTTTGCAACAAGCCTAGCCTTATACCTGTCAACTGTACCATCAGGTTTACGCTTCAGCTTGTATACCCACTTAGTGCCAATGGCCTTCTTGCCAGGAGGCAAGTCACATAAAGACCATGTACCATTCTTCATTATAGCATCATATTCAGATTGCATAGCAGCCATCCAATTTTCTGAATTTTGTGCTTCATCAAAAGAAACAGGCTCATTCTCATCACAGAGACTAGATGCAGCCATAGCATAGCAATCTGATGCAAAGGAGGTACTATGAGAGCCTGAACGAGTATGATATGACAAAGGTGCATCTAATTTGCTGTCACGCAAAGTCTGCACCAGCCATTTTGGCATAGTTTTTGCCTGTTCAATATCAGCTCTCTCATCAACAAGTGCATCATGTAAATCTGCATCAGAAATGGAATGATCTGCATCATCATATGAAACCTGCAAAGGCTGAGAAGTTGCCTCATTAGGACCAGCACTAGCCTGTCCACCTGTAAAAAGAGGCATCAAAGTATCATACATGTCTTTGGAGCTAACAGATATCTCCTTAGTACATGAAAGCAATGGCTGAATAGCATCTTCCACAAAGACAACATCACGGCTAACCAGAATGCGTTTAGTCTGTGGATGATACAGACGATAGCCTTTACTTTCAGAACTGTACCCAACAAAAATACATTTTACTGCCTTATCATCCAATTTTCTGCGATGTTGTTCAGGCACTAATGCATATGCCAAACAACCAAAAACACGCAGATGAGCAACAGATGGCTTGCGGTCATGCCAAGCCTCATATGGAGTGATAGACTGCAACGCTTTGGTGGGACACCTGTTCAGTACATATGCTGCACACATGACAGCCTCAAGCCAGAAACTATGTGGTAAAGCCTGACTTTTGACCATGCACCTCGCCATCTCCATGAGTGACCTGTTCTTTCGTTCAGCAACTCCATTCTGTTGAGGTGTATACGGCATTGTACACTGGTGTTTTATCCCACGTTCAGCCAGAAATGCATTAAAATCTGAAGACATATATTCCCCCCCTCGATCAGAACGGAGGGTGCCCATTTTACATGCTGACAGATTTTCAGCCAAAACCAAAAACTGTTTGAAGCACATGAACACTTCGGACTTTGCTTTGAGTGGGTATACCCATGCATGCCTGGAAAAATCATCAATGAAAGTCACGAAGTAAAGGTAATTTCCAAAAGAGGGTGTCTGCATAGGACCACAGACATCACTATGTACAAGCTGCAATTTCTGCATAGCCCGAACTGAACCATCTTTTGGAAAGGAAGAATGCTGCATTTTGCCCAAAATACAGCCTTCACAAACATGTTTTCCAGGTGCCTCAAGTTTGGGCAAAGAAGACACCATTTCAGATTTCTGCAGGCGTAACAAACTAGCAAAATTCAGATGACCAAAGCGTGCATGCCAAAGCTTTGCATCTGACATAGCCTGAGAATCATGAACTGCACATGCCGAATCATTCACAGATCTTTCATAGTCTATGAGCTTATACAGCCCACGACATAAAATGCCAGAAGCAATAATCACATCGCCATTTGAGAGATCATGGACTGTACACCTATCATCAACGAATTTCACAACCAAGCCAATCTTGGCTAATGCAGAAACTGATAACAGGTTCTTTTTGATCCCTAGCACAAATAAAGCATCTGACAAAGTGAAAGAACTACCATCAGCAGTAGTCAAAATGATCTTACCAACTCCCATAACAGGATAAGAGGAGTTATTGGCGCATGTGACAGTATTCCCTGTAGGGGCAGGCTCGAGTGAAGAGAAGAAACTGCGCTGCGAGGTAATATGTTTGGTCGCCCCACTGTCAAAGTACCAAACATCTGAGTCTACTGCAGACATGCACTGATCATGAGAAGATGGGTCAAAACTGCAGACAGTAGTAAACGCCCATTCTTCTTCCTGCACAAGATTTGCAGACTCTGTTTTTGGTGTAGAGGCCTCTGCAACAACCATTCCAGCCTCTTTCTTCTTTGCCTCTTTAGCAGCCAGTTTTGGACAGTTCTTTATAATATGATCATTTCCCTTACAGTACTTGCAGAACAATTTCTGCTTTTCTGATTTCTTCTCATCTTTATCCTGGTTCTTCGATTGTGCAGCATTTGCAGATTTCTGCTTACTAGTAGAAGAGCTCCATTTTCCTTTGCCCTTCTGACTAGCCAGGAAAGCTTGATCTGCAACACGCATAATGGACCTGTTCTGCCTGGACTGATCTTCCTGCAACAGAACAGAGACTAATTCCTCAAATGACAAGGCATTCGGATTGCCTTTCATCATCAATCGAAGAGTAGAGGCAAAACTCTGATATGAATCAGGAAGGCCATTCAGAACGGTCTGCACAAGTGAGCTATCTGGTATAACCTCATCAGCAGAAATCAATTGTTCCTTCAGGTCTTTGATCTTTGTAAGAAAACTGTCCATAGAATCACCTTCATTCATGTGCTCACTCTCCAACTGTTTTCGGAGGTAAGCAACACGAGCCTCATTCCTAGCCTGGTACAAAGTGGTAAGTGTATCCCAAGCATCCTTTGCTGTTCTGCAAGAGCGAATGTGAGGGATAATGGCACGTTTGACAGACAAAGCTATCAATGCATGTGCCTGGGCATCTCTGCCATCCCAACGAATCTGCTCTGCAGTAGGTGCAACAGAAACAGCAGCACGAACAGGAATCTGCAGAATATCATCTTCGACACTATCTTCATCAGCTCCAACACCTGTATTTGCAGTACCTGTCGTTACAGGTGTAACAGGACGTCTTTCAACACCCTGCGCAATGTTCCACAATCTTTTTGCAACCAGTACATGTCGCATCATATAAGCCCATAATGGGTAGTTGGTACCATCCAACTTATCCTCAACAGCCAACATACGGAATACATCACTGCTTTCAGCCATGGCCGGTGACTAAAATACCTTGATGCAGAAAATTGACTGTATCTCAAAAAGTTGAACGGAACTGCCCAGACGAGTTCTGCTAGACCTGTAGCAGACTTCGAGACGCTTAAACTGGCGAACAGAAACTGGTATATACCTTTGGCACAAAAGGACGAAATAGCCTGCACAAGCGCTACGATAGTGCGTTCGGAGGCCGAAACGAGCTCAGATCGCGATTTCGGCACCACACAGCAAAGCTGTTTTGATCTAGGAAACACCCTGAGTATGCTCACCAAATTTCATGCGAATCTGAGACTGCAAATGGAGGAGTGTCGACGGCGCCCTAGAAGAAGCAACGACCTGCTCTGATACCAATTGTTGGAGTTAGACGTCTGCGGAAGCACGCGAACAGCACAAGGAAGAAGAAGAAGCTTGGAGCACAACACACAAGACTGAATGTATTACTAGAGAATGTACAAAGATAAGTAGCCCATTAGGGCAATAGGCGTATATACAAGCCGGGGGAAAAAAACCTCCTAAAGAGGGAAAAAAGTGCCCCGGTGGTCCTAGAGTGTTCACACACATCACTACCTAAATATATCAACATGTTTGTATGCATATGCATGTTTGTATGCATATGCATGTGTGTATGCATATGCATGTGCATGTGTATGCATATGCATGTGCATGTGTATGCATATGCATGTGCATGTGTATGCATATGCATGTGTATGCATATGCATGTGTATGCATATGCATGTCTATGCATATGCATATGCATGTGTATGCATATGCATATGCATATGCATGTGTATGCATATGCATATGCATGTGTATGCATATGCATGTGTATGCATATGCATATGCATGTGTATGCATATGCATATGCATATGCATTTGTGTATGCATATGCATGTTTGTATGCATATGCATTGTGTGTATGCATATGCATTGTGTGTATGCATATGCATGTGTGTATACATATGCATGTTTGTATGCATATGCATGTGTGTATGCATATGCATTGTGTGTATGTGCATGTGTATGCATATGCATATGCATGTGTATTTGTGTATGCATATGCTTGTGCATTTGTGTGTATGCATATGCATGTGTATGTGTGTATGTTTATGCATGTGCATTTGTGTGTATGCATATGCATTGTGTGTATGCATATGCATTTGTGTATGCATATGCATTGTGTGTATGCATATGCATTGTGTGTATGCATATGCATTGTGTGTATGCATATGCATTGTGTGTATGCATATGCATGTGTTCATGTGTGTATGTGTGTATGTGTGTATGCATATGCATGTGTGCATGTGTGTATGTGTGTATGGGTATGCATATGCATGTGTATGCATATGCATATGCATGTTTGTATGCATATGCATACACATACACACATACACACATACACACATATGTTTGTATGCATATGCATGTTTGTATGCACATGCATGTTTGTATGCACATGCATGTTTGTATGCACATGCATGTTTGTATGCACATGCATGTTTGTATGCATATGCATATGCATGTGTATGTGTGTATGCATATGCATGTGTGCATGTGTGTATGCATATGCATTGTGTGTATGCATATGCATTGTGTGTATGCATATGCATTTGTGTGTATGCATATGCATTGTGTGTATGCATATGCATATGTGTATGCATATATATATGTGTATGCATATGCATGTTTGTATGCATATGCATGTGTGTATGCATATGCATTGTGTGTATGCATATGCATTGTGTGTATGTATATGCATATGTGTATGCGTATGCATGTTTGTATGCATATGCATGTTTGTATGCATATGCATGTGTGTATGCATATGCATTGTGTGTATGCATATGCCTTTGTGTATGCATATGCATTTGTGTGTGTGCATATGCATTTGTGTATGCATATGCATGTGTGTATGCATATGCATGTGTGTATGCATATGCATGTGCATGTGTGTATGCATATGCATGTGCATGTGTGTATGCATATGCATATGCATGTGTATGCATATGCATGTGTATGCATATGCATGTGTATGCATATGCATGTGTATGCATATGCATGTGTATGCATATGCATGTGTATGCATATGCATGTGTATGCATATGCATATGCATGTGTATGCATATGCAGATGCATGTGTATGCATATCCACATGCATATGCATGTGTATGCATTATATGCATGTGTGTATGCATATGCATGTGTGTATGCATATGCATGTTTGTATGCATATGAATGTGTGTATGCATATGCATTGTGTATGTGTGTATGCATATGCATTTTTGTATGCATATGCATTTTTGTATGCATATGCATTTGTGTATGCATCTGTGTATGCATATGCATATGCATATGCATTTGTCTATGCATATGCATTTGTGTGTATGCATATGCATATGCATATGCATGTGCATGTGCATGTGTATGCATATGCATATGCATATGCATGTGTAGGCATTATATGCATGTGTGTATGCATATGCATGTGTGTATGCATATGCATGTTTGTATGCATATGAATGTGTGTATGCATATGCATTGTGTATGTGTGTATGCATATGCATTGTGTATGTGTGTATGCATATGCATTGTGTATGTGTGTATGCATATGCATTTGTGTATGCATATGCATGTGTGTATGCATATGCATGTGTGTATGTGTGTATGGATATGCATGTGTGTGTTTATACATATGTGAGTGTGTATGTTTATGTATCTCTCTCTCTCTCTCTCTCTCTCTCTCTCTATGTCAGAAAACAAAACAATTACTTACATCGATGTAATTGTTTGAATTGTGGTCGTCAAAGTCCACTTGAGGTTGTCTTTCGTCGAATTTCCAAAGACTTGATCCAAAATCTCTTGCAAAATTAAAGAGAGAAGATATTAGAAAAGCAAAAACATAAAGAAAGAAAAAAGAGTGCTACAGTATGTGCGATATGCTTACCAAAACTTCAGATATAGAAAGATAGAGGTGTGCTTAGATCTAGAGAGAGAGAGGGGGAGGGGGAGAGAGAGAGAGAGGGAGGGGGAGAGAGAGAGAAAGGAATGAGAGAGAGAGAGAAGGAGAGAGAGAGAGAAAGAGAGAAACAGTGACAAACAGAGGTACGTTGCTCACGCGCACAAAGTCGACAGTCGAAGATCTAAGTTCAAAATGCTTGAAATGTCGAATGTTTGCTCCCAGGCCCGGTTAAAAACCGAGCGTCGGTATGAGCATCGGTATAAGCGTCGGTACTTTCAGTTACTTACCAACGTTTATACCGACGCTCATACCGACGCAGTTGTTCCGAGGGTAAGCGGCTTTCCCAAATCTTCTGAGGGTCTTACGATGCCGACGCGGACCGTCGGTATGCCGAACGTCGATATACCCTCGATATGTTGTAGTGTGCTAAATAATGTGAGATAGTCTTTAAATGGGAGTCAGCAAAAGGGACTCCAAGCCCTCATCGAGAGTACTCATTAATCAACTTGGAGTAGAGAATATAATTGGAAATAAAAGTTTGTGGATGAAATTTAATAGATTTTGGATAAAAAATAATTTTAATTGGATGAAATTTAATAGATTTGGATCAAATATAATAGCTTTTTGGATGAAATCTAATAGAATATGGATAGCATTCAAGAGACTAGAACTTCATGAAGGTCCTAACATTAAGGGATGGATCACCGAAAGAGTAGGAAGGATTCTAAAAATGGAAATCAATAAGTGAAATATGAAGCAATCGTCGTTTTGAGAAAACAGATATAGAAGTATCGGGGATATGAGAGCTCAACAAGGGTCACAATTGTGCATAAAATTCCCAATATCAATGAAAAATTGAATACTTGTTGAGAAATATTTTGGGTTACAGAGAAATCTTTGGCCTTCATTGTTTGAGGGTAAAACATTTTGCTGATGTAGCTTTTGATCTACCATTCTATCTATGAAAAAATGAGGGATAAAAGCTGAAGTACAGAAATTCTTAGTGCAAGAGTTGGACATAGTAGGAGATCCATGGAATCAAGATGTAGAAGGCGTTGGGAGGGTGATACTTGTTTTTTGGATGAAATGTTGATTCAAGATCTGGAGGACTCTGAATGTAATAAACAATAAAAAATCTATTCAATATTTCATCAAAGGATAACTTGTATGCCCCCTACTTTGTGAACTACAAGATATCCCACAGATACTAAGTATATTGGCATGCAAACTTGTTCTTTTCAATCAGATGAGATGCAAGAATAGTAAGCCATAAGATCAAACCCATAAGCAATACACATAAAAAAAGAAGATTAATCATCATAGTGGATACAGTTCTTGATACAGATACCTCTCTTCTAACCTCTTAACACACACACACATTGTGTAGTAAAAGTAAAAGGTGATTGGGAGAGTGGAGATAATGACTATTCTCTTTTCAAGTTTAGTATGATGGGTCCTCAAGAAAGTAAGATCATATTCCCATATTCACAAGTTTTGTGGGCTCCGAAACGCATGGTGGAGCTATCATAATTATTCCCATAAAATTAATAGAAAGAGACAAGGTCTTATTTGAATTTTATACACATACACCAGCACATAGGCAAAAGCGGACAGCAGTAAACAAAAAGTAAATAAATAAATCATGAATATTATGATTAATGTGTGCGGTATTGGAGGATAGCTTGCACTCAACTCTTATCCTTTTCTATATGAGGTACCTAAAAGAGGTTGAGGTCCACCATTTTTTATATGAGGTACCTAAAAGAGGTTTAGAAACAATATCATGATGTCATGTCCTTTAATTTTTATATGAGTAGTGAGGCGTGTAATAATTCCCAACCCTTAATATAACATCTTTTCTTGTTATACATATATATGCAATTGCTTTGATTTCTTACTATATGTTCAATATTTTTGTTTTTGCAGGTGCTTATACTTTCTTCAAAACATCACATTCAATATATTACAAGAGAAGCAAGTCCACCCTCATAAAATTTATTGTTTCCAAAGGACTATTGATGTTTTATTGAAGACAATCTCTAAAAATCTGGACAATTTCCTTGAAGTAACAGGTTACAAAAATAACGACATCAAACAGATCTGCCTTCTTATCCCAAACATTATGTACCATATATCTCTAGCATCGATGTCCATTGGTTTGAGTTTAAAGAAGTTAGATAACTCAAGACTTTTTTCATTCTTATAGAGAAAAAATTATGGCCTACGAGGACGCGTGTATTTATATTATATTGAATGCAAGTAGAGTATTGGAGATTTTACCCAATTGTTACTTTATCTTTCTTCCACATATCTTTATAATCTTTATCATCTCCAATCCATGGTACTCAAACCATGGTATGATTCAATTAATATCTGTTTTAGAAAATAATGTTAAATGCCGTGGTCTAATAGAGTCGAAGCTTATTTGTTATTCTTCATTCACATTATTTCAAGTTTTCCAAAGTGGGTTTGTTTACAGTCTTTGTATAGTGTTAACATTTACCACGGAAATGGGAAATTGTACTGCTTATCCTCTCCATCTAAGGACGTATTAGTATTAGCTAGTAGCTTTTTAATGGAAAATATATAAATTTTGTGGCTCATTTCTAATGTTAATTTGAAGGATTTTCGTTCCTCCTTGATCATCAAGTATAATAGTAACTCCTAAATCATTATTGATGTGTATAAAATTATAATCTTTGATGATTAATGATTTCTGAACATACATATAAACTTGTATTTCGAACATTGCAATTAAAATTCGTAATCATGAAGGAATGCACTCTACTGTACTGAGAATGTTGCAGAAATAAAACTCTATTAAAAAGGTTCTTCACATAAATGGGTAATCACAAGATAAGATGACTCAGTCTAGTCACTTAGCAGAAAGGAAGATTTCTAATCCTATTGAAGGTGTATTTGTATACATTTTACCACTATCCAAAATTTAAAAAGCATGCAATTCACAAAGCCATAAGGTTCCCCTGCTCCTATTCACACATAGATTTAGTATTTCAGTTCTAATTACTGATTTGTATCATCAAAATATTTGGATCTACATTTACAGCATTAGCAGGAAGTTTCTCATACTATTTACAAAGATGAAAACACTTCCATCCCTCTTTGAAATGTAAATGGTACAAGAAATGTTCTTGGAACCCATTGATCGAGATGAAGAAAGCACTTCTTTGGGAAATTCTACACAGAGGTACTATCTAAATGAACAGTAGAGCCCACATACTTCTAATAGCACCTTTTGTGTAAGAGATGCGACAAAGAAGAGGAGGGCTTCAACCATTCCTTTTATGCATGTCCGAAGAGTAAGACGCTTTGGCTGTGAAGAATTCCAGAGCTGCATATAAAGAGCTCTTGGCAACAGGCTATCTTGGTTGAGGTGCTCCATGGCTCTTTGGAATGCTATCAGAGGAGAAGCATTGTAGAGGATATGGAAGGAGAGATGTATGACCAACTCGGAAATCTCTATCAAGGAATGTTTTGTTGAGAAATCCCCTACTGTTTTAGGAAAGAGAATTAGAAGCTATAAGAGAGTCTCACCGTGTAGGCATTTGATGATCTTTGTAGTCCAAGGTGATAAGCTAAAGAGGAAATGCATCCTCCACAAAGGGAACAATGTGTTCATTAACCTGCATTGTATGTCCTAATAAATCTCTTGTACATGGATCCCTGCTATTTAAGTTTGAGTCTTGTTCAAGAAAAAAGAAGAAGAAAAGGTCAAAGTTCAAGAAACTTAACCTATCTAGGTTTTATGAACTTTTACCCATTATTCAAAATCAGGAGTTTTGGACCATTGCACTCGGGGCTAATAATATTATTTAAATAGTAGAAACAGATATTTTAAGACTTTCCCTAAATATATTAAATATTGCCGTTAATATTGCTCAACTATCACCGAGTCAACTTGTGTGTATGTGTCTAGTGAATCGGTTGGGTTCTTCACTTTCGGGGTAGGGGTGAGGGTCTGATTCCTTATGGCTGTAGATGCTCCCCATGTCTTCAGAAGGCTAGGATGTATGCCTTTAGTCTTGTTGATCTCGGTTGGCCTTCCAACAATATTCCATGTGTAATCATCCTTTCGACCTATTGTTCCCATTCTCCCCTCTTGCTATAGGGCCATCTTTTCTCGAGCTCTACTCTAGCGGACCTTTGAGTTCTATATCCTGGCAATGTCAGGCACCTAACCCCTGGTTTGTGGCATATGGGAGGTCCCATGGGTGCTATGTCTGCTTTAAGTTGAACTACGTCTCAGACCCAACTTCGTTTTAAAGAGCTATCACCCCGAATTGCACATTGCCTGACTTTTAGTTCATTCATTATAAAAGTCTATATAAAGTTCTATCTTCCATAATACTGTGAAAAGCTCTATCTACCAAATTACCATGAAAAGTTCTATGTTCAAGAATATTATGACAAGTCTTAGTGAAGCAAAGCTATTTTCATGGTGGATTAACATAAACTTAATGTCTGCTTCACTTTGAGAATAGAATCAGAGTATGAATGGGAAATGGTTTGTTGCACTTAAGGCTGAAAGAATTTTTCTTGTCTTAGTTGGAAATTGTAGGTAATTTACACAAAAAACCTTATGTATCAGAACTTATGACCATTCATGTTTGCATCAATGGATGACCCTGGAAATCTCAGGCTATCCAATGATTCAGATAAGATCAATCACATGCTTATAATAACCACATATATTTCTCAAGAGCCCCATGTCACAACACCACACCACCTTTCCATGGTCTCTCTCTTCAGCATTTTGAACCTATTGAAGATTCATTTGAAGCCCAACAAGGTGTACAAGTCTCAATACAAATCTTATTCTATGCTAACAAAATGCTGCACGTTGCAATTTTTAAGTTCCGGTGGAAAAGGAGCTCAGCATCTAAAGGCTGAGTGGAAAGCGACTTAATGTCCTGTTGGAATGTGCACAAGGAGAAACAAAGTGGAAGAATGTGCAGAATACAGTTGTACCACATAACAACAGGAATGTGCAAAAGAGTTGGAGATTCCTTTCACATAGATGTGACGGTGGTTTGTCCGGTGTGAGTTGGACAAGCATCCACCAATGGAGTGTCTTCTTTGTTTCCAACTTTCAAGGGTTGAATGAAAAGCGATTGCCATGTTCTAAGGCGAAAAAAAGTCATGCTTTTTGATGATGAGTGGTTAATATGCTTCTTTTCCCTTTTTTTTTTTTGCTTCAGCCACACTGAAATGTGGATACCACTCTTGATTCTTGAGGGCCACCATGGCCCTTGTATATCAAAAATATTTCAAATTGATGATTATATCATATAGTTCAATTCTTTTTCATTTTATGTTTTCTTTTTTTAATGGAGGTTCAGCCAAAGCCTACTCCCCCAAGCTTTAACTTTGAAATTACAATTGTATAGGTTCAATGGGTACAATACCCGCAGAATCCCCTTTATCCCACAAAAGCAATGGTTAGATTGGTGTGATAAAGTCTTACAACCGCCCCAAAGCAATATCACAGTTGGTTTAGACTCAATACACATGCTTGAAAGCATGGTTTAGATTTCATGTCGGTGGAGAGGATCGAACCCTCCCCCTGCCTCAAGAAGCGAGAGACTCAACTGCCTCACCAGCGCATGCAAACCATTTTATGTTTTTTACACTAATAACATTTTATGGCCCTAAGTAATTGAACAAAGTAATACAACCGTCATCAATCGTCTTTGATTAGATGTATGTTGAGCATAATGGGAAAGCTTCCCCAAAACAACAAAATCAAGCTGGGAAACATGTACAAACATAGCTAAAAAAAGGGGATATGAACGGACACAAACAAACTGCCCAAATATAGCTAAAAATTATCTAGAATATACATTTTGGTGTCACACATCATGAGCATCCACATCACTTTAAATCATGCATAGAGACACTTCTTCTTCTTTTTCTAAGAAAAGCATATCTTTTCTTCTTTTTCTTCTTGAGGAGTATGTTATAGACCATGTTCACAAGCAAGAAGAGGAAAAAGAGTACAAGAAAAGAACATATGATAAATTGCCCCCCTCTTATGGGATCCACTCGTTGATGAGCTTGTTGTTGATAAAGAAAAATTCAATACGGTGTCTAATTAAAAACATTGCATCGGTATGATTGTCGGTATGACCATCGATATTAACATCGATATAAGTGTCGATACTCTCTAGTAAATTATCGACGCTTATACTGACATTCATACTCATGCTCATACCGGTGCCGCTGGTTTTCAATGCTTATACGGACTGTTTATTTTCAACGAGTATACCGACAATTAAATGACCGTCCAAATTGCCTCTGTGGTTTTTCAAACATTTTTAACGGTCATACCGATACCGAGGCATGACAATCGGTATGGACAACATCGGTATACACCTCATATATTGTAGTATTTCTTTTGTCTTGATTCTAGAGATGCTTCACTTCTGAAAATCTTTTTTCCAAAGCAAGTACACTTCTAAATGAGAGAGAGAGATAAAAAATTACATCAGACATGGGGTTGGGTTCATACTCTTCCGAGTGGGATACATAGCAATGTTTTCTACTTGGAACATAACACATGAATTATAACAGTTGGTGGAGATGAAAAAAGAAAAGAAAATAAAATAAAATAAAATCTCCAAAGTTAAAGAGAACCATAATGCAAAAAGTGTGAAACATGAGGGCTCCACTTTTTAATTTAAAAGGTAGAACATTTCACTTCCAAGGTGATAATCTTAAGTTTTGTTTGAGTGTGTGAGGATCTTTTTTTTGTCAAATGAGCTTTAAACTAATAGAAAGGAAATAGAAATGAAAGAAGATTAGAGAGAGGTACAAGAAGGTTGATGAAGTTGATGATCTTTTTGCCCTCTTCATGAAGGATCCACCTACTTTTAAACTTAGCGTTTTACGCAATGAATACTTTGGGATGTTTGAAGGGGGTTTATAATGGGCGAAGACCCAACATATTATTGAAAGCCATATGATATTTTGTATATCTGCATCTAGCACTACAATAGATAAGCACATCTCCACACATTCCAAATAGTGATTATCCATACTTTAACATCCACCCAAGAGTTTCTAATAATGTTCGAGCTTGCGTAACGTAATGGTTTGACGATTTGAGTCTCTGGGAGGAATTCTTGAGTTTAAGTCTTGGCTGCACATAAGATAGGTGCCTCTATCTTATGAGGTTGAGTGTCTGAGTGTGTTTCCAATTCATTGTACTCTCAAAAAAAAAAAATTCCTAATAACTGAAGGGGCAAGGTGAATAGTTCGGCAAGCCCTTTGCAGAGTGCCATTGAAGGCCTAGTATGAGGACAAGTGATGACCAAGTGTTGGATATCGTCACCATCAAGGGAAGCCTTCTGTTTGCCATCGCCAATTCTGAGTTCCGAGGCTGTTTTTGGCAGTCTACATAAGAACACTCTATTTGATGGCAATTGGAAAATTCGATAAGCTCATAGTATGTAGCTCCAGTGTTTTGTAACTCCGCTTTACCTTCGAAATGTGGTTGAATCTAGTGTTAGACTTATCCATGTTGCAACTTTTGTTCTCGTACTTCATATGCATGTAAGTAGAAGCTTTCATTCAAGAGATATTATGTGAATTGAGCTCCTACGCGTTCTTGAATTGAGTTTCATCTGCCTTTTCTAGATGCATGGATCTTTCTTTCGAGTGATTTTTTTGCTTTTCTTCAGAAAAGCTCCATTGCGCTAAAGTCAGATACTTGATGGTGGTGCTTTGTGTGGTGGGCTAATAATAGCGATAGTGACTAAGTAAGAAACATAAAGTGAAAAGCTGGTTGCTTTGGGTAGTCCTTTTCAAGAGTCGTTTTTGGGCAATCCTTTTTGAGTGCCCCTTTCGGACAGTCTAAACTCCATTTTGTAAAACAAGGAGTCCCAACTCCCAGCACTATACTACACTCATGTACTCATAGAGTTGTTCTTTCATCTATTTAAGCAAGAGAGATTAAACTTCCACTAAACTTCCTCTAAGAAAAGCAGTACTATACTTGTATACTCATAGAGTTGTTCTTTCATTTATTCAAAAAAGGAAGATTAAACTTCGGCTAAACTTCCTCTAAAAAAAGTAGTACGACACTCATATACTCATAGAGTTTTTTTTAATATAAAGGAAGTTCGGCAATAGCCTACTCTCCCGGACTTGAATTAAATTAAGAAACAAGGGTACAAAAGAAGGGGACTAGTGCCCACGGGACCCCCCAAATCCCACAAAGCAGGGGAGGCTTGGTTGATTCCTAGGTTGCATTACAAAGAAGGTTGATCACCCTCTCGTCGCCCTCATGCGGGACCCACTTGGGTTTGAGCTTGTTGTTGATCAAAAGGAGGACTTGATGGTGCCTGAAGGGGGGGGATTTCTTACTGTTGACAATCCTCTTGCCAAGTAGGAAAAGAGATTTCTCAATCGTCCACTCCTTGGGAGGGTCGCCGAAGTTGAGAGCACACCGCTCCCGCCAAATTTTCCACAGGACTTCCCCTCTGATTGCGTTCCAGAGAGCCGCAGAGCATCCGATCGCTTCTCCCAAAAGGACTTGTTTCCAGCTAAGCTGTTTCTGAACTCTGATTTTCAGTCCAACCGTCTGCCAGATTCTGTAGGAGTTGGGGCAAGTAAGGAAGATGTGTGGGACATCTTCGATTGCACGGTGGCAGCGTTTGCACCACGGAGGGATCCCACAAATTTTGCTAGCCTTTTGGTTAGTCCAAATTCCTCGATGAAGAATTTGCCATAAGAGGACAGACTTCTTAATCTCTATAAGTGGGTGCCAGATACCCATGAATTTCATGTCCCACCGAAGCCGCGTCCAAGACAGGCACCACTTCTTGTTGAGGCTGATCTGGAGGTCAGCCGTTTCTTTGATGTTCGGGATTTTGAGTAGGCTATTTCCATTGTGCCATTTGAGACCACGCGCGTTCGGAGCATCATGTCCCATGAGCAGGCGAGTTTTGTGGCGCTCCCAAGCGAGGCATCTGCTTTGCAAGGTGTTCCATTCTTCGTAGGAGATGTTTATGCGAGGGTCGATATCCTCGAAGTTGATCCAACTGTTGGTGTCATGTTTCCAGAGGTGTTTCCATTTTTTGAATCCTTTGTTCCATAACTTCTTGGCATTTTGAATGTTCCACGACTCCACACTCCGGATGCCATGTATCGGAAACCAGATAGAGTCATTTTGTCTGATTCCGGCCGCCCACTTCCAGTCTTCACTAATTCTTGTGAAGCTTTTGACTTTATTCCAGCCCTTCCAAAGAGAGCATACGAGACTGGAGCCTTTCGGGAAGACAGGTATCGGGGAGAATAGCAGGGTCATGATGTCAAGGTTCTTCCAGTTCGGGGACCCCGTGAGGGCCAACTCATTTTTGTTTCTGAAGATCAGCTTGGCCCATGAGGCCTCCCTATTGCACCAAGCTTTAATCATCCATTTGGCTGCAAGTTTGTTAGCCATACACCCAATGTCCAGGATGCCAAGCCCCCCGCTATCTCTAGGGCTGGTGCAGATGGCCCATTTGATTTTAGGCACCCCCCTTCTGTTATGATCACCCGTCCAAAGAAAGTTTCTGCAGATGCTATTCAGTTTGGACAGGCCTTGTTCATTCGGTCTCCAGCAAGAAAGGAAATAGATGGTAGACGAGAGGAGGAACGTGTTGATAACCATCGCCCGTCCAGCGAGATTGATTTGCATGCCTCTCCAGTAGTTGAGCTTGTTTTCAAGTTTGGCCAGCACCCAGTTCCATCGCTGCTCCATAGAGACGCCAAATCCCAAGGGGATTCCAAGAAGCCGAAAGATTTGGCCCTGCGGAATGATTTGACAGCCATGAACAATGAGAAGGCCAGGTTGGTGTCCCACGATGGCCCTAAAGGCGGTCTTATTGTGGTTGATCTTGGATCCAGAGGCCTCACAAAAGGTATCAAGGCACCTCCAGAAAGTCTCCAGGCTGGTATTATCATTGTGAACGAACGCATTCATGTCGTCGGCAAACAGTCTCATGATGATTTGGTTGTGGTCGTGAGGTAGTTGGAGGCCTTTGATATTGCCAGCCTCCACATGATGAGCCACAAGTCTGCTCAGCCCCTCAGTGGCGATGGCAAAGAGAAGGGGGGCAAGAGGGCACCCTTGTCTAATAGATCTTTTAAGATGGATCGCCTTCGACAGTTTGCCGTTAACGTTAATTTGGGTCCTTGCGTTGCCGAGAAGGGTCGCGATCATCTTGGTGAATTTCTGACTACATCCGAGGTCTTGGAGCGACTGCAGAATATAGTCCCATTCAAGCCTATCGTAGGCTTTGTCAAAGTCGATCTTGAGGAAGACCACATCTTGATTAGACTCATTTGCAAATTGAATACCTTCCCAAATATCCATAATGGTTTCCAGGATGGACCTGCCTTTGATGAAGCCTTTTTGGTCCTCGCTAAGCCAAGATCTCAGGTGGCACGCAAGTCTGTTGGCAATGACTACGACAATCTTGTACCCTGTTTGGAGCATCTTGTACCACCCAACCTCCACTCCCTGCTCCATGCCCCGATATACTCATAGAGTTGTTCTTTCATCTATCAGGGAGATTAAACTTCCCCTAAACTTCCTTAAAAAAGGCGGGAAAAAAAATATGTCAGCTCGCTTTCAATAGGCAAAAGAAAAAGCAAAAAGCATAAAGAACGACGTACTGTGCCGTCGCGCATTTCAAATCATGTGGAAAAAAAGGGCAAAAGAAAAGCAAACGACTATGTGAAATACTCTAAGAATATAACAATCTGGTGGTGTAGAGAAGTAGAGTCTAAACATAAGTAGCACTTCTGCTTAGACAGGCGTTAAAATGCTCCATGAACACTTATTCTCGCCCATAGTGCATTAGAATTTAAAAATCTGGATCCATACAAATGGCGAAAACGGTATTTTGGAGGTGGTTCGCAGTGGAGACTGATAGAAAAATAGAGAAAGACATAGTCACGTCAAAGAAAAAGCAAAACGCAAAAGCAATGAGGAAGCACATTATCGCATAAATGCAAGAAAAAGCCACAGATTTGAAGTGGGTATTTGGCAAATGCCGAGAATTCATTATCTCTGGAACATATGGAGAGATAGAACTGATAGGCTTTTCTCTCAGAAGCCCAAAGACAAGCTTTATGTTTGTAACCAGGAAGCTTTACAAATGATCCGTTACTGTAAGGATGCAATGCAAGATGCCCCTTGTGATCCCAAAGTTTAGAGTAATATTTGTAAAACACAACATTTTAGGACTTGGAAAAAGTCTGTCCTTGCCCTGTATACTGACAAGAGACTCAAGTTGATGAAATTTTTTGTATACCATATGTAGCATTCTCCCATACCTTGTCTGTGGTAGCTCCCCTTTGGGGCTTGTATTTTATTTCTTTCTCCTAATTCAGTTCTAGTTCTTTCGGAAAAAAAAAAAGAAAACAAAAAGAGCAAGAAATAATGGCATTTCTTTTGTAACCTACTTTTTCCTGCATTAATATTAAATTTCTTGTTCTCACAAAAAAAGTAATGGCATGTCTCTCATTGTCAATCATTAAACAGAAAAGTAAAAGAAAGATGAGAACATGAAATTTTGGCAGTCTTGGCTGTCAAATCTTGATGCTCAAGCATCGAACAAATCACACGTGGCGATTGTCATGCGTATCGTTCTTCTATCGAGACTCCACAGAGCTCAAGGTCCTCCTGTCCACGCGCATGGTGCGAAGCAGAAGAGGCTGTAACCTACCATACATGGAAACCCTATAAAAGGCATTAGCAAACAGAATACTAACATATCTGATGAACCTCCTATAGCCACAATATCATGCAGAGACTGAAGAATGAAATCCCACTCTATCTTATCATAAGCTTGATCAAACTCCACTTTGAAGAAGTGGTAGTCTTGATTTCTTTCACTAGCAAGGTCTAACCTTTCCTATTAATTACAACACTACATTCACCCTAATACCGTATAGGTATTAGCATAGCACCTTAAAGGCCCGGAGGGAAGACCATTAAGGTCTTGTGCATTTCCCTAAATAAAAAAGGCGCTAAATAACGTTAAGGTAAACTAAGCGCTAAAGAAACAATTGGTTACCTCTTGCTCATTATTAGATCTCTTCTGATTAGTAGTAGAAGGAATTTCTTCTTCAATATTATTATTATTGGGATGGACATTTTCTTTATCATCTTCCTCAATATCTTCAATAAAAGGGTTATGAACTTCTTCCAAAAGGACATCAAAAGGATTAACTAACTTACCTCCTTTTCTTTAACTTGTGTTGGGGTATTCTTCCTACCAAAGAGTTGATTATTCTAAGGAGGTTCATAGTTGGAATCCTTCTTTAAGGGTTCTTCCTCTCTAGTTGAACCTTCATTAGCACCATCACAATTGTAAGGGTTAATCAAAGGGCAATCTTTAATCAAGTGGCCTTGCTAATAGCACTTAAAACAAGCATTAGGTAAGTTTATGTACAACAATTTTTAATCATGAAGAAGAAAACCATCAGAACCCTTAATCAAAAGGTTGGTTTAAATTGGTTCAAAGACATCCACCTTAATCATCAATTGGGGATCCCATTTGGGATTAATACAACCCCACCTTGACTTTTGGCCTCGCACTTTTCCAAGGATGCCCCTAGTTTATCAATCTTAGGATAGAAGTCCATAGGTATATCAGGGAAATCTACCCAAATAGGGATTTTTGTCAATTTGGACCCTTCAAGTTGAAAGCAACATACCATCAAAAGAAGGATATCGGAGTATTTTTTTTATGATCGAGTGCCCCTCAAAGTTGAATTTGAATGCACTTTTGGAATCTTCAAAGAAAAACATATGGTAGCGATTAGGTAGGTATTGGATTTGCTTCACAAACCAAATTGATCTCTTTAGCAGAGAACCTTTCCCTGACATATTGATAGTGAACCTCAACGTGCTTCCTGCAAGCATGAAACATAGGGTTCCTCACAACTTCCAATGCACTCTAACTATCAATAAAGATGGTGATGGAAGAAGACTCACCAACACCTATGAGCCACACACACTTAAGAATTTGTATGAAAGCTTCTGTATACTCAATGTCACAACTAGAAGTAGCCACATTAAGCTGCTTCTTGCTCAACCAAGATATGCATGAGCTACCAAGCATGAAGCAAATTACATTGGTGGATATAGGAGTGTCATATGCGTGGTTGTGCCAGCCAGATTCAAAAAAACAAGATCTATTTTGTTTCTTCACATAAGGTTATAGCTTAACTTTTTAAGGCAAATCAAAGCAAATAAATTCAATCTAACATGCACGATTGAGATAAATCACGACAACCAAAAGGGATCGAACAAGAAAAGAATTCTCTCTATCTCATGACAAAGATGATAAGCCTAGCAAGGTCATCATGAGACTGCTAGAGCTTTGATACCAATGCAAGAGAATGAAGATTACGACCACCACCACGTGCTAGAGAGATGACCCTCCTCCCAATCATATGCCTCTGTATATAGCTCTCTCCAATGGACTGCCTTCTTGGATAGGTGGATACTAACCATCCAAGTGTTAGCCATCTAACTACATGTGCGCCAAGTGTCCCACTTAACTTGAGTTAACTCTCGCGGGCACTTCTACAAGGCTCTAGATCTCTTTGGGCAAAATACCCTCCCCATCTATCCCTGGGATTGAACCCAAGACCTCCTCCTTCACACCCTTGAGACTCAACAACGAAGCTAAGTGCATCGCTTGTTTACAACAGTACATGAACTATTATGTAAGTCTAGTCTCAAGATCTTTGATCATACACACGTGTGACCAAACCGTGTCTGATTTCATGTTTCTGAACCAGCCTGATCCTTAGATCATAGAATTACTTTATTACACATATATACATACATACATACATACATACATGCATACATGCATACATACATACATACATACATACATACATATATACATACATACATACATACATATTTACATACATACATATAGACATACACACATACATACAGACACACATACATACATACATACACACACACATACATGGATACACACATACATGCATGCATACATACATACACACACAAACATTTCTACATACATACATATAGACACACATCCATACATACATACAAACATGTTGGAGTTAGATGTCTCCGGAAGCATGCGAACATCACAAGGAAGAAGAAGAAGAAGCTTGACACAATTCCAAAATGTATTACCACTAGAACGTACAAAGATAAGTAGCCCATTAGGGCAATAGGCATATATACAATCCGAGGGAAAAAAACCTCTTAAAGAGGGAAAAAAGTGCCCCGGTGGTCCTAGTGTGTTCACACACATCACTACCTAAATATATCAACAAATCCCCCCTGGGAGTGTTGCGGTGAACAAGGAGCTGGCACTCATGTATAAGGAAGTGCCAAGCTATGTGGAAATCACTCCACAAAAGGAAGTAAGCCCAAACCTCTGCGAAAAGCTTCAAATTTCTCCCTAAGCAGAGCCTTCATGAAAAGGCCTGCAATGTTCTCTTACGTGGGCACATATGCCAAGCTGGTCTCCCCAGCAGAGAACCTCTCCCTGACATAATGATAATGCACCTCAATGTGTTTAGTGCAAACATGGAACACAGTGTTCCTCGCAACTGCCAACGCACTCTGATTGTCAGTGAAGATGGTGGTGGCAGAAGACCGACCAACACCCAAATCATCCATAAGACATCTTAGCCACACACACTCAACAATCACTATGAAAGCTGCCCTATACTCAGCCTCACAACTAGAACTGGCCACACTAGGCTGCTTCTTGCTCAACCAAGATATACATGAGCTACCAAGAATGAAGCAAAAGCCACTAGTGGACACACGAGTGCCATAGCAACTAGCCCAATCAGAGTCAAAAAAAGCATGAAAATCTAGCGGTATTGATCCCCCCTTGGGATAAAACAACCCAAGTAACCGAGTACCACTCAAGTAGCAAAAGATGCACTTAACTGCTTGCCAATGCATGAATCCTAGGCAATGCATAAACCTGCTCATCTGTGAGACAACAAACTGAATATCTGGCCGAGTAATGCATAAGTAAATCAAGCATCCAACAGCCTGTTGATAGAGAACAACATCGAATGCATCTCCAGCATCATGAAGACTCAGTTGTAAACCTGTCTCCATAGAAGTAGCAATAGGTTTATAGTCTTCAAGGCCAAAACGCTGCAATAATGTGTCAATATATTTCGTTTGACACAAAGCCAATCCACAATCAACGTGCATAAACTGAATGTCCAAATAATAATGCAAATGCCCCAAATCAGACATCTCAAATGAGGCATGTAAATCAGCCTTGAAATCAGCAATATGCTTCTCATCAGGACTAGTGAGTAGCATGTTTTCATCACACACCACAATGATCAGAAGTACATCATTATCATGGTTGACATATAAGGAACTTTCAGTTGGACTGTTCTCAAGACCATGTGCAATCAGATAGGCATGTATCTTTTCATACCAAGCACGTGGTGCTTGCTTTAAACCATATAATGCCTTCTTTAACCTGCACACCTCGTTTTCATGCCCTTTCTGCACAAAGCCACAGGGATGAAAAACATACACTTCTTCATGCAAGTTACCATTCAGAAATGTTGTTTTAATGTCCAACTGATGTACATTCCAACCATGATGAGCTGCAAGTGCACAGATGCTACAAACAGTAGTCATTCGGCAACTAGGAGCAAAGGTTTCATCAAAATCAATGCCTCGTTTCTGTGCATAACCCTTTGCAACAACCCTAGCCTTATACCTTTCAACTGTACCATCAGGTTTACGCTTCAACTTGTATACCCACTTAGTGCCAATGGCCTTCATGCGAGGAGGGAAGTCACATAAAGACCAATTACCATTCTTCATTATAGCAGATTTTCTTAATTTTGTGCTTCATCAAACAAAACAGGCTCAGTCTCATTAGAGAGACTAGATGCAGTCATAACATGGCAAGCTGATGAAAAAGAGGCACTATAAGAGCATGATCAAGTATGATATGACAGAGGTGTATCTAATTTTTTATCACGCAAAGTCTGCACCAGCTATTTTGGCATAGTTTTTGCCTCCTCAATATCAGCTCTCTTATCAACAAGTGCATCATGTAAATTTGCATCAGAAATGGGATGATCTGCATCATCACATGAAACCTGCAAAGGTTGAGAAGTTTCCTCATTAGGACCATCACTAGACTATCCACATGTAAAAAGAGGCAGCAAAGTAGCATACATGTCTTTGGAGCTAACAGATGTCTCCTTAGTACATGAAAGCAATGGTCGAATAACATCTTTCACAAAAACAACATCACGGCTAACCAGAATGCATTTAGTTTGTGGATTATACAGATGATAGCCTTTACTTTCAGAATTGTACCAAACAAAAATACATTTTATTTTTTTATAATTCAATTTTTTGCGATGTTGTTCAGGCACTAATGCATATGCCAAACAACCAAAAACACGAAGATGAGCAACTGATGGCTTGCGATCATGCGAAGCCTCCTGTGGAGTGATAGACTATAGCACTTTAGTGGGACACCTGTTAAGCACATATGTTGCACACATGACAGCCTCAAGCTAGAAACTATGTGGTAAAGCTTGATTTTTGACCATACACCTTGCCATCTCCATGAGTGATTTGTTCTTTTGTTCAGCAACTCAATTCTCTTGAGGTGTATACGGCACTGTACACTGGTGTTTTATCCCACATTTAGCCAGAACTGCATTAAAATCAAAAGACATATATTCCCCCCCTCGATCAGAATGGAGGGTGTCCATTTTTACATGCTAACAGATTTTCAGCCAAAATCAAAAACTGTTTGAAGCACATGAATACTTTGGATTTTGCCTTTTAATGGATATACCCATGCATGCCTAGAAAAATCATTGATGAAAGTCACGAAGTAAAGATAATTTCCAAAAGAAGGTGTCTGCATAGGACCACAGACATCACTATGTACAAGCTATAATTTTTTAGTAGCCTGAACTGAACCATCTTTGGGAAAGGAGGAATGTGGTATTTTGCCCAAAATACAGCCTTCACAAACATGTTTTCCAGGTTCCTCAAGTTTGGGCAAAGAGGACACCATTTCAAATTTCTGTAGGCGTAGCAAACTAGCAAAATTCAAATGACCAAAGCGTCTTACAAAACAATTGCTACTTTTTTTATTTCTTTTCATCTTTGTCTTCCCTTTTCGATTTGTGTAGAATTAACAGATTTTTGCCTACTAGTAGAAGAGCTTCATTTTCCATTGCCCTTCTGACTAGCCAAGAAAGCTTGATCTACAACATGCATAATGGACCTGTTCTGCCTGGATTGATCTTCCTGCAACAAAACAGAGGGTAACTCCTCAAATGACAAGGCATTTGGATTGCCTTTGATCATCAACCGAAGAGTAGAAGCAAAACTCTGATATGAATCAGGAAGACCATTCAGAACGGTTTGCATAAGTGAGCTATCTGGTATAACCTTATCAACAGAAACCAATTGTTCCTTCAAGTCCTTGATCTTTGTTAGAAAACTATCCATAGAATCACCTTCATTCATGTGCTCACTCTCCAACTGTTTTCGGAGGTAAGCAACACGAGCCTCATTCCTAGCTTGGTACAATGTGGTAAGTGTATCCCAAGCATCCTTAGCTGTTCTACAAGAGCGAATGTGAGGAATAATGGAACATTTGATAGACAAAGCTATCAATGCATGTGCCTGGGCATCTCTACCATACCAACAAATTTTCTCTATAGTAGGTGCAATAGAAACTGCAACACGAATAGGAATGCAAAATATCATCATCTTCGACACCTTTTGCATCAGCTTCAGTACCTGCAGTTGTAACAGTTGCAGGTGTTATAGGACAGCAACACGAACAGGAATGCAAAATATCATCATCTTCGACACCTTTTGCATCAGCTTCAGTACCTGCAGTTGTAACAGTTGCAGTCCTTACCATCCAACTTATCCTCGATTGCCAACATACGAAATATATCACTGCTTTCAGCCATGGCCGGTGACTAAAGTACCTTGATGCAAAAAATTGACTCTATCTCAAAAAGTTGAACAAAACTGTCAAGACGAATTCTGCTAAACTTGTAACAGACTTCGAGAAACGTATACTAGCGAACCGAAACTGGTATATACCTTTGGCACAAAAAGATGAAATAGCCTGCACGAGTGCTACGATAGTGCGTTCGGAGGTCGAAACGAGCTCAGATCGCGATTTTGGCACCACAAAGCGAAGCAATTTTGATCTCGAAAACACGCTAAGTATGCTCACCAAAATTCATGCAATTCTGAGATTGCAACCAAAAAGGTGTCGACGACGCCTGGATGAAGTGGCGACCTTCTGTGATGATACCAATTGTTGCCTCCTAAAGAGGGAAAAAAGTGCCCTGGTTGTCCTAGTGTGTTCACACACATCACTACCTAAATATATCAACAAAACATACATACATACATACATACATACATGCATTTGAAAATACATATAGATATACACACATAATAACATAGGTTAATTTGAATATATATATATATATATATATATATATATATATATATATATGAAGATTGAGGTTCCATGTACATAGATATAAATGACCATCAAATTGCAAGGAAAGTTTGACAACCATTCATTTATAATAATCCTTGAAATTGAGAGAGATATAGAAAGTGGTACTTTTTTTCTCCATTCATCATTTAAGTGATGGGTTGGGTCACCTAAGCGATGTTTTTATCCTCCACATAAAAGATAGATTGTCACTTAAGCAATTTCTTTGGAGCTTTGCTTAAGTGAAAATCTATCTTTTATATGATGGCTTGTCATTAATGTGATTTTAAAGTTTCCTTTCACCTCAACATCTTATAAATGACACATTAATGACAAGCCATCATATAAAAGATAGATCTTATAAATGACACATTCACATCATTGAGAAAGTCGATCACCACATAATGTATGTTGTTTGATATATTTTAGTAGTGATGTGTGTGAACACACTTAGGACCACTGGAGAACCTTCCTCAAACATGGGACCACAAAATCCATGGGTACCACAGCTTCCAATCCATACACCAATTGGAATGGTGTCATACATGTTGTCACTTTGAACGCTGTTCGGAACGACCATAATGCTGAATCCAGTAACAAATCCCAATTTTTTTAATTATCATGCACTAACTTTTTAAGAATACGCATTAAAGTTTTGTTGGTAGTTTTTGCTTGACCATTTGCATGTGGGTGATATGCTGTAGACTTTTTATGCATAATCAAATGAGTTCTTGTTAATTCTGAAATCACTTCATTGAGAAAGTGAGCACCTACTCCAGTTTCTGCTGCGTAGGAATTTCCAGACTTTGTTCAAACATTCAATGCACTTGTGCACCTTCCAATGCATCTCTTGGAACTAACTCACTTCAATTCTCCACTACTTCATCATCCTTTGCTAACACACCTTCCACATCAACTTCTAAAACTGGTACAACAGTTGGGTTTGCTTTTAGAAATTCTTCCTCCTCATCATCTTCTATCTCATCCGCCAAACTAATAGTCTCAGCCATCAATGGTTTCTCCTGTACCGACATGTTTCTTCTACCTTTCATGGGAATTGTCACCTGCTTTTTTTTCTTTTGTAATCATCACCACATTCAATCCCGGTCCTGCTTAACTTTAGCCAACCTTAACCAAGGTCTTCCTAACAACATTTAAGACAAATATGCAGACTCGGACATTCTAATCACCACAAAGTTTACCATGAATGACATTCCTCAAATTATGATTTTTTGCTGCTTCAGAATGCCAAATGGTTGAACTCTAGTTTGATCCACCATTTTTACTTGAAAAGGCGCTAGAGCCAAAGCCCCTTTTCCCATTTCTTTAAAAATATTCTCAGGTAATATATTCATTCTTGAGCCACCATCAAGCAACACTTCATCAAATCGCCTTTCATTATATTGTAGGTGAATTACTGGCAAAAAAAAAAATCTACATCAACTAGATCAATATTATTAGCTGATGTTGATGGTATCTACCTAGTTGCTCACTCTAACTCCTCTCCAACAAGCTTCTTCAATAACTTCTCTCTAAAAGCTGGTACCAAAGATAATAACTGATCTAAGGAAAATTGTAAAGGAGAGTTAATGATTACCTCAAACCAGTCATTGTCTAGATCTTGCTTGGACTAAGTCTTATCCTCCTTCTTCATTTTTTTGTACAAAGACTGCATCATTCTCTTCCTGAGATGAACTTGCAAATTGCACCTTTTTTTGGTGATCCTGCTGGATCCATTTTTGAACTTTGTCTGTTATATGTCTTTGTTCCTGCCAATCGATGGGATCTTTATTTTTTGACCTTATAACTGCCAATACATCCACTTCTTTAGCCTTTCCACATTGCTTGCAATCACAATTCCACTGATTTTCATGATTAAGATGCAAGCTTCCTTATGTACTGGCACCTACATCATTATGAAACTCCTTATTTGATAATTATATCACTATAGCATTGGCCTGAGTAGCCTACTAAGCCTGTTGTTGTTGTTGCCCCTATTGATTATTTTGATTATATCTAACTCTAGATCTATGTCTTCACAGCCATCTGTCGTATTCATCCCATGAGGTCACTCGATTGGACAAAAACACATCTTTGAGATTGCAGAAAAAGGCGGATCGACTACTATAGCAAACGAACCCATGATGCTTGGATTAGCAGGCATTCGAGCTATCCAGTCTATCCTATGTTGACAATTTCATGGAATACATCAAAACAATTTTGAATATCTTGCTTACAAAGGTTAATGTGGAATTGAACACACGACATCTCTATCAAGCAATGGTCGTGGAATCCATTCGAACAAAAATGCCTTCCTCATTGTTGTGAATCCATTTCCAGATCCAACTACTTGGAATACTTCGAAAACAAAAATTGTGGAAAGACATGACTTATTAGTGATGGAACTATGGCTAATGAGTCTTGAACCATCCATCTTATACAGAAACCACCTGCTCTATCCATGTTGCCGAGCAATCATAGAGTCAAATATTTGTTTTCTTTTAATCTAAATTTATTGATTTCTACTCTATGCGTGCTATCACCTTTAGAATTTTTGAAGATAAAGCACTAAAAGTGCCAATTCACCTGATGTATGGGTTCTGGGATTCAAACTCATGAACAAGCAAAACAAAAGTTTGACTACAACTCTTTACATATAGGAGTGTTCAACCTGATATGTGCATCAAGCAAAGACAAGCATCGGACCACTTGTCCATCGAGGAGAGAGGCTCTATATGCATCCAATGCAATAGATAAAGGCATCATCCTCTTGTCTTCAAAGAAGAGGACATGAGGAAGCAAAGATCTTCAAGAAGAAGTATTTGTTTCTTCTCATAGACCAATGCATGGACGTAGCACAAATTGGAAATAAGTATTTTCCAGTTGATGATTGCTTTCAATTCATGTTTGATCTTGTTTTCATTACCTTGCACTTCATCTTGAGAGAAATTTGAAGTAGGGCAAATACTTCCATATATTATGTTTAAATCTAGTCGTAAGGTGATGAAGGTAGCTTATCATTTCAAGCATGGGAAGCATTAGAAGCACTTGGTGCATAACATGGAAACATGAGTTCATGCACTCAAGTTTGTGCACATGCATGGTTATATCTTTTTGAAAGGTAACAAGTAGAATTTTTGTGCATGGAGGCATGGAGGCATGGATGCATGCATAGCAAGCTCAAGAACTTCTTGAATTAAGGTTAGGGCATAAAAAAGGATAAAATTAGGTTAAAGAATGTAAACATCTTCTGGATATATATGTTTATTCAAGAACTTTATCTAGAAAATAACCTTCTAGCATACTAAAGTCTAGAAAAGGGTGGGATGCTTAACCCTAAAGGTAGTTGAGGGGAACATTGGGTACATAGGGAATGCATTGGAGTTCAAGAGAAGAATGCGAGCATTATGCGACTCTTACCTGTGTCTTGTCCACTTACAGTGGAAGTAAGTATAAATTTTACATATAAATTGAAATACATATTTTATGTTTTATTTACATTATTTTTTTATTTTTGTAGTGAGCATGATGAGAGGGATAAAAAATGCGTACTTAGTTCACTTGAGACAGATTTTGGGATAGGATAGTCGCATAAGTGGTGTCTAAAAGAGATGCGGACACTTATGGCTCATCGTCGTGATAATGCACTGTATGCATTGCTTTTATGTATATATCTGTGGATATGAGTATGTGTGTTTATGTATGTATGTATGTATATGAGAGAGAGAGAGAAAAGATTGAGACTAGAGGTACAAATACACGCATAGAGACACATATACATCATACATGCACATTTACACACATATACACATACATGCACATTTATACATGCACATTGATACATGCACATTTATACATGCACATTTATACATACACACATACATGCACATTTTTACACACACATACACATGCATGCAGTTACACACATATAATGAATACACACATAGACACATACACATACTCACATACACATACACATACATAATCAAAGGTACACACACATAGACTCACATAATCATATTTACATGCGTATATACATATACACATGCATACACACATATAGATACACATACATACACACGCATGCATATGCACATATAGATACACATACATACATACACATGCATATATATATATATATATATATATATATATATATATATATATATATATATATATATATATATATATATATATATATATATATATATATATATACATATATATATATATGTATATACATATATATATATATAATAAATATATAAATTACAGTATATATATCTCATTTTATAACAATACATATATACATATATATATATATATATATATATATATATATATATATATATATATATATATATATATATATATATATATATATATATATATATATATATATATATATATATATATCCTATTTCAAAAACCCTAATTTCAAAAATCCTAATTTGAAAAGACTAATTTTGATACTAGGGTTTTAAAACCCCTAATTTCTAAACTCTAATTCAGCCTTTTAGCCATATGGTTGAAGTATATGTACACATGGCATCTATTCTTCTGACGTCCTACTATAGAGATGTCTCGCCTCCCAACCTTATGCCTCTATATATAGCTACTCGAATCAATGAGGATCATAATAATATATATAAAGATATATACACATCATGTAGGTACACATACATAAATATCAAATGGAATAGATACATTATGCATCACACGTACATGCCTAAATGCACACATAAGTATATATACATGCATACATATTTACATGTACAAATTTACACATATACATATATACATGTACACCACATATACATGCCTACATGCACACATGTATACTTATACATGCATACACAATTATAAACACTTGCATATATTACATGAATACATGAATATTTTACACAAATGCATATGCATATATGCATACTAACACATGTATACACATATCACACACATGCACACACATACATATACATGAAACACATATATATGCATACTCACGCATGTATACATATAATACACATGAGTACACACACATATGCATACATACATGAGAAAAATTTGCTCCTCGAAGATAAAGCTATATATAAAATAATTTGGCATACCCTAGAGCTTCATGTTCTAACTTAAAAGAACATGATTTCATCTCTCTACTAGGATTCATCGATATTCAAGTTGAATAAAGAATCTATTATCTGATATCCATTCAGAAGCTTCAAGTTATTGATCGATAACTAGAGTAGAATTTACTATCTAATCTGCTAATATGTTTTCATTATTGCCATCATTTGGTAAGACATCAATATAGTCTCATCTTCATTATCCTTATTGATTTCATTTATTTCTTCTATTCTTAAATCTGTGTTGTCACATAATCTATTGATGGATTGATATCGATTTTTGGTAATTCCTCTTCATCATCAGTAGAATAAGCATGTAGAGTATTATCCTCTTCATCAAAAAGATTAGTATCATTATCACATATAATGATTCTAATTTCTCTTTCAGATGTTGATGTATCAGTATCTTATGGTGAATCATCAAGAGGACTTTCTTCAATCTCTCTAACAATAAACTGTTCAAATAATGACCTACCTCTAGGTTGAACATGAATGACTTGCCACCAAGGGTGAGCATCTGGGTTTTTATAAAAAATTATTGTTCAATATGCCTAAGAAGAATATATGGTTCTTTAGTAGATCGCATTACCTTGGAAGAATCACTTGCCCAGAACCCAGATAATTCCTTTCTTAATGTGGAATTACTACCTTTATACTCGGCTCGAAAACAGTCAACCTTCAAAATGACCTATCAAAATATATAAAAACAAAAACCCATTATTAGGTGCTTAAAAAAATAACTAACTCTATCATAAAAAAAATAAACTTTTTTCTACCTGTTTGAATGTACGAAATGATATTTCATAGATACCAACAACAATTCTCACGTGACCAAGTTCGCCATCTATAAGGTTCATGTCTTTTGAGCTAGCATGTGATAGTTGCTTGAAACAACAATACTAGAATCCTCTGTTTTACGTAAAGAATCAATGGATTTGATTCTAATATGCTGTCCAAAAGCCCGCATATTAGTGAACATTCGAGCGTGCAAATGAAATTAAATTAGTAAAGTGAAACTAATATACATATATTAAAAAAACAAAATATTATTAATATAAAATTACCTTTCGTTCACAACATATCATCAACTCTTTGTGCTCATCTGAGATTTCTTCATTATTTGCGTTGGCACGCTGCAAATGACTATATAGCCAATCCATAAAGAAGATATATTTGTAATCTCATTATTATCGAGATTACGTCTATATCTTTTGTTTCATCGCCTTTTACTTCGGAGATTTTGAAGTTCATGTTCGTACTCGCTAAGGAATGCTTGCATGCATTCGTTATTATATGCTACAAAAGTAGAAACATCATTTTTTTCTTGGAATGTAAATAAAAATGGAACTCCCTTACCTGATAATACCTCATCTATTATTTTTGAAGAAGACTCGTCCATGCATGTGGAGCTTCTTCATGAACTCTTTCAAAATACTCACTAACATAATACATGCACTCTTCAAGCATCCAACTCGCCATGGATCCTTTTGGTTTTGCTCTTTATCGCACATAACCTTTTCATATTCCCATAAATCGATCGACCCAAAACATCCATCGAGTGTTGACAACACCTGCAATCTCTATTTCATCTACAAAATGGATTAATCAATGAACCTAAATATCAAAAAATGAAGTACGAAGCTCTTTCTCCATCAAACATAGTAGCTCTTTGCATTCACGTTTTTTGTGGGATCGAGTTTTTGTCAATATCTTTTGATGTAATCCACCTATACATATCATAAAAAAATTTATAAAGAAGTTAATTCAAAAATAAAAGATATCAAATATTCATATATATTAAATGTAAAAGTATGATAATTACCTTATAAGCGATCCAAGACAATAGATCACATCTCATACTCCTTTCGTTGTACATCCATCAATAAGCAAAGGTAAAATATGTTTCAAAAAGTTATGCCAGTCATGGGTCTTTAACCCAGATAAACTCTTATCATCCATAGTAAACATGTTTTGGAAAGATGCTCCATATCATGTAGATTCTGAATCAATTGAATCTTATTATTGATAGTCTGTATCTCTTTTGTTGTAAGCACCCAAGGAGCAGGTGCATAAGTTGTTTCTTGTCAATGTCTATCAAAAATTGGCCATAACTTTGGTTTCGAGTTTTGATCTTTCAAATCATTCCTTGATGCTATGGTATCTTTTAGTCCAAGAAGATGATGCCATAGTGAATAACCAATATTCTTGAATAGATGCATAGGATCAAGAAGATGACATACTTTTAACTCTTTCCAATACTCCAAACAATACCATATTGATATGTTCTCTAGGAGTGCCAATTTTCCTTTACCTCTCTTCACATACTCATTATCTTCATCATCACTGCAGATTTCTCATTCTGGATCTATCAAAGGTCCATCTGTCCATTTTTTATATCAATCCATAGGTGTCATAGGTTTTGGACACTAACCTGTTTCAAACTTTCCATTAAAATGTATCGCTTTTCTTTTAGATCTTAATGGATGATCATCAGGCAAGAATCGTCGATGTCAAAGATAAATATTTTTGTTGAGATTCTTACTATAGATTGATCTCAATCAATCACCACAATATGGGCAAGCTTTATAACCCTTAGTAGATATTCTTGCATCATGAAAATGATAAAAATATAATTAGATTAAATCACATTTGTTTGTATGCATATTGAACAAAAATATTACATCAATACTTGAACAAACACCATATCCTGGAAAATCGAGAATAGTCCAAGCCACAATACCACGAACCGTAATATGTCTTTCATTGATGCTTTTCAATACATCAATGACATTACCTCTGCATAGCTCTTGGAGATCGTCAATGAGAGGAGCAAGACATATATTCATATCTTTAACTTGTCTTTTTCCTAGGATTAAGAATGAAAGCATTAAATGTTCCTTTTTAATGCTAAGATATGGTGGAAGACTGTAGTTTATGACTACCACTAGCCATGTTGACCATTTATTGGATTTCATGGAGAATGGATTAACCCCATCTAATGCAACTCCTAACTTTAGATTCTGTGGATTTTGTGCAAATTCAGTCCATGTAGAATCAATATGCTGAAAAGCAACACTATCATGAGGAATTCTGATTATTCCATCAGTACTTTTATGATCATGTCCCCATGTCAAAAGCTTTGATAATTCGGGGCTTTGAAACATATGTTTAATATGTGGAGCCAATGGAAAATGTCTCAATACCTTTTTTGGGATTTTAGCTTCTTCGTCCTTATATCAAGGAGATTGACATTTGGGACATGTCAAAGAGCTTACATATTCACCTCCATATAAAATACAATCGTTAGGACATGCATGTATACATTGATAATCTATACCAAGATTGTTGATTATCTTCTTCATTTCATCATGTGAGGTAGGAAGAATATTCTCACTTGGTAAAAAATTTTCAGATAATAACCTGTAAGTTCATCAAAAAAGACATATTAATAAAATAAATAAATATATATATATGTATATATATGCATATAATTTTATATATGTGTATGCTTATGTGTATGTGTATGTGTATGTGGATGTGTATATGCATGTGCATGTGTATACGTATGCGTATGTGTATATGTATGTATGTGTGTATATGTGTTTTATAGGTGTATATGTATGTTTCGATGATTTTGGAAAATGGATGAATAATTATAAAGGATGGGCCGACATGAAGTGTTCATTAAATGCATGTTCTTGTTCTTACCGTAGCTAAGGTAAAAACAAAAACCTACACTGAATGAACACTTCATGTTTGCCCATCCTTTAAAGTTATTCTTCCATCCTTCAAATTCTTCGAGGTAAATTTACTTCTCCTATTTTTCAAATGACTTAATACCTCCATAGCTAACTCATACTTAATATTTGTATGCAAAGTTCATAAAAGAGTTAGCAATGCAAGTATTAAATTGACTAGAATAGGAGAAGCAGATGTGTCAGGAAGATTCTAAAGATTGGGCGGACAATTATAAAGGTTAGATGGACAAAATATCTTCATTCAATATAGGTATCTATAATTTGACTTTACTCTCATAACATGTGTATATGTATGTTTATGTGTATATATATGTGTATGTATGTATGTGTATGTATGCATGTGTAGCTGTGTATATTTGATTTCATTTCTAATTTTCTTTTTGTTTACTGTGGTTTGTTGACTTTCATATAGATATCTAGACCACTGAAGTGTCTGGTTGTCTCCCATTTTATAGTCAATCTATTACCTACCTTGCTAACTAAGGCTTACATATTTGTTTACAAATATAAAATATTAGTTAGCTATGGAGGTATAAGTTCATTTGGAAAATAGGAGGACCAAATTTATCTTGAAGCTTTTGAAAGATGCATGAATAGTTTTAAAGGATGGGCGGACAGAAAGTGTCCATTCAATGCAAGTTCTTGTTCTTACCTTAGCTAAAATAAGAATAAAAACCTGCATTGAATGGATGCTTTCTTTTCGGCCATCCTTTAAAATTATTTCTCCATCCTTCAAAATCTTCAAGATAAATTTAGTCCTCCCATTTACCCAACAACCTAATACCTCCATAGCTAACTGATACTTAATATTTGTATGCAAAGTTCTTAAAAACTTTTGCAGCACAGGTATTAGGTCGACTAGAATAGGAGAAACAGACGTGTCAAGAAGATTCTAAAGGTTGGGTGGACAATTCTAAAGGCTAGATGGACAAAACATCTTCATTTGATACCAGTATGTATAATTTGACCTTACTCTCATAACATGTGTATGTGTGAATGTGTATGTATGTTTATATGTGTGTATGCATTCATGTATAATTATGTGTATGTTTGCATATGCATGGATTTATATGTATATATTTATGGATGTATATATATATAAATAGATAGAAAATTGAAAATTATACCTTAATAGTACCGAAACAGATACATTACTCCATCCAAAACAATTTTGAAGGTTGAGAATAAGTAAGCTCGCACTTAGTCGTGTCAAACGACTTCCTTCATATACATGCTTTAGACATTCCTCTCGAAGATATTTCTCATTTTTAGAAATATCAATGCTCTCACTGTCATTTTGATACCAATCCTCAATAAAATTTGCCATGCCATTATCTTCATCATTGTCGCACAAATCTTGTACTTTATCTTCTTTTGAATATAGATCTTTCAACCTTGCATATTTAATAGGATCACTTTTGCATAGCCTCCTCATAGAAGCTTCTGATAAATCAGGTCTTATTGGAAATTGTGAATGGTGTGGAGGAATATCATCAACATCATACATTGGAATCTACAAACATGAATAAAAATAATTAGTATTCCATAAATGAATAAAAAGTAAACATTAAACATAAAATTAAATATATAAGTTATTAAATATGGATAGAAAACTTATATTCTCTCTCTAGCTAAAAGGTGCTCTTGAAGGTCTACGTCATCCATTAGGGGGAAAAATGAACCCCAGATGGGCCTTGTAAGGATCCCTAATTTTTAGGGATTAAAGTTCAAATTATGAAGGATTAAGAGGATAAACAATACCACTAGTGGTTTTCACGTATAAAGTATAGAAGAAAAGTAGACTTGAAGTGGGTGTTCAGTCCAAATAGATCTCAGCCATTAGATATTTTATATGGATGGCAAGGATTTAAAGAGATGGAAGACAGGTAATCATTGCGTGAAGAGATCACAGAAGCACAGTAGAGAGAGAAGATGCATCGGGAGTCATTCTCCACCATTCGATTCAAAGAAATCCGATGGCAAACCAGAAACGGCACTGATGACATTATCCACATGACTTTGGAGTCGTACGATCTCGCAAGATCTAAAGGCCAAGTGCAATTGAAGCTGAGTGCAAAATCGACCTGAATCGGAGCCGTTCAATCTTTTATTCATCCAAGGGGCCATGTCAAATAGCGCCAGTCATCATGAAGTTTACCTTAGAGCCCTTAGATCTTGGGTTGATCCAAGGGCATAGAAACAAAGGCACTTTTCCAAAGATTGGAGCAACTTGAACCCTTCAATGCACACCGAAATCTAATGTTGTTCGTCGATTAGCGCAATTTCTTTTAAAACTAAATTGGATCCATGGATCTCCGATTCATCCAAGGGTCCATAATGCTTGCCGCCTTGACTTTTACAAAATGATAGCAACCCTTAGATCTTTTGGATCATCCAACGGTTGGGATTCAAAAGTTTGAAAATCAAAACCACTCTCTTGATGAAACCCATGAATTCGTGGTGGTTTCAAAGGCTTTGACTAGAAGAAACCAAGGGAAACCTAGTCCTAGTCTAGTGGATTAAGAAACTAGACTGTGGCCACTGCTCTTCTCTCATTGGTGGATCAGAAATCGGCTCTTAATCTAAAAGGCCGAAACAGGGCTCATTTTTTCCCTAATGCCATAATTCACTAATAATTCATCACCAACATGTAATGTAGTAATAGCATTGACAACTATGTATCTTGATACATCTCTACTCATGTATGGTGATTCATGACTATTTTCATGCTCCTCAAATGTGCAATTAGTCCTTGAACTATTATGTAAGCCTCCACTACTATTTATTAAACATGCTACATTTCCATGCATGTAAGGTCTTTCATTTTCTGCATGTGAAATCCTTCTACTAGTAAGGGATGTTGCATTCAAGCATATTCCATAAGTACTCATGCTTTGAACATAACATGCAAGTCGATGCTAATCTCCCCATTTATATATAGGAGCACAAAATGACATAAGAGTGACTTCAGAGTTCGGAGGCACATACAAATCCTCTACAATAAAGAGACCAAGACAAGCATTAGTAATAGTGGATGGAGCAATCATATTGTGATTACCCCAAAAGTTGAAAACCTCTCCATCTAAAGGAAGTGTTCCTCTATTCCATCCTCCATATCTTCTTCTATCATATGTTTGTATTAGAGAACGATTATGAGATGGCAATGGATAATCTCTAGCCGTTTCAGTCTCTAAACCAAGAGGTAGAGGATTTCTAGAAATCTCTGCTTATAATTGATGAACAGCAAGTCCATGACATGTACGAGGTATATTAACATTATGAGAAAAATTATCATCCTCATCATCGAGCAAGTATTCCTATATATCAATAGTAATATGATTTTGTATGTGGTTTTTAAATAAAATAATGACATTAATTTATAGAAAAAATACATACCCAAGCATTATCATGTTGACCAGGTGATGGTGCATGCTCAAAAGTACCATACTCTACCTCATGTTCAATACATTCTAATCGTGGTCTTCGATACGTGCCATAGCAAGGGTTACACAAACATATAATATGCTCTTGGTAGTAAAATTCATCATAGTTCCTAAAGGAGGACACATGTGAAGTTGTTGCATGCGTAGGAGGTGGTGGAGTGCCACCTGATTGATCAAAATCTGATTATAATAAGAAACAAAAAAATATATCAGTTATGTATCTATCAAATATATTTAAAATTAAAAACTCGATATACTTATAGTATATAGTCCTTGCACAATTAGGAGACGGTGGTGGAGTTCCATCTGATTGATCCGAATCTACAAATAAGGGTATTTGATATTAATAATTTGATTATTTACATACATAAACATTCACATATACATATTTACACATACAAATATTCACATATACACATTTACACATACACACATATTCACATATACACAAATACACATTATTGTGGGGTAAATGCATGTATTTTGTATGAATGAGTGTATATGCATGCATGTGTATGTGTGTACGTATATATGTGGATATGTATATGTGTGTTTATGTTATATGTATGCATATATGTATGTGTATATGTTTGCATGTATATGTGTATGTGTATGTGTGTGTATATATGTGTATGTATTCTTATTCTTTTTTTTTGTTTGAGATTAATTAACAAGATATATTGTATGGTGGAAAAAAATAAGAGGTGACCTAACATACCACTTGAGACGTGGCTATTTTTTTGTAGACAACTACATCTTCAAGAGTCATTTCCTCAATAGAAGGTATACAAATTAATAGTTTATATTTATAATTTTCATATATTTTAGTAATTTTTTACATTTAATCTATGTATTTCTTTTTTCTTTAAATAAAGAGGCTTCTGCAAAGAAGAGAGGTGAGTCGGGCCACACATCGCACCTAAGCCAAATGGGCCATCATGGTTTTGTAGCTACATTTGTAAGTATATGTGTTATTGTGAGTATATTTTCTATTTTAGTTTTAATGCAAGAAACTAATCTTTTTTATATGTTTCAATGCAGCGAAAGGATTATAGCCGATATCCTATGAAACATGAGATCAAGTATGCTACATATTTTGGATATCGGCATTTGAGTGAGTATATGCGAGATCATCCGGATGCCTTTGTGATTATTATTAAATTTTATATAATTATTTTACTTTTATGGATGTTTTAATTTTTTTACTTATTTATGTTTGTTATATGTAATACAAGAGTATTATGGAGAGGCAGATATCGATGAGGTGGAGAGACAGACACGGGAGGGATGATCTCGATCGTCACAAGGTGATCATGATGATGATGTTGAGGATGAGGATGAGGATGAGAATGATCATGATGATGATGATGATTATGATGATAATCATGATGATGATGATGATGATGATGATTAGGATTCTTGATTATGACATTGGATATGTATTTACATACATATATATATATATATATATATATATATATATATACATATATATATATATATATATATATATATATATATATATATATGTGTGTGTGTGTGTGTGTGTGTGTGTGTGTGTGTGTGTGTATGTATATATATATATATATATATATATATATATATATATATATATATATATATATATATATATATATATATATATATATATATATATATATATATATATATATATATATATATATATATATATATATATATATATACTGTTCATTTCAGTTATGTTTTGAATTATGTGTATGGTATTAAGTAATGCAAAATTTTGTTCTACTGATTGTTATTATTGTTTATATTAAGCATGTGTTTTAGTACTTGAATTATATAATTCATTCATATGTGTGTACATATGTGCATGTATATGTGTGTAATATGTGTGTGTATGTGTGTGCATGTATATGTGTGTGTATATGAATGTATGTACATATGTATATGTGTAGATGCATGTATGTGCATGTGCATGTGTAAGTGTATATGTATATGTATGTGTATGTGCATGTGCATGTGCATGTGTATGTGTGTGTATATGTATGTATGTGCATGTGCATGTGTAAGTGTATATGTTTGTATATGTGTATGTGCATGTGCATGTGTATGTGTGTGTGTATGTATGTGCATGTATATGTGTAAATGTATGTGTATATGTGTGTATGTGCATGTATATGTGTATATGTATGTATGTGCATGTGTGTGTGTCTGTGTATATGTGTATGTACGTATGTGCATATATATGTGTATGTGTGTGTATGTATACATATGTGCATATGTATGTGTATGTGTGTAAACATATACAAGTGTATGTATATGCATGTGTATATGTATGAAACATGCATGTGCATGTGGATGCATTTCCATTTGCATCCATGTGCATGCATGTGAATGTGCATGGATGTGGATGTGCATATACATGTATTTAAGTATATGTTAATGTGTGTATGTGTATATATATATGCAATAATGCATGCATGAAAGTCTTTTATGTGGTTGTAGAAATGTTTGTGCATATGCATGTGTACGTGCGTGTGTATGTGTAAGTGTATGTGCACATGTGTGTGTGTGTGTGTATATATATGTGTGTGTATGTGCATGTGTATATGTGTGAACGTGCATCTTCATCATATATAAGTGTATATGTGCATATCAATAAGTGTGAGTATGCTAACTAATAAAAATAACACAATTCAAATGATATACAAAGAATGGAAGTTGTACTTACAATAGTTAGCCATATTTTTTGCTTGGACAGGTTCTTCAATAACTTGCAATAAAGAGAGAGAGAGAGAGAGAATGCAAAGAGAGAAAGAGGTAGAAAGAGAGAAACAGAGACAGAGGGAGATAATAAAATAGAGATTAGGTTTAAAAAAAAGGTTGCATATACGTGTTTCATCTCGTAAGCGCAGCGAAATTGCGAATGTTGGAGAGCTCTTTGATCAGGTGCATGAACATGCCGATCGAAGAGCCTCCAACATTTTAATTTTTTTCCTCAACAAGCGATCGTGTAAGCAATGGTAAGGCATCATAAAAAGCACTGCAATTGATGTCGCATAAGCGATGTTACTTACCGTCGCCTATGCGATGAAAAAAAGCATTGCTTATTTTATGTTTTTTTAAACCGTCACTTAAGCGACACTCACTATGAGCCTCACACATCCCGCTGCACCACACGTCGAAAAAAACATCGTTTTGATCATTGTTTAATCGATGATCCATGCTTGACGCTTCTTGCAACACTTTTGCAATTTTATAGCAATGAAATTGTGTCGCCTTAACTGTCGCTATGCGCCCATATTCCTTGTAGTGCCACATGCAAATGGTGGATCATCAACCCAATGTACAATAGAAGATCAGGGTTACAAAGATGGATCCCATATGGAGTAATACAATAGAGGGCAAGACTAGGGAACATTGTAGCTTTGCATCAATGCAAAACACCATGATAAATCTATCCACAAAGTAGAAGGATAGAAGAATATCTCTCCACCTATGAGGTGATACTTGCACAGTTCAGAATGAACAAAAGAATTGCAAATCCATGACTTTCTTGATGACCCACAAAATCTAATGACGAGACGACATCAGGGGTTTCTTGAAAGGAATAATGAAATTATTTTTCCCATTATTAAAGCAAGATTTATTCCTATTAAACCATATATGCAAGAGAATATGGCTCCTCCAAATCTGCCAAAACACTAAGTCCATCCTATTGCAATCACCAATGATGATCTCTTTTAAGCCTAACTAAGGAATTCTTTTAGCTTTGAGAATGGGATCCAAGAGGTGCCAAAATATCTCGGCATGCCAGCAATTAACAAAAATGTGGGGTAAATCCTCCTCCTTGCCACAAAAGTTACAAGTTCCATTATTGACATTAATCTTCTTTACTCTACTGCCAAACCACATACCATTGTGAAAAATAAGCCACTGCAAAAAAGAATGCTTGATGCTGATGGGGAAGGCCCATAAAGAATTGAATCTATATCTCCATTGACTAGGGGTCCACTGAAGCATCCATCTGCTATTCAACTTTGAATGATGCTACTAATAAACATTTTTTGCTCTTAAAACTTTTCCACATCTCCAGAGCCACCTCGTGTAGGTCAATATGTTTACCACTAGAATCCTCAATCTTGCTCTTCAAGATATGCTTACACTCTAGAAGAACCTATATGCAAGCAGAGGACAAAGGTATCATGATCCTGCACTTCTCTAAAGAACCAATTCCAGCTTCTAATCCCCTTTTTAAAGCATTTATAGTCCCTTATGGAGTGTCGCAGATTATGCCACAGAGCAAGCCAACCATGCCAAGGATATTCCAGTGGAAAAAAGTTAATATTGAAAATAAATTATTGTTTAGGTAAGTAAAGACTTTTATGTCGTAAAAAAAAACCTTCACTCATAAGAAGCACCAATGCTTTCTTATTTTTGTCGAAGATTAAATTCAGATACACAGAGCAAGCCAAGAAGTCGATGCAAGTGATGTGCATCACACCAAAATGCTCAAAACCCAGCCTTATCGTTCTTCTATAATCTATGGGATTAATTTTTTTATCATATTACTGACCCTTCAAGAGTTTGATTACGAAAAACTTACACTTGGAGAATGTAAACATGCGGGCTTATATTGTGAAAGCCGATTTGTCTATCTCTGATTGCATTGGATTCAAAGGAACTAGCTTTAGAGATCTCATCTATCTATCTCTAGTTGTATTGGATTCAAAGCCTACTACTCTATGTGGAGATAGACTATCTACTAGCATTTTTTTATGTTCTAATTGTCTTTTTCCATAAAAAGTGCTAATTTATTTCCAATCGGGTTAAAACTAATGGTCTCACTTGTGTTATAATAGTTGTTTTAAGAGACTTCGATCTTACAGGCTTTGTTCTCTATTGGTTAGAATTTTTTATTATTTTTTTAAATGGAGGTTCAATCAAAGCCCACTCCCTCAAGCTTTAACTTTGAAATTACAATTGTACAAGTGAACGGGCATAGTACTGATGGACTCCCTATATTCCACAAAGAAAAGGTTAAATAACATGAAGGCAATACAAGAGAGGACTGGTTTCAACTAGATTAACATGGTTTTATATTGGCATTAGGCCCACAGTGTTCTATCATAAGTGGGAATTGAACCTTCACCCCCATCTCAATAAGCTGAAGACCCAACCGGGCGAGCTAACATGTGTGGACCTATATGAACTAGACACACAAGATCTATATGAGTCCACATAAGCGATTCAAGATTGGTGCCCAGCCGAACCGTGGACCCAATGTTGTATTTTGACGGTCTAACATGCCCTTCAAATTTGAAGGTTCTCTACAAATGGTACCTGTATTTAACATATTTAGTGTGATTTTTGAAGGTCAAAAAATTTGACTATATTTTATGGTCCACAATGGCCAAAACGGGCAATACTGCTGTCAAAAATCAACACTGCGTGGAGCTATGTCCAGCGGCTCAAGAGTATCATCGCTTCATCACGCCTCTAGACAATCGCCATAGCGGTTAAGGTCGTGCTGCTGTCACGTGCGAGCAGTGTATTATTCATGTAGGCTTGTGTGCTGATTAAATATCTCCCGAACAAGTTGTGTCTTAGAACGTGTACCATAGGCTACGCAACGCACGCAATGCATGCACAGCTAAACGATTATTAAATTCCAGACGAGAGTGCCATTGAGGCATATCATGCATGTAAGTTTTTTTTTTATTAAAAGGAAGTTCGGCCTTAGCGTATTCTCCCATACTTTAATTAAAATAAATAGGAAAAGTTACAAGTGAATGGGACTAGTGCCCATGGGATGCCCCAAATCCCACAATGCAAGGGAGGATTATGGCAAGCTAGAGGGCATTACAAATGAGGCGGATAAATCTATCGTCACCCTCATTTGGGACCTATTTGGGTTTCAACTTGTTGTTTTCGAGGAGATAAATACAGTGATGTTTAAACGATGGAGATCTCTTATCTCGGGAGATTCTTTTACCTAGAAGAAACAAGGATTTCTCGATCGACCATTCCTTAGGAGTTTGGCCAAAATTGACAGCACATCGCTCCCTCAAAATCTTCCAAAGAGTCTCACCCCTAATGGCATTCCACAGCCTCGATGAGCAGCCGACCGCCTCACCCAACAGCACCTGTTGCCAATTGATTTGGTTCGTGAGTCTCAATACCCGGATCACGTGATGCCAGATAACACAAGACTTGGGGCAATCAAAGAACAGGTGAGCTAAATCTTCGATGCATCGATGGAAACGCTTGCACCATGGCGGCACACCACAGATTTTGTTAGCCCTTGCATTGGACCAGATACCTTTATGCAACATCTGCCACATGAGAACGGACTTTTTGATCTCAATTAGGGGATGGCAAATAGACATGAATTTTAGTTCCCATTGAAGTTTGGTCCAAGAAACGCACCATCTCTTGTTCAGAGTGAAATGAACATCTAAGTTCTCTTTGAAGTTGGGGATTCTGGATAGTTTCTTTTCATTGCTCCATTTGAGGCCCTCCAGACAAGGAAGATCCTGACCGCAGAGCAGGCGGGTAGTTGAGCGGTCCCATGCTAAACACCTACCTTGAAGAAGAGTCCATTCCTCTGTGGTAACTCTAAGTCTCATGTCCAAGTCCTCGAACCTAATCCACTGGCTGGTCTCTTGTTTCTAGAGTTGTTTCCATTGTTTGAACCCCTTGTTCCATAACCGCTTTGCAGTTTGGAGGTTCCAAGACTCCACCCCCCTAATGCCATGGATCGGGAACCAGATAGAGTCATTTTGTCTTATCCCAGCCGCCCACTTCCACTCATCACTGATTCTGATGAGTTGTTTGGCCTTGTTCCAACTCTTCCATAAAGAACACATGAGGCTAGAGCCTTTAGGGGACACCGAGTGGGGGGAGAACAAGAGCGTGAGAATCCCTATGTCCTTCCAACCAGGATGGCCCACTAAGATAAGGTCTTCCATATTTCTAAAGATCAATTTAGCCCAAGAGGACTCACTATTGCTCCAAGCCTTGATAAGCCACTTTGTCGCCAGCTTGTCAGCCAATCCACCGATATCCAAAATACCCAAGCTCCCTGAGTCTTTCGGGCTAATGCAAGTTTCCCCAGCATAAATGTGTTAACAACCATAGCATGCCCTCCCAAGTTGACTTGCATACCTTTCCAATGATTTACTTTGCTATCCAGCTTGGATAGCACCCAGTTCCATCGTTGGTCCATTGAGATGTCGAATCCCATCGGAATGCCAAGGAGACGGAAGACCTGACCTCTAGGGATAACTTGACACCCCTGATCTAACAACAGTTGGGGTGTAGGTCCGTTGATTGCTCTAAAAGCAGTTTTAGCATGGTTGATTTTTGAACCTGACGCCACAAAAAAGGTGTCGAGGCACCACCAAAACGCCTCAATGTTGTTTATATCGTTATGCACAAAGGCATTCATGTCATCGACAAAAAGTCTCGCAATCATTTGGCCGTGATTTAGAGGTAGGGAAAGACCCTTGAGATTGCCAGCGTCCATGTGATGCTTTAATAGGCGACTAAGTCCATTCGAGGCGATAGCGACGGGTAATGCAAGAGAACGAGGATTACGACCACCACATGCTAGAGAGATCACTCTCCTCCCAACCAAATGCCTCTATATATAGCTCTCTCCAGGGGACTACCTTCTTGGGCAGGTGGATACTAACCAGCCAAGTGTCAGCCATGTAACTACATGTGCGCCAAGTGTCCAGTGGATGCTTCTAGAAGGCTCTAGAGCTCTTTGGGCAAAATACTCTTCCCATGTACCTCATGGGGATTGAACCCAAGACCTCGTCCTTCACATCCTTGAGACTTAACCACTAAGCTAAGTGGTTCACTTGTTCACAAGAGCACAAGACCTCCTAGTAAGTCTAAACTCGAGATCTTTGGTCATACACACAGATGACCAAACGGTGTCCGATTTCAGATCTGTCTGAACCGGCCAGACCCTTGGATCATAGACTTACTTTATTACATTCTTCCCCCCTTGGAAAATATTTTCGTCCTCGAAAATAGAGCTATATACATACTGTAGGCAACCCCCGAGCCTCATGTTCTAAAACTGGAAGAACATGGTCATGTTCTAGAACTGGAAGAACATGTCTCATCTCTGTGGTGGCATCCTTGCCCAAATGTTTCTAAACACTATCTTGCTTTGCACTTTGATAAACTAGTTAAAGTACAAAATAGTGAATGAATAATAAAGGTGGATTTAAACACATATCCCTGGCTAATTCACAGTTTCTCGATGTGCGATCTAGGCACAAACATGTGAACTAGGTGGATTCAATTTACTAGTCCATTTCTAGGCATAACTGGTGCATGGGCTTAGTAATGAAGGTGGGATTCTTATCCCTCGCAGGACTTTGAGAATTCTTGATTCACTTGAATTTGTTTTGGAGAACTTGAAGTGTGGTTGTCCCATACATCTAACTTGGATGTTTATACAATGGTTTACTTTGATCCAACAGATACTTGATTTTTTCACCCGACTAGAGGACTACTTTGTCCCAATGAGTTGAAAAAATCCTATGTAAACTGTAAGAGAAAGTTTACCATTGGTGGGACCAACCATTACTAACTTCACCAATTCAAATTCAAAATGAAAATTGTCCAACTTAGGACACTTTTCTCAAAGACTTTTAACTGAAAGTTCTTGGGAATTGTCAATCTGATGAGCAATTCCTAACTTCCCTATTCTAGAGTATACTGGACTCTAGAAAGTCATTTATGCTATAACTTGAAGCAAACTCAAATGAATAAGTCCACTTAGTCTTATCATCTTTTGAAGATTGAAAAGGTTCTTGTACATAACATCTATCTAGGATGTTCAAGTTAGTTATTTTATTCTAACCGGCTAACCCTGGTCTTTTGCAAAAGGAATCAGATACCATATCTGAGTCAATTTCAAAAGATTTGGAAAGCGGAAAGAAATAACTAAGACTTTGTACAACCAATTCAAACTTCGCACATACATAAACTTGCTATGAGTCAAAGTCTAGTTGACTCAAGACTTTAACTTCTCAACGATCTATTTCAATAAGATATTGAAGCATTGACTTTATCTTTAAGAGAAATAAGCTAGCTTCTCAAAAAGATTCAAGCAAATAAAAAACATCATCCAATCACAAGATACTAGTGTGGTAACCAACATCAGTGTGTCGACCCACTGAGGTTATGCTGATGAGTTTTGTATTCAAATAATGCTTCACTTGAGACTAAGTTCAGGTCACATTCAATCTTTTTGACTCCGTGAATGCAATTCTTGTGCATTTCTTTGAGTCTAAAAGAGTGAATTTTATCAAGTTACACTAGGAACTTGATGCTTGACTTAGTCAATTAAATCTTTAGTTGAAAAGATCAACTTAAAATCAAAGTCCAACTTCTTTCAGAAATTTATCAAATATTTCTGATCAATAACACTTAAACTTGAAGTGTTCTATGAAGATCTTGGAAGTTACTTACTTCATATCTTCAGTTTCCTTAATCTTGAAGTTACCTAGAAGTATCGTAAGATACTACTTTCATCCTTTACGAATTAAGCTTTTCCTTGAAGTCTTAATTCCCTTGAGGATGAAACCTAACTTCAAAATCCAAACTAGGACTAAAAGATAATCATCATCCCATGGTCCGATGTCCCATTCCATCTTTCCTACATCAATCTGAGTATAAAATCTGGTGTCCCATACCACCCTATTTTATATTCACATAAATGTGTGGGTGATTCTTATCCTAAAGTCTAAACATCTCTTGATAGAGTACCTGAATTCTTTTACAAAAATTGGAAGTTTCAGGCATTACCTCTAACTAGATTTTCTAGGTTTTGATTCCTTCACATGATCGTCTCACAATCATGTGCTTTACCTTGGGAACTTGAAAACCTCTTAACAGAATATCAATTCTTCTTTACTGGGGTTTTCAAATGAAAACCAATCAGAATTCCAAGTACTTGAATTTTCTTGAATTCAAGTTCAATTGGTTTACCCTTGACCAATTTTGTAGCGACAAGAGCTTTTGACTTCTTGTCTTTTTAGATTCCTTTCTTTACTGTTGCTTTAGGTACCTACCCCGGGGACTTTCTTTAGGAATCTCTTTACTGCTTAAGTCTTAAGCATCCGCTCATGCTTTCTGGATTTGTACCAAAATCCCTTTAAGGATAGGTAAACACTTATGGTTTACCTTCCACAGACTTAATTACCATTTTCACGGTTTGCAGACTACATTCTTGGAATTTCTTTACTCTGTTCAGACTTGGAACAACTTACTCTTTTTCACAGTTTTCCATCGAATAAATGGAACTTGAGTGAATAATTCCCAAAAGGAATTTTATTGCCAATACTTGGGCAATCTACGAAGTAGTTCTAATCGCACATTACTTGGACAATCATGGCCAAGATTGATCAAGTCTGGTTGATCTTGCGATAAAAATAAAGACTTAGTCTTTATCTTTAAGATCTCTTAAACTATCTTTAAGCTTCTTTGCTTACCTGCAGGATTTTAGAGATCTTTCCCTCAACTTAAGTCCAAGCATACACTTATGCCTCTCAGATTCCAAAGCTAAGAATCTTTGATATACCTTTAGGTTATATCATTTATTTGGACTTAAATACCAAAACTGGTGGTTAGGGATTTACTGGGAACTACTTACTATATAACTTTTCTTGAAAGATGCTAGTCTCACGTCTGGGGAGATTTTCTTTCAAGAACTTTTTTATTCCTATCAAGTAATACTAGGCTATAATTTGAAGCAAATGGTTCATCTTGGAATTTTTTGCTTTCCAGTCTAATGATTCATCTTGGAATCGTTTGTAAAAAGAATATTTGAAAAGAACTTCTTTCAAATAATATCCAAAAAATTTACTGATTCAATTGTATTCATTTCTTGAGTATCAAACTAGAGACGAAATATCACATTTGCCAGTATGAAAGTTTACGTTGACTTTTCGTTTATGTGATATCGACTTCTATTCTTGAGTTTGATACAAGACTCATTATTATTGGTCAATCTTCAGATGTTACTAGAGTCCTTTAAACATATTTCACTAATCAAATTTATGTTTAGAGTCCAAGCATCTATTGATGATTGATCTAATAGTAATGTTACTGTGAACACAACTTTGAACTTTATAACTTGTTTAGGAGAAGTTCATGGATTCAAGATCTATTTCTTGGAACTTTCTACTCCTAAATAAAAAGTTCACACTTGCTTCAAGTCTTTAGGAACTTATATTATTTCCTAAAGATTGCTTAGCTAGTTGCATCATTTACTAGAGATGCAATTATAGAACCTAACATCCTTTTATTGATATCAAGGATCAATTGATGTTGAGGTTTAACCTTTGATTTTCATCACTCCTTGAGATGAAATCAAATAAAAATTTATAAAAGCTTGGTACCTTTATATCTTGGCAAAATATTTATATCCTAAAGAGGTTTTGCCTGCATCATTCCTTGGACCTATCATATAATATGAATTTATGTGTATTTTGGGAAGAGTTCATGAATCAATTAAGATCCTCTACTTGGAACATCTACCTTCCCAAAAATAAATTCATCTTAAACATGGTAGGAGAATGATCTCACATGAAATAGAAGGCTTGACTATTTCATATCTCTATTCCAAAAAGTCACTTACCGAGGTTTCATCATGAGATATAAATCTTGAAACCACAAGAAACTTCTTTAAAACTTTCGAAATCTTCTAAATAGAAGAGTGCTCATGGAACTTTGGAAATATAGTTGATGTTCTCATCCAACCTTGGGATGCTTGAAAAGTTACATAAAATATATAACTAATCAACTAAAGCTTTATCCGCATGACTTTCTAAGTACATCCAGGACTTAGAGTCATCATACATCACAAAAGAGTTTGCAAGTAATTAAATTTTCCTGGTCATCAAGGAAATTTATTACTTAAACTTTCTCTTAGTGCTTACTCATACCTAGCAAGACATCTATCATACTTAATTGTCATTAAGTATTTATCTTTGATAGTAGAGTATCGACTTGGGAAGAAATCGACTAATTATTTGAGTTGCAATACTAGAACTAGTATGTCTTTGCAACTAACTAGTCCTTGGTCTTCCCTAATGTCAAACTGCGAGCTTTATAAAGTAAGCTAAATACTAAGAGAGTACATTTTCATATCTACTTGCAAACAGCATTCCATTCTTCCATGCAAATGCATGTATCTACATGCAAAAGCATATGCTCACATGCGTATGCATGCATGTTCTTTGCATGCCCAAAAAATAATACAATAATCATGCATGAACTTGATGCACGATTTTTTCCTTGTACTAAGAATGTATATCATGCAATCCTGATGCATGTATATCCTTTCCTTTGTCCTAATGCACTATGATATAAAAACATACCCTTGAGGTGCAATAGAAAACTTACTCAATGGAAAGGAAATATGTATTTAAACTACCAAAATACATTCTTTGATGCACAAGGATCTTTTTGAAATCAAGTCTTTCCTTAATGCAAACTAATGCTTGAAATAAGAAATGGATTAATTCATTATTCTAATCTAGACTTAATCAATTGAAATCTTGGCTATTTCAATGTGCATCTAGGATTAAGTGTAGAATAATGAAAACAAGATAAATCAAGCATTAAGGCCAAGCAGAAACTGGAAAATACTTAGCTTCACATAGAGCTACGTCCTTCCCTTGATCCTCTGGAAGAGCTTCTCTCTAAAGACTTTGGTCCTTATTCAAAGTTGGTTTGACTTTGATCACCAAAGGCCTCCGAATCTTTACTCCACAGCTCCACTTCTGTTGAACTTTACTCGAACTTTTAGCTTTCTACAGCTTGGACCACCACAGAAATGTACTCGAGTTCGGATGGGAAATAAACAAACTCCAAAGGTTAATCAAAATGAGATGATTTCGGCTCGGGATTAGCAGAGCAGAGATTTAATTCAACTTGTATATGTTATGCAGAGAATGAAATCACGAAGAACCTTTACTTCAGTGGATAAAGCCCTGAAGTTTCTCTGCAAGGTCGTGCGATCGAATCCCGGCGCCCTCCCGATGGTAGTTCAGCTTTTTTGGCCGGGTGAAGATGTCTGCTTCAGCGCGAATTAAGAGAGATTAGTTACCTTCTCAGCAGTACTCCCGTGTACTGTTGTGGGGTAATGGATAGGCGGACACGCTCGCTTAAGCAGGTCTCGTGTTCGATCACCCGCGGACGTGCAGTAGAGAGGATCAACCTTTTTGGCCCCTATTTGAGAGCTTCTTCAGGAGTTCAGCTAGTACTTCTGCTGTATCTTCACGCCGACGGTGATGCTCTTCTAGATAGAGCAGCGTGCTCCAATCGGGGGGACGGGGGTTCGATCACCCTCTGCTTCACCAGAATATTTTCTTTTGGATCTTCTTCGATGAAACCTCCCTCAGCGAACCGATGATTGTATAACGATCTGCTCCTTAAAGAATAGCACTAACGGCGCTTCTCTCCGTGGATAAGGCAGCGCCCTCTCAACAGAGGGGCGCGAGTTCGATTCCCCTCTGTACTCGCAGCGGAGGTTATTTATTTTGGCTAATCAAACCAATAGCAATGACTGCGTACGGCGAGGAGTACTTCGTGAGAGATGAATAAGTGCTACAGCAATGGAATTTCCACGCATCTCAGCAAGAGCGTACAAATAAAGTGATGAAGATAAAAGTCTCCATAGATCTCAACCTAAGGCTCTGATACCAATGCAAGAGAACGAGGATTACGACCACCACATGCTAGAGAGATCACTCTCCTCCCAACCAAATGCCTCTATATATAGCTCTCTCCAGGGGACTACCTTCTTGGGCAGGTGGATACTAACCAGCCAAGTGTCAGCCATGTAACTACATGTGCGCCAAGTGTCCAGTGGATGCTTCTAGAAGGCTCTAGAGCTCTTTGGGCAAAATACTCTTCCCATGTACCTCATGGGGATTGAACCCAAGACCTCGTCCTTCACATCCTTGAGACTTAACCACTAAGCTAAGTGGTTCACTTGTTCACAAGAGCACAAGACCTCCTAGTAAGTCTAAACTCGAGATCTTTGGTCATACACACAGATGACCAAACGGTGTCCGATTTCAGATCTGTCTGAACCGGCCAGACCCTTGGATCATAGACTTACTTTATTACAGGTAATGGTGCCAGAGGGAAGCCTTGCCTAATTGATCTTTTAAAACGAATGGGCTCAGAGAGCTTACCGTTGATATTTATTCTAGTTGAAGCGTTTCCAAGAAGAGTGGAAACCATCTTCATGAACTTTTGGCTACATCCAAGGTCTTTCAATGATTGAAGAATAAAGGATCTTGTGCAGACTCCTCAGCAAACGCAAGGCCTTCCCAAATATCGACAATTGCTTCAAGTATAGACCTACCTTTGATAAAACCTTTCTGGTCCTCACAAAGCCATGACTTTAAATGACAAGAGATTCTGTTGGCGATGACTTTTGCAATTATCTTGTAGATGACTTTTGCAATTATCTTGTATCCTGTTTGGAGCATGGTAATCGGTCACCAGTTTTCAATTTTGTTCTTATCTCCCCTTTTGTGGATTAACTTGATGATGCCATTATTAAGACACTCAGGGAGGGCACCGAAGGAGTGAGCCTCTTGCCACACAAAACGCAATGGGGTGTCTACCTCATGTTTGAAGGACTTGAAAAACGCATTGGTGAGGCCATCAGGACCCGGACTTTTCCCATTGGGAAGAGCATCAATAACCTCGATAATTTCATTCTCGAAAATGTTAGCATCCAACAGAGAAATCATGTTCTGTGGGATTCTAGACTGAGCAACCGTTGAGATGGTTGCCATGGAGTCACGCATGTGCATGGAAAGGGGAGTTGAGACCCCGAGAAGATGGGTGAAGTGCTCGACGATGATAGACCTATTCTCAACTTCCGTGCTACATTCGGTTCCATTGTTATCGACCAATAAAGGGATGGATTCCCTAGCTAGTTTCCTTTTGAGGATGTTACACATCTCTTTCGATGGTTTGTCCGCCTTCCCCGCCCACCAATCTTTGAAGAATATTTGAAGATTTTTCCTTTGAACCACCTCCTCTAATCTTAGTCTTCTCCTGATTTTCAAAAGACCTTGTTGGCATTGTAAGTTACCTTTGTTCACCTCTTCTTCAAGCCGTGAGAGCCTCCGGTACACCGTTTCTCTTCTTTTTTTCTGGATATCTCTTATAGCCTTTTGAGTCCTGATCAAAATTTTTCAAGTCCTTTCCACCGCGCTTCTCCAACACTTACCCGGTTTATTACAGTAGGCAAAGGCTTCCGCACACACTGCAGAAATTTCTTGGTGGACAGAGGGGAGGAAAAATGATGTCTGACAAGCATGAAACCAAGGGGCTTTCTGGAGCATGGGAATCGGTTTGAAAGACAGAGTAATCGGGTAGTGGTCCAAGATAGTCAGGTCCATGTGTTGGGAAATCGAAGGAATAACCCACTGGAGGATGGTGTTTTGATCGATGTAACATCTATCAAGTCTTGCTTTCCTCAAAGAGTCCCCCAATTGGAGATTTGACTAGGAGAACCCCTTCATGTCTTTCACCTCTACCAGGTCGAGATGGAGCTTGATTTTATCCCATATCTCTTTCTCCTGGTCGTCAATAATTTTTCCCTTGTTATTCCATCGGTCTTCAGGAAACTCAACCATGTTAAAGTCCCCACAAATCAAAACATTATGTGAGAGGGAGTCGAGAGAAGCCCAAGTATCAATTCTATCCGCTTCTCCATTAGGGGCATAAATTGAGACCACAATGAACTGAAAAGGGAACCCGATAGAGGCAGCAATCCAACGATGATTCCGACCTTCAAAAGTTGAGGTCACACTGCCAGACAAGGAGTGACTAATACCGATCGCAGCACCCCCCGCCCCCTTAGGGTGAGAAGTGGAGAACCAAAGGTGGTTTAGAGAAATGCATTGAAGCCGTTTCTGGAGATCCTCTCCGTCGATTTTAATCTCTTGTAAGCAGATAAAGTCGGGGTTGAGGCACTTGTCTTTGAACCACTAGCCAAGAATCGCCGCTCTTGATGGGTCAGACAAACCCCTAACATTTAGTGATGTGAATTTCTTATTGATGGTTGCTCTCTTTGAGAGGAGGGACCCGATCTTTTTTCTTCTTGTGATCTTCTTTTTTCCTCCCAACTTCTTGGCTTAGGATCCTACTCTTGAGGGGAGAACTCAAGACTTGAGTTCGAATTACAGGCTTTACAACCCGCTTCGCCGGCGACCATAACTCAAGCTACAGACATGGAATGATGGAAGTCACCCGCTTCGCATAGTCGGCAGCCAATGTTATTTTTTGATGGCCTTATTACCCGTTTTGACCATTTTTTACCGTAAAATAAGATCAAATTCATTAGGCCTTAAAAAATACATTAAAAACATGAAATACAGGTACGATATGTACATGATATTGAAAATTGCAGGGCATGGTCGACCGTCAAAATACAACACTGGTCGGCGACCATAACTCGAGGCTCGAGCTACAGACATGGAAGTCACGTAACGTGCCTGCTACGTACAGGTTACACGCTTACAGCCCCGTCTGCTTCGCACGCGGCACCATGCGCCTGGACAGGAGGACCTTGACCTCCGCGGAGTCCCGACTCCCGAGTCCCGACAGAAGAAGGATGCCGCATGCGCATGACTATAGGCACGTGCGATTTCTCTGTAAGTTCGATGCTCGAGCATTCGAGATTCGAAATTCAACAGTCGACTGTCGAGACTGCCACATTTTCATGTTTTCAGCTTTCTTTTCTTTTTTGATTGACAGCGAGCGACAGGCCATTGTTTCTTCTTCTTTTTGTTTTCTTGCGTTTAGGGGATAATGCGCGTCCTCGTTCCTTTTGCGTTTTGCTTTTTCTTTGACGCGAGTCGCGACTATGTTTTTCTGTATTTTTCTATCCGTCACGACTCACGAGTCACCACTCCGAAGCACCTCCGATTGTCCGAAATACCTTTTTCGCCATTTGTATGAATCCAGATTTTTTAATTCTAATGCTATGGGCGAGAATAAGTGTTCATGGAGCTTTTAACGCCTGTCTAAGCAGAAGCGCATGCAACGACAAAGTGCAGGTGCTATTGATGTTTAGACTTTACTCCTCTACACCACGAGATTGTTATACTCTCTCACATAGTCTTTTGCTTTTTTTTTTTGCTTTTTTTCACACGAGTCGAAATGCGTAACGGCACATTACGTCGTTCTTTATGCTTTTTGCTTTTTCTTTTGCCTATTGAAAGCGAGCTGAGGCAATTTATTTTTCTGCTTTTTTAGAGTATATGAATAGTACTGTTTATTAGAGGGAGTTTAATCTCCCTTGCTTGAATAGATGAAAGAACAACTCTATGACTATAGTATTCTTGAGAGTACGGACCCAATTATTTTACAAAATAGAGGTTAGACTGCCCGAAAGTTATACTAAAAAATGATAGCTCAAAAACGACACTCAAAAAGGACTACTCAAAAGCAACTCGCTTTTCAGTTTATATTTATTAGTTTGTCGCTATCACTATTATTAGCACACCACACCAAGCATCACCATCAAGTAACTCGCAAATCCGTAGAGCTGGACCCACGCACAGATGCGAACATCTAAAAGGTGCAAACTACTACGACTTTAGCGCAATGGAGCTTCTCTGGAGAAAAGCAAAAAATTCCTTCGAAAGAAAGATCCATGCATCTAGAAAAGGCATATAAAATTCAATTCAAGAACACATAAGGGCTCAATTCACGTAATATCTCTTCAATGAAAGCTGCTACTTATATGCATATGAAGTACGAGAACAAAAGCTGCAACATGGATAAATTTAAGACGAGATTCAACCACATTTGGAAGGTAAAGCGGAGTTACAACACAATGGAGCTACACACTATGAGCTTATCGAATTTTCCAATTGCCATCAAACAGTGTTCTTATGTGGCTTATCCTCCATCAGGATGCGTAGACTGCCAAAAAAGCCTCAAAAATCAGAATTGGCGATGGCAAACAAAAGGCTTCTCTTGATGGTGAAGATATCCAGCACTTGTTCATCACTTGTCCTCATAGGTAGCCCTTCAATGACACTCTGCAAAGGGCTTGCCGAACTATTCACCCTCCCCCTTCAATTATTAGGAACTCTTTTCTTTTTTAGAGTAGAATGAATTGGAAACACACTCACACACCCAACCTCATAAGGTAGAGGCACCCATCTTATGTCCAACCAAGACTTGAACTTAAGACTTCCTCCCAGAGACTCAAGGTGTCAAACCATTAGGTTATGTGGGCTCAAACATTATTAAAAACTCTTCGGTGGATGTTAAAGTATGGATATCACTACTTGGAATCTGTGGAGATCTGCTTATCTATTGTAGTGCTAGATGCAGATGAACAAAAAATCATATGGCTTTCGGTAATATTTTGGGTCATCGTCAAATTATATACTCTCCCTTTCAAACATCCCAAAGTATTCATTGCGTAAAACACGAAGTTGAAAAGCAAGTGGATCCTTCACGAAGAAGGCAAAAAGATCATCAATCTTTTTTGTACTTCCTCTAATCTTCTTTCATTTCTCTCCTTTCTATTGGTTTAAAACTCATTTGACAAAAAATAAAAAGATCACCACACAGTCAAATAAAACTTAAGATTTTCACCTTGGAAGTGAAGTGTTCTACCTTTTAAATTAAAAAGTGGAGCCCTCATGTTGTACACTTTTTGCATTATCATTCTCTTTAACTTGTATTTTGGATATTTTATTTTATTTTATTTTATTTTCTGCTATCATCTCCACCAACTATTATAATTCATATGTTATGTTCCAAGTAGAAAACATTGCTATGTCTCCCACTCGGAAGGGTATGAACCCAACCATTTGTGATGTGTTTGATCTCTCTCTCTCTCTCTCTCTCTCTCTCTCTCTCTCTCTCTCTCTCTCTCTCTCTCTCTCTCTCTCTCTCTCTCTCTCTCTCTCTCTCTCTCTCTCTCTCTCTCTCTCTCTCTCTCTCTCTCTCTCTCTCTCTCTCTCTACTTCTCCAAGCTTCCATATGTCGAAGCGCGCAATGTCTTTCACATTAGTCTCAACAAGAAATGGTGTCTCAACTAGACATGACTTCGATGGGATATGAAATTTATGTCTATCTGGCACCCTCTCATTGAAAACAAAAAGTCGGTCCTCCTATGGCAAATTTTACACTGTGGAATATGGACCAATGCAAAAGCTAACAAGATCTGTGGTGTTCCGCCCTGGTGCAAGCGATGTTGCCGTAGCAAAGAGGATATTGGTCATCTGTTTTTTGCTTGCCCTAAATCCCTTCAGTTATGGAGGATCCTTGGTCGTTCTCTGGGACTCCAAGAAAAAATCAATTGGAAGCAAGCCCTCATTGGTGAAGCGATCGGTTGCTCTGCGGTGTTGTGGAATGCGATCAAGGGAGAGATTCTTTGGAAGAATTGGCAAGAAAGATGCACTCATAACTTTGGAAATACCCCCAAGGACTGGTCAATCAAGAAGTCCCTATTCCTTCTCGGCAAAAGAATAGCTAACTGTAAGAAACCCCCTGGCCCCCTTCAAACACCACAAAGAGCTATAGTATGTCAACAATAAGCTTAAAACCAAGTGGGCTCCGCATGATGGGGATGCGAGGTTTATCAACCTCCTCTATAACTTCATGTAAGCTTTGTAAGGTTTACCACGAAGGCTCTGGTAGATTGTTGGAAAGAAAATTAGACTTTAAAAACATATTAGTTGGAAGCAAGCTCTACTGGGAGTAGCGAACGATTGCTCCACGACTCTCTGGAACGCCATCAGAGGGGAGGTCCTATGGAAGATCTGGCGATAAAGATGTGCTTGTAACTTTGGTGACTCCCCCATAGAGTGGTCAATTGCGAATTCACTATTTCTCATTGCCAAAAGGATCGCTAATTCTATCCCCCCTTTAGACATCTTCAAGTGCTCCTTTTGATCAACAACAAGCGTAAACCCATGTGGGCCCCACCTGAGGGTGATGAGAGGATGATTAACCTTCTTTGTAATGCCATCTAAACTCTACAAAAACTACCCCCCCTCTATGGGATTCGGAGGATCCAGTGGGCACTAGTCCCCTTCCCTTGTACTTTTCTTTTAATTAATTCAAGTCCGAGAGAGTAGGCTAAGGCCGAACTTCCTTTATTTTAAAAAAGAAAGAGATTTGATCGAGAAGATTGGCACATTCTTAGATATGGAATAAGTGCCTTCGGTGATTAGAAATTCATACGATTGGAAGTTCTAGAATGACATGATGGAAACAAAATGGTGAAGATTCCCATAATCAATAGGACTTTGGATTATCATATTGCTCTTAATAGCAAGTGAAGCCTATGACATGATGGAAACAAAATAGTGAAGATTCCCATAAGCAATAGGACTTTGGATTATCATATTGCTCTTAATAGCAAGTGAAGCCTATGACATGATGGAAACAAAATACTGAAGATTATCATATTGCTCTTAATAGCAAGTGAAGCCTATGACATGATGGAAACAAAATAACTGAAGATTATCATATTGCTCTTAATAGCAAGTGAAGCCTATGACATGATGGAAACAAAATACTGAAGATTATCATATTGCTCTTAACAACAAGTGAAGCCTTGGGTGGTCTTGGATTAGATGGGATTTTATGTTTAAAGACGTGTCGCATCCTCTCATTGAGAATAAAAAGCGATTCTTATGTGAAAAATTCTACAAAGGGGGATCTAGAAAAATCTCACAGCTAGCAAGATTTGGGGGGTGCCGCATGGTACACACAGTGCCTCTATGAAAGAGAAGACTTTGGGCATCTTTTCTTTTCGTTTCCTAAAAATAAATATGTGTGGTCGAAACACAATCGTGTGTTGAATCTGAAGTGTAATATCAACTAGAGACAAGCATTATTAGGTGAAGCGATAGACTTCACCATTGCGATGTGGAATGCATCAGGGGTGAAGCTCTGTGGAAGATTTGGAAAGAGACATATGTGGCTAACTTTCACCATCAATCAAGAGAATGTTTGATCAAAAAGTCAATAGGTTATGTAAGTATAAGAATTCAAAATTGCAAGATGACCCCTCCCTTTAGACACGATAGGGAATTTGCCTTTATCAATAACAAGCTCATCAACAAGTGGATCCCACATGAGGGGGACAATTTATCATATCTTCTTTTCTTGTAGTCTTTTTCCTCGTCTTTCTTGTGAACGTGGTCTATAACAATATACTATTCATGAAGAAAAAGAAGAAACGATATGTTTTTTCTTAGAACAAGAAGAAGAAGAAGTGTCTCTATGCATGATTGAAGTGATGCGGATGCTCGTGATGTATGACACCAAGATGTATATCCTAGAAACTTTTTAGCTAGATTTGGGCAGTTTGTTTGTGTCAGTTCATATCCCCTTTTTTTTAGCTATGTTTGGACATGTTTTCCAGCTTTATTTTGTTGTTTTGGGGAAGCTTTCCTTGTGGGACAAATACTTGAAAGAATAGAAAATCATTTTGCACTTTTCTTCCATGACATTATGCCCGACATACATCTAATCAAAGTCGATTGATGACGGTTGTACTAATTTGTTCAATTATTTAAGGCCATAAAGTATTATTATTGTATAAAACATATAATGTCCACGTCTCATAGGTGTTTTGGAAGTTTTGGCCTCTTCAGGTAGAGGTCTAGAGTTCAACCTCTCGGTTAGACATGTAATGGCTTTGGCTAGTGTAAAGCAATTATAACCCAACCTACTAGTTGTAACCTAGTCTAACCTCAGTTTTGTAGGATACGCAGGTGAGAGTATTATACCCATTCACCTGTGCAATTGTACTTTCAAAGTTAAAGCTTGAGGGGTAAGCGCATGCCAAACCTCCTTAAAGAAACATATAATAAAAAAGAATTTAACTATATGATATAATTAACAATTTGAGATATTTCTCATGTACAAGGGCCATTATGGCCCTCAAGAATCAAGAGTGGTATCCACATTTGAGTGTGGCTGAAGCACTTATAAAGAATAATAAAAAAGAAAAGGGAAAAGAAGCATCCTAACCACTCATTATCAAAAAGCATGACTTTCTTTTGCCTTAGGACATGGCAATCGCTTTTCATTCAGCCCTTGAAAGTTGGAAATAAAGAAGACACTCCATTGGTGGATTCTTGTCCAACTCGCATCCGGACAAACCACCACCCCATCTATGTGAAAGGAATCTCCAACTCTTTTGCACATTCCTGTTGTTATGTGGTACAACTGTATTTTGTACATTCTTCCACTTCGTTTCTCCTTGTGCACATTCCAACAGGACTTTAAGTCGCTTTCCACTCGGCCTTTAGATGCTGAGGTCCTTTTCCACCGGAACTTAAAAGTTCAAGTTCAATGAAAAGCTCGAATCTATAGAAAAATTGCAACATCCAGCATTTTGTTAGCATAGAATAAGATTTCTATTGAGACTTGCACACCTTGTTGGGCTTCAAACGAATCTTCAATAGGTTGAAAATGCTGAACAGAGAGACCATGGAAAAGGTGGTGTGGTGTTGTGACATGGGGCTCTTGATAAATATATGTGGTCATTATAAGCATGTTATTGATCTTATCTGAATCATTGGATAGCCTGAGATCTCCACGGTCATCCATAGATGCAAAAATGAATGATCATAACTTTTGATACACAATTTTTTTTTGTGTAAATGACCTACAATTTCCAACTAAGGCAAGAAAAATTCTTTCAGCCTTAATTGCAACAAAGCATTTCCCATTCATACTTTGATTCTATTCTCAAGTGAAGCAGACATTAAGTTTATGTTAATCCACCATGAAAAAAGCTTTAGTTAACTGACAGTTGTCATAATGATCTTGAAGATAGAACTTTTCATGGTAATCTGGTAGATAGAACTTTTCATAGTATTCTAGAAGATAGAACTTTATATAGATTTTTGTAATGAATGAACTAGAAATTAGGCAATGTGTAATTCGGGGTGATTCAAATCCTGAATCTTAAACTCTTAGTTGTAATTCCTCCTTCTCTTTTCTTGAACAAGAATCAAACTTAAATAAAAAGAATCGATGTACAAGAGATTTATGAGGACATACAATGCATGTTAATGAACATATTATTCCCTTTGTGAGGATGCATTTCCTCTTTAGCTTATCACCTTGGACTACAAAGATCATCAAATGCCTAAATGGTGAGACACTCTTATAGTTTCTAATTCTCTTTCCTAACACAGTAAGGAATTTCTCAAAAGAACATTCCTTGATAGAGCTTTCAGAGTTGATCATACATCTCTCCTTCCATATCCTCTATAATGCTTCTCCTCTGATAGCATTCCCAAGAGCCATGGAGCATTCCATCGCCTCAACCAAGATGGCCTATTGCCAAGAGCTCTTCATATGTAGCTCTGGAATTCTTCACTGCCAAAGCTTCTTACTCTTCGGACATGCATAAAAGCGATGCCTGAAGTCCTCCTCTTCTTTGTCGCATCTCTTACACAAAAGGTGCTATTAGAAGTATGTGGGCTCTATACTACCTCTGTGTAGAATTTCCCAAAGAAGTACTGCTTTCTTCATCTCGATTAATGGGTTCCAAGAAGATTTCTTGTATAATTTACGATTCAAAGAGGGGTGGAAGTGTTTTCACCTTTGTAAATAGTATGAGAAACTTCCTTCTAATGCTCAATATTATTGAGCCGACTGTAAATGCTAATCCAAATATTTTAATGATACAAATTAGTAATTAGAACTGGAATATTGTGAAATACATGCTTTTTAAATTATGGATAGTGGTAAAATGTATACAATACGCCTTCAATAGGATGAAAAATCTTCCTTCTGAGTAATCTTATCTTGTAATTACCCATTTATGTGAAGACTCTTTTTCATAGAGTTTTATTTTTGCAACATTCGCAGTACAGTAGAGTGTATTCCTTCATGATTATAAATTTTAATTGCAATGTTTGAAATATAAATCTATATGTATCTTAAGAAATCATTAATCATCAAAGATTATAATTTTATACACATCAATAATGATTTCGGAGTTACCTGTAAGACTTTGGAATTTACTTCCTTCCATGAAACTTTGGAATATTACTTGTAAGACTTTGAAATATTACTTCCTTCCATCCATGAGATCAAGTAGAAACCAAAAGTTAACACTGTACAAAGACTCTAAACACATCCACTTTGGAAAATCTTGAAATAATGTGAATGAATAACAAATAAGCTTCGACTGGATTAGAACACGGCATTTAACATTATTTTCTAAACAGATATTATTTGATCGTACATATAGATCTAATGGGGGTTGAGTACCATGGATTAGAGGTGATAAATATTATAAAGATATGTGGAAGAAAGATAATAATAATTGGGTAAAATCTTCAATACTCTAATTGCATTCAATATAATTATAGATACCTGAGCCTTCGTAGGCCATAAATTTTCCTCTATAAGAATGAACAAAGTTCTTCTCTCTAAAATTAATCAATCCTATCACACTAGGGATGCACTTGCAAGCAGATGTCTTGAGTTATCTAACTTCCTTATACTCAAGCCAATGGACATGTTACTGTAAGGACATGCCCAGATTTTGTTTGATGTCGTTAAGAAGGCAGATTTGTTTGACGTCTTCATTTTTGTTACATGTTATTGTAAGGTAATTGTCCACATTCACTACAGCATATCAGGGGTATACGGAGGCTTCTATCGAGGCAAATGTATGGGTGTCATTTTCCCCCAATGCCGATGTAAGCTTCGGCATATGCATCTATACCAAACCCCTAATATAAGTGTCGGTATGTGCATCGATATAATGGTCGCTCTAAGTGTTCGTAATCCCTTGGGCATAAGCGCCAATATGCATGCTACTATGTTGTTGGGCATACCGATGTCCCAAAAATTATGGATGCTCATACTAATGCCTATACCGGTGCCTATATCGATGATGACAATGTATATCAACGATCAATTTCAAATGGTCACATCGACGGTCTAATGACCGTCGGTATACGTAACATGATCCTTCCAAGCATTTCCACCGATCATACCGATGCGAAGGGGGGGGGGGACCATCGGTATGGATATTGTCGGTATGCCTCTCATATGTTGTAGTGATCTTGAGAGATTTTCTTCAATGAAACATCAATAGTCTTTTGGAAACAATAAATTTTATGAGGATTGACTTGATTCTCTTGTAATGTATTGAATGTGATGATTTGAAGAAAATATAAACACCTGCAAAGACAAAAATATTGAATATATAGTAAGAAATCAAAGCAAATGCCTATATATGTGTAATAAGAAAAGATGTTATATTAAGGGTTGGGAATTTCACGAAAAGTTACTCAAGAGCTAATCAAGAATTATTAGACGCTTCACTACTCATATAAAAATTAAAGGACATCACATCATGATATTTTTTTCAAGTCACTCCTCTCAGTGGACCTCAACCTCTTTTATGTACCTCATATAAAAACAAAATTCAGAGTTGAGGTACATATTCATCATATAATTCATGATTTGTTTTTTATATTTTATTTGCTATAGTTCATCTTTTCTGTACGTGTTGGTGTATGTGTGTAGAAAATTCAAATGAGACGTTGTTTTTTTCTATTGATTTTATGGGCATAATGATGATAGTTCCACCATGTGCTTTGGAGCCCAGATAACTTGTAAATATGGAAGAGGATCTTACTTTCTTGAGGACCCATCATAAGAAACTTGAAGAATAGTTCATTATCTCCACTCTCTCACATAGCCAATCACCTTTTACTTTTACTACACAATTTGTGTGTGTGTGTGTTAAGAGAGGTATGATTAGTCTTCTTTTGTATGCACTTTAATGATTAGTCTTCTTTTGTATGTGTGTTGCTTATGAGTTTGATCTTATGACTTACTATTTTTTTTATCTCATCTGATTGAAAAGAACAAGTTATCCCGTAGCACCTTTTATGAAATCTCCAATGGAGTTTTTACATGAGCAAAATATTTTACCCATTGTACTCTGTGACCCAAACAATGTCTCAACAAATATTCAATTTTTCATAGAGACTAGGAACTTAATGCACAATTGAGACTTGTTGAGCTCTCATATCCACTTCTATATCAGTTTTTTTTCTCATATCCATACCATAATGTTAGGACGATCATGAAGTTCCAATCTCTTGAATGCTATCCAGATTGTATTATATTTCATCCAAAATGTATTAGATTCCATACAAAAAAACTATCATATTTGATGCAAACTCTATTATATTTCACCCAAAAACTTTAATTTCTAGTTATATTCTCTACTCCAAGTTGATTAATGAGTACTCTCGATGAGGGCTTGGAGTTCCTTTTGCTGACCCCATTTAAGGACTATCTCACATTATTTAACATTATTGGAAATTTCGTATATCTATTTATAATTATCTGTACCTAGATATAAATTATTAAAATTGGAAAAAACTACGCATATTTTTGTGAAGTGTATATATATATATATATATATATATATATATATATATATATATATATATATATATATATATATATATATATATATATATATATATATATATATATATATATATATATATATATATATATATATATAACGTTTCTAGTATGCCAGCATTAAAAGTGGGCTTTTTGAGACGTCAGCAATGCCTCACAATTTCAAGTTTCTTTAGCCTCACATATCCATGTTTCAATTCACATAATGTCGAGTGCCAATTCATATTTTATGAGGGGTTCTCTTTGTAATGTTGCCTAATTTGTTCTATATACCAAGTTATAAGTTTCTTTATGTAAATTCAAATTATAAGAAGTTTAAAAATATGTATTTTTTGCTCTTTCCATACAGATATTTCCATAAAGGATTGGTATGTATGTATGCATTCACACGTGCACTTCATTAAATTGAAACACACACACACAATACACATATATATACATATATATAAACACACACATATATATATATACATAAATAAATATATATATATATATGTGTGTGTGTGTGTGTGTGTATACATACATACATACACACACACACACACACACACACACACACATATATATATATATATATATATATATATATATATATATATATATATATATATATATATATATATATATATATATATATATATATATATATATATATATATAGTTGAAATTGATGGTATCTGTGAAAGCTCCAATTGTGAGGCTTGACACATACTCACCTCTCTTAATTATCTTTTCATCATTTATGTATTTCATGTAAGCCCAAAAGGAAGATAGGTCTATAAAATATAAAGCCTACACTCCTAAACTTAAAAGCATGAGTGTTGAATTAAAAGTGCAAATGTATTTATGTCCTCGATGACCTTATCTGCATGGAGTGATCTAGAGCAATAAAATCACCAAGGCAATGGAAGGACAGAGGAAAAGAACTGAAAGGTCAAGAGGTGCGAGAAGATGTAAGGGTAGGTGAAGAGACAAATACTCCCATGCTCATATCTCTATATATAGAAGTCATTAGAACATGAAACTTTGTGAAGATGAAAAGGAGATGGTTTAGAAGCATATGCTAGTCATTTTCTGACCAATGGATATTAGAAGAGACCTTGATATAGTGCTACAAGGCACATAGGTATTCCAATTGCATACCTTTCTGTACACAACCACCTTGTGAAGGTGATATCTCTCTATGTACTTATCCATTTAATGGATATAGTATTTTGTTGGAAAGTTTGTCTTGCATACTCTCTATCTAGTATATATCTTTGCTAGATGCTTCTCGATTAATGACTGGGAACATTTCTTGTGAACCTTAGTTTTTTGCTTAGCCTAAGTTGATAGGTAGTCTATCATTATATAGTTGGTTTCCTTGTAATATGAACTCCAAATGGAGTGTTCCTGAGCTCATTAGAAAGCTAAGAAATTCTAATATGTGGCAACCAAATGTTAGAGGCATTGGATCTCTGAATTCTAACTGAATCAGTTTTTAGTAATCATGTGTCTTATAAGGCAGATTCTAGAAGAGGTTCTCTAACTTCCACTGCATGTATTGGAGTGAAATTTCTCAACATTTTGGTGGTGGAGAGCATTGGGATTGGAGCCCATGGATGCACAAAGAGATCTTGAAGAAGATGTAGAGATGGCAAAGGAATCTTTGGAGCTATGAGCCCATGAAGTGTGGAACATTCAATGCTCTCCATATTTTGTAGAGCATTGGGATTGGAGCCCATGGATGCACAAAGAGATCTTGAAGAAGATGTAGAGATGGCAAAGGAATGTTTGGAGCTATGAGCCCATGAAGAGTGGAACATTCAAGATAATGGAAATCTATGAAGATAAAGCTTTTGTATGTAAGAAACATTTGTTGCTTTATGATATTTGAAGCGATAAAATATCTTGTTCTACTCTCTACTAGATTCTTGGTCATTGAGTTATGCTACAAGTCATACTAATCACTTGGATGAAGCCTTATGAGCAGCCTATGCAAGAAGATGAAGATTCAAGCAAAGAATTGTGGATGAGCAACTACATCTTGTTGTAGTATAAACATTATATGCATGTTGAGATGTTGCAGTCAATTTAATGAAGTGCATATTCATATTATGTACATGGATGAGGGTTGAAGCTTTTATGTAAGTTTGGTGATAGCATTATATGCTATGGATTGGGATTGCTTATGTATGCATGCTTGTGAAGTTTATGCTAAAGATGAATGACAATGTTGGATAGCCATGCTTTAGCTGAATATAAGTTGAATCTAGAGTTGAAGATTGATGTGTAACATGAAACAATGTATGCACATGTGGTCAAGTAGAATATATAAACATGTTTCATGATGTGTGGATGAGTAATTGGCTATTTTATCAAGCTTATACAAGCTATAAAATTGTAGGTATATGTAGCCATATTAATTGGCATAAAGAGAGCTCAATATATGATCAAATGATTGGTGATTTTCATGCATGATTATATGTGATTGTTAGTGTGATATTGAAGCACTAAAGGTTGGTTATGTTCAACCATATATGAGCTCAAAGTACATGTGTTTGGATGCAATGAAGATTGGTAAGATACAAGGCTGTTATGTATGAAGTTTGTGGATGTATCTTGTTGTGGATGAAACCCATTGAGGTAGAGTTGCAAAAGTAACTATAAGTGTGCACATGTTATGATAACTACAATTTTTTAATTCTTGAGTTGAGCTATAGGATGTCAACTCAATGCTCCTATTGGACAAGCCAAAGAAAAAGTGCGCAAAGCTTGGGCAAAGCAAGGACACAAAGCTTGGAGCCAAAGCAAAGGAAGGACCCCAAGCTAAAAGGTTGTCAAGCACTTAAAGTCTAGAAGACTCTTGAAGAGTGCAAGGCGTAGAAGGGTCCAAAGGAGGCCTACCATAGAGTGTTGAAGACTCAACAAGGACTCAAAGACATTCCCCAAGGTTGCAAGCAGCAACAAGCAAGAAGCAAGTGAGAAGAAAGAAGAGTCACTCATGATAAGTATGACATGAAGGAGGTAAGGAAGTGCATTTGCAAATCTAGGGCTGATGTAAAGGGTAAGGAAAATCCACATTGTGTGTGGTGGTAAATTCCAAGCATAGACCATGTGAAGGTCTAGTGAAAGATTGAGGCTAGTAAGACCACCAAAGAGAGTGGCAAGCCTATGTAAAGGCAAGTAAGACCATTGCAAGAGAGTGGCAAGCCTATGTAAAGGCAACTAAGACCATCCCAAGAGGAGTGGCAATCCTTGTCAGGTGCATGAAGCACCAAAGACCAAGTGAAGGTCTAGCGAAAGGTTGCAGCTAGTAAGACCACCAAAGAGAGTGGTAAGCCTATGTAAAGGCAAGTAAGACCATCCCAAGAGGAATGGCAAGCCTATGCAAAGGTGATTAAGACCATCGAAGAGGAATGGAAAGCCTATACAAAGGTGATTAAGACCATTGTTTGCATTGAAGATTTCTTGTGTCATTTTGTAGGTGGTAAAGAAAGCTTCGAAGATGTGGAAGCTATGAATGCTTCACATGAAAAGGAACTCATGAAAGAGTTATTGTATGATCCACCCATTGCTGATTTTGCAAGTATAAAATCAGCCATGAAGAATGTAGAAAATATCATGAAGCAAGGGGGAGTTAGCTTGCAAGGATTGGAAGATCCAAGAAGAGTCCAAAGAAGAGAAAGTGGAGCAAAAACAAATTTCAGATTTGGGAGAGAAGAATTCATACTCAAAGGAAGAGTAAGAGCATCCATCAAAGGTAATTTAAAAGCACTAGGAGGAGCCAACACTATTGAAGGAGTCTTTAGGAGGCAAGGAGCAGCCATAATGCACAAAAGAATTCATGAAGGCAATTTAGAAGAAAGCATGACAACCATGACGACATCAAAAGAAGGTGCAAAAGAAATTGCAACCATAGACAAAGTCAAAGATGATGCAAAGACAAAGGAGGATCAAAGCAAAGCATGCAAGCCTAGAAGACATGAGGCCATGAATGCATACAAAGAGAGAAAGTTTCAAAGCGAGGACAACAAAGAGGAAGAGAGTAAAGCAATGAAAATAAGTACAACCAAGGTGATCTCATTCATTCTATGAGTTTGTATGAAGCATGTTTTTCGATAGGGATTGAAGAAGATCTCTTGCAAAGAGCCAAAGAAAGATGGAAGGAAGCCAAAGAAGCTTCAAAGCAAAGAAGGAAGATCACCAACCAATCAAAGGAAGAGATACAAGGGCCAAAGAAGTAAAAGGTGAAGAGGGCAAGAATGGGAGAGTAGCATGCCCTCCCCAATTGTAGCTTGAGGGGGAGTGTTGAAATTGATGATATTTGTGCAAGCTCCAATTGTGAGGATTGAAACATACTCACCTCTCATTAATAACCTCTTCATCATTTATGTATTTCATGTAAGCCCAAAAGCAAGATACGTCTATAAAATATAAAGCCTAAACACTAAGCTTAAAAGAAAGTTGTTGAATTAAAAGTGCAAATGTATTTATGGCTTAGATAAAAGCCAAAATATTATTAGAGAGATGGAATACTAAAAAAAGATGTGACATTATCCACATAATGTGATTCAGAGCACCAAAAGTCACCCAAGGCAATGGAAGGACAAAGGACAAGAAGTGAAAGGTCAAGAGGTGAGAGAAGATGCAAGGGTAGATGAAGAGACAAAGATTCCCATGTACATATCTCTATATATAGACGTCATTTGAATGTGAACATTTTGTGGAGATGATTGTTGGAGTTAGACGTCTGCGGAAGCACGCGAACAGCACAAGGAAGAAGAAGAAGCTTGGAGCACAACACACAATACTGAATGTATTACTAGAGAATGTACAAAGATGAGTAGCCTGTTAGGGCAATAGGCGTATATACAAGTCGGGGGAAAAAAACCTCCTAAAGAGGGAAAAAAGTGCCCCGGCGGTCCTAGTGTGTTCACACACACCACTACCTAAATATATCAACAAATCCCCCCTGGGAGTGATGCGGTGAACAAGGAGCTGGCAACCATGTATAAGGAAGTGCCAAACTATGTGGAAATCACTCCACAAGCTATGTGGAAATCTTGAAGTTGCCTAAGAAGCAAGGAACATGAAGACTTGGAGGAGGATTTGAAGCAAGGGGAAGCTTGTATCATCACAAAAGATTTCAAGACAAGTGGATGCTCTTGTGGGAAGGTAACATATCATTCTTTTTTACAACTATAACAATCCAAGGGAGGATTAGGATCCACTAGATAGTCTCATACAAAATGGGATACTATAACACTCAGATTGAGAATCTTTAAAGGAGTAATTACAAACTATGGAAGTTTGGAATATCTAACTTCCTCATGGGAAAAGGTATATGGATGTTGTTTAGTAGTAATGAGGTGAAACCATACATACATCCACGTAAAACTACTAAAAATTAGAGGAGAGCCACTAGAGAATGGGAAGAAAGGGATGGGAGAATGATCTTCACTCTATCTCAACACATAGGCAACTCCATTAGGTCATATTTCAAGACCTAGATACATCCAAGAAGGTTTGGGAGTGTGAAGAAAGGTTGTATGAGAATGAATGCTCATAGATTTTTAGCCAAAACCAAAAATTTCTTGAAGTACATAAACTCTTTGGAATTTTCTTTCAGTGGATATACCCATGCATGCATGGAAAAAGCATCAATAAAAATCACGAAGTAAAGGTAGTTCCCAAAAGAAGATGTCTACATAGGATCATAGACATCACTGTGAACAAGCTATAATTTTTTAGTATCTCTAATTGAACTATCTTTTGGGAAGGAGGAATGCTACATTTTACCCAAAATACATCCTTCATAGACATGTTTACAAGGTGCCTCACGTTTGCGCAGAGCGGACACCATTTTAGATTTCTGTAGGTGTAGCAAACTAGCAAAATTCAGATGACCAAACTGTGCATGCTAAAGCTTTGCATCGAAGGAGGAGTTGTTAGTGCATATGACAATTATCCTTGTAGGGGTAGGCTCAAGTGAACTGAAGAAATTACATCGCAAGGTAATATGTTTGGTTGCCCCTACTGCCAAAGTACCAAACAATCGAGTCTACTACAGACATACATTGTCCATGAGAAGATGGGTCATATATGCAAATAGTAGTAAATGCCCATTCTTCATTCTGTAGAAGATTCATAGACTTTGTTTTGGTGTAGAGGCCTCTGCAACAACCATTCCAACCTCCTTTTTCTTTGCCTCTTTTGCAGCCAGCTTTTGACAACTCTTTATGACATGATCATTTCCTTTACAGTATTTGCAGAAATGTTTCTCCTTTTCTATTTTTTTCATCTTTGTCTTCCTTTTTTTACTATGCGAAATTAGCAGATTTCTGCTTACTAGTAAATTAGCTTCATTTATCTTTGCCCTTCTCACTAGCTAAAAAATCTTGATCTGCAACATGCATAATGGACCTATTTGGCATGGATTGATCTTCTTGCAACAAAATAGAGACTAACTCCTCAAATGTTAAGGCATTTGGATTGCCTTTCATCATCAACCAAAGAGTAGAAGCAAAGCTCTAATATGAATCTAGAAGACCATTAAGAGTTGTTTTCACAAGTGAACTATCTAGCAAGAGTTCATAAGTAGAAATCAACTATTCCTTCAAATCATTGATCTTTGTCAAAAAACTTTCCATAGAATCTCCTTCATTCATATGCGCACTCTCCAATTGTTTTTGGAGGTAAGCAACATGAGCCTCATTTCTTACTTGGTATAAAGTGGTAAGTGTATCCCAATCATCCTTTGCTATTTTGCAAGAGTGAATGTGAGGGATAATGGCATGTTTGACAGACAAAGCTATCAATGCATGTGTCTAAGCATCTCTACAATCCCAATAAATTTGCTCTATCATAGGTGCACTAGGAATCGCAAAACAAACAAGAATTTGAAGATCTTCATCTTCTACACCATGTGCATCACCTTCTATAACCATATTTGTAGGTGTAGTAGGTCATTTTCCAACATGCTACACAATATTCCATAGTCCTTTTGCTACCAATACATGACACATCATATATGCCCATAATGGGTAATTGGTACCATCCAACTTGTCCTCAACAGCCAACATATGGAATACATCATTGCTTTCGGTCATGGCCATTGACTAAAATACCTTGATGCAAAAATATGATTGTATCGCAAAAAGATGATAGAACTACCATGTGGAGCTTTGCTAAACCTGTCGCAGACTTCGAGGTGCTTGTATTGGTAAACTTGTATATCTCTTTGGCACAAAGGCACAAAATTGCCTGCAAAGGTGCTATGATAGTGCATTTGAATGCCAAAACAAGCTCATATCAAAATTTTGATGCTATAGAGTGAAACATTTTGTTTTTGAATTCCTAATCGCCTTGAGTATGCTCACCAATTTTTGTGTGATTTTGAGACTGTGATTGGAGGGGTGTTGAGGACACCCTAAGTGAAGCAGCTGTTGGGTGTGTGTAGAAGTGCGAGAGACACACGAGAAGCACACACAAAGAGCACAAACACAGCAAGACACACGGAGAAGACGATGGCTGGAATAGCTCTCTCTATTGATCGATGAACTGAACTGAAGTAAGAGCTGAATAATATCCCTAAGTACAAAGTACCACCACATATGAGAGTATCAAGTATGTGGTAACATGGGAAAAAACCTCTAGCCAGCACTAGAGTAAAAAGTGCCCATGTATAGGGAAAAGGTTCACATCAAAGCTACACGAGGAACACATAAGTGTAACAAACCCCCCTGGAGCGAATAATGTGAACACATACAGGGAGTGACAGATCAGCCCCCACAAGGTAATAAGCCTAAAGCTTTGCGAAAAGCTTCAAACTTTTCCCGTGGAAGAGCTTTGGTGAATATGTCTGCCACATTATCTTGTGTAGGCATATATACCAAATCAATATCTCCTGCATGAAGGCGCTCTCTCACATAGTGATAATGCACCTTAATATGTTTGGTCCGTGCATGAAACACTGGGTTTTGTGCAACAGCCAAAGCACTCTGACTATCTGTGAGAATATGTGTAGCAGCATCAATCTCCATGCAAAGATCCATCAATAGGCATCTCAGCCATATACACTCCACTGTAGTTGTGAAAACTGCCCTGTACTCAGCTTCACAACTCGATGTCGCCACTGTAGGTTGCTTCTTACTCAACCAACATATGCATGAGTCTCCAAGGAAAAAGCAATTACCACTAGTGGACACGTGAGTATCATAACAACCAGCCCAATCACTATCTGTAAAAGCGTGCAAGCATGGCTGAACATCTCTGCCATAAAAGAGACCTAAGCTCAAAGTGCCTCGAAGATATCTAAACACACGTTTCACCGCTTGCCAATGCTTAGTGCCAAGGCTATGCATGAATCGACTCAACTGGGAAACTGCATACTGTATATCCGGCCTTGTGTTGCATGCATATATAAGACATCCCACAGCTTGTTGATAAAGAGAAGTATCAAATGCATCACTGGAATCCTCAACTGAGAACTTGAATCCTGTCTCAACTGGTGTGGAAACTTGCTTACAATCCTCAAAGTCAAAACGTTGAAGTAGTTTTTCAACATACTTTGCTTGATGCATAACAATTCCCCCCTCAACGAATACAAACTCGATGCCAAGATAGTAGCTCAAAAGACCAAGATAAGTGACATCAAAAGTATGCTACAAATCAGCCATAAGAATGTCAAGTTTTGCATCACATGACCCAGTCAAGAGTATGTCATCGACATAAAGAACAAGCACTATACGATCAGCCCCATTTTTGCGTACATAGAGTGTGCTTTCAATCGGACTACATGTGAAGCCAAGAGCAATCAAGTGCTTATGTATTTTGTCATACCATGCACGTGGAGCTTGCTTGAGACCATACAATGCTTTATGCAAGCGACAAACCATATGCTCTTTCCCTTTCATAGCAAATCCAGGAGGTTGCTTCACATAAACCTCTTCTTGCAAATCTCCATTCAAGAAGGCTGTTTTTATGTCCAATTGATGCACTTTCAAACCTCGATGGGCAGCCAATGCAACCACGGTACGAATGGTAGTCATGCGTGAAGTAGGTGCAAAAGTTTCCTCATAGTCAATGCCATATTGTTGCGCATATCCTTTGGCAACCAATCTAGCTTTGTAGCGATCAATGCTACCATCAGATTTTCTCTTAATCTTATAAACCCACTTTGTACCAATGGCATTCTTTCCTTTTGGCAATTCACATAACTCCCAAGTACCATTCCTATGTATGGAATCCATTTTTGATTGCATAGCACTCATCCATTGTGGATCATCACATGCATCTTCAAAAGAAAGTGGCTCTTCATTACATGCTGTAGCAATAAGAGAATAATCCACAAAATTACTTGATGCATGGTGAGAGCTTGATCTTGTTCTACCAAGTAAAGGTGCACTCAATTTGCTGTCCTGCAAAGTTTGTTTCAGCCACTTTGGCATAGATTGTGCACATTTGATAGACATGCGTTCATTATGTAAAACATCTTCAATATGTACATCATGCGTGGGCTGAATTTCGTGCTCAGTTTCAGCCATATTTGGACGCAAATGTTCAGCCATATGTGGCTGAAAATTTCCAATAGTTTTGGCAATTTTTGGCTGAATTTTTTCAGCCATGTTTGGCTGGAAATTCTCTGCATTTTCAGCCCTATTTGGCTAGAATTTTTCAGCCCTTTGAGCCTTAGTTGGCTGGTCTACATGGCCATAGTCAAGCACACCATTTTGGAACAAAGGCATGAGTGTATCGAACACATCTTGTGAGCTAACTGTTGGCAGTTTTTTGCATTCAAGCAGAGGGAAAACTGAATTTTCAGCAAATACCACATCTCGACTCACAATAATTGTGTTCGTCAACGGATGGTACAACCGATATCCCTTACTTTCAGCACTATAACCAACAAATATACATTTCTTTGCCTTGTCATCAAGTTTGTGACGTTGTTGTGATGGCACAAGAGCATATGCCAAACAACCAAACACACGCATATGACTAACCATAGGCTTATGACCATTCCAAGCTTCATAAGGAGTGATGACTCTCAATGCTTTTGTAGGGCAGCGATTCAACACATAATTTGCACACATCACCGCTTCCAACCAAAACTTATGAGGAAGATGCACCATACATCGTGCCATTTCAAGTAGAGTTCTATTTTTACGCTCGGCAACACCATTTTGTTGAGGTGTATATGGCACCATACATTGGTGTGAAATACCTCTTTCACGAAGAAAAGCATTAAACTCATGTGACATGTATTCACCACCACGATCCGTGCGTAGAGTCAAAAGCTTTTTTGAAGAAAAATTTTCAGCCATAGCTAAAAATGCTTTGAAGCAAGAAAATACCTCATTCTTTGCTTTCATAGGATACACCCATGTATGGCGAGTAGCATCATCAATGAAGGTAACAAAATATACATGCTTCCCAAAAGATGGAGTCTTGACCGGACCACATACATCACTATGAACAAGTTGCAATTTTCTTGTAGTGTGTGTGTGACTATCTTTTGGAAAAGAAGCACGATGCATTTTTCCAAGAATGCAACCTTCACATGCATGCTTTTCAATGGACTCAAGTGTAGGCAAGCCAATAACCATGTCCTTCTTTTGCAAGTAGAGCAAACTATTGAAGTTTAAATGACCAAAACGAGCATGCCAAAGCTCCATTTCAGCCATGGAAGAAGTATGAGCAACTAAGGCATTCGAGGCAGCCCTCTTGCATGTATCCATGCGATACAAACCATTACATAATGTACCGAACATCACGATAACATCGCCATTGTTGAAATCATGAACCATACACTTATCATCAACAAAGTGTACATGAAGTCGAGCTTTGGCAATCAACGGAACTGAAATTAAGTTCTTCTTGATACCGGGCACATACAATGCATTTTTCAAGAGAATCACACCTCCATTTGCAGCCATAAGCTCAATTTCTCCTACTCCAATGATAGGATAAGAGGCATTGTTTGCACACACCACATGTCCTCCTTTAGGTGCATCTTTCAAAGAGGCAAAAAATCTTTTGCATGATGTTATGTGCTTTGAAGCACCACTATCAAAGAACCAATCCGAATCAGCCTCACTCACAACCATTATTTAGAATGTAAAGAAGCATCATAATGACATGTAACAACACATGCCCAAAAATCTTGAGCCATGTTAGCTTCATCATTCTTTGCATTTGCTGAATTTTCAGCAATAGACATGCCGGATTCCTTCTTCTTTTCATTGCGTTTAGCAAGCTTTCTACACTCATCAATAGTATGACCAGCCTTCCGGCAATATTTGCATCTCTTCTTCTTTTGCAAATCACCATCATTAGAGGAATGAGTGGAAGAACCAAAAGCTGAACCATACTTGCTTTTCCCCTTTTGTGAGATAGCAAGTGCTTGCGTTCCCTCAATCAAACCACTCCTATTCACTCTAGATTGCTCTTCTTGGAAAAGAAGAGACACAACCTCAATCAAAAGCTTGAGGCTTTGGTTTTGATGAACCAAAAGCTGAACCATACTTGCTTTTCCCCTTTTGTGAGATAGCAAGTGCTTGCGTTCCCTCAATCAAACCACTCCTATTCGCTCTAGATTGCTCTTCTTGCAAAAGAAGAGACACAACCTCATCAAATGCATACATATTAGTATTTCCTTTTGCAACCAAAATGGAGTGTAGTAGCAAAGCTTTGAAAGGATTCCGGTAATCCTTTCAACAATGTAGAAATGAGTGATGCATCCGGAATGATCTCATCTATGTTTGCCAATTGCTCTTTCAAGTCCTTGATGCGTGTCACATACACATCCACTGACTCATTTTCAGCCATACATACATCCTCAAGTTGCTTCCTCAAGTATGAAACATGTGCTTCATTACGCACGGCATACAAAGAAGCAAGAGTGTCCCATGCCTGTCGTGATGTAGAACATGACCGAATGTGTGGAACTATATGACGCTTCACTAAAAGTGCAATCAAAGCATGAGCTTGAGCATCTTTTCCATCCCATCTAAGCTGCTCCTGTGTAGGTGGAGAAGGAGAAACCACTGTACTCGAAGAAGAAGCTCCATCTGTGACAGTAGACTATGAAGTAGAAGCACCTGTCGGTCTTCGATCTACATCTGCCACTATGTTCCAAAGTTGTTTTGCAACAAGAACGTGCTTCATCATGTAAGACCACATCGGATAGTTGGTCCCATCAAGCTTATCTTCAGCTTGAAGCATGCCAAACAAGTCATTGCTGCCCGCCATTTCACTAAGGAACAAGAATGTGACAAAATCTTCACATCGACGAAAACTGAAATGAGTGCTGAAATTTCAGCTCACAAACCATCACTCTGATGGCGATTCTGACTGCACGAATGGCTTCAAAATGGGGGTAAAACCCCAGCGCACCTGATGGAAATGTTTCCAGGCTGCTGAAATTCACACTTCTATGCTCCGAAGTCGATTTGCACTGTTAAAGTGCGTGCGCGTTGCGATGCGAAAAACGGAAACTTGAGAAGAAGTTGAACCTGCTCTGATACCACTGTTGGGTGTGTGTAGAAGTGCGAGAGACACACGAGAAGCACACACAAAGAGCACAAATGCAGCAAGACACACAGAGAAGACGATGGCTGGAATAGCTCTCTCTATTGATCGATGAACTGAACTGAAGTAAGAGCTGAATAATATCCCTAAGTACAAAGTACCACCACACATGAGAGTATCAAGCATGTGGTAACATGGGGAAAAACCTCTAGCCAGCACTAGAGTAAAAAGTGCCCATGTATAGGGAAAAGGTTCACATCAAAGCTACATGAGGAACACATAAGTGTAACAGCAGCGACCTCTTTGATGCCAATTGTTGGAGTTTGAGGTCTACAAAAACACATGAACAGCACAAGGAAGAAGAAAAAGCTTGGAGCACAACAGACAATAATGAATGTAGTACCAAATGAATGTACAAAGATAAGTGACCCGTTAGGGTTATAGACATATATACAAGCCGGGGGAAAAAACCTCCTAAAGAGGGAAAAATGTACCTTGAAGGGCCTAATGTGTTCACACACATCACTACCGAAATATATCAATAACATATGTGCAAGAAAATGAAGGTACACCACCATGTCCTACTATACAAGAAAATCAGATAGAAAATGATGATTTCTACCATGAAGAGCATATTATATGTTGGTGCTCTCATTGGTATGGTACATATCAAAGGCCATGAAAAGTGTGCTTTAAACATGAGAGTGTTTATGAGAGTTTTGCATGAGAACCACCACCTAATCAATGGGATTGATCTTTGGTATTTCATCTGCTTCATGAATTTGATTTATTTATTTCATCTTCTTCATGAAAGTCAGATATCCCTAATTTCACTATAATACACTATATATAGCCATATTCACATGAAAATGATGATGATTTCACCAATGGTGTAAATGTCTCTCGGACACATTAGGTAAATGCCATTTATAAATTGAAAATTAAAATTTCTCAACAAGCTCTATCTTCTAGCTTAGAGACTTAGTGTCAATATTAACCAAAATTGGCTTGGTAGTCAAGTTTTTTTATGATAGGTGTACATTTCATGATCTCTTTGGTGGTGATAAAATCCTTGTGTCTGATATGCTATCTTGTGGATTGTATAAGATCACGAATTATGGAGGATTTGTGGATGATTATGCATGTCTGATTTAGCTTCCTCTATTGAAACCTCGTCCTCTTTGATTTCTAGGATTCCTGAAACAATTCTCAGTTGTGTGGTTAGTAAATCCACATATGGCACATGGAGAGGTGCTTTGGAATCTCCCCCTGCCTTGTCTTCCTCCTCTACCTCTTCCTCTTGTACCTCTACCTCTTCCTGCAAAGTTAGCTTGGGAGATGCTAGCTTCAACATAAGATTTCTTGCCTTTACCTTTACTATCCTTACTCTTGTTCTTATCATTGTATAGGGTAGAGGATTGATTACCTTTTGAGTTGTCATTGTTCTTCACAAGCTTGGCTTCATGAATGAATAGTTGTCCCATTAGAGTATTGAAGTCAGGTACCTGCATGTCCATGTATAGATCCATTGCACTGGTGAATGCTTCCCATTTGTCATCCTCCTTGATTCCATTGATCACTTGTCTCACAATTTGATCCTCATCAATGACTTCTCCAATGCTTCCAAGTTGATCAGCTAAGTCCTTCATTTTTGTGACATAATTAGTCACATTCTGTTTGGGCATCTTTTTGAGAGTTGTGAATTCCATCCATAGTTGGTTCTTTCTTGCTCTAGTGCTTGAAGAGAAGAGTGCTCCAATTGCATTCCAGGTTTCTTGTGAACTTTTACAGCTCCTAATGTGTGGAAGCAAGAAATCAAAAACTGAGTTGAGAAGATATGACCTGGTCAAGGCATCCTTTGAGCACCATCTTGATATTCTTTCCTGTTCTTCTTGAGTAGGTTGCCCTTTGCTTATGAGAATTGGCATTGACTCATCTCCAGATATGTAACCATATAGATTTCTACTTATAGATATGCTTCAATTCTAATAGACCAAGCAGATAAGTACCTCGATCCAATTTGTGAATTGATGATGGGAATCCAGCTCCCATGTTGAGTTGATGATAGCTCTGATACCATTGTGAGGAGATGGTTGGATACACTCCAGAAATGAGGTGGTGCTGCACAAATCCTACTCTACACCTGCCAATGTAGCTTCAGAGTACCTTAGTAGACACCTTTAGCTTCACAAATATGCATTTGTAACCATAATGTACTTTGGAGCATCACCTTCAAATACTTATGGCAAAACATACTAGTTCCAAGATTGAAGAGTTGCAAAAACTTGCTATTTTAGGACTTGTACTTGCTCAGTATTTCACTCAATGCTCATTCACTGATTGCAATTGACAAGAGAAATTTTAGGAATATCTAATTGAAGTGCTAAGCTTGCTATAGGAAGTTATTTCACTAATTTAGGATGAGTGTATGCTGAGAAATCACATTAAGAAGTTAGGGGCGTAATCCTGACTTTTTAGGAGGATGATAGTGAGTAGACATAGGTAGCTTGTAGAGAACTTATCTCACAAATTAATGAACCAAATGAAATGAACCTTGATAGGCTAGAACTAGAAGGTCTAATCTACATATACTAAGTTTAATCACATTGATTGGATAAATATACACAGAGAAATTCTCAAAACAAATTCACTAAAATGAGAGCTTAGCAGCAGACAATAGTAGACATGAGATAGCTTGCATAATCTAAATCAAATGTGTAATATTATGAATGTATGATACAAAGGATATGATGTAGGCTTACTCATACATGTGTGGGCGTAATGTACCCACAAGCTTGAAGCTCAATGTGTCCTTCTTCTTGCTCTCCTACCCACGACTAAAAATCAGAGTTTTGTATAGATGTGTTCTTAATTTGAATTTTGAATCTGCCACCTAAAAGTGATCCTACCTTTTAGGATTCTAATTGATTTGATTTCAACCACTTAGTTGTTGTGACTTACAACTTGTAATGCTACGAGATTCTCTCAATCTTTTTTGTTTACATTTATCTTGAGTTAAACTCAAGAAATTTACAAGAGGTGTTCATGTGTAACTTATGAATAGTCATACTTAAGATGTGAAGTAGGCCTTTGATATTTGGTCAGTCATCAAGGCTTGCCAAATGTACCAACATTTCACTGATGATTTTTCTAGGCATGCATGGGTATATCCACTCAAAGCAAAGTCCGAAGTGTTTATATGCTTCAAATAGTTTTTGGTTTTGGCTGAAAATCTGTCAGCATGTAAAATGGGCACCCTTCGTTCTGATCGAGGGGGCGAATAAATGTCTTTTGACTTTAATGCATTTATGGATGAATGTGGGATAAAGCATCACTGTATAGTGCCATATACACCTCAACAAAATCGAGTTGTTGAATGGAAGAACAGATCAGTCATGGAGATGGCGAGGTGTATGGTCAAGAGTCAGGCTTTACCACATAGTTTCTGGCTTGAGGTTGTCATGTGTGCAGCATATGTACTTGACAAGTGTCCCACTGAAGCACTATAGTCTATCACTCCATACGAGGCTTGGCATGGTCGCAAGCCATCTATTGCTCATCTATGTGTCTTTGGTTGTCTTGCATATGCATTAGTGCCTGAACAATATCGTAGATGATTGGATGATAAAGCACTAAAGTGTATTTTTGTTAGGTACAGTTCACAAAATAAAGGCTATCGTCTATATCATCAACAGACTAAACACATTTTGGTTAGCCGTGATGTTGTTTTGTGGAAGATGCTATTCAGCCTTTACTTTCATGTATGAAGGAGACATTTGTTAGCTCCAAAGACATGTATGATACTTTGCTTCCTCTTTTTATAGGTGGAAAGTCTAGTGCTGGTCCTAATGAGGCAACTTCTTAGCCATTGTAGGTTTCATATGATGATGCACATCATTGTATTTTTTATGCAAATTTACATGATGCACTTGTTGATGAGAGAGCTAATATTGAGGAGGCAAAAACTATGCCAAAATGGCTGGTGCAGACTTTGTGTGACAACAAATTAGATGCACCTTTGTCATATTGTACTCGTTTAGGCTCTCATAGTGCCTCTTTTGCATCAGATTGCTATGCTATGGCTGCATCTAGTCTCTATGATGAGATTGAGCCTGTTTTGTTTGATGAGCACAAAATTCTGACCATTAAATGGCTCTAATGCAATCTGAATATGATGCTATCATGAAAAATGGTACCTGGTGTTTATGTGAGCTGCCTCCTAGAAAGAAGGCCATTGGCACTAAGTGGGCATACAAGATGAAGCATAAACCTGATGGAACAATTGATAGGTATAAGGCTAGGCTTGTTGCAAAGGGTTACGCGTAGGAAAGAGGCATTGCTTTTGATGAAACCTTTGAACCTACATGCCGAATTACTATTGCTCGTAGCATTTGTGCACTTGTAGCTCATCATGACTCGAATGTACATCAGTTGGACATTAAAACAACATTTCTGAATGATGATTTGCATGAAGAAGTTTATGTTTTTCAACCCCATGGCTTTGTGCAGAAAGGGCATGAAAACGAGGTGTGCAGGTTAAAGAAGGCATTATATGGTTTAAAGCAAGCACCACATGCTTGGTATGAAAAGATACATGCCTATTTGATTGCACATGGTTTTAAGAATAGTCCAACTAAAAGCACCTTATATGTTAAGCATGCTAATGATGTGCTTCTAATCATTGTGGTGTACGTTGATGACATGCTGCTCACTGGTCCTCATGAGAAGCATATTGCTGATTTCAAGGCTGATTTACATGCCTCATTTGAGATGTCTGATTTGGGGCATTTGCAACATTATTTGGGCATTCAATTTATGCACGTTGATGGTGGAATGGCTTTGTGTCAAATGAAATATATTGACACATTATTGCAGTGTTTTGGCCTTGAAGACTGTAAACCTATTGTCACTCCTATGGAGACAAGTTTAGGGATTGAGTCTTCATGATGCTGGAGATGCATTTGATGTTGTTCTCTATCAGTAGGCCATTGGATGTTTGATTTACTTATGCATTACTTGGCCTGATATTTAGTTTGTTGTCTCACAGATGAGCAAATTTATGCATTGCCTAGGCATCAAGCATTGAAAGGCGATTAAGTGCATCCTTCGCTACTTAAGTGGTACCTAGATACTTGGGTTGTTTTATCCAAAGGGGGGATCACTACCGCTAGATTTGCATGCTTTTTCTGACTCTGACTGGGTTGGTTGCTATGACACTCGTGTGTCCACTAGTGGGTTTTGCTTCATGCTTGGTAGTTCATGTATATCTTGGTTGAGCAAGAAGCATCCTACTGTGGCCACTTCCAATTATGAGGTTGAGTATTAGGCAAAAACTTTCAGAGCGATTGTTGAGTGTGTGTGGTTCAAATGCCTTATGGTGGATTTGGGTGTTGGTCAGTCTTCTGCCACCACCATCTTCACTAACAATCAGCGTGCATTGGTAGTTGCAAGGAATCCTGTGTTCCATGCTCGCACTAAGTACATTGAGGTGCATTATCATTATGTCAAGGAGAGGTTCACTACTGGAGAGATCATCTTGGCATATGTGCCCACACAGGAGAACATTGCAGACTTTTTCACGAAGGCTCTACCTAGGGAGAAGTTTGAATCTCTTTGCAAAGCTTTGGGGTTACTTCCTTTTGTGGATTGATTCCACATAGCTTGGCACTTCCTTATACATGAGTGCCAGGTCCTTGTTCACCACATCACTCCTAGGGGGGATTTATTGATATATTTAGGTAGTGATGTGTGAACACTCTAGGGCCATCGGGGCACTTTTTTTCCTCTTTACTAGGATTTTTTTCCCCTAGCTTGTACGGGATAATAATCTTTGTACATTTTAGTGGTAATACATTCAATATTGTGTGTTGTGCTCCAAGCTTCTTCTTCTTCCTTGTGTTGTTCGCGTGCTTCTGCAGACGTCTAACCCCAACATCTATGTCATATTTCTTGAAATTCTTTAGTACTTCAAACAACAATTCTTCTTCTTCCTCTTGTATGAGGGCATTATTTTTATGTTTCTTTTTCTTAATTTCTATGTCTACTCACATAGCTAATATTACATCATTCATGCACTCATAATGTTCCTGAGTCTTAGCCTCAATCAAGTGTAGGTACTCTTCTCATGAAGCACAAAAAGGATCCATGATGATGGATTCCAAATCCTCATTGCCCTCTTCTTCTGGAATTATACATGGCTCGTATCCTTCAATTGTTGGTTCACACATGGAAATTGAAATGTCATAGCCATACTCATCACAATGAGGGGGTTGATTGTTTTTCATTTATAGTTGTGTCCATTCTTGCTAAGATCTCTACCCAACCATGGGGTTCAAACTCTTCATACGGAAAGATCATAGCCATGTAAGCTAGGTCTTGGAGTGGTCTATGGTTTTCTATGGCCCTATGTCTCGGACTTCTAATCCCTTCTCTTCTTTTTCTATGAGCTTACACATCCATAAATGTGTATTCCCAATCCTATGGAATGCACCAATTGAGTATCTTATTACGTTTTATGGATAGCGTTCCACTACAGGGGTGGTACATCTCAATGCGTATAGTCTTTGAGATTAACCTTGGTAGCTACCCCTAAATGTTGTAAGTATAAGGAATTGGTTCCCCAATCCTACACTATTTTCAATTGTCCCATAAAATTTCTACCCAAGATCATTTCATAGACGTGGTTCTTTCCAAATTTGCATATGGAAAAGGTATGATCAAACTCTACACCATAAGTAGTGAGAGTGATCCCTTCTAACAATCATAAGGCTTCTATATGTGTCCATCTGCCATTTGCAGCTTCATTTGTGTGGGTCGTAAAGCTCATTTTCCCCAATGTTTCTATAAGGAAGTGGTAGCAATGGCAACAACTGCTCCAGAATCTATGATTTCCTTCATTGTGTATCGTTGATACGTGATAGGGAGATAGGTGTTTTGTAATAAAGTGATAGATAGGAGATGGTTGAACCACAATTTTGAAAGATAAGAGATGGTTGAACCACACCCTAAGAGGGAGGATTAGAAAGTAACCCTCAACCATGGCTTTTGGGGTAAGTGGTTAGCTCATCACATTCCTAACCAAGACGTTGTGAGTTCAATTCCTTACATTGGTATCAGAGCCTAGTAAGTAGACTTGGGAAAGTTGGATTGACCCAATGGCCTCTAAAAAAGGCGTTTGGGTGCTCTATCATGTGAAAGGGTAGGAATTGGGAAGGGGGCGCTTTGAGAACTATCCAAGAGAGATTGGGGTGTATATCTCAATCCATAAGTCGGATTGAGGTGTATAAGATACTGTTGGAAAGCTCTCAGAATGATCTTTCCAAATCCAATGAGCTAGCTTTTAGTAGTGCTAGGGGAAAACATTGGGTTGCATTTTATTGAGGTTTCAAGATAACAAACATGGGTGAGAATGAGGTTCTCGATACTAAGGTTGAGAACATGGTTCAAGAAACCAAGGTTGCAAAAAAGGTTCAAGAAACCATGTGAGGTTGAGGACATCAATTCAAGGGTACCAATGGAGCTCAAGAACTAATCATTGAGGTTAGAGGGATACATGAGTAGATCATTGAGGGCAATGATCAACTAAGGGGGGAATAATGTAATAAAGTGATAGGTAGGAGATGGTTGAACCACACCCTTTAAAAGATAGGGGATGGTTGAACCACACCCTTTAAAAGATAGGAGATGGTTGATCCACACCCTAAGAGGGAGCACAAGGAAGTAATCCTCAACCATGGCTTTTGGGGCAAGTGGTTAGCCCATCACATTCATAACCAAGAGGTTGGGAGTTCAATTCCTTACATGTTTCCTTCTTCCCCTTTGCTCATATCTCCTGTCTTGTCTATGGGTATCTCTAGGACTTCCTTTTGTCTTCCTACCTGAGAGTGGGAATTAGCAATTTCTATCAATTGGTTTTCTAAATGCTTTCACAACTCTGTTTTGAGTTTGAGTAGTTCTACTAAAGTGAGATGACACTAGACTTTAGTGTTCTTGACTACTTCCATGTTCCTATGTATAAAATATCTTCATTTCTGATCATTATTGTGGGAGCTCTCATTTTAATAGATAGAGGGAAGTCTTGAGGAAATTGATCACAAAGATCATTTACTTCTTGTATTAGATGGTGATCCTCTCTCTCCTTGTCCCTTTCTCCTCTTGTATCCCCCCCCAAGAACTCTGAAGAGTATTTCTTTATAGAGGAAGGGATTCCATTATCCATAGAGTTGTGAACATAAGCTTCTGGTGGAGGTTAGGCTTTTCTCTCGCTTCCACTATCTTGAGCCTCTGGTGCTCCTAATGTTTGTGCTTTAGGCATCAATTTCTCTAATCTCTCCAATACTCCTTCAAAGTGTAGTTCAAGTTTTATTGAGTTTGAATCATTCAAAAGTGGACTCGCTTCAAATGTAGTTGGAGGTAATTTGACCATTTAGATTGGTCCTTTCAATCTCTAAGTTAGCTATGGGATAACATTTATCTAACTCAACTACATTTGTTCTTTTGAAGCCTTCTAAAAGGCACCATCAAGTAAGTTGGCTCTCAGCTCCATCTTTCACAATATATTTGAGAAGAGCCTCCACCAATCATGTATAGAGCATGATCATTCCAATCTAGAGGCTCCAACATCAACAATATTCCATGTGTTGAATGTACCTTTCCAAGCAAAGTCATTACAAAAGAATAAAACTCTTGATCAATTTTGAGGGGGATTGATAGTCCAATCATTGAGTCGTGCATGTGAGTTTAGTCTCATGCTCCGTACTCTAGATTTCAAACTTTATAAGGTTCATATTTTAACAATACAAAAACCATGCTTTCTTCATGTTCACACATACATACATACACACACATACACACAGAAGGTTCGTTACCTCATTCTCCTCAGTTTCATAGACATAAAATGCCAAGCTTTTCTTGTTTCTCCCTTTGCATTTACATAACATAACATACAAATAAGACATATCATACATAACTGTTAGATATACTCAATACTCCACCCACATGTGACCGCAAATGATCCATGGTACTCTAAGTTGTACGACCCCCATTATGAGGAGAAACCATTATGAGAGTTTGGACATTTGTGATGAGGTCTACTTAAGACCATCAAAAATTATAGATGATCTATGTGAGTCTAGTTAGAAGGCTAGCCAGGGTGTATATGTTAGTCAGACCAGAAGTCCGGAGGTATGATAGTTTGGTAGTCAAACAATCCAAAATTATGATGATTTGTCTAGGATTCTGGAGGTATGATAGTTTGGGAGTCAACCAATCTAGAATCACAGTGATGTGTTTGGAATCTTGGGGGAAGTTTGGAGATTTGACACTTCAATAGTCAACCTGTCCGGAATTACGGTGACCAGTTCAATAGGCAACCGATCCGAAACTACAGTGACCAGTTCAACAGACAATGAGTCTAGAACTACGGTGAATAGTTTGGTAGTATGGATTTGTTCGGTGGTCTTGATGGCCAATCTGGTGGGTGTCCAGTCCGGACTTACAATGGTTTTTCTGGAACTACGAAGGTCCAATCCGGGCTTACAATGGTTTGTGTGGAACTATGGAGGTCTAGTTTGATGGGTGTCAGGTCCAATAGTTTACTCAGTCCGATGATTACGTAATTTGGGATATTCTAAAATTACAGTGATCCCAATGGTTATGCTTAAAACATAGCATGAGGTGGTCCCGAATATCTTGCCTAAATCAGAGGATTAGGCAAGCCCAGTTACTGAGGTGAAATCATGGTTATGCACACTATAAAGCCCTTCATATAGAGTCTATCAACATTGCCATTGAAGCCCCATAGTGGGAGCGCATAGGTGGACAATATCATCATTGTATATACATTGTTGTTGGCAATTAGAGAATTTGAGTTCTCTTTCTCTATGTTTGTGTATATTTTTGTTAACGTGTTTTGGCTCTCACTAATCTATGCGACAATCCAATTCCATTGTGTTATTCCTCTTGACCATCATTCATTTTCTAACATGGTATCAGAGCTTAGGAGGTTTTGAGTATCGCTTAATAAAAAATGCAGAAGTCTTAGAGGTCTTTAAATAAGTTAAAGAGAGAAGATATCAAGAGGCATGTCATCATCTACTATTGGGAATCAAGGTGGTTCATCAGGAGGAGCATGCGGAACACAAACCGGAGCCGTAATGATGCTGGTCCTACAAACATTGCAGATTTGACCACCAGCCTTCAAAGAAGGTAAACTTGATGGTACTGATTGCACCCTGTGGAAGTTTAAGATCACCTTGATCCTTGACTCTTATGAGCTACTCGAGTCTATACTTGGGACTGATTGTGAGCCCCAAGAAACACCTTTCTCAAATAATCCTAGTTGGATGATTCCTCTTGATGCTGATCTTTTATGGGCTTGGAAGCGTAGGAATGTAGATGCATTCTATACTCTAGTTACAACTACTTCTGATAGTGTTCTGACTCTTATTCAGCACACCACAAAAGCATTTGAAGCCTGGAATATATTGAGAAACCAATATGAAACTTGAAATCAAACAAGGATTCAGAACTTGGAGAATCAGCTAGCAGGAGAGAGGTTTATAGATGGGGAGATTGCTGAAGTGTTTATCATTCGCATAAAGAATCTACCGGATCAAATGGTGGGAGCAAGTGTACCAAAGTCAAATGAGGAGCTAGCTTGGTGTTGTCTCCAAATTTTTCCACTAAAGTTTGATGGTCTGGTAACTGCTCTTAATACCTAGATCAGACCACAATCACTAACCTTTGAAGAATTCAGTGCCTTACTCATGGAGGAGGAGTTACGGCTCAAGGCAAGGAATGATAATGATAAAGGAGAAGCTTCATTCATGGTAAATGCCAGAGGTACCAAAACTGATTCTTCGAAAGATGGGGACAAAAAGAAGAAGATGAAAAAGAAGTTCAAGGGAGAGTGTTTCCACTATAAGAAGAAAGGCCATAGAATCCAAGATTGTCGCATTAAGAAGGCAAAGGAGAAGAGCGTCTCTTTGAAAAGTGGCAAGGGAAAGCAGGTTGTTAGATGTCGAAACTGAGCTTGAGTTGTTTGTTACAATAGAGGAAATGTGTTCCTCAACTGAAGATTCAGCTACAGATGACTCATGGGTATTGGTGTTGGGTGTGTGTAGAAGTGCGAGAGACACACGAGAAGCACACACAAAGAGCACAAACGCAGCAAGACACACGGAGAAGATGATGGTTGGAATAGCTCTCTCTATTGATCGATGAACTGAACAGAAGTAGGAGCTGAATAACATCCCTAAGTACAAAGTACCACCACATATGAGAGTATCAAGTATGTGGTAACATGGGGAAAAAACCTCTAGCCAGCACTAGAGTAAAAAGTGCCCATGTATAGGGAAAAGGTTCACATCAAAGCTACTCGAGGAACACATAAGTGTAACAAACCCCCCTGGAGCGAATGATGTGAACACATACAGGGAGTGACAGATCAGCCCCCACAAGGTAATAAGCCTAAAGCTTTGCGAAAAGCTTCAAACTTTTCCTGTGGAAGAGCTTTGGTGAATATGTCTACCACATTATCTTGTGTAGGCACATATACCAAATCAATATCTCCTGCATGAAGGCGCTCTCTCACATAGTGATAATGCACCTCAATATGTTTGGTCCGTGCAGGAAACACTGGGTTTCGTGCAACAGCCAAAGCACTCTGACTATCTGTGAGAATATGTGTAGCGCATCAATCTCCATGCAAAGATCCATCAATAGGCGTCTCAGCCATATACACTCCACTGTAGCTGTGAAAACTGCCTTGTACTCAGCTTCACAACTCGATGTCGCCACTATAGGTTCCTTCTTACTCAACCAAGATATGCATGAGTCTCCAAGGAAAAAGCAATTACCACTAGTGGACAAGCGAGTATCATAACAACCAGCCCAATCACTATCTATAAAAGCATGCAAGCATGGCTGGACATCTCTGCCATAAAAAAGACCTAAGCTCAAAGTGCCTCGAAGATATCTAAACACACGTTTCACCGCTTGCCAATGCTTAGTGCCAGGGCTATGCATGAATCGACTCAACTGGGAAACTGCATACTGTATATCCGGCCTTGTGTTGCATGCATATATAAGACATCCCACATCTTGCTGATAAAGAGAAGTATCAAATGCATCACTGGAATCCTCAACTGAGAACCTGAATCCTGTCTCAACTGGTGTGGAAACTGTCTTACAATCCTCAAAGTCAAAACGCTGAAGTAGTTTTTCAACATACTTTGCTTGATGCATAACAATTCCCCCCTCAACGGATACAAACTGGATGCCAAGATAGTAGCTCAAAAGACCAAGATAAGTGACATCAAAAGTATGCTGCAAATCAGCCATAAGAATGTCAAGTTTTGCATCACATGACCCAGTCAAGAGTATGTCATCGACATAAAGAACAAGCACTATAAGATCAGCCCCATTTTTGCGTACATAGAGTGTGCTTTCAATCGGACAACATGTGAAGCCAAGAGCAATCAAGTGCTTATGTATTTTGTCATACCATGCACGTGGAGCTTGCTTGAGACCATACAAGGCTTTATGCAAGCGACAAATCATATGCTCTTTCCCTTTCATAGCAAATCCAGGAGGTTGCTTCACATAGACCTCTTCTTGCAAATCTCCATTCAAGAAGGCTGTTTTTATGTCCAATTGATGCACTTTCCAACCTCGATGGGCAGCCAATGCAACCACGGTACGAATGGTAGTCATGCGTGAAGTAGGTGCAAAAGTTTCCTCATAGTCAATGCCATATTGTTGCGCATATCCTTTGGCAACCAATCTAGCTTTGTCGCGATCAATGCTACCATCAGATTTTCTCTTAATCTTGTAAACCCACTTTGTACCAATGGCATTCTTTCCTTTTGGCAATTCACATAACTCCCAAGTACCATTCCTATGTATGGAATCCATTTCTGATTGCATAGCACTCATCCATTGTGGATCGTCACATGCATCTTCAAAAGAAAGTGGCTCTTCATTACATGCTGTAGCAATAAGAGAATAATCCACAAAATTACTTGATGCATGATGAGAGCTTGACCTTGTTCTACCAAGTAAAGGTGCCGATCGCGCCGGGAGTTCCATGATTTAGAAAAAAGAAGAAAAGAAAAAGAATAGAAAAGAAGAAAAAAAAGAAGAAAAAAAAAAGAAAAAGAAAAAAATAAAATAATAGAAAAGAGAAAAAAAAAAGAAGAAAAAAGGGATTATAGAATAGATTCGAAAAGAAGGAGTGTGCTTCCCGTTATTGTGGGACTCTTGGCCTATTTGTCTTTCCCTGATAAGTGGAGGGTTGGGCTTTGATGTGATCGGGGGGGGGAGTCCTCCTTGTTTGTGGTCTGCTTCCTCTCCATGATTGGAGGGTTTTGCCGTTTGGGTATTGAAAAGTAAAAGTGGTGCAAGTTCCTTTTGGCCATGGATGTGGCTTCCTCCTCTCTCGTGAAAAGTAATCGGGCCCCTCCCCCCGGGGAGACCGACACACTGGCCGCTCTGCTGGAGGGGGGGTCATGTGCCGCCCCTGGGGCATCCGAAAGTGCTGAATCCCCCACCGTGTCCCTCAGTAGACCCGCAGTTCTGTCTGCTCAGGAGGAGCTCAAGAAAGTTTGCCTCGTCGGCCAAGTGTTTGGCCCTAGACCCCCCGCTCGAAATCGTGCGACAATGGCTTCGAAAAGAGTGGTTCCCTCGAGGACTAATTGTCAGCAAATGTCAGTTCTTACCAGCAAACCACATGCTGCTAGTTTTTGAAAACGAAGAGATGGCGTTCCAAGCCCTAAGCGTTGGCACCTGGCAGCTCGGTCGGGCGACCCTGTGCCTATTCAGATGGTCCCCGAACTTTACTCCCGACAAATCGAAATCACTTCGGTACCCTCTTTGGGTTGAGCTCCCTAACCTCCCATACTTCTTGTACAACTTCGTGTGGGACATTGTCTCTCCTATCCGCAAGCCGTTGGCTTCACACGAAGACATTGGTGGTCTCATCTATGAAGGTGCAAGACACTCGTTCAATGCTAGGTGGCACCCACAAATCTGCGTCGAGGCCGACCTCAGTTCGCCGCTTCCATCAACGATCAAAGTGGACATGGGCGAAGGGGAAGTTTGGGAGCAGGACATCACCTACAAAAACCTTCCCAACGCGTGCTTTCGTTGTGGCCAGCAAGGTCACAGGATCAAAGACTGCCCTCTCAGGCAAAAAAACAAGCGATTTCAAGAAGCCTCCAAAACTGCTCAAGACAACTTTGGCGATTTGACCCACTCGACCAAGGAAGGGGAAGGCAAGGGCCTCCTCAATCCACAAGCTGACGCTGAGGGCTTTACTGAAGTTAGAAGAAGAAGGAAAAGAAGTCCGAGGGCCAACGGTGAGAGAAACAACCTGCCGATTACCCCACACAGCAATTTGTATTGCAACCTTGGAAAGGAGATCAACGAGCTTGACTACCCAGGCGGGAAGCCTCCTGAGGTAGACACCTACGATGAAGCCCTAGAGATCCCTGACAACAAAGAAACCCCCCAGGAGGGTTACACCACAAGCAAAGAAGATGGTTTCACCACTAGTAATGAAGACAACATGGATAGTGAAAGCTCCATCATCGGATCGACGATCCCGGAAACGGTGCCGAGTACGGGGCCCAATTCTCCCCAGCATGGTGCATCCCGCAAAGGAAAGCAGCCTATGGAATTACCTTGGAAAAGCCCTCATAAGAACCGGTTTATAAGTCAGGATCAGGTCCCAGCGAAAAAGAAAGATGAAGTCAAGAGAAGAAAGGACAAGGCTCCCTCCCGCAAAGAGGGATCAACACAAAAATGATTGTCATCTCGCTAAATGCTAGAGGGCTAACCGACCCCTCAAGAGCGGCCATCATTGGTCAATGGCTCCGCGACATTAACTTAAACCCAGACATTATATGTATTCAAGAGATTAAAATCGACGGAGAAGACCTCCAGAAACGGCTCAGACAGGTTTCCTCGGCCCATGCGTGGATCCCAACCAAACACCAGCGGGGGTCCGGAGGAACGGTTATCGGTGTTAAACAACTCTGGTTTGAAAAGCTTGAGAACTCCATTGAAGATGTAAACCACCGCTGGATTGACGTTTCTTTTGGTGCTCCCCTCTGTGTTACTATGGTTTCTTTGTACGCCCCTAACGGGGATTTGGAGAGGCTGAACACTTGGGCTTCCTTGGTCTCGCTTCCCCATAACGTGCTTATATGTGGAGACTTCAACATGGTGGAGGATCCTACGGACAGATGGATGGGAAAGGGCAGGGTCATCGACAGTCGGGAGAAAGAAACGTGGGACATGACCAAACTCCACTTGGATCTGGTTGAATTCAAAGACTCGAAGGGCTTTTCTTGGTCGAACCTCCAAGCGGGCGAGGATCTGAGAAAAGCTAGACTTGATAGATGCTACATCTCTCAGAACCTTACTCATCAATGGGGCCACCCTACCATCACGCAACGCACTGACCTCACTATCTCTGACCACTACCCGATCGTTATCACCTTTCAACCTTCCAACAGGACCCACAAGGCTCCTTGGTTCCATGCCAACGCTTCCACCTTCTCTCTCCCCTCCGTCCATCAAGAGATTGCCGATGTGTGGAAGGTGGCGTTCGCCTCTGGCCTGGCCCCAGCCAAGTGCTGGAGAAATGCGGTCGACAAGTCTCGCAAGATCATGATCAGAACTAAGAAGATGCTCGAGACAGTGCGGCGGGCTCGTAGGGAAGCTCTCTACCACAGACTCTGGCGGCTCGAGGAGGAAGTGAACAAAGGAAAACACCAAGCCCAGAAAGGTCTCCGAAGAATCAGAGCTATGTTGAGGTACGAGGAAGAAATACAAAGGAAAAACTTGCAAATCTTCTTCAAGGAGTGGTGGGCTGGCAAAGCCGACAAACCCACCAAAGAGATGTGCAGCATCCTTAAAAGGAAACACAACAGAGAGGCGATTCCCCTACTGCTAGACCCACATGGCAATGTATGCAACTCGGAAGAAGATAATTTTAGCATCATCGAAGGGCACTTCACGAGACTCCTGGGAACCTCGAACCCCCTATCCCACCATAGAAGGGACTGCATGGCTGCCATCTCTAGGGCTTCCCCCCGGAGAATTCCACCCAACCTCCACTCCATGCTTCACGCCCCTATCTCTGAATCAGAAATCATTGAGGTCATTGATGCCCTCCCTCTCGGTAAAAGCCCAGGACCCGACGGACTCACTAACGAGTTCTTTAAATCCTTCAAGCTGGTGGTTGCCACCCCCCTTCGGATGGTTTGGCAAGAAGCGCTAAATTTTGGTGCTCTTCCTTCCTGTCTAAATAATGGAATTATCAAGCTGATTCACAAGAAGGGGGAAAAAAACAGAATCGAGAACTGGCGGCCTATTACGATGCTCCAAACAGGATACAAGATCGTCGCCAAAGTCATTGCCAACAGACTTTCGTCCCACCTGAGATCTTGGCTCAGTGCGGACCAAAAAGGTTTCATCAAAGGCAGGTCCATCCTGGAAACCATTATGGATATTTGGGAAGGTATTCAATTTGCAAATGAGTCTAATCAAGATGTGGTCTTCCTCAAGATCGACTTTGACAAAGCCTACGATAGGCTAGAATGGGACTATATCCTGCAATCGCTCCAAGATCTCGGATGTAGCCAGAAATTCACCAAGATGATCGCAACCCTTCTCGGCAATGCAACGACCCAAATCAACGTCAACGGCAAACTTTCGAAGGCGATCCTTCTTAAAAGATCAATTAGACAAGGGTGCCCTCTTGCCCCCCTCCTTTTTGCCATCGCCACTGAGGGGCTGAGCGGACTTGTGGCTCGTCAGGTGGAGGCTGGCAATATCAGAGGCCTCCGGCTGCCTCACGACCACAGTCAAATCATCATGAGACTTTTTGCCGACGATATGAACGCGTTCGTTCACAATGATAATACCAGCCTGGAGACATTCTGGAGGTGTCTTGATACCTTCTGTGAGGCCTCTGGATCCAAAATCAACCACAATAAGACCGCCTTTAGGGCTATTGTGGGACAGCAACCTGGCCTTCTCATTGATCATGGCTGTCAAATCATTCCGCAGGGTCAAGTCTTTCGGCTGCTTGGAATCCCTTTGGGGTTTGACGTCACTATGGAGCAGCGATGGAACTGGGTGCTGGCCAAACTTGAAAACAAGCTTAATTACTGGAGAGGCATGCAAATCAATCTCGCTGGTCGTGCGATGGTTATCAATACGTTCCTCCTCTCGTCTACCATCTATTTCCTTTCTTGTTGGAGACCGAACGAGCAAGGCCTGTCCAAACTGAATAGCATCTGCAGAAACTTTCTTTGGACGGGTGATCATAACAGGAGGGGGGTGCCTAAAATCAAATGGGCCATCTGCACCAGCCCTAGAGATAACGGGGGGCTTGGTATCCTGGACATTGGGTGCATGGCTAACAAACTGGCGGCCAAATGGATGATTAAGGCTTGGTGCAATAGGGAGGCCTCGTGGGCCAAGCTGATCTTCAGAAACAAGAATGAGTTGGCCCTCACGGGGTCCCCGAACTGGAAGAATCTTGATATCATGACCCTGCTTTTCTCCCCGATACCTGTCTTCCCGAAAGGCTCCAATCTCGTGTGCTCCCTTTGGAAGGGCTGGAATAAAGTCAAAAGCTTCACAAGAATTAGTGAAGACTGGAAGTGGGCGGCCGGAATCAGACAAAACGACTCTATCTGGTTTCCGATTCATGGCATCCGGAGTGTGGAGTCGTGGAACATACAAAATGCCAAGAAGTTATGGAACAAAGGATTCAAAAAATGGAAACACCTCTGGAAACATGACACCAACAGCTGGATCAACTTCGAGGATATCGACCCTCGCATAAACATCTCCTACGACGAATGGAACACTTTGCAAAGCAGATGCCTCGCTTGGGATCGCCACAGGACACGACACACCGAACCCGCTCGGCCTCAAATGGCACAATGGAAATAGCCTACTCAAAATCCCGAACATCAAAGAAACGGTTGACCTCCAGATCAGCCTCAACAAGAAGTGGTGCCTGTCCTGGACGCGGCTTCGGTGGGACATGAAATTCATGGGTATCTGGCACCCCCTAATAGAGATTAAGAAATCGGTCCTCTTATGGCAAATTCTTCATCGTGGAATCTGGACCAACCATAAGGCTAGCAAGCTTTGTGGGATCCCTCCTTGGTGCAAACGCTGCCACCGTGCTATCGAAGATGTCCCACACATCTTCCTTACCTGCCCCAACTCCCACAGAATCTGGCAGACGGTTGGAATGAAATTCAGACTCCAAAAACAGCTTAGTTGGAAACAAGCTCTCTTGGGAGAAGCGATCGGCTGCTCTGCGCCTCTCTGGAACGCCATCAGAGGGGAAGTCCTATGGAAAATTTGGCGGGAGAGGTGTGCCCTCAACTTCGGCGACTCCCCCAGGGTGTGGTCGATTGAGAAATCTCTGTTCCTCCTTGGCAAAAGGATTGTTAACAGTAAGAAATCCCCCCCCTTCAGGCACCACCAAGTCCTCCTATTGATCAACAACAAACTCAAACCCAAGTGGGCCCCACATGAGGGCGATGAGAGGCTGATTAACCTTCTTTGCAATGCAACCTAGGATTCAATCAAGCTTCCCCTGCTTTGTGGGATTTGGGGGGTCCCGTGGGCACTAGTCCCCTTCCTCTGTACCTTTGTTTCTTAATTTAATTCAAGTCCGGGAGAGTAGGCTATTGCCGAACTTCCTTTATATTAAAAGTAAAGGTGCACTCAATTTGTTGTCCTGCAAAGTTTGTTTCAGCCACTTTGGCATAGATTGTGCACTCTTGATAGGCATGCATTCATTATGTAAAACATTTTCAATACGTACATCATGCGTGGGCTGAATTTCATGCTCAATTTCAGCCATATTTTGTCGCATATGTTCAGCCATATGTGGCTGGAAATTTTCAACAGTGTTGACATTTTTTGGCTGCATTTTTTCAGCCATGTTTGGCTGAAAATTATCCACATTTTCAGCCCTATTTGGCTGGAATTTTTCAGCCCTTTGAACCTCAGTTGGCTGGTCTATATGGCCATAGTCAAGCGCACCATTTTGGAACAAAGGCATGAGTGTATCTAACACATCTTGTGAGCTAACTGTTGGCAGTTTTTTGCATTCAAGTAGAGGGAAAACTGAATTTTCAGCAAATACCACATCTCCACTCACAATAATTGTGTTCGTCAATGGATGGTACAACCGATATCCCTTACTTTCAGCACTATAACCAACAAATATACATTTCTTTGCCTTGTCATCAAGTTTGTGACGTTGTTGTGATGGCACAAGAGCATATGCCAAACAACCAAACACACGCATATGATTAACCATAGGCTTATGACCATTCCAAGCCTCATAAGGAGTGATGACTCTCAATGCTTTTGTAGGGCAGCGATTCAACACATAATTTGCACACATGACCGTTTCCATCCAAAACTTATGAGAAAGATGCTTTCCTTTAACCATACATCGTGCCATTTCAAGTAAAGTTCTATTTTTACGCTCGGCAACACCATTTTGTTGAGGTGTATATGGCACCGTACATTGGTGTGAAATACCTCTTTTACGAAGAAAAGCATTAAACTCATGTGACATGTACTCACCACCATGATCCGTGCTCAGAGTCAAAAGCTTTTGTGAAGAAAAATTTTCAGCCATAGCTAAAAATGCTTTGAAGCAAGAATATACCTCATTCTTTGCTTTCATAGGATACACCCATGTATGGCGAGTAGCATCATCAATGAAGGTAACAAAATATACATGCTTCCCAAAAGATGGAGTCTTGACCGGACCACATACATCACTATGAACAAGTTGCAATTTTCTTGTAGTGTGTGTGTGACTATCTTTTGGAAAAGAAGCACGATGCATTTTTCCAAGAATGCAACCTTCACATGCATGCTTTTCAATGGACTCAAGTGTAGGCAGGCCAATAACCATGTCTTTTGCAAGTAGAGCAAACTATTGAAGTTTAAATGACCAAAACGAGCATGCCAAAGCTCCATTTCAGCCATGGACGAAGTATGAGCAACCAAGGCATTCGAGGCAGCCCTCTTGTATGTATCCATGCGATACAAACCATCACATAATGTACCGGACATCACGATAACATCGCCATTGCTGAAATCATGAACCATACACTTATCATCAACAAACTGTACATGAAGTCCTGCTTTGGCAATCAACGGAACTGAAATTAAGTTCTTCTTGATACCGGGCACATACAATGCATTTTTCAAGAGAATCACACCTCCATTTGCAGCCGTAAGCTCAATTTCTCCTACTCCAATGATAGGATAAGAGGCATTGTTTGCACACACCACATGTCCTCCTTTAGGTGCATCTTTCAAAGAGGCAAAAAATCTTTTGCATGATGTTATGTGCTTTGAAGCACCACTATCAAAGAACCAATCCTAATCAGCCTCACTCACAACCATACATTTAGAATGTAAAGAAGCATCATAATGACATGTAACAACACATGCCCAAAAATCTTGAGCCATGTTAGCTTCATCATTCTTTGCATTTGCTGAATTTTCAGCAATAGACATGCCCGATTCCTTCTTCTTTTCATTGCGTATAGCAAGCTTTCTACACTCATCAATAGTATGACCAGCCTTCCGGCAATATTTGCATCTCTTCTTCTTTTGCAAATCACCATCATTAGAGGAATGAGTGGAAGAGGAAGCTTGAGGCTTTGGTTTTGATGAACCAAAAGCTGAACCATACTTGCTTTTTCCCTTTTGTGAGATAGCAAGTGCTTGTGTTCCCTCAATCAAACCACTCCTATTCACTCTAGATTGCTCTTCTTGCAAAAGAAGAGACACAACCTCATCAAATGCATACATATTAGGATTTCCTTTTGCAACCAAACGGAGTGTAGTAGCAAAGCTTTGAAAAGATTCTAGTAATCCTTTCAACAATGTAGAAATGAGTGATGCATCCAGAATGATCTCATTTATGTTTGCCAATTGCTCTTTCAAGTGTCACATACACATCCACTGACTCATTTTCAGCCATACATACATCCTCAAGTTGCTTCCTCAAGTATGCAACACGTGCTTCATTACGCACTGCATACAAAGAAGCAAGAGTGTCCCATGCCTGTCGTGATGTAGAACATGACCGAATGTGTGGAACTATATGACGCGTCACTGAAAGCGCAATCAAAGCATGAGCTTGAGCATCTTTTCCATCCCATCTAAGCTGATCCTGTGTAGGTGGAGAAGGAGAAACCACTGTACTCGAAGAAGAAGCTCCATCTGTGACAGTAGACTGTGAAGTAGAAGCACCTGCCGGTCTTCGATCTACATCTGCCACTATGTTCCAAAGTTGTTTTGCAATAAGAACGTGTTTCATCATGTAAGACCACATTGGATAGTTGGTCCCATCAAGCTTATCTTCAGCTTGAAGCATGCCAAACAAGTCATTGCTGCCCGCCATTTCACTAAGGAACAAGAATGTGACAAAATCTTCACTTCGACGAAAAGTGAAATGAGTGCTGAAATTTCAGCTCACAAACCGTCACTCTGATGGCGATTCTGAGTGCACGAATGGCTTCGAAATGGGGGTAAAATCTCAGCGCGCCTGGTGGAAAATGTTTTCGGGCTGCTGAAATTCACACTTCTATGCTCTGAAGTCCATTTGCACTGTTAAAGTGCGCACGCGCCGCCACGCGAAAAACCAAAACTTGAGAAGGAGTTGAACGTGCTCTGATACCACTGTTGGGTGTGTGTAGAAGTGCTAGAGACACACGAGAAGCACACACAAAGAGCACAAACGCAGCAAGACACACGGAGAAGACGATGGCTGGAATAGCTCTCTCTATTGATCGATGAACTGAACTGAAGTAGGAGCTTAATAATATCCCTAAGTACAAAGTACCACCACATATGAGAGTATCAAGTATGTGGTAACATGGGGAAAAAACCTCTAGCCAGCACTAGAGTAAAAAGTGCCCATGTATAGGGAAAAGGTTCACATCAAAGCTACTCGAGGAACACATAAGTGTAACAATTGGATAGTGGTACCTCTCATCATATGACAAGCAGAAAAGACCTTTATAGTTCCCTACAGCCTCTAGAGGAACCCATTTGGGTAAAGGTAGGTAACAATGCAAGATGTCTTGCTAAGGGCAAATGTATGGTGTATTTCATTAACTGTAATGGGGACATTAGAAAGCTTTCAGATTGTGTTGTATGTTCCACAAATCAAACGAAATCTAATTTTGGTAGCTTTTGTAACTGATCAAGGTCTTTTAGCAAGATAGGAGCTGAGATTTTGGACGGGAACAACAATGTTGTTGGGACCAGAATAAGGAGGAACAACCTGTATGAGTTGTCTGATCTTACTGCCACAATAATTGTGGGCACAAGTAAGCTTTGGCATGAGAGATTTGGCCACATTGGGTACCCAATACTGAAAGAGATGCATCAGAAAGGTATGGTTTCTCACCTCCCTCCGGTTGTAGAGATGAAAGACCATGTGAAGCTTGCATGATGGGAAGCAACAGAGGAAGGTGTTTCCACAAGTAAGCAAGAATAGAGCAAGTGGTCCTCTTGAGTTGGTGCATGCTGACTTGTGTGGAAAAATGCCTAAAGCCTTGGGAGGATCTTACTACTTCACCCTTCAAAGGCCAACAGTTAAGGAAGATAGAAGATTACTAAGTAAATTCAAGGAACTTCATTTACAATTCAAGTAGGTCAATCATATTCTTACTTGAGCTAAGTAGATTCAAAGCACTTCAATATAAATACCAGAAGGATTTCTAAAGAGAAAGAACTTAGAAAGATCTCTTTTAAACCAAGGTGAGATAGGCTAAGATAATCCAAGACAAAAGCACCCACTGTTCACTAAAAGTCGGCGAATCAATTTCTTGACTCAAAGATTTGCACCAAAATTGCATTCAATTAGAAACAAGTCTATGAAGATTGTGAAAAGGAAATGAGATTAACTTAGTAACTTAGCTAGTTGAAGCATCAATTTTCTTGAGTAGAGGGGAAGCATCATATACAAATGTAGACTCAATGGCTTGAAACATTGTTGTTTGGTACCATATAAAAGTTTAGTGGTGGCTTGAACCATTGTTGTTTTGTACCATACAAAAGTTTAGTGGTTTGTTGATGGTTTTCGTAACTCAAAAAATAGGTAAATGCTTCTAAACCATGACTTGATTGGATCTACGAAGATATAAAAGCTTTGAATCTCATATATTTTTGACTCAAATCAATTTAAGTGTCTTGGAAGATTGAATTGATTTCTCACAGTTTTAGTCTTCCTTCTTGCATCTCAAAAACTTGGACTTGTTTTCGATAGAGTATCCGAGTAATTTCTTAGAAGGTCATGTTTAGCACGTTGGAATAGGTAACTAAATTAAGCATCATGATGTTCTATCAAGAACCCATTCAATATTACAAGAAAAATTCTTCTGTAGTGATTCTAAGATGAATCTTTCATTTGTTGAGTTTTGCTTAAAGAAAGTGTTTAAAGCAATTCAATTGATGAATAGGATTTTGAGAGCTCTCTATAGATTTTGAGAAACTCTTCAAGAGAGAAGGGCCAAAAATTGTTATAAAAACGTTTGAATGTCTAGGAAAACATGTTAATCATATGTGATTCATTTCTAAACACTTGGGACCAGACTATCCTTGTTCATGTCTTAAGAAATTATTTGTATGAACTTTTTGCTTGATAATATGATTGAGATTAAGAAAAGTATCACTTTGGAAAGAAAGAGAGTCCACCCACTTTTAGGTCCATGCATAAGTGATGCTCAGAAATAGATAAGATAGAGATTTGGCTACGGATGCTTAAGATCCAGCCACTTCACATGTTTGTGCTATGCATACAAATGCCAAAACAACACATAGAGAAACAATGAATCCGATTGGGATCATAGCACACATAGATTCCCCTCTTTTTAGATCGAGTTTGAGATGTAATTTGACAATGAAGGCAAATTAGAGAGGTGAAAACCATGTCCCTTAGTTTGGACCATGGGCTTGAAGGAGTGTTATTATATAGCTCATAACTTGAAGCATATTTTTGAGGGAGAAAATGTTCTTCAAGGGGTAAAAAATGTTATAAAGTAGTTTGACTAACCTGGACACATCACTTGAGTTGACTATGGTAACCTAGATCACTTTCTAGCTAGCTACAATCAACTCTAGACACATCTCCTAGCCTTGGAAGCTATATAATAGATGGTTGGGTAGTGACTTGTTATAAATCTTTGATGATAATGTATTTGCACAAGGAACCCTTGCATCTCTTTGGGAGAGAGAGATTTAACATTTTTAAAATGACTATTACCTTTTTTAGGTCTAGACCCATTCCTTTTGTCAATACCACATGTCCTAGCAAGGTGCCCTCAATGATCAAGAAATCGCATTTGTTAGGATTCAAATTCAATCTAGTTCCCCTGCATCTTCCAAACACTTTTCCTAGTTGGTTCAAGTGTTCATCATAACACTCAACAAGTGTACCCATTCTTGCTCTAGGAAATGAGGAAAATTCATCCATAAAATTTATTAGGAAAGGAAGCAAGAGAGGGCCAAAGATTATGTTCATCGTTATGTTAATCCAAAATCCATCTTGAAATACTCATATTTTCCCCAAGGTTTTATGAAGGCATTATTTGAGCATTTTTTGGGTGTATCTTAATTTTTTTATACTCGTTGAAGCCCTCCACAAAGCTATATCACCTACTCTGCAAAGGGTGTAGGAAAACCGTATTTTTAACTCACAAAAATCTACATATGTACAAATCTTGTTAGGGTATTTCTTGGGAACTATCACCGTTGGAGACAACCATTCTTAATGTTCTATTGGAATAATTATTCCAACCTCTTCCATCTTCTCAATTTCCTCATGAACATTGTTTGCATACTTTGGGTTGTGAGGATAGATTTTTCTATGCACAAGTTTTTCCTCCTTTGTAAGTGCGATCCTAAGTTCTTCTAGGTATCAGTGGGTATCTTCCAAATCCTTGTATTTCCCTGCAAAAATATATGTATACTCTTTCATAAAAGTAACTATGTGATCCAAAATTTTAGGATGATCCCAGAGCCATGGTGCTAACAAAATAGGCTTAGGGAGATATTCTGGTCCTAAATTAAATTTTGTAATAGGTTTTTTCTTGATTATCACATCCCTACCTTCATCATAGTCTATATCACATGTTGGCATACATACAATGTTTACCTCCTCTTCCTTATTTTGCAAGCAACATTCAAGGACTTCTTCAAAAGGGAACTCTTGAATTTTCTTTATATGTTCAATTTCAACATTGATTGCCTCTCCCTTTTTAATGATTGTTGGTGTAGGTTCTCCCAATCGAAAGCTTTGAATTGAGGGTTCCTTCACCATTGATTCCCTTGTTGATAAGTAGCTTGTTAGTGTTAAAGGCATATACACATGAAAGGTAAGAAAAAACTCCTGAAGAGGGGGAAAATGCCCCAACAGTCCTAAGTCTATTCACACACATCACTATCAAAATATCTTAGCAGTCTAATTTTCACAATTATTGAAGTCTCTCTACCATCTTTGGGAAAGTAAGAATGATGCATCCTACCCTAAGCTCATTCCTGACATACATTTTTAGAACATGTGTCAAGATTAGGGAAAGCAAGAGAATATTTGATTTGAGATAGCATACAAATAGAGGAAGATCAAACAATTTCAACAACTACAACAACTACAATAATCAAGGAGGCTATAGAGGAAGAAGAGACTACAACAATTACACTGAAGAGCAGGCACAAGTAGACTCACTTTTGTTGATGAACATGACCATGAGGCAAGGTAAAATAGATGAGCATGTGTTCTATATAGATTCTGGTTGTTCAAATCATGTAGTAGGAAATGTGGCATTGCTATCTCATCAACAGACTCCCATCTAAAGCATTGGATGGGATGAAACCATATCAAGCTTGGAATGGAAGAAGGCCTAGCCTAGATCATTGCAAAATCTTTGGGTGCATAGCTTATGCACATGTTCCATCACAAATCAGAGGTAAATTGGGTCCTAAGGCAGAGAAATGTGTGTTCATAGGATATGATCTTAATAAAAAAGGGTACAAGTTGTATAATCCAAGTACTAAAGGCTTTATTGTTAGTAGAGATGTTGTCTTTGATGAAAACAACTCGTGGTTTGAAGATGATTGCAGAAAAGGCAAGCTACCTTATGACCTAGAGGAAGACTTTCCCACAATTCAAAAGGCAAATGATCAACAACATGAGGATTCAAGTGACTCTGATGATGATCAGAAGACACCAAGAAGGAACTTCAAGCTATGGAGCAACAAAGGTAAAGAGAAGATGAAGACTTGAGGGATATTCTAGAATCCTCTCAACAAACAATAAGGAGATCAATTAGGGAAAAGAAGAAGCCAAAAGGGTATGGATATGACACCTCTCTGGTCACTAAACACTCAAAGCCATCAACCTTTGAAGAAGCAAATAAGAAATCAGAATGGAAGGAAGCAATGGAGGAAGAGATACAAGCACTTCAAGAGAATCAGACTTGGGACCTAGTTCCCAAGAACCAATCCATGAAGATCATTGGATCTAGATGGATTTATAAGATAAAAAAGAATTCTGATGGATCAATAAATAGATACAAAGCAAGACGTGGCTAAAGGTTTGCTCAGACCCAAGGGATTGATTATGAGGAGACCTTCTCTCCTATGGCAAAGATGCCAACAATCAAAGTTCTCATAAGTATAGTTGCTTCAAGGAATTGGAACATTTATCAGTTGGATGTAAAAAATGCATTCTTAAATGATTGGATTTCAGAGGTGTACATGGCACAACCTCCTGGATTTGTTGATAGTTTACATCCCGAGTATGTGTGCAAACTTAGGAAAGCTCTCTATGGTCTCAACCAAGATCTTATAGCTTGGAACCATAGATTCGTTACATTCTTGGAGGACAAAGGATTCAAGATCAGCAAGGTTGATTTTTCAGTCTTCATTAAGAGGAATAAGTCTGAAGTTATATATCTATGTGTGTATGTAGATGATATTATTCTTACAGGTAATGATGCAGATGCAATCAAGAAGATCAAAGCCCAAATGAAGGAAGAATTCAAGATAAGTGATCTTGGATTGCTCACTTATTTTCCTGGATTAGAAGCTGTCTATACAGATAAAGGGATCTTCCTTACTCAAAGGAAGTATGTTAAAGATATGATTGCAAAGTTCAAGCTCGTTCTGAGTTCATTAGTGTCATGCATATACCTTTTTTCCCATTCTTCTCTGATGGTTTGGTCTTGTTTCAGTTGATTTTCATACTTTGCAATCTGGTCTTCCGGTGCTTTCGTGTTTGTTGCGGCTGTCTCTCGTGCTTCTATAGGTTGGTTGTATGGTATGGCATGCATAAGTTCTTTATTCCTATTTCATAAATTGTTGGTTTCTTCCATGTATACCTTGATTTGAGTTTCTAACAGGTGACTTCTAGCATTTATACTTTCCTTTTCTGCTTCACTAGCTTTGTACTTTCTCTCTAGCTCTATGAGTTGATCTTAGATTTTTTAGTTTTGCTCGGTTAGCACGGTGCATTGTTCCATGGCTTCTTTAACTTCTGATTCCTTGGCTGAGAGTGCCTGTTGAGCTTGAATTAATTTCGCAGACAAGTTTTCACTCATCACTTGGAATTGGCTTCTCTCTCTCATAGCCTTGTCATAGTCTGCATCTATTTTGAGCATTTATTGTTGCATATCCATCACTGTTTGTATCATTTGCTTCACTACTGCTTTCAATTGAGCTACATCTACATTTAACCATGTTTTAGGTATGCTAGGTTCTTCACCTATGGTAATCTTTTCCTTGTGCCACATGTAGTGTTGTGTCGTGGGGCTGCTGAATATGGAGTTGTATCATTGGCTCAGCATCTATGGTTACTCTCTTACCTTGTGGTGTATCATCGGGAATTTCAATCACAGTTTTTGCCGGAGTTTGTTGTGATAGCTCCTCTTTTTCGAAGTTCATTTGCAGCTCGTCTTTGATCGGTGGTATCACATTAGGCTTTGGTGGAGAGGATTCTTTTACACTGAGCTTGGATTGTGTATTCAAGTGGATGATGTGTCTTTCTTCATATGGTGCTTCCTGATTTTGTACTTGTGAGTTTTGATTTTCGGGGGTGGTTTTGATTTGATGAATCTCCGTCCATTCTTCATCATTCATCTCTATCCTTATTGTTAAAAATAAAGAAGTAAGGTCGTATATATTTTTGCAAAAAGGATTTTCTTCAAATAGAAGGAAAATACAAAAATGAAAAATGGAAGCATTTACTTCAGCAAGTAGTGGAGGCCAAAAGAGAATCAAATCCAAAAACTGAACTGTAAGAGGAGTGGCTATCCAAAGTAGTGGAGAAGTTATGGAGAAGAGCTCTCAAACTCATCGTGAGAGTTTTTGGTCACTTTTCTATAAAAGAGGCAAGGGAGGACACTCAAGAATAGAGGAAGAAGGCGTGGAAGTCTCCTTGTAGCTAGTTCATTTGGTTTGAGTCATTTTGTTCACTTCACTCTCATAGACTATGTCCAACTGCATACCCATTTTTGGGTAGTCTACTTGTGAGAGTCATATCTCAAGACACTTCAAGAGTAAATGACACATGACACCATATAAGTATCACGACACTTAATGTCAACGATACTTGATAATTGGTGAGATGTCGTGACACTTGATGTCAAACGACACACGATACTTGATCCATCAACGACACTCGACACTTGTCAAATATCGTGACACTTGATGAGCGAAAAATGTCACGACACTTCATAGGAGATATCACGACACTTCAAAGTAGCAAATATCGCGACACTTGAATGTCCAGACGACACTCGGCACTTGTTGAGTATCGCGACACTTGAAAAGCAATAGATATCATGACACTTGAAAAGCAATAGATATCACAACACTTCCAAGTAGCAGATATCGTGACACTTCCAAGTAGCAGATATCGCGACACTTCAAAGTAGCAGACATTAAAGGAGGTGCTGCTCATCACTAAGCTACACCAAATTTTGGCGCCGTTGCCGCGGATCGAGCTTTGAGGATGAGCGTGTGATGGTAAGACGTAGAGTTGAGACATTGGAGTCATAGGTAATTTTTTTCACCTTTATCTATTTCCTTTTATTTTCATCACCGTCATCATCATCATCACCATCTCCCACCTCCATCTCCATCATCGCAAAAATTTCAGTTTTGTGGTCATATCACCATACCCATACCATTCTCCTCATTTCACTTGTGAGAGAGAGCGAGAGAGCATTTGTGTGCTTGTGCTTTTCTGTGTTTTTCTGAGATTTTCTGCAGGAATCAGCATCCCTAGCAGCTGCACTAGCTTCAGCAGGTAAATTTTTTTATTGTGCAGGTCCCAAGGTGTTGACCTCTGTCAATCACGACCGACATAAAAATTGACCATTTTGCAAAACAATGTGCATAACCATATTGTGTAGGCCTAGGGCATCCTAAATCTGTGTTTGAAATTTTGAAATTCCATTGTTTTCTGTCAATCGCGATCGACACGTCAATCGTGATCGACAAACGATGATGGACACTTCCCGAAGAACCTGTCAATCACGATCGACACGCACCAGAGTGGATTCCCCAGGACAATAAGAGCATAGATCTGCTCTTGAACCGAGAGACCGATGAAGCCTTTTGGAGGTATAAGCGTGATCAACCAAATGAGGTAGGAACAATCACAATCTATGAGTTCAAAGATCCTGATAGCCCAGGCAAAGTGACCTATTTAGACAATACTTTGGAGAGGATCTTTGTGGTCTCCAAACATGGTGGACATGCTTACACTTGGAAGGGTGAATTTGTTTTTCCCCAACCAAGATCTAATGTGTCTTATGGCCACCCAGGAGCTGGAACGTCGCAAGCTCATGGAGCTCAGAGGGATAGAAGTAGAGATAGGCCATAGGTAAGTTTTGCCAATCCCTTGGGAAGAGAAAGGATGAGAACAAAGACGGATAGAGAAGAACCCGAGAGACCTAGAGCCCCAAGGAACCCAAGAAATGCTAATGATTTTCCTTTGCCAAGGTCTAGAGAACACACTAGGAGCTTGAGGCAAACTCAGCTGGTTAAGTCCATGAAAAATTACTTCGATGGCATGGGAGACCCATACGATCATGTGGCCGAGTTTAGGCAAGTCTTGAGAGTTGAACAAGTTGAGGACCTATTCACGCAGTACAATGCCTTTGGTTTAACCCTTAGGAACACAACCCTTACATGGTTTCAACCATTGAATGAGAGACAGTTCAGGAGCATAGACCAACTTCTAGAGGTCTGAATTCTCTAAGAGTGGTATAAGGCATAATACTTCCTTATTGATACATAGCTTCAAGCAGACCCCTCAAGAGATGGTTAGACTTGTAGGAAGAAGGTTTAGGCAATACCTAGAGAGATGCCCCGTTCCAAAGTTATCCACACCAGTGAAACAAGAGGCTTTATTCTTAGATGGATTGTTGAGCACCAAGTTGAGATCATATGTGTACTTGAAGGACCCTAGGACCATAGAAGAATGTGTATGCATGTACATAGACATTGAGGATAATCTAGGAGAGGATCTGGAGCTTTCAAAAATCTACAAAGATTCAGATAGCTCTTCTAGCCTCTCTTCCAGACAATCTACGTCGATTGAGGAACTAGTAGAGAAAGTAGCTCAGAAACTAGGTGTCTCGAGCAAATAGATACCCCGATCTACCCCAGTGAGACGATGCTATACCTGTGGAGGTGACCATTTGGCAAGTGTATGTCCTATTATGGCGCAACCCCAAGTGAGTCCTAGTAGCCAGTATTGCACGATAGAGCGAAGATACACCAACCACAGCCCACAAGACTGCCCCTATAACAAACAAATCGTGAGACAAAATTACCCTCAACCATATCCACAACAGGGCAGGTACCAGAACCAGCATCCACCACAGCAGTACGGTAGGCCCCAGCAACCCTATCAGCCACCCTATCAAGGGTAGCAGAGACCTCAGCCAGTTCTAGCACAGCAAGCCCCTGCTCCAGCTAATGTGATTCCAGTAAAGTATGCAGCTACAGAAGAAAATCTAAACAGAGCCATAGTCCCAGTCACTCCATTGCTTTCAGAAGGTGACCCCAGTGATCAAAGTTTTGATTCTACACATATTGATAGCCCCAGGACTACTACATGCAGTCACCTAAGCATAGTGAGTCCTACTATTGTGAAGAACCAAGTGAACCTAATTGGGATCCAGAATATGCAAATCTCATGTACACAAATCCCAACCCTAGACCTCAACCTAGGCAAGTAAGACCCCCATTTCCTAGAGGATCATGCTATAGATGTCAGGGAGATCACCTCATTCGTGATTGCCCAATGCCTTCCCCTACACAACCCCAATCCGTGACAATTCAAGGCTTTTGTCAAGATTGCGGAAAAGAGAATCTCTTATGAGATTGCCCAAAGAATCCCAATAATATGCCAAAAATCACTCCTATCAATGTTATTGGGTTAGTAGTAGCCTCTACAGGAAGTGTAACTTCCACTGCATCAGTGCAGGTGGTCACTAGAGCTCACGCTTTGCAGCAGAACCAAGGTTTAGGTCAAGAAAAGAGTGACGAGGTTGCCTCTTTTGCAGCCAGTTTTGGACAGTTCTTTATGATGTGATCATTCCCTTTATAGTACTTACAAAACAATTTCTGCGTTTCTGATTTTTTCTCATCTTTGTCTTGGTTCTTTGAATGTGCAACATTTGCAGATTTCTGCTTACTAGTAGAAGAGCTCCATTTTCCTTTGCCCTTCTGACTAGCTAGGAAGCTTGATTTGCAACATGCATAATGGACCTGCTCTGCCTGGACTGATCTTCCTGCAACAGAACAGAGACTAACTCCTCAAACGACAAGGCATTTGGATTGCCTTTCATCATCAACCGAATAGTAGAAGCAAAACTCTGATATGAATCAGGAAGACCATTCAGAACGGTCTGCACAAGTGAGCTATCTGCTATAACCTCATCAGCAGAAATCAACTGTTCCTTCACGTCTTTGATCTTTGTTAGGAAACTGTCCATAGAATCACCTTCATTCATAAGCTCACTCTCCAACTGTTTTTGGAGGTAAGCAACACGAGCCTCTAAGTGTATCCCAAGCATCCTTAGCTGTTCTGCAAGACGAATGTGAGGAATAATGGCACGTTTGACAGACAAAGCTATCAATGCATGTGCCTGGGCATCTCTACCATCCCAGCGAATCTACTCTGCAGTAGGTGCAGCATAAATAGTAGCATGAACAGGAATCTACAGAATATCATCTTTGACACCATCTTCATCAGCTCCAGCACCTGTATTTGCAGTACCTGTAGTCAGAGGTGTAACAGGACGTCTTTCAACACCCTGCACAATGTTCCACAATCCTTTTGCAACCAATACATGTCGCATCATATAAGCCCATAATGGGTAGTTGGTACCATCCAACTTATCCTCAACAGCTAACATACGGAATACATCACTGCTTTCAGCCATGGCCGGTGACTAAAATACCTTGATGCAGAAAATTGATTGTATCTCAAAAAGTTGAACAGAACTGCCCCGACGAATTCTACTAGACCTGTAGCAGACTTCGAGACGCTTATATTGGCGAACAGAAACTGGTATATACCTTTGGCACAAAACAACAAAATATCCTGCACAAGCACTGCGATAATGCGTTCGGAGGCCGAAACGAGCTCAAATCGCGATTTCGGCACCACAAATTGAAGGAGTTTTGATCTTTGAAACACCCTGAGTATGCTCACCAAATTTCGTGCAAATCTGAGACTGCAAACGAAGGAGTGTCGACGGCGCCCTAGATGAAGCGACGACCTGCTCTAATACCAATTATTGGAGTTAGACGTCTGTGGAAGCACGTGAACAGCACAAGGAAGAAGAAGAAGCTTGTAGCCCATTAGGGCAATAGGCATATATACAAGCCGAGGGAAAAAAACCTCCTAAAGAGGGAAAAAAGTGACCCGGCGGTCCTAGTGTGTTCACATACATCACTACCTGAATATATCAACACCATCAAAATCGTCAGACCTCAAGCAACTCAAAGCTTTACTCGAACTCTACCAAACTGATAATCTTAGAGTCCGACGTAATTTGACCCTACTCAAAAAACACATGGCCACGGCCCTTGAAGAGAACAAGAGATTGCAAAAGCAGAACAAAGAAAACCTAGAAGCTACGATGGAAGGCTCCCCCCATGAGATCGACCTAGAACAGTTTAAGTAGTCCCTTCAGACACGATGAACACAATCTTGGAAAGCTATGCTGATCTGCTAGAAGCACATGATGATATGGAAGAAGAACGAGATGCACTGCGCCACCAGCTAAGGGAGCAAGAAGAGCAACCCAAGATCATAGAGTCGGCATTGACTTCAGAGGAGGTAAAGACGCGAAAAGAGCAGGTCGAAGAATTGCAAAAGAAGCTACTTGAGTATGAAAGACAACCTTCTCCAGTTATCGAACTAGAGCCAGACGAATTGGTGCCCATTGAAGTGGATGAGTCGTATGAGGAACCATATGTTCCTATGCCGATGTCAGGCGGCCAGCAAACATCATAAGGAATGGACACCCTAGAAGTCGAAGCACCAGAATGGCTTCAGAAACTAGAAAAGACCGCCAAGACCCATGAAGATCGCGTAGCAATCCAAATCCAATCAATGGCTAAACTGGAGGACACTATCATAAACTCCAAATACTTCAAGCACATGTCACATCACCGCTGGATAGGAACAAACGATGCTCAATATGTGCCTTACTATGTGCTCTTAGCAGATTACAATGCGGAGATTCAATGAATGTGTGGCAAAGCCCCAACTTTTGCCACTCAATTTGGTCCTCAAGATCTACCTGAACGTGCAAAACAAGGATCAACCTTCCAACCCACCTGGCGGATTCATCTCCTTGAAACCTATCTAGAAATGGTCCGCAAATTATTCATCATTTTTTGAGCTCGTTTGAGCCTCCAAATTAGCCTAGGAACCTAATTTTTAACTAGGTCGGACACTAGGTTTGGACAGGGCCAAAGCTAGTCAAAAACTATAAAAAAAGCTAGAGAGCTCATTTTTGAGGTTAACTTGTTGTAGAATTGAACTTGTAAGAGCACTTTTGAGTAATCTAAAGAACTTTATTGTCTCTCTCTTTGTTCTTGCTTTGTGTGCGTGTGTGTGTATGTGTGTGCATGTTAGTGTGCTTCTCACCCACGCACTTGTGCCATCACTTGTTCGAGGTCTTCATACCATCCTCACGTCTTCCCGGATTGACATTAAAGGAGGTGCTACTCATCACTGAGCTACACATGGTGACTAAGATTTCTGCCCAACCATGAGGCTCAAATTCCTCATCTAGAAAGATCATCGGTGTATAGGCTAGGTCTTTAACTGTTCTATCTTCTTGAGGAATTCCTTCTTCTCACACTTTTAGACGTCTTTCCTCTTCCTCTGCAACCTTGCACATCCACAAATGAGTATCTTCATGCATCCAAGATGGATCAAGTGAACTTCCAGAATGCACAAAGATAGACTCTTCTTTTGCTTTGCGAACAGGATTCCACTGTAGGGATGGTACATCTCTGAAGGTATAATCCTTTAGATTGACCTTGGTGGTGACCCCTAAGTGCTGTAAGTACAAGGAGTTGGTTCCCCAATCCTATACTATTTGTAATTGTCATAGGAAGGGCCTTCCCAGGATCATCTCATAGACATTATTTTTTTCAAATTCACATATAGCAAATGTGTGTTAAAACTCTACCCCACAAAGTGGTTAGAGTTATCCCTTCAAGCAATCCTAGAGGTCTTTCAACATGGCCATCTGCCATTTGAAGCTTCATTCTAGTTGGTCTTAATGTGGCTTTGCCCCATTGCTTCCACAAGGAGGTGGTTGCAAATAGCAACATCAACACCTGAATCTATGATCGCTTTGGTTGTGTAACCTTGATAGGTGATCGGAAGATAAGTATTACCTTCTTCACCTTCACTCATGTCCCCTATTTTGTCTAGAGGTATCTCTGGTACTTTCTGCTTAGAGCCTGCTTTTGGCATATTGGAATCAAGTTATGGGACCTAATCCTTCACATGATTCCATAGCTCGGGTTTTACTTTTAGTAGCTCTTGCATGGTAAGATGACACTAAACCTTGGTGTTCTTTACGACATCAGTGTTCCTTGGAACCATTGTCTTTGCTTCTTACCAGTATTGTGGGAGCTCTGATCTGGAGAGATTCAGACTCCCATGGGCCTGTGAATTGTGGCAACTCTTGTAGAGAATTAGATTCAAAATCTAATCTTTCATCTTCTTGTTGCTCTACTTGGTCTCCATAAATAGATGGAATGTCTTAGGGAAATTGATCATGAAGATCGTCAATTTCAGGAATAGGAGGGAGATTATCCTTCTCCTTGGCCCATTTCTCTTCTTGTATTTCCCACAAGAACTCTTGAGAGTATTGTTGAATTGAAAGAGCTGCTCCCTCATCTATGGAATCAAGAACATAAACTTTTGCTTGTGGTGAGCTGTCTCTTTCAACAACTGGTTGAGCTTGTGGAGGTAAAGAAACTTGGGGCTTGTTTAGCAACTGCTCTAATCTTTTTAGTAAGCCCGAGAAATGCAAATCTGGCTTGACAGAGTTTGTCTGATTGAACGATTGACTGGTCTCGAGCATAGCCTGAGCTAGCTCTACCATTTTCATGCACATTTTTGTACGTTCAATCTCTAAATCTGCTCTAGGGTAACTCTTGTCTAGGTTTGCCATTGTTGGCCCTTCTTAAAGTCGAGCCTGGTAGGCCTTGAACATCATGTCCGAGTCTTCTGGGGTTGGATATGCAAGAACAGACCCTTGTTGTGGTTTATTTACAATGGGTGGTGGGGCAGGATGAGGTGGTGTGGATGGAGTTTTTGCATGTGAGGGGCTTTGAGATGCAATGTCTTCTATTTTTGTTTTTGCGCCTTTCAAGCTTTCTTCTAGTTCAGATAAATTTTTATTCCACTTACGATTGGTTCTCTCCATGGTATCCTTCCATGATCTTGTTTTCCTCTTATTAGGCTCTCCTGATTCACTCGACTCTAATTGCTCAACTGGTTTATCTTGTTTAAGGCTTGTGCCTTGGTAACTGCCTGTATAGGAGCCACATTACTGCTACTTGAACTAGAATCCACCACTAAGCCTACCACATTAATGGGTGTAACCTTGGGTGCACTAGAGGGATTCCTGGGACAATCTCTAGGGAGATGTTCTTTGCCGCACTCAGGACAAAAACCTTGTATTGTGATGTTTTGTCCTTGTCCTAGAGTCGGTGAGTGGGGACATTCACGAATGAATGGTCACCCTGACATCTAAAACATGCTCCTCTAGAGGCTTGTGATCTTACTTGTCTCGATTGGGAACTTGGGTTAGGATTCGCGTACATGACATTGGAGTATTCTAGCTCCCAGTTTTGTTCCATAAGTGGTGTCTCATATTGATAAGAGTAAGCCTCACTATGCTTTGGTGACTCTGTGTAATAAGCATGTGGACTGTCTTCATGGGAATATTCAAAATTATGAGCATGACAGTCATTTTCTGAGACAAAAGGGGTCACTGGCACCAATGGTCTATTAAGGTTCTCCTCTGCCACTGCATACTTAACTGGGATCACATTGGCAGGAGCTGGTGGTTGGTTTCCTAGGATAGGTTGCGGCCTATATGGTGCTTGATATTGTTGTTGTGGCCTATAATATGGATGTTGGTATTGATTTTGATACCTACCCTGCTGGTAAGGTTGCTAAAAATTTTGTTTGACAGCCTGCCTATTGTATGGACAATCTTGAGCCATGTGGCTCGTGTATTTTCTCTCAATGGTGCAATATGGAGCATTCCTTTCTCTTATGTTTGGGTTTTGCATTGGGTATAAATTAGCCATGTGGTCCCCTCCGCAAGTATAACATTGGTTCAATGAGTTGACTCTTGGTGTTTGTGTATTTGGACTCCTAGCTTCTTGGCAACTTGCTCAGCTATCTCATCTATCTCAATGGAGGTTCTAAAGGTATGACTAGTAGAACTGTCAGAGTCCTTATAGAGTTTGGATAGTCCTAACTCCTCACCCAAATTGTCTTCTATGTCAATAGATATCGGCACACACTCTTCTATGGATCTACGCTCTTTCAAGTACACATATGACCTTAATTTTGTGCTTAGTAAGCCATCTAAAAACAAGGCCACTTGTTTGGTTGGTGTGGGTAACTCTGGAATAGGGCATCTTTCTAAGTACTGTTTGAACCGTCTTCTTGCAAGTCGCACTGTTTCTTGGGGTGTCTGCTTGAAGTTGTGGATCAAGGATGATGTGTTATGCTTGATACCATGCTTGAAAAATTCTACAATGAATGCTCTAGCAGTTAGCCTGTCTTGATAGTTGCAACTATTTAGGGGTTGAAACCAAGCTAAGGCAATACCCTTAAGAGTCAAACCAAATGCCTTGAACTGAGTGAACAAGTCCTCGACTTGTTATGCTCTTAACACTTGTTTGAACTCAGCCACATGATCATAAGGATCTCCTGACCCATCAAAATAGTTCTTCATTGCCTTAACCGATTGAAAGGGTCTAAGGGTTCTTGGGTGCTCTCGGGGTCTAGGCAATGGAAAATCATGTTCATCTCTTTGATGCCTATGTACTCTGTGTCTCTCCCTTTCAGGTGTTTCATTTTCAAATCCTGATCGGTCTCTACCTGCAGTATGTGCAAAGCTTACCTTAGGTCTCTCTCTGGTTCTTTCCCTCTGGGTTTCATGAGCCTGGGATGATCTTGCTCCTTGGAGGCCATGGGGGACATTAGATCTTGGTGGAGGAAAATCAATTCGCTCTTCCAAGTGTATGTGTGCCTATCATGTTCTGTTACCAATAACATTTTCTCTTATGTGCTATCTAGATAGAAAACTTTGTCTAGCGTCTCCGGATCCTTGAACTCATAGATGGTGACTATTGGCTAGGTTGACCTGGCTTGAATCTCCAAAAGGCTTCCTCCATTTCTCTATTCACGAATAGTTCTATGCTTTCGTTGTCTTGAGGGATCCAATCTGGAGTGATTACTCTAGTCAAGTCTAACTTACCTCTGGGAGTCTTGGGTTCTCATCCTAGGTCTCCTTGCTCTAGGTCTCCTACGCCGTTCTCAGGAATGATATTTCCAAATTCATTTGTCCTGTCTGGTATGTTGGTCACTACATACATGGTTCCTTCCATATCAATGTATGACCCCTCTTCGAACTTGACCACTGGGTGTTCAAGTCCAAAAGGTTGATCTGGATTTTTGAGTTGGACCACTGATCGCCTCATGCCATCCTCATATATGCGTGCACCTAATTGGTTGGTTATGATATACTCCAACTGGGTCTTATAGGGGCCTTCTAGTGTCTGTAAATAAGCAGTACCTGAGGTACATGTGGGTCTCTCCATGCTAAAAGACATTTCTGAATCACTTGTGTCGAAATTTAGCATGTAGGGATAACCACTTAGTTGTTGTGCCCATTTAGTTTATTGATCTTTATTCCACTGTGTTTCATGAACTCTTTCCTAGAGTTCTTGAAACCAAGCTTTGTCCATATCTAGGATGGTCTTTTCTATCTGTATTTCCACTATTGGTACTCTTCATATATGAGGTTTTTTTTCAAAGATCCTACTTGAATTGGAAGCAAATCCTTTCATGCCACTTATTGTGTAAATTATTGCAGCTAATGTTCTAGAATCTTGATATTGGGTACCATCATGGGCACTCGTTCTAGTATAGCTTGAACAACCTCTACCATTTTCATGCACAAGGCTAACCTTTCTTGTTCTAAGTCTCCTCTAGGGTAGCACTTTTTTTTTCATGGTGGTTTAAGCTAGGTTCGATCGATAATCTTTCCTGATAAGCTTTTAAGAGAATTTGTAGGCCTTCAAGCATGGGATCTATTAGAACCAATAATGCCTATTGCTTCATTTGATTCCTCTTGGGTTCATCTAGAACTGATCTCACTTGCATGGATGATTGTGCATGATTGCGTATAGATTTGTGAAACAACTGATTTTTATCTTATTCTTGTTGAAAATCTCTTTTAAACCGTTTATTCTTTGTTTCCATTTCTTTTAAAGTTTCCCTTTTCTTTCTTTCAATTCATGTGTTCTCTTTTTATGTTGGATTTCACTCTTACCTATTGTGATCTCCATGACTCTCGGGTTCTTTTTGTTGAGATATCAAGCTCAACATGTGATGATCCAGGATGACACGTACCAGTTTTTTGTTTCTCTGGCATGTATAGTGGTCACGCCGGTATATGTTAGGGATACTTCATTGAGCTTTATTAGATTTATCTACCGAGAGTGATGGCACATTTGTTCCTTGCCAGCTCACTCATTCGCGGACATTAGGTTTTTCGTTATGTACTGATCTTTATATATAGCACTTGTTGTGTTCTTGTTTTTAGGTCATTCTTGTACATTCCTTTTTATGTAATAGAAGAAGAAGAAGAAGATCATTCTTCCTTACCTCAATCTGTGTGTGTGCTTCTCCTTGAGAGTGAGAGTGTGTGTGTGATCTCTCTTCCTTATCTCCTTCTTCGTGACATGGTATCAGAGCCAGCGTGGTTGTAGAGAGCTCGTGGACAAGGCGACGATGAAGAGTACGCGGCAAGGCATGGAGAAAACGTGATTCACAAACGACCTCTGTTTGCTACGAAAATCGGCGTGAAGTTAGAAGACCTCAAAATATTTTTGTGAGTTATCCCTTTAGGGTTTAGGGTCACTCGTTTTTGTCATATCGAAGTTTCAGAGCCATCTCGATCTCTGTTTCGAGCTCGCAAGGTGGGGCCCACAGAAAAACTAGGTCAATTTCAGAAGATGTAACTTGCATTGTCTTTGGCAACACTCATATATTCCAGATCCAAAAGTTCAAGCAATCTCGTGTACTGTTGATACACAAAAACTGTAATAAAGTAAGTCTATGATCTAGGGATCCGATGGCTTCAGACAGATCTGAAATCGGATACCGTTTGGTCACTCGTCTGTAGGACCAAAGATCTCAAGAGTAGACTCAAGCATAAGTCATGTGCTCTCATATTCAAGTAATCTACTTAGCCTAGTGGTTAAGTCTCATGGTTGTGAAGGAAGAGGTCTTGGGTTCAACTCCCATGGGGAGCATGGGAAGAGAGTTTTGCCCAAAGAGCTCTAGAGCCTTCTAACTCAAGTTAACGTGAGTTAACTTGAGTCCAGTGGACTTAACTCAAGAGGTGAGTACAACAACCACTAGTGGACTCTAGTGGAAGGTACTAAAGTAGTGGTCGAGATCACTCCAGCCACTAATAGACTCTAGTGGTGGATATGAAAGGAGTGGAGGAGATTAAACATGCACTTGTGGACTCTAGTTACATTTGTGGTCCTCATTAGTTCAAGCAGCTATATATACAGGCATAAGGTTGGGAGGAGAGTCATTCATTCATGAGCATTTGCAGTCGTTACGCTGTTGCATTGGTATCAGAGCATTCACTCCATAGTTTTCTTCTTCATCTTCTTGCTCGTGACTTTTGGCGTGCGAATTCTGCTCCCGCCCGCATTGAGATGCGTGTCGCCATCATTCTTATGCTTTAGCTTAGAGCAAAAGAGTACTAAAAAGAAGTAATCGCTCTTGTGTTTGGCAGGGGATTTGAACCTCCGCCCCCCCAACTAGAAGACACTCGCCTATCCATAACGTCAACAGGCGTTCACGCTCAGAAGTGTGCAGAGATTCATTTTGTTTTCAAACCCAGCGTTGCAGAAGATCTCCGAAAGGAACAAAACAAAAAGTAGCTTTCTCTGCCCACTGCGCCTACTAGGGATCGAACCCAGACGGGCTCCTTGGAAGCCTTCTCACGTAGCCACATCGTCCACGAGTGTTCCTTGCCTGTGAGTACAGGGCAAAGTCTACTAAACCAGTAAACAGAACTGAAGTGCAAGCCCAACTCTCATCCATCCAAGGAGCCAAATCAGTTGTTGCAGGCCGAACCCAAGAAGTATTCTGCTTTTAGCCAAAGAAACAACCAAGGAGAATCAAAGATTGACCAAAGCTTGAACGAAGAGGAGCCGTGGAGTGAAGATCTGGAGGCCTATCTTCGTCATAATTCTAGCACTCTCGGCTAGAATCAAGTCGACTTCAACGGACCAAATCATCAGGGACTATTTCTTGTGATATTCTTGCATAGCTCTTTTGATTTTGTTGCACACACCACTTGCGTTAGGAATACTTAGTAAGTTTAATAACGCTTTGTGTGCGATGGAGGGGACTTCTAGCCACGTCTCGCTTACGAGTACTACTAGTACGTCAGTGTTTGTTTCTGTTCCTATTTTAGTAACATCCTCATTCATGCCTAGACCACCAATAGCTGCACATGCATTGCATCCATCTGCACCTATGGTTTCAAATACAAGTCATGCGTCTGATGCATTTAATAGAGAAGCGACAATTGTAGCATTAGACGTTGAGGATTCTGCGAGAAAAGGGGAAACAATCACTACTCTAAACGAGGGGAAAGATATGGAGAGTAGGATGTTGCTAGTTGAGCAAAAGCTTGGACGGTTGTCCAGTATTCCGGATGAGGTTGCAGTCCTCCGTCAATCTGTTGATGGAATCCAGGATCACCTTAAGGCCATTCTGAACTTACTTCAGACGCCTAGGGATATCAGTAAGACTATTTTAGGTAGTCACACAGATACGATCGCAACTTCACCAATGTCTGTTAGGATGGAAAAGGATAAGGGATTATCCTCTCCCCAAATAGATATGTTTCCGCTAGCGGGAAGTATGAGCCGTCTTAGCCTAGTGTCTTCTACTCCCTTGTGTGTTGCTTCGGTAGGGATGTTAGAAAGCCATAACCGCCCCGTGGATCTTTCCTTGGGAAAAGAGATCCGTCCTCCTTATTTCTCTGGAGAGGATAAGGATAGGAATAAGGATGCGGTTTTGACTTTCTTAGAGAAATGGCAAGATGTCCATGAACTCAAACATACCCCCGATCATGTGAGGGTAGTAGAAGCCAGTTTATCGCTAGGACCGAAAGCTTATACATGGTGGATGAGTCTCTCTGAGACTCATAAGAAACCTACCACTTGGAATGAATTTTCCCACCTTTCCAAGAAAGAGTTTCTCCCCGAGAATGAGGAGGAACGCAATTGGGAAGCTTGGGATAAAATTCAGCAGAAGGGTAGACCGCTATTAGTGTATATTTCAGAATACAGAGATGTAATTCTGAAGTTAAAGAATTTAGATGACTTCCATCGACTTTGCGGTTTTGTCAGAGGACTTAACCAGCGAATTCATAATGAAGTTAAGAGGCATGCGCCTAAATCCCTTGAAGAGGCGATTAAGGTCGCACAGATTTATGAGGACAATTCACGTTTGGATGTCCCGCAGGAAAGCAGTTATTCCCAGAAGAATAACTTTAAGCGTAAGGGCAAAGGGACTAGATCTAATGAAAGAGTGTCTAAAAAACCTCGTGTTTTTAGACACATCCTTTCTCCAGAAGATCATGATAAAGCGCAAAAAGAAAACTTGTGCTTTAAATGTCTCAAGCCTGGACATCGAAGCCGTGCCTGTCCAGTCGGAAGAGAAAGTAAGGGAAAGGGTAAGCAGCAAATCAATCTGATTCACTCTTTGGACTTGGATGCAAGTTCAAGTGCAAAGAAGGTTCAGATTATGCATTGCGACAGTACTCATTCATGCCAAATTTCCAAAAACATGTGGCAACCTCAAGAGTTTGGTCCACATGATTTGGTCAAGTTGCATGGATCAGTAAAAGGGCACACCATCCGGATAATGGTGGATGACTCTGCTACACATAATTTTATCAATTATGCGTTAGTAAAAAAACTGGCTCTTCCTCAGGAACCATCTCCTAATAAATACATTGTCTCCATGATGCACGGTCAAGACACCCGTGTTTGGGACACAATGATATGTAATTTGGAACTAGAAATCCAAGGATTTAAAGACACCTTGGACTTCCAAATAATGAACATGGATCGGGTAGATCTTGTTTTAGGGAGAGAGTGGCTATGGAGTCTAGGACCTTCATTGACCAGGTGTTATTTTACAAATACTTTGGAATTCCAGCGTGACGGTGTAGTGTATAAAATCAAGGGTGAGCATGATGTTCCAAGTATCCCTTTGATATCATACACTGAACTTCAGAAACTTGTCAATAAAGAAGCCAGGACTCAAGCTTTTCTTGTCCTTGGCACCGATGTAATAGATTCTGATACTATAAATCAAGTTTCTTATGTCTCGTCCTTTATTCCTCGAGAAGTTTATGTTAAATTTAACAATTTAATGAAGGAATTTAAAGATGTGTTCCCTAAGGAACTCCCCTACGGCTTGCCACCCTCTCGTGGAAACATCGATCACAGTATAGATCTGTTTCCGGGTACCAAGCCAAAATCTCAAAACCCATACCGTCTCCCCTATGTCCAGAATCAAGAAGTAGAAAATCAAATCCAAGAGTATTTGGATAAAGGATTTATCCGCCCAAGCCAGTCTCCATGGGCAGCACCCATCCTTCTAGTGAAAAAGAAAGATGGAACTATGAGGCTGTGCGTAGATTATAGGGCGTTAAACAATCTTACGATAAAGAACAAGTATCCCATGCCACTAGTCGAAGATCTTTTTGATAGTTTAAAGGGGGCTACAGTCTTTTCTAAGATTGATTTACGCCAAGGTTATCATCAGATCAGGATCAAAGATGATGATATTCCTAAAACAGCCTTTCGAACAAAGTTTGGTCACTACGAGTTTTTAGTGATGCCGTTCGGGTTGACAAATGCACCTGCAACATTTATGACTTTGATGAATCAAGTGCTTAAGCCGTATTTGGGAAAATTTGTTGTAGATTTTCTCGATGATATTCTGATCTACAGTAAAGATCATGAAAATCACTTAGAGCACTTGAAAAAAGTTTTTCAACTTCTTCGCGATAATAAACTTTACGGTAAAGAGTCAAAATGTGAATTCTTTACCCCAGAAGTAAAGTATTTAGGTCATATTATTTCCGCGGAAGGAATCAAAGTTGACCCTGAAAAGGTCCAAGCGATTCTTGAATGGCCTGAGCCCAAGACGGTTCGAGAACTACAAAGTTTTCTCGGATTGGCAGGATATTATCGGAAGTTTGTGGCTGGATATGCCAAGATTGCAGTACCTTTGACGGATCAACTCAAAGGGAAGCATCAAAAGTTAAATTGGAAAGAAGATCAAGCAAAGAGTTTTCAAGATCTTAAACTTGCTTTAGCATCGGCCCCAGTTTTACAGATTATAGATCCGAACAAGCCTTTCCAATTAGAGACAGATGCAAGTTCATCTGCAGTAGGAGCAGTACTAAGCCAAGATGGTCGACCGATAGCTTTCGAGAGTAGAAAGCTAAGTCCTGCTCAGCAAAATTACTCTACCTATGAGCGAGAGATGTTCGCTATTATAAATGCTCTAAAGAAATGGCGCCATTATCTATATGGATCAAAGTTGACCATAGTTTTTGATCAAGAGAGCATAAAGTGGTTTGCAAACCAACCTGATCTAAGAGGTAGAAAAGCGAGGTGGGCCGAGCAGTTGCAAGAGTTCGATTATGAACTCAGGTATAGAAAAGGAAAGTTCAACGCAGTGGCAGACGCCTTAAGTCAGATGCCTATGCTGAATAATCTAAGTTTTGTACAAATTCAAAGTGAATTTATTTCAACTTTGAAAGGAAGCTGCAAAGAGGATCCAAGCTTCAGTCAAGCATGGAAAGCAGCTGAACAAGATAAACAAAATGAAGCAAGTACTTCTGAAAGAAAGTTTAAACACTATTCTCTCCAAGATGAATATTTGCTTTATAAAGGTAAGGTTTGTGTTCCAACTACCTTGGACATACGAAATCAAGTACTTTTCGAATGCCATGATGCTCCAAGTGCAGGACATCCTGGTATTAACCGAACCTATGAGTTTGTGAAAAGACATTTTTATTGGCCTAGTTTGCATCGAGATGTGCAAAACTATGTATCTAAGTGCCATAAATGTCAAGTAAATAAGTTTGAACGACTTAAAGTTGGAGGATTGCTGCATCCTTTGGAAATTCCCAAAGGAAAGTGGGAAAGCATTTCCATGGATTTCATTTCTGGATTACCCCGCACTCAGAAGGGCTTTGATTCAGTCTGGGTTGTGGTTGATCGATTGACTAAACTTGCTCAGTTTATACCAGTCAAGACTAGTTATAAGACTCCAGAACTTGCAAAAATATTTGTAAATCAACTTTATAGACTCTATGGTCTTCCAGTAGACATAGTTTCTGATAGAGATGCTCGATTTACAAGTCATTTTTGGCGAGCAGTCTTTAGTAGACTTGAAACTAAACTAAGTTTAAGTATAGCTGAACATCCCCAGACGGATGGACAGACAGAGAAAGTCAATCAGATTTTGGAAGACATACTCAGAGCTTATGTTACTTCCAAACAAACTGACTGGGAAGATTATCTTCCATTAGCTGAGTTTGCCTATAACAGTGCCAAGAATTCATCAACTGAATTTAGTCCATTCATGTTGATGTATGGTTTCCAGCCTAGGTCTCCTTATGCAGTAGGACTACAAAATGAACGAGTTCAAGCAGCTCAAGAGTTCCTTCAAGACATGAACTTTAAGCTCAAGTTAGCTAAAGAAAACCTAAAGAAAGCTCAAGATCGTGCAAAGGCTTATGCCGATCCAAAGCGAAGAAATGTTACTTTTCAGGTTGGCGATCAAGTTTATCTTCGTATTCCTGAAAGATCGGAAAAGTTCAAGACTGGTCAATGCGCCAAGTTGTCGCCTAGATATTGCGGTCCTTTTCCAATCACCAAGAAAGTTGGTTTGTGGGCTTATGAACTACAACTTCTAGACGATAGTTGGATTCATCCAGTGTTCCATGTTAGTCGGCTTAGGAAGAGTCTAACAGATTCAGATAATCTAGTTGGACAACAGGTTATACTTCCTATTCCCGTAAATGAAACAGTTCCTCATGAACTTGAAAGGATACTTCGCACCCGAGATAAACGTACAAGAAGCCACTTGTATGAAGAGTGCTTAGTAAAATGGAAGGATGGAACTGAAGAAAATTCAACATGGGAAAAAGTTTCCACAATCCAACGACGTTTTCCAGTTTTCAAGTTTTAAGTTGGTCCCAAATAAAGAAGGTTTTTTATTTTCAAGTTTCTAAGTAAATAACCTAATTGAATGAATGCATGTTCTTCAAGTTTTAGAACATGAGGCTCGGGGGTTGCCTACAGTTATATATATAGCTTTATTTTCGAGGACGAAAATCTTTCCCAAGGGGGGAAGAATGTAATAAAGTAAGTCTATGATCTAGGGATCCGATGGCTTCAGACAGATCTGAAATCGGATACCGTTTGGTCACTCGTCTGTAGGACCAAAGATCTCAAGAGTAGACTCAAGCATAAGTCATGTGCTCTCATATTCAAGTAATCTACTTAGCCTAGTGGTTAAGTCTCATGGTTGTGAAGGAAGAGGTCTTGGGTTCAACTCCCATGGGGAGCATGGGAAGAGAGTTTTGCCCAAAGAGCTCTAGAGCCTTCTAACTCAAGTTAACGTGAGTTAACTTGAGTCCAGTGGACTTAACTCAAGAGGTGAGTACAACAACCACTAGTGGACTCTAGTGGAAGGTACTAAAGTAGTGGTCGAGATCACTCCAGCCACTAATAGACTCTAGTGGTGGATATGAAAGGAGTGGAGGAGATTAAACATGCACTTGTGGACTCTAGCTACATTTGTGGTCCTCATTAGTTCAAGCAGCTATATATACAGGCATAAGGTTGGGAGGAGAGTCATTCATTCATGAGCATTTGCAGTCGTTACGCTGTTGCAAAAACTGTGTTTTTCTGGGATCGAACTATCATGTCATGGTGTGATAATGTTCAAGCAGAAGTGCTGCTTGTAGTATTTTGCAGTATTGTGAATTGCTGCAAAAATGGCAAATGCAGATGGAATGAGTCAGCTTATGAGCGATAAGCTAGACAAGAACAACTTCCATGCTTGGAGATTTAGAATGACAAATGATGGGAGAAGGCTATTGGAAGTACATCGAAGGAGAGAATGAAAATGCTCCGCAGTTACCAGAAAGGAATCGAACTAAAGATCAGGTAAGAGCATATGAGGAATGGAATCAAGGAGCACGAAAGGTAATGTACTGGCTATCTGTTAGCATACAGGATAGCATGATTGGACACATACAGGATGCCAAGACTCTGAAAGAGGCTTGGAACAGTTTGGTGACATTGTATGAGACCAATACAAAGGCATAGAAATTGCAACTCAAGAATGAGCTGCATACCTTGGAGAAAAAGAGCATGTTGGTAAGTGACTATACCCTGAAGATCAAAAGCATATGTGAGTCACTTGCATCTGTTGGAGTGAATGTAGATGATGATGATAAGGTGGAAGTATGCCTTCGTGGTTTAGGAGCTGCATATAAGCAGTTCAGAACTTCTATACAGACCAAGGAAAACATTCCAATTTTTGTTGATCTGGTATCTATGTTGATAATTGAAGAAAAGAATCTTTGTGAGGATTCAAACTCCCAAGGAAAGCCCAGTTCTGAGCAGGTATTCTACTCTGGCAGAGGAAGAGGTAGAGGTAGAGGTTTCAAACAATAACCAAGACCAAGGTCAACAACAGAATCATGCAAGAGGAAGAGGACAGTTTCAAGGTAGGGGGAGCCAAAGAGGTCGCAGAAATTTCCAAAGAAATGATTCAGGTAATGATAGTAAAGGATGTTGGAATTGTGGTAAACCTGGACACTTTGAACGTGATTGCAAGTTGAAGAATCAAAATAACAGAAGGCAGCAAAACAACTATGCATCTACAAGTGCAGATGATTCTGAGAAGCTGTTCATGGTTCAACATCACATGATGAATACGATGTCTGCTGTTGTTTCAAAATCAAATGATAATGTTTGGTATGTTGATTTAGGTGCTTCAAATCACATGACTAGTCATGCTGAATGGTTTAGTACTTTGCAGAAATTGCCAGTTCCTGGGTATGTTGAAACAGGTGATGACACATCAGATCCTATTGAGCATATAGGAAACATAGCACTATTGATGGAGGATGGAAAGGTAAAACATCTTGCTGATGTGCTACATGTTCCAAATATAACAAAGAATCTGGTTTCTGTTGGACAAATGGTTGACAGGGATTACAAGTCAGGTTCAATGCTGATGGATTATATATAGAAGAGTACAAGGGCTGCCAAAGGAAACAAAGTGGGTAGGATGTTCACCTTAAATGTGAAGATTCCTTAAATGAATGCAGCCATGTTTGCGAAAGATGCTGGAGCTATTGCTAATATAGAGATGTGGCACAAACAAATTGGACATGCAAACTTGCAAAGGCTGAAATTGATGCACTCAAAGGAGATTGTCCATGGACTACCAAATTTCAAAGTTGCAGAAATGCAAAAGGTATGTGCAGCATGTCAATTTGGTAAACAGTCAAGAGCATCACACATGACAAGCATGCCAGTGAGAATGTACTAGAAGTAGCACATACAGATATTTGGGATCCTACAAAGACCACATCTATGGGTGGTTGCAGGTTTTATGTTACTTTCATTGATGACCATACACGCAAAGTATGGGTATATTTCATGAAAGAGAAGAGTGAGGTGTTCATTCACTTCCAGATTTTTAAAACTATGGTGGAAAAGCAGACAGGGAAGTACATTCAAACATTAAGATCTGATGGAGGAGGTGAATACATGTCAAATGAGTTCAACAGTTTTCTAAAAACTCATGGAATTTGGCATCAATTTTCATGCAGGTACACACCACAATAGAATGGCATTAGTGAACACAAAAATAGCCATGTTGTAGAAATAGCAAGAGCCTTGATGGCTGAGAAGAATATGCATCATTGTTATTGGGCAGAAGTTGTGCATACTACTGTATACATCATGAACAGAACTCTGACTGCTATTGTACATCAAGTTACACCTGAAGAGAAGTTTACAAGTAAAAAGCCAAACTTATCACATCTGAAAGTTTTTTCCTGTATTGCATATGTACATGTCCCAGATGAATTGAGGACGAAGCTTGATCTAAAAGCAGAAAAGTGTGTCTTCATTGGATACTCCCTTGAGCAAAAGGGATATAAATGTTATAACCCACTCACACGACAAGTAAAGGTGAGCAGAGATGTGGTATTTGATAAAATGTCAAGCTTCTATGTAGATGTCAAAGAAGGACTGAATCTTGAACCAAATGACAAAGAAAATGCTGAAAAATCAAGTGCAGAATCTCAAGTTTTGAGTGGACCGGATGCATCAACAAGCAATAGTTCCAACTGAAATCCATGGAGTGGAAGATTTTGTGGAAATTCAGTCCAGCAAATTCATCAAATACATCCAAGAAAGGTAAAGAAAAGCTTTCTGCAGTTCATAAAACATGTGCAGGTTTTGAAGGCAATGGAGATTCAAGCAATTCAGAAAAGAGTCTTGATGAGGAACTTGGATTGCCCTCTGTGAAGACTCCAAGTAAGAAGGGCACATGCAGATATACAAGCATTGATTATGAGGAAAGATTCAGCCCTGTAGCTAAAATGTCTACGATCAAAACACTTGTTGCATTAGCCACAGCAAAAGGATGGACTTTGCATCAGATGGATGTGAAGAATGCTTTCCTACATGGTGAGTTATAGGAAGAAGTATATATGGACCAGCCACAAGGATATGAAGATTCAAAGCATCCAGAATATGTTTGTAGGTTGCAAAAGACTTTGTATGGGCTGAAGCAAGCCCCTCGTGCATGACATGCAAGGATTGTTGATTACTTAACCAACATTGGGTTTTCTATGTGTGATGCAGATCACTCACTATATGCAAGGAAGGCTAATAATGGCATCACTATTGTGGCTATTTATGTTGATGACCTGATTGTAGGTGGTGATAATGAAGGAAGCATCAAAGAGGTAAAGCAACTTCTTATGCAGGAATTTGACATGAAAGATCTTGGTGTGCTTCACTATTTCTTGGGCATTGAGTTTATACATACAGAAACAGGTATATGGATGTCGCAAAGGCAATATGCCTTGAATATGCTGCAAAAGTATGGTATGGCTGATTGTAAGCCAATTTCTATGCCATTAGATCAGAATTTGAAGTTGGATACTACATCATGTGAAGCATTGGAAAATGCTACTATGTACAGGATAATTGTGGGAAGTCTTAGATATCTCACAATTAGAAGGCCTGATCTAAGTTCTACTGTTGGACTTGAAGTCAGTTTATGCAGGTTCCCAAGAAGATTTGCAAGTTTATGGATACTCCGATGCAGATTGTACTAGTAGCATTCCAGATAGAAGATCTACTAGTGGTATTCTATTCTCACTTGGGAGTGCAGCTATTACATGGAGCAGCAAGAAGGAACCCACTGTTGCTTTCAAAGTATAGAGGTGCTGCAATGGCAGCATGTGAGGCATCATGGCTGGAGATGTTACTTGCAGATTTAGGTGTGGAAGTGCAAAATCCTATCACTATTTATTGTCATAATCTTAGCAGCATACAGCTAGCACGGAATCCTATTTTCCATGCTAGAACAAAGCATATTGAGGTACATTATCACTTCATCAGAGAGAAGGTATTAGCACGTGATATTGATATTGTTTATGTGAGAACAGATGAGCAGGTTGCTGATATTTTCACCAAAGCACTTGGAGCTGAGAAGTTGAAGAAGTTTCGGGAGATGCTTCGCTTAAAGGATATGTCATTGAGCTTGAGGGGGAGTGTTGAGATATCAAGCTCAACATGTGATGATCCAAGATGACACGTACTAGTTTTTCATTTCTTTGACATGTATAGTGGTCACGTCTGTATATGTCAGGGATACTTCATTGAGCTTTATTAGATTTATCTACCGAGAGTGATGGCACATTTGTTCCTTGCCAGCTCACTCATTCGCAGACATTAGGTTTTTCCTTATGTACTGATTTTTATATATAGCACTTGTTGTATTCTTGTTTTTAGATCATTCTTGTACATTCCTTTTTATGTAATAGAAGAAGAAGAAGAAGATCATTCTTCCTTGCCTCAATCTATGTGTGTGCTTCTCCTTGAGAGTGAGAGTGTGTGTGTGAGCTCTCTTCCTTATCTCCTTCCTTGTGACACTTTTCCTCTTCATTTTCATCTAATGGGATGAATATTTCTATTTCATTTGGACTTCTCTATGTTGGTCTTGGGCTCTAGTCACTGCTTGCACTAGTATCGATGTATCATAGCCCATATAAGCTAGTTTTACTATCTCTATGATGCTTATTTGAGAGGTATTTCATTTGTTAGGATTTTTCGGTCAATCCCTGAAAAGATGCTCTTTTCCATATTCTAGACAAAATTTGCACTCAATAGTAGTGTTAGGTTGATAGTTAGAAGGATGAGGACAACACGAATAAAATGGTCCGTGCTACATCTATAAAAAGGCCCTCTTGTAGGTGGCGCTATATATTTCCTTGTAGGAGGTCTAACTATGGTATGCCACACATTAGAATACTATCCCTCCTTCCCTTGTTTCCAATTAGAATCTTGGCCGTAGAACTAAGCATCTTAAGAAGAAAAATAGTTTGGTTGTGGCTCTTCAAAATAATACTACTGTACTTGAGGATACTCATAAGAATCTCTTTCACTTTTGGAGGTGGTATTGACAATATAAGCACAATAGCTCTCTCTTTGTTGTCTTCATGGTTGGTGTACTTCACGACAGAAACATTTTGTGATGGAGCTGATTGTTGTCCTAGGATAGATTATGGTGGATTAAGATCCTATGGATCCATTTGTGGCCTAGGTTCCTGATAATATTGCCAATGGTTGTATTCTCTTGGTGCATAATAACCTTGGTTGATATGCAGGAGGTTGTCTCACATATTGTCGATTGTAATGATAGTCACCCATGGTATGATTTGTGAGCTTCTAACTCTATGATATCCACATGCGGTTGGTCTTTCCGAAAAGTACAATTTTGCATTGGATGCTTTCTTTCACAGTGATAACATCTTCTAGGTGGTTGCATGTGTTGAGGTGCACCTTGGTATACTCAATAGTCTGATGGATGTTGAATTCCCAACTTCTTAGCTACCATGTCGGCAAGTTGATCAACATAAGGTAGGCATGATCCACTATTATAAGAAGAGTATGAGTTAGTTTGTACTCAAGGAAATTTTATATGTTTTCCAGGTTGTCTTCTAGATATATGCACTCTTTCATACATGCACTTAGAGCCTATAAGCACTTTACATAAACAAATGCTTGCAACTCACTACTAAGCAACCCATCTAAGAGGAGGGAAATCTACTTTTCTTGGGAAGGAAGCTCCTAGTAGAACTTATATCTACATATCAAATCTACGAGTAGTGATCCTTACAATTTCATGGATATATTTCTTGAAGCTATGGATCAAAGAAGAGTTTCATATTTGACTCATTTCTTTGAAAAATCACTAATAAACACATCCAGACTTAGATAATGATAGAACTTGCTCTTAAATCACTTGACATCCAACAATGCAAAGAGCTAAGTTAGTTCCTACGAAAAGGTAGACTTCCTCGAGCTTGGAACCCGTAAGAATTCTATCTGTACATAGAATTCTATTTAAGATGGATTTTCCAAGAGGAATTATGATTAACTCAGCATCACCCTAGTTCTTAGTGTCTAACTCTCCCATATCATTGGTACAATCAGGATTGTCACACGTCACATACATGGTGGCTTGTTTATTGAGGTAATGTCCTTCTATGAACTTCACAACCGGCTACTTCCATGGAGTAGTTCTATTTGAAGACCACAATCTAATGACATTGCAATATAATCCTTCTAAATAGACCACAAATCCATGAGCATTTGGGCAAACAAATTCTAGAGTGGTATAATACTCACTCTCAATTATAGACATGAATTTTTCACTCATCAATTGTTCTTGCATGTCTCTTGAACATGTAGTGATTTTTATATCACACCTCCCAACTCATTAAATTCACTTAAAGTGAGTGCCCTAGTAGGCAATGGAATCACACTCTCTTTTAACAAGTGGTGACTTGAGGATTTAAATTTATGCCCTAGTGTATGAATGGATCGTAAGTGCATACTCAATTTTCACTTTGTTTGGAGCTTTAATTCTTTAGTTATCAACTTGTTAGGACTTTTAGTGCCCATTTTTTGTTCTCAACGATCTATGTGTACAAGTCATGTGTGATTCATTCACTTAGCTTCAAGAAGACCAAACATGAATATTTGGATAGCTCATTGGCAACTTGAAGTCCCCAAGTGGTTCCAAGTAGTGTGATGCCTCATTCAAAAACCTTATTTTGTGAGCTACTCTAATTGAAGCTTTGCACACCCAATTCGATGGGTAATAGCCGTGTAGAACAAGTGAGAATGATTAGAAAAATATAAAAATCTCAAAAAAAAATCTTACAAAAAACATGGTTTCTCAAAAAACATTCTCAAGGAAATTGCAACGTCTCAAAGAAATCATGATCTCTGAGTTAAACTGTGATGGCCCTTGCTTGCAAAATAAATTCTAATGATTGTTGGCCCCCGTGATGTCATGATGCACAATGGCAATGTCTCTATGAAACAATTTCCAATTTTTGATGACTTTGGGAAATCATGATGGACTGAAAGTGATTTTTTGATTGCTCGACAATTTTTTATTTCTATGGGCAATCATGATTTCTCAATCACGATGGCCAATTCCTCAAAGGCCTTGTGATGCCTCATCAAATGATTGCCAATGGCAGATATCTCTAAGCAATCATGATCCCTCAATAACAATTTTTTATTGCACTAATAGTCACGATGCTTTGATGTGTGTGAGCGATTGCGATGCCCCGCAACAATCGTGATGAGTAAGGGAAATCATGATGGCTAGTCAACATGATTCCCTACACAACATGAAGATGATAGCTCTCACTTTTTGTTGTATTTTGGCCATTTTTTTAGTTTGATGAGTCCCTTTCTAGGTTTTGGGGGTGTAGAGTAAGAATATGCAAAAATTTTTAGGAAAAAAACATGCTCTTTCAAAAAATGTTATAAATGAAAATTTGATGATGATATCTCCATACATGCACATCCAAATGCTTTGAAAATTTCAAAGGTGGGAGTTCTTACGTCAAAGAAGTTATGTCTCAAATTTTGTATGAGAAGGATGACCACACAAAGAGCAGCAAGCTTCCAAAAAATTGTTCTCTCTCCTCTCTCAATTATAGATCTATCAATTTCTCTTTCAAAAAAATGAGTTCAAAATCTTGCACTTTGTAATAAAGTAAGTCTATGATCTAAGGGTCCAAACGGTTTAGACGGATCTAAAATCGGACACTATTTGGTCATCCGTATATATGACCAAAGATCTCGATTCTAGACTTACTAGAAGGTCATTTACTCTTGTAACCAATTGATACACTTAGCCTAGTGGTTAAGACTCAAGGATATGAAGGAGTAGGTCTTGGGTTCAACCCCCATGGGGTACATGGGGGGAGCGTTTAGCCCAAAGAGCTCTAGAACCTTCTAGAAGCATCCACTTGAGTTAACCCTGGTTAACTGGGACACTTGGTGCACATGTAGTTACATGGCTGACACTTGGATGGTTAGTATCCACCTGCCCAAGAAGGCAGTCCCTTGGAGAGAGCTATACATAGAGGCATTGGGTTGGGAGGAGAGTCATCTCTCTAGCATGTGGTGGTCATAATCTTGCATTGGTATCAGACCCAAGCTTTCATGGTGATCTTGTGGGGACATCATCATCTTCTTCATAAATTCTTATGGAGATCTTGGTGATCAAACTTATTCATATCCATTTCTCTATCTTTATGCAGGTCTCCCTTCTTGGTTCACGTGTATGCATAGAAGATTATCGTCCGTTGTGTCTAGTAGATGGAGCAGAGGATGGAAAAAAAATATAATAACAACGAAGTCTATCATGAGTAGCGCAGTGAGGACTCGAACCCTGGTCCTTGAGTTCCCAGCCTTATATGTTATTCACATCACCTTTGGCATGTGCGAGAGTTCTTATTTCTTCTTATTTTGAAAATCTATGGAATTCTAAACTTTAGAATCTGAGAGGCATCAGTATGTGCTTAGACTTAAGTTGTGGGAAAGATCTCTAAAATCCCATGGGTAAGCAAAGAAGCTTTTGATAGTTCAAAGAGATCTTAAAGATAAAGACTAAGTTTTTATTCTAGTCGCAAGGTCAACCAGACTTGATCAAGCTTGTCCATGATTGTCAAAAAACTTGCGATTGGAACTACTATGAAGTTTGCCCAAAGTATTGGCAATAAAATTCCTTTTGGGAATTATTCACTCAGGCTCCATTGATCCAATGGAAAATTGTGAAAAGAGTAAGTTGTTCCAAGTCTGAACAAATTGAAGAGATTGCAAGAACGTATTCTGCAACCATGAAGATGGTACTTAGGTCTATGGAAGGTAAAACATAATGTTTGCCTATCCTTAAAGGGATTTTTGGTACAAATCGAGAAAGCATGAGCAGATGCTTAGACTTATGCAATAGAGAGATTCTTGTAAAGTCCTGGCCGGGGTAGGTACCTAAAGTATCAGTAAAGAAGGAATCTAAATATAAGAAGTCAAAAGCTCTTGTCACTACAAATTGGTCAAGAATAAACCAATTGAACTTGAATTTGTGAAAAAATTCAAGTACTTGGAGTTCTGATTGGTTTTTGGAAAACCCTACCAAAGAAGGATGGATGTTCCATCAAAAGGTTTTCAAGTTCCCAAAGGAAAGCACAAGATTGTGAAACAATCTTGTGAATGGATCAAAACCTAGAAATCTAGTTAGATGTAATGCGTGAAACTTCAAAATTCTCGTAAAGAGTTGAAGTAAAAAGATAATCTATCAAGAGATGTTTAGACTTTAGGATAAGTATCAACCACACATTAATGTGAATATAAAATAGGGTGGTATGGGACACCATATTTTATACTTAGATTGATGTAGGAAAGATGGTATGGGGCATCAGACCATGGGATGATAATTATCTTTTAGTCCTAGATTGGATCTTGAAGTTAGATCTGAACCTCAAGGAAATGCAAACTTCAAAGAAGAAGTTTAAAATCAAGGAGGATAAAAGCATGATCTCACAATACTTCAAGACAAATTTAAGAAGATATGAAGTAATCAACTTCCAAGGTCTTATTTTTCAAAAAGGACAAAATATTTGTTCTTTTATAGAACACTTCAAGCTTAAGTGTTGTTGATTCAAAAATATTTAATAAATTTCTGAAGAAGTTGTTGTTGAAGAAGTAGGACTTTGACATTGAAATGATCCTTTCAACTAAGGAATAGAATGACTAAGTCAAGCACCAAGTTCCTAGTGTAACTTCATAAATTCAATCCGTTGACTTGAAGAAATGCACAAGAATTGCATTCCCAATAAGGAGTCATAAAGACTGAATATAGGCATGAACTGAGTCTCAAGTGAAGAATTACTTGAGTAAAAAATGCATCAATAGAACCTCAGTGGGTTGGCACACTGATGTTGGATACCACACTAGTATCTTGTGGTTGGATGAAGTTTTAGATTTACTCTATGAATCTTTTTGAGAATCAAGTCCCTTCCTCTAAAGATAGATAGAATGCATCAATATCTTGTTGAAACAGATCTTTGAGAATTTAAAGTCCTGAGTCATCTAGACTTTGACTCATAGCAAGTTTACGTATCTTCGAAGTTTGAATTGGTTGAACAGAGTTTTAGTTCTTTCTTTCCGCTTTCTGAATCTTTTGGATTTGACTCAGATACAATATCTAAGTCAAATCCAAAAGATTCGGAAAGCGGAAAGAAAGAACTAAAACTCTATTCAACCAATTCAAACTTTGAAGATACGTAAACAAAAGTAGAGAGTTAGTCAGTTAGAACTAAGTAACTAAATTAAACATCCCATATAGATGTTCTATACAAGAACCTTTTCAATCTTCAAAAGATAACAAGTCTAAGTGGACTTATTTATTTGAGTTTGCTTCAAGTTATAGCATAAATGATTTCCTAGAATCCAATATACTATAGAATAGAGAAGTTAGGAATTGCTCATCAGATTGACAATTCCCAAGAACTTTTAGCACAAGTCTTTGAGAAAAGTGTCCTAAGTTGGACAATTTTCATTTTGAATTTGAATTGGTCAAGTTATAGTAAGATTGACCCAAAGTAAATGGAAGACTTTCTCCTACAGTTTACATAGGATTTTCAAGTCTAGTAGGACAAAGTAGTCCTCAAGTCGGGTAAAGAAATCAAGTAACTGTTAGATGGGAGTTAACCATTGTACAAATATCCAAGTCAGATGTTTGGGCCAATCAAACTTCAAGTTATCCAAACCAAATTCAAGTGAATCAAGGGTTCTCAAAGTCTTGCGAGGGATAAGAATCATGCCTTTGTTACTAATTCCATGCACCAATCATGCCCAGAAATGGACTAGTAATTTGAATCCACCCAATTCACATGCTTATGTTGAGATCACACCTAGTGAAAACTATGAATTGGGTAGGGATGTTTTTAGATCCACCCTTATTATTCATTCACTACTTTGAACTTTGACCAGTTTATCAAAGTACAAAGCAAGACAGTGTTTTGAATCATTTGGGCAGGGATGCCACCACAAAGATGAGACATGTTCTTCCAGTTCTAGAACATGACCATGTTCTTCTGGTTTTAGAACATGAGGCTAGGGGGTTGCCTACAATATATATAGCTCTAATTTTTTAGGATGAAAATATTTTCCAAGGAGAGAAGAATGTAATAAAGTAAGTTTATGATCTAAGGGTCCGGACACGGATGTGAAGTCGGACATTGTTTGGTCATCCATATGTATGACCAAAGATCTCGAGTCTAGACTTACTAGAAGGTCATTTATTCTTGTAACCAAGTGATCCACTTAGCCTAGTGGTTAAGACCCAAGAATGTGAAGGAGGAGGTCTTGGGTTCGATCCCCATGGGGTACATGGGAAGGGTGTTTTGCCCAAAGAGCTCTAAAACCTTCTAGAATCACCCACTTGATTTAACTCTGGTTAACTGGGACACTTGGTGCACACGTAGTTACATGGCTGACACTTGGATGGTTAGTATCCACCTGCCCAAGAAGGCAATCCCCTAGAGAGAGCTATATATAGAGGCATTTGGTTGGGAGGAGAGTCATCTCTCTAGCATGTGGTGGTCATAATCTTGCACACTTAAGCTAAAAAGAAGTTGAAAAACCTAATTTTTTGCATTTTGAAGTACTCTAAGCCCTTGTTTTACCTCTTGAAACCTCTCAACACCTTCCAAACCCTCCATTCTCTAGCTCTGACACTTCAATAAGCTAAAATTACATTTAGTTTGTAGGTTTTGATGACAAATAATGACAATTTACCTTGTAAAATGAGTTCTTCTATTGAATCCTTCAACTTTTAAGCACCCAAAGCATTTATCCATTTTCCAACCAGCTCAAATAGGCTTCTCCATCATTGACATGGGCTTTGATCCTCGAAGATAGTGCCAAAGGTGTTTGCCATAGACTCATAGCATCAAAGGAGTCACCTACCAACATCAAAGTGGTTGATTGAAAACACCAATTTATGAATGTGAGCGTCTACCCAATCAGAGGCATGGAAATCAAGAGAGAATTCCTAGTTTGAGAGAGAGAGAGAGAGGGAAGAGAGAAAGTGTGAATTGGAATTCTCCAACCTATGGACTTTCTCACAAAGATATCTCAACATGAGTCAAACATACCCCTCCCTTCTAACATATGAAACATGCAAAATTGAATGTTCTGGATGTACTTGTGTTCAAACCTACAAAAATAGACACTTGTAGAGAGAAAACAGACTCCAAAGAATTGGAGGGACTTGTCTTACCTTATTTTGGAGCTCTCTATGCATCCATGGGACTACCAATGCATGGAAAGGACACTTCATTGCATGTATGTCCTTGGGACACCCTTTTTGTTAGAGTTCAAGGTCTACAAAAGCACATGAACACACAAGGAAGCAAAAGAAGATTGGAGGACAACACAATACTAAATGTATTACCAACTAAATGTACAAAGATAAGTGACCTATTAAGGTTATAAACGTATATTCAAGCTCAAGGGGCTCTTAAAGAGGGAAAAAAGTTTCCTAGGGGTCCTAAGTGAATTCACACACATCATTAACAAAATGTATCAACAAATCCCCCCTCAGTGTGATGCAATGAATAAGCAATTGGAACTCATTTATAAGGAAGTGCCAAAATGTGGAAAGAAATCAATTCACAAAAGGAAGTAATCCCAAAGCTTTGTAGAAAGCTTCAGTCTTCTCCCTAGGTTGAGCCTTTGTGAAAAGATCTACAACATTATCCTGTGTGGACACCTAAGACAAACTAATCTCTCTACCAGGGAACCTATCCCTAACATAATGTGCTCTATGCAATCATGGAACACAGGGTTCATTGCAACTACCAATGGGCTTTGACTATCCATAAAGATGGTGGTGGCAAAAGTCTAATCAACACCCAACTCAGTCAAAATTCATATGAGCCACACACACTCAATTTCCATAATGAAATATATCCTCTACTTAGACTCATAACTAGAAGTGACCACAATATGATGCTTCTTGCTCAACCAAGATCTGCATGAGCTACCAAGCATGAAGCAAAAACCATTGGTGGGAACAAAAGTGTCATACTAACCAGCCCAGTCCAAGTCAAGAAAAGCATGTAAATATGGGAGGTAATGATCCCCCTTGGGATAAAACAATCCAAGTAGCCGAGTACCACTCAAGCGGTGAAATATGCACTTAACCACCTGCCAATGCTTGACACCTAGGCAATGCATAAACCTGCTCATTTGAGAGATAGCAAAATTATAAATAAATCAAGCATCCAATAACTTGATTATAAAGAACAACATCAAATGCATCTTCGACATCATGAAGACTCAATCGTAAGCTTGTTTCCATGGGAGAGGTAATAGATTTGCAATCTTCAGGGCCAAAACACTACAATAATGTGTCAATGCATTTTGTTTGACACAAGGATAGTCCCCCATCAACTTGCATAAATTGAATGCCCAAATAATGATTCAAATGCCCCAAATGTGACATCTTAAAAGAGGAATGCAAATCAGCCTTAAATTCATCGATATGCTTCTCATTATGACCACTAAGTAGCATTGTAATAAAGTGATAGGAAGGAGATGATTGAACTACACCCTTGACAGATAGGAGATGGTTGAACTACACCCTAAGAGAGAGGATTAGGAAGTAATCCTCAACCATGACTTTTGGGGCAAGTGGTTAGCCCATCACATTCCTAACCAAGAGGTTGTGAGTTCAATTCCTTACATTGGTATCAAAGCCTAGGAAGTAGGCTTGGGCAAGGTGGAATGATCCAACCGCCTCTAAAAAAGGCGCTTGGGCATCCTCTATATGAAAGGGTACAAACTAGCGCGCGTCGCTTTCAAAGGTGAGACCATCCAAGATCGAGGCGTATCTCTCAATCTGTAGGTCGGATTGAGGTGTGTAATATACCGTTGGAAAGCTCTCAGAACAAACTTTCCAATGAGCTAGCTTGGAAGTGTGAAGTCCTTGGGAATCCTTGGGTGGCACTTGATTGAGTGTTCAAGATACTGAACATGGGTGAGAACAAGGTTCAAGACTAAGGTTGAGAACAAAGGCCCAAGACACCAAGGTTGCGAACAAGAAGGTTCAAGACACCAAGGTTGAGAGCAAGGGTTCAAGAGACTAAGGTTGCGAACAAGGTTCAAGAAATTGTGCGAGGTTGAGGACATCAATTCAAGGGACCTAGGGAGTTCAAGGGGCTGATCACCGAAGCTAGAGGGATACAAGAGTAGATCATTGAGGACAATGATTGACGAAGGGGGGAAGAATGTAATAAAGTGATAGGAAGGAGATGATTGAACTACACCCTTGACAGATAGGAGATGTTTGAACTACACCCTAAGAGAGAGGATTAGGAAGTAATCCTCAACCATGGCTTTTGGGGCAAGTGGTTAGCCCATCACATTCCTAACCAAGAGGTTGTGAGTTCAATTCCTTACAAGCATAGCATCAAGATATACAACAATGATCAAACATACATCATTTGCATGCTTAACTTACAAGGTTCTCTCAACTGGACTATTCTTAAAAACATGTGCCGATGAGTACACATGTATCTTTTCATACCAAGCATGTGGTGCTTGCTTCAAACCATATAATGCCTTTTTCAACATGCACAACTTGTTTTCATGCCCTTTTTGCACAAAACTAGGGGATTGAAATACTTATTCTCCATGTAAATCAACATTTAAAAATTTAGTTTTAATGTCCCGCCCATCAAAATCAATTCCTCTCTCTTGAGCATAACCCTTGGCAACAAGCCTCATCTTATATTTGTCAATTGTTCCATCAGGCTTATGCATCAGCTTTTATACCCATTTAATACCAATGGTCTTTTGCCTAAAGGCAAATCACATAAAGAAATAGGCTCATTCTCACCAAAAGAAATAGGCTCATTCTCACCATAAAGATTAGAGAGATCCATTGCATAGAATTCTAATGCAAATGAAGCACTATGAGATCATGAACTGGTAAGATGTGAGAAAGGTGCATCTAATTTGCTATCTCTCAAAATCTTCATAACCATTTAGGCATATTTTTAGGCTCTTCTATGTCAACCCTCTCATCAACAAGTGCATCATGTAAATCTGCATAAGGAATGATCTTCATTATCATTTTGAACCTATAAGGGTTGAGAAATTTCCTTAGCTGGACTAGCACTTCACTATCCACTTGTAAAAAGAGGAAGCAAAGTGTCATACACATCCTTAGCTAATTGTTGTCTCCTTGGTACATGAAAGTAATTTTTATACTTTATGGAATAATGGAATATTATATGGATTTTAATGTCTTGAGGTTTTTAATGTGATTTGTGTTTTGATTTAGCAGGTGAAGAACCATGAGGGTGTGAATGCACGTGGAGTTATTTATATATTTTTTGAAGACAGTTAAAAGATTATATATTTTTTTAATAAAAATAGTAGATCGTTTAGAAAGTGAATTTTTTGTAAAAATAGTAGATCGCTTAAAGAGCGACGATTTTGTAAATAATGTAGATTTTCTTAAATGCATGCTTTTTGAAGTGCTGCCCTCATGTATCTTCTATTCAAGATGTAATGAAAAATACCTATAAATACACATGCGCTAATAGACTCATCCATCAGGGTATGTGAGGGAAGATTTTACCCAATCTTGCGTCCAATCTCTTGTCTTTCTCTATTCTGTTTATGCTTTTGTGAGATTTTATTTCTGTACTATCTTTGCATACGTGCATCTACAAGATCTGATCAATAGTGGTATCATAGCCTACGTGCATTTGCAGAGGTGTACATATCAGCATCTGGTCATAACTCATGGCATCTGCTTGTGATTCGACATTCGTTTTAGTCATCCGATTCAGGTTTGAGAATTTATCAATTCATGATTTTTATTGGTTAGTCAGCCAACATCTTTTTTGAATTTTTTTGAATATGTTACCTTGCTCTGTGCTCACTGTGCTCACTATCACATTGTACTCATTGTGCTCACTGTGCTCACTATCACACTGTACTCACTGTGCTCACTATACTCACTGTACTCACTGTGCTCACTGTGCACAATGTGCATTGTGCCGTTTCCAACTTTGGCATCTTTAGCTTCTTTGACACTCATGTTCTCTTGGTTCACTTTGGTTTCGTTGGTAGCCATTGGCTACACGCAAGCTGATTCTAACTTATGAGTGGCAATAAGAGCTTATTTACTTCCCTAGTTAGCTTACTTATTTCTCTAGTTAGCTTACTTAGTTTCTTATTTAGCATGTAGGGGATTTGAACCTACAACCTCATACGTACAAGAGGTATGCTTTATCCACTAGCCTATTTTCACTTATTGATATCCTATTCTTTTTAATTGATATTCAACATAACTTCTAACACTATGTTCTCCCTTATTTATTTATTTATTGAACACTCTCATTTATTTATTTATTTTATTTTATATATTTCCAAGATAACCTTTCTTTTTCTATTTTCCAATATTGCTATTTTCTTTTTCACATGCTTAGTCCTAGGTTTTGGTTCTATATAAGGCCATGGATCCTACCCATAATACCAAGGATTTTGGTACATCACCCCTACCTGCAATACCGATTGAGCAACAGTTGGAGCTTTTGCAACACGAACTCCAACATGCTCAAAACAAGATAAGAGAACATGATGCTGCACTCCAACAAATGCAGAGTGATGGCAACAACCTAGTTAGGTGGGGTCCTAGCACGGTCCTCGATCTTGCTTCCTACACCTTATGTGTTACCATTAGTGTCCATGTGAAAGGCCAAATGGCCACCGGACACTTCTTTGTATATGTTCTTTAATAAAACATATAGTGGCCTAGTCAGTCACAGACTGTAAGTTCGACCGCATTTGTAAGACCTAAGAAGTCTGTCTTCGTGCTCCCTGTGTACTGTGTTTTCTGCGTATTCTACAGCCTCTGTGCGGAGTATTGTGTGCGGCCTCAGGAGCTCGGTTTTCTACTCTGAGCATATCGTCATGGAGCTCTCGTGAAGGAGAGCGCACTGTGGTGCATCGCCATCGAAATACTTCACTGGTATCAGAGCAGTTCGAGGCAAAAGCTTTGTTCCTTTTGTGCGAGCGAAGCAAGCACCCCCCGCCCCCTCCAAGGCTTTCTCCAAGGCTTACGACTAAGGTGGCGACCAAGGCATAGACCTTGGCATACCTCATCATCCGAGTCACCGAAGTCACCGTTGGCGCCATTGGCTGCACGCGAGGGAGGACCTCAATGATCAAGGAATATAGAGGTTCCCTTTACTTCCCGGGAGGTCACCCATCCCAGTACTGTTCCCCCCAGAGCTCCTTAATTGTGGCAATCTCTTGCCACTAAGATACACTCTTGTGGTGTTTGAAGAAGGGGAAAGACTAAGGTTGACATTACCTTGAACAAGTTTTGGTCCCGCAAAGCTTCATTTTTTGCTTTCAAAGCCTATTTCTGAAGAAATTTTGGGGTGTTTTTGGAGCCATTTCGGAGTACTTTCGCACATAGTTCTCTTCACACAGTCCAAGAACATCAAGAAGAGTGTTCCTTGTACTTCTCAGACAATAAATATCAACCTTTGGGGCTGTATTTTCAGCCACACTCGTAAAACTACAGGTTTCTCGAGGGGTTTTCAGTTTTGGTGGGAGCAGTCGCTGCAAATTTATGCAGGTTTTTTAAAGCCTAAAAGATAAAAGTTGACAGACACTTGCAGGTGTTATTGGCTAGTTTTTGGGCTGTGTATTCAGCCTTTTAGTGTCATTTTACTACATATATTGAGCACATACACACCATGTACGCTTCTGTGGATAACGTTTATGTATGTCCATGTGGTCATTGATATAGCGGTTACGTTCTTTGCACAAAGCCTTTTACATTTGATAAAGAGGGTCGTGGTGAGGTTTTCTTAACTGGGAGACACCCAGATGTCGGGGTCTCTTCGGTGATGCAGGTGGAAGACTTACCCAGCCTCGCCATAGGAGATGTATGATAGTTGTTCATAGGTGCTCGATAAGCCTAGTTGGCTTCTATTGGGTAACTGATTATATGCAGTGGAGTCAGTGATTCACTATGCAGGTAGACATGTCAGTACTTGCAGTTTTATGATACTTTGACACTGGTCATATGCTAATTTTGCAGAGGATACTCTGGCAAAATTTTTCCAGATTTCTGGTTTAGTCAACTATACAGTGGTCGATTTACTCCTTGATACACTTATTTGTTGGTGTTTGGACTCTTCTAGCTCCATTATCATTCTATTCAGTTCTCTACGATCATGGCATCAGAGGTCTCAGGCACATCCGATGGATCAGGGTCTAGTGCTAGTGTTCCGAGGAGGAGCTATAACTTGCAGGGCAAAGACCATTTTGAGATCCGAAAATTTGATGGCACAAACTTTGCTCTATGGAAGAATCAGATTAAAGATGTGCTGATTCAAAGGAGGCAATGGAAGCCAGTAAATGGGATTTCAAAGAAGCCTGCTGACATGGATGAAGATGATTGGGATGAGTTACATGAAATGGCCAGGTCTACCATTCTCTTGCATCTAGCAGATAATGATTACTTTACAGTATTAGACTGTGAAAGTGCAGAGGAGCTTTGGAAGAAGTTATGCAATACATATGAAAAAGACACGGCTTCAAATAAAGTGTATCTGATGAGAAAATACATATGAAAAAGACACGGCTTCAAATAAAGTGTATCTGATGAGAAAATTATATGACCTTCGTATGAAGGACACAGATAGTGTTGCTGCTCATCTAAATGAGTTTGATGCTATATTCTCCCAGTTATAGGCTCAGAAAATGGATATGGATAATGAAATGAAAGCAGTATTGCTGTTATGCACCCTGCCATCATCATGGGATACGCTTTGCACAGCTATTAGCAACAGTGCACCTGGTGGTAAACTCGTCTATGATGACATATGTGGAGCACTCTTGAGTGAGGAGATTCGTAGAAAATCTATGGTTGGCACTCAAAGTGGAGATGCATATAATGTTCGTGATTCTTACCAAGGAAAGAATCAACAATGTGGCAGGAGCAAGAACAAGGAAAAGAATGGTCAATGGAATAAGAGTAGAAGTAAATCAAGGAAGAGGGATATCAAATGCCATTATTATCATAAGAAAGGACACATGAAGAAAGATTGTTATGCATTAAAGAATGCTAAAGGTAAAGGACAGAATGTTGATGGGCATGTTAAACAGTTACTTGCACCATCTACTTCAACTGTGAAGATTGAAGAAATTAATGCTATTTCTGATGATGCTGATGTGTTGACACTTGATAGTACTGTGCCATCTGAGGCACTTATGGCTGATTCTCTTTCCCACACCTGGCTGCTAGATTCTAGTGCTTCTTTCCATGTGACACCACATAGAGAATGGTTCTCTAATTATGCAGCAAAGTCTCTTGGTATCGTGAGACTTGGTGGCTCTTACCAGTGTGATGTTGTGGGGATTGGAGATGTGGTTGTGCAGTTCATTGATGGTTCAAAATTTACTATGCATAATGTATGCCATGTACCTCAGTTATCACGCAGTTTGATGTCAGTTGGTCAACTTGATGACCTTGGTTACAAGGTGGTCTTCTATGCTCAGTCCTTTCGTATATCAAAGGGCAATATGGTTATTACAAAACGAAGCAAAGTTGGCTCACTTTATCCTTTATTTGTATCACAGAAAGAACACTTGTTAGCTATTACTAAATAGCCTATGGCTTGTATTTGGCATGGTCGTTTGGGCCATATATCTCTTAGTGGAATGGAAAATCTTTCTCGTTCTGGCTACTTACCTATGTTATCTTTCTCTGATTTTTCATTTTGTGAGCATTGTCAATATGGAAAGCAAACTAGAAATTTGCATAGAATGCATATTGACTCTTCAATTCAGCCTTTAGATCTCGTTCATACAGATGTGTGTGGTCCTATGCCCATTAGGTCCTTAGGTGGTTCTCTTTACTTTGTCACTTTCATACATGATGCTACTAGAAAAGTCTGGGTATATCCTATCAAATCAAAGGATGATGTATTCCCTACTTTCAAAAAATGGCTTGCTTCAGTTGAGACTGAAAAAGGAACTAAGCTTAAGGCTTTACGTTCAGATAATGGGGGTGAGTATACCTCACATGAATTCAGCCTTTTCTGTCAGTCTAGAGGGATTCGTAGAGAGTTTACAGCTCCTTATACCCCAGTACAGAATGGTGTAGCTGAGAGGATGAATAGAACTATTCAAGATAGAGTAGTCTCTATGTTGCATCATGCAAACCTCTCACAAGGTTTTTGGGCAGAAACAGTATTGACTGCAGTTCATGTGACTAACCTTTCACCTAGTACTACCAAAGGTCTGAAAGTGGCACAAGAGTTATGGACAGGGAAACCAGCATATTATGATCATCTTCGAGTTTTTGGGTGTGAAGCATATGTTCATATACCCAAGAATCTTATACAAAAGTTGGACCATAAGTCAAAGAAATGCATTTTTCTTGGATATGGTCGAGAAGGACAAATTGGATATTGCTTATGGGATCCTGAAACACGGTCAGTGATCAGAAGTAGTGATTTCATTTTTAATGAGTCTAAGATGCATAAACAACCCATTAAGGAGGTTGAAGTGAGAAGAGTGGTGTTTGAGGATACTAGTCCTCCGGTTAGCATGCATAAAAATGCTGCACATAGGGATGTTCAAGAGAATTTCCATTCAGATGAGTCTGCACATGTTCCTGTTCAGCAACCATTGAGACGTTCTGCACGTGTCTCATATCCACCTTATAGATATGTTCCAGGTTTAGATTTTTTTATGCTAACAAATGCCGGTGAGCCTTCTTGAAAGGATCATGTCAAGTGGGAGCGTGCCATGAAGAGTGAGTTGGATTCTATTCACAAGAATGGTACTTGGGACTTAGTACCTTTGCCAAAGGGCAGGAAATCTTTACCATGTAAATGGGTATATAAGTTGAAATTCACATCAGATAGTGCTTCTCCAAAATATAAAGCACGACTTGTTGCAAAGGGTTTTAAGCAACAACATGGTGTTGATTTTGAGGAAATCTTCTCTCCAGTGGTCAAGATGACTACTTTGCGCATGTTGCTTGGATTCGTTGCAATGGAGGACTTAGAGCTAGTCCAAATGGATGTGAAAACAGCTTTCTTGCATGGAGATCTTACAGATGAGATCTATATGGAATAACCAGAGGGTTATGTAGTTCCTGGCAAGGAAAGTCTAGTTTGTAAGCTCAATAAGAGCTTGTATGGACTTAAACAGTCTCCTAGACAATGGTACCAAAAGTTTGATGCTTTTATGAAGTCCCAAGTCTATTCTCGGAGCAATGAGGATCATTGTCTCTACACAAAGAGATGTTCTGATGGCAGCTTGATATGCTTGATACTTTACGTCGTTGATATGTTGATTGCTGGGAAGTCCTCTTATGATTTGTCAATTCTCAAAAAGAAGTTGAGTCCGACATTTGATATGAAGGATTTGGGGGATGCCAAACATATTCTTGGCATGCGCATTACTCGTGATAGGAGTAAAAGATGCATATACTTGTCTCAAAGTGAGTACATATCCAAAGTACTTCACCGATTCAATATGCAGGGTGGAAAGGCATTGAGTACACCTTTACCCACATATGTGAAATTGAGCAAGGATGACTGCCCCAAATCAGATGAGGAAAAGGAATTCATGAACAAAATTCCCTATCAGTTTGCTGTTGGTAGTCTCATGTATGCTATGGTAGCTACGAGACCAGACATTGCATTTGCAGTGGGAGTTGTGAGTAGATATATGTCTAATCCTGGCAAGAAACATTGGGAAGCGGTCAAAATGATTTTGAGATATCTGAGTGGCACTAAGGACAAGTGTCTATGCTTAGGTAGAGGGAAAGCATCCATTATTGGTTACACAGATTCTGACTATGCTGGTTGTGTAGACAATCGTAAGTCTACATCAGGGTACATTTTTCATTTTGCTAGAGGTGTTATCTCTTGGAGATCTCGTCTTCAAGAATGTACAACTGTTTCCACCACTAAAGCAGAGTATGTTGCAGCAAGTGAGGCATGTAAGGAAGCATTGTGGCTTTCTCGTCTTGCTTGTGATATGGGTTTACCTCAGCATGTACCTCACTTGCTCAGTGATAGTCAGAGTGCCATTGCTTTGGCTAAGAATCCGGTCTATCATGCAAAGACCAAGCACATTGAGGTGAGGTATCACTTCATTAGAGATTGCTTAGCCACTGAGAGCATTATTCTTGAGAAGGTTCACACTCAAGATAATGTTGCAGATGGTTTGACTAAAGCTCTACCACAGGATAGCTTTCGACACTGTTGTCACTTGATGGGGGTTACTTGATTCTTGATCTTACGCAGTCACTAGTATACTGTGTAACATGCCCATCAGGTGGGAGGTATAGTTTGTATACTTACACTCAAGTATTCTTTATCATTCTTTATTTTTTCTCCCATAGTTACTCTGGCCATATTGGCCTTTAGTGGGAGATTGTTACCGTTAGTGTCCATGTGAAAGGCCAAATGGCCACCGGACACTTCTTTGTATATGTTCTTTAATAAAACATATAGTGGCCTGGTCAGTCACAGACTATAAGTTCGACCGCATTTGTAAGACCTAAGAAGTCTGTCTTCGTGCTCCCTGTGTACTGTGTTTTCTGCGTATTCTACAGCCTTTGTGCGGAGTACTGTGTGCGGCCTCAGAAGCTCGGTTTTCTACTCTGAGCATATCGTCGTGGAGCTCTCATGAAGGAGAGCGCACTGTGGTGCATCGCCATTGAAATACTTCATTATGTAATAATGCTCCATTAATTTAATCTTTTTTTTTAAGCAACAAAATTTGTATTGAAAAATGATGGTAATGTTAAAATGTGTAGATGGGCAAGATCCCAAAATACATGAGATACATGGGAACCAAGAGCAAAGGTACAAATTGCCAAGGTGAAAAATGTTTGAGATGCTATATAATACAACCAAAGTCAATGGTGTCACACCACCAAGGAACAAATAATCAACCATTCAATGAGATTAGCATACCAAATCTTTTTGTAGAGTACAAGGATAGAAAGGTTTGTCTGCGCGTGTTAGCTTGGATGGATGGGCCTTCCACCTCTTGAGGCTGGGGTGAAGGTTTGATCCCCATCTACGATAGGAAACCTTGTTGGCCTAAGGCCAGTGTAACCATGTTGTATCCAGTTGAAATTGGTTGCCTTTAGGTAGTCTTTTCTTGAGTTGCCTTCGGACAATCTAACCCCTCCTTTGTGGGATATGAGGGTCCCATGGGTACTATGCCCGTTCACTTGTACAATTGCAATTTCAAAGTTAAAGCTCGGGGAAGTATGCCTCGATCGAACCTCGATAAAAAAAAAAAAAGAGATAGAGATGTTTTCCTCCAACTACAAGGTTTGACATTTCAAAACAAAAGAAATCTGAACACCATGGGGAAGAGCATCTTCAATGGATAGCACACTTTTATTTCCAATCTTCTTGAGACCATCCATATGAGAAAACCAAAGATCCTTCTTGGCCTTTTGGAAAACCTCTTGCTTTCTTCTAATCTAGATATTCAGTAAGGTTTGAGCCCTCCAGAGGTGCCACAGGCCTAGGTCTATCTTGACACAAGCCTCGAGTAAGACTTCTTTGTAATTCAACCTCTTATTTGTGAATCTTCTTTTATTGTTGCTCTAAAAGAAAGCACTATTCTATTCACAATTAAGGGTCGATTCAGATTGAGCGGTAGCACTACTCTGCCGCATGCTCAATCCAATCATTGCAAGCCATCTATGCATACCCTATTCATAGAGAGCGATGGAACATGATTAGAAGTCTATTAACTAAGTGGTATAAAACCATGCGTAGTGTTCTGACGCCTCCCACCCACCCAACACCTTCCAAGTTTTCATGTTGATTACATGGATGAAAATTAATATTTTTCTTTGTGACCCAGGTGGGTACAACGAATCAATAAGGATCTGTCCATTTTTTCGTACTTCTATAAATGCATATTAGAAATGCACTTTTTTTTTAAAATGGAGGTTCAACAGAAGTCTACTCCTTTGAGCTTTAACTTTGAAATTACAACTCCTCTGAGCTTTAACTTTGAAATTACAACTCTATAGGGTGAATGGGCACAGTACCCGTGAGACCCCCCTTATCCCACAGAGCAGGGGTTTGACTAGTTTGACACAGACTTACAACTCCTGGAAGGTGACATCACAATTGATTTAGACTCATACACATTCCTAAAGGCCTGGTTTAGATGTCCTACCAGTGGAGAGGGTTGAACCCTCGCCCCCACCTCAAGAGGTGAGAAACTCAACCATCTGACCCAACATGCGCAGACAAAAATGCACATCAAAGCTAAGCTATTCCATCTCTTCAATGTGAATGAAAGAACAACAACAAAAAAAATTGGAGGTTCAATTGATGCCTACTCTCCCGAGCTTTATCTTTGAAAATGCAACTATACAAGTGAATGGGCATAGTACCCGCGAGACCCCCCCCCACGGGCCACAAAGCAGGAGTTCAGCCCGAGGCTTGAACCCTGGACCTCCATCTCAAGAGGTCAAAGCTCAACCAACTGCCCTATGGGATGTGAACATGAAAGAACAACATTGCTTTTAGTAGTTCCAAGTGGAATTACATTGTTTTGGGGGTCCCATTTGGGATTAATGATTCCTTTATTCCTTTGACCTAGGACTCTCCCAAGGTTCTCATTGAAATAGATACATCCAAGCCCATTAAGACCTCCCTTGTTATTAAAGACTCAGACGGCATAAAATTGCACGATCAAAAGTCACGTACCGCAACCTACCTAATGCCTGCTTCAATTGCTATAAACAAGGTCATTTGATTAAAGACTGCCCGTTGCTCCAAAATACTGAGAGTTCCCCTAAGGATTTCAAGCCCACTAATGGTGGTCCTAGCATGCCCACTAATATGCAAAAAGTTCCCTCCAAGGTGCAAAAAAAGAGGAACCCTAAGTCCACTAACATGTTTGATGTTCTACTAGAAGAAGTAGCAAACCCTTTCTCTTCGATCAGTGGGGGTGAAGTGACAAGCAAGGAGAACGTGAACCCCAACCTTCCCCAAGCAGATAGGAATCTTCCAGACAATGTTGAAAATGGCCAGGACTCCCCCGTCAAGCAGGACGAGGCGGGATGGATGCAAGTTGTCTACAAAAAAAAACCCCCCAACCCTCTCCCCTCAAGCAATAGGTCCTCCCATCTTGTCACCCACAATCTGGATTTGGAGACTTTTGCCCAGGATCTTTACAAGTCTGATCAAGTGATTCTTACCAAATACTCTTCGCAAGCCTTTAATAAGGAAGACACCGACATGGTCAACACTAATGACATGGAAATAGGCAATGCCAACCCTAAAAAAGATCCCTTAAGGGAATCTGTATCTATGACTAAACCCACTAAAAACAGTAGATATGAAGATGCATAATCAGGTGATTGATCTCTATATTCAACGGGACTAGATAGCCTTGGTGAGTACCGGTGCCTGGTCTTCTGGGCCCATCATTTGTCTTCATATTAAGGGCAACTGGTGGGTTGTTGCCCTTGTCCAAGTTGTTAGTATGCTTTGGAACTACCCTAGTAAGGGCCATACGAGGGATTGCAATTTTGAAGTTGATTTGATTTTCTGTCACTTGTTGCTCAGATTCCTGGGGCTAGGATTAATCCTGGGGTTGGGATTTGAGATCATCCATCGTGTCAATATTAAGTCAGGTAATAAGGTTATTTCCGTTAACACCATCAGGGGTGTGAAGAGGGGCAACACTGTCTACACTTTATCCGGGACTTACCCTGAGGAGAATAGGCATTCTTTCTACTGTATGAAATGTAATTTTTTCAGCTATCAACTTGAAGAGTATTTACCCCAATGTCGGACTGTGTTTTCATCCTCAGAAGGTAAACTCATATGGAGTAGCATTCAGTTGTAGTAAGTGGCCTTTTTCTTGGGTCTGTAGTGTGGTGCTGCACCTGCTCTTGCCCCTCTATCTTCTGCATGATATGAGTCAATGCTGGATCTTTGGCTATTTTTTTCAGTGTGAAGGGTGCCATGGCCATAGGTCGGTGTGGTGGATTGTTTTCTGGTTCCTTCAGCTTATCAGGTATTACTTTTGTAGGTGTCAAATGTTTGGAATCCCATTCAGTAGCACTAGGGTCATCACACATGTTTATGTCTGCTGGCATGATTTGTCTATGCATTGTTGGCAATTGAATTTTCCTTCTGCTCCCAGTGTCCTGTGTATGGCAGGTAATAAAGAAAGATCCCATTCCCATAGATGGTGTAATGTCATCTGCTATCCTTCTGGTTCCTGGCCAAGGGAACACAAGCAACCTTCCTCCTGTACATATGGGGGTTATAAGAGCTCTCTCTTCAACAACAGGTGGCAGAGTTGGTTGGAGTTTATCCTCAGTGTCTTCATCAAGTCAGGTAACAAAGTGGTTTCCTTTAACCCATCTGTGGTGTCATGAGGGGCAGCCCTTTATGCACTTTGTCTAGGCATTATTTTTTTTCCTGTATGAATAGTAAAAGTTTTTACCCCAACTTCGAAGGATGTATTCAACCTAAGAAGAAAAGCTCCTATGGTGTGGCATCCAGTTACAGTAAGTTGCCTTCTCCTTGGGTTTGTTCTATGGTGCTGCCCATCCATCTTCTACATGGTATGTTTCACTGTTGGATCTCTGTCTGCTTGCTATTGTGTGAAGACTACCATGTTCGTAGTGTGCAATGGAGGTTTGTCCTTCCCTTTATCTGGAAGCACTTTTGCAGGTGGCTTCGCTTGGGAAACCCATATAGTAGAGCTGGGCATATTAGTCATATTAGTGTCTGCTGGCAAGACTTGGTTAAGCATTATTGGCACCTGAGGTATCCTCTTACTCGCTGTATTCTGTATAAGGCAGGTAAAAAAGAAAGAACCCATTCCCACAGCTGGTATACTGCCATCTGCTTCCTGTTTGAACACTGGCCAAGGGAGCACATGCAGAGTTGGCTGGAGCATGAGGGGCACTTTGTCTGTATGAATAATTATTGTCCAGCTTTCTACTTGAAGAGGTTTTACCCCAACTACAGAGTGAGTATCCATTCTAAGAAGGAAAGCTCCTATGGAGTTGCTTCCAGGTGTCCATGGCTAGGAATCCCATGCAGTTGTGCTGGGAAGTCCAGCTACTGGCATGTTTTGATTAAACAGTATTGGCTTTTGCATTGTCCTATTGCTCCCTGTGATATGTGTACGACAGGTAACAAAAATGGTCCCAGATCCTCAATTGGAGTACTGCCAGGGGAAATACTGCTGTCTGCTCTCTGTCTGGTTGGCTGGTTTGGGAGATCTTGCAACCCTTCTACTGTTTGATTTGGGGAAGGCAATACTCTCTCCTTTTTAGCAGGTGGCAGAACTGGGTGTGGCTGAAGAATATCCTGACAGTCTCTGTCAGACAGTATGCTGGGCTCATCAAGCATGTCCCCTTGTTCCAACGGATGGGAGGCCCTTGCAAAACAGTGAGACTGATCTGAAGCCTGCTCCCAAACTCCTGAGAGATGGCTATGCCCACTATCCTGGTATGACCATGTTCTGTGAACTATGCTGCTTTAGGGTCAAGTGTGGTAACTTTCCTCTCACCTGGTCTTTTTGGAACACTATAACTAGTTTGCAATGCTCTTGGTGTTTCACCTCTTCTAACTACAGTGGATATGCCATGAGGAGTTCTACGGTTTGCTCCCTGTATGGTTTTTTGGTTTGGGTTTGCCTGCAACCCTCATCTTGTCTGATTAGGGGTAGCAAGTGCTCTCCCCTCAACAGCAGCAGACAGAGATTGCTTGGGCTGGAGGGTATCAACTGTGCTTGTTTTGAGTTGGATAACAAAGGTTTTTTCTATTCTGCTGCTAGGGATAGTAACTGATACTATTATCAATCTTCTTGTAGTTGGAACTTTATATGTTATGCTCTCTACTTTAAATGTTTCTTCCCCAGCCATAGGGTTCAGTATGGGAAGACTGTTGGTAGTAAGAAGAGAGAGCAGTCTGCGGTTGGTTCCACAAAAGCTGGGAAACATTACCTTGTGGGGACCAGGCTGACTGTTGAGTTTAAAAAGAAGATCTTTTTGTGTCAGTGGATGGGAGACAAATGCATCAATGTGCTGAAGACCAAGCTTCGCATTGCGTGCTGGTATTGTCAGTGGGATACTTTGTCCAATGTGCAGTCCTCAAGTAAAACTTATTTGAAGGCTGTCCCAAATTTTGTGAAAGAAGGATCTTCCCTATGTCCTGGAAGAAACATGTTCTTTGACATCTGCTACTATTGGGGTAAAATTCTTTTCATCTTGTTGGCTTGGATTTCTGAGATGGCTTGTAGTCCTTCTGGTGTGCCTTTTTGTATAAATAGCAGCTTAGGTCAGTCATACCTTTTCCTCCTCCTGATGTGTGGCTGGTGCAACAATCTGGTAAAACTTGGTATGTTGACTCCGTTTGATGCTGTTAACCTTCTGGGGTATCCTCCATGGGATAGGTTCTATTTTCGGTTTTGCACCAGGTTTTCTATCCCTCATTATGGACTTAATCAATATCTTGTCTTTTAATGTCAAAGGAATTACTGATCCTGTCAGGGCCAAGGTGGTCAACAGATGGTTGCTTGACGTGTTCTTTACTGGAGGATGAACTATGCTTTTTCCCCTCAGTATTTTTTATCTTTTCAATATTAATCATTCTAGTTCTGTCAAAAAAAAAAGAAATTACATTGTTTTCAAAGGCTCTTCCACTGCATGTGTGAAGCCAGCCTAACATGTTTGTTTCACCCTATGAGTACTATTAGAAAACCCCTATTCCACGGGGATTCAAAAGCTTTTAAACGTTTGTTCCACCGATTCTATGTGAACCCGACCTCAATGATCTCTCGACTTTGAAGAAACACTCCTCTGCTTCTCTCGTGTAAGGCTATGACTAGGTTCCCCTACCCGCCGGTCTTCGAGCGGCGCCTTGGAGCACATATTCCATCTGCGACGGAGCGTCTTGGATTTCCTTCTACATTCGCATCGCCTTCCGCCGAGCCGCCCATTCTTCTCCCCGGCAGACTCACGCCCCATTTGCTTACCCAGGTCGTCTTGTTTCTTCTCTAGAGAGATGACGTAATCCACTGCTTCTTTGCTTGCCAATGCGGACACCCATCTTCGTTAAACTCTTCTTCGGCATCTGAAGCACGACCCCTGCTCTTGGTCGGCATCTATCGTGCAGAGAGAGAGAGGTATGGCTCCTGCACCTTCGCCCGGTGTTATTCCTCATCCCTCTTCTCTGCTGGGAAGACTATGGGCTAGCAGATGGCTCGTTCTAGTGGCTTCTTTCTGGATACAAGCATGCGCAGGTATAGGGTACGCGTTCGGTAGCTACTCCTCCCTTATTAAGAGCTCCCTAGGGTACAATCAGCAGAAGGTGAACATTCTAGGGAACGCCAAAGACATCGGCGATGCCATCGGTCTGATTTCCGGCTCACTTTGCGAGGTTTTACCGGTCTGGTGCATCTATTTCATCGGTGCCGTCCAGAATCTTGTCGGATACGGATGGCTCTGGCTCATTGTCACCAAGAAAGTCACGCAGCTACCTTTCTGGGCGGTAAGTAGGTATCAAATTCGGCTTCTTAACTTTCTTTGTGCATTTTGGATATGAGGAGAAGTGGTAGCAACCGTTTAAGCTTGATGCTTGCCAAGGTATGACACAAATGATGAATAGTTTTTTTTTCTGAGAATTAATTTTGGGGGTGCACAAGACAATGGATATGCAAAACAGGTTTCGTATTTTCTCCTGTGTTCTCGTCGTCTCTATTTCTCGTAAGATTTCTGTAATCTCCAACACAGGTCATTTGGCGCCATTAAAGCCTTCTCATTTCTGAGAGTATGCGGCGTTTTGCGATCCCCTTCCTTTTCTGTATGTGTCCCGTTATGTTTCCAGACGGAACTACTAATTTCCTCCATGCCTTCTGATTATTGACATAATAAGATGCAACATTGTTCTTAACTCTTACTTGCATTTTCGTACACTTGTTATCCTGCAAATGCCTTTACAGTGCGTCCATAACAAGATGCAACTTTGTTCTTAACTTTTACTTGCGTTTTAGTACTGTAGTTATCCTGCAAATGCGTATTTCCTGCATACACTTGGAATGAAGAAACTTTTTCCAGCGCCTTGTGATTCTCACGCTTTCATCTAAATGTGGAATGGCGATTCTTTTTGCGTCCAGGTTTGTATTCTAATGTTCATCGGCACGAACGGAGAAACTTATTTTAATACTGGATCAATGGTGACTAACGTGCGCAACTTCCCCAAAAGCAGAGGTCATGTCGTTGGCTTGCTGAAGGGTTTCACTGGTCTGTGCAGTGCGATCTTCACACAAATCTACACCACATTTTTTGCCCCCGATGTGGCAGCATACCTCTTTATTGTTGCTGTTGGTCCGACGATGGTGGCACTCTTTGTGATGTTTATCATTCGTCCTATAAAGGAGAAGCCGGGCGACAGCATGAGATCAGAAAGAATCGGATTCACTTTCATTTATGCAGATTGTTTGGTCGTGGCTGCCTACTTGATGGGAGTCATGATATTGCAGGACTTCATATCTGTTACGTATGCTCTCAGTTTGACTTTCACTCTAATTTTGCTCTTCTTGATCCTTCTGCCACTGGTCACGCCCGTCGTATCATGGCTTGTGCGGAAAAAGACTTCCCTTGCTTTATCACGAAACGTCAGCGAAGTAAAAACATCCATACCAACATCTCAACACGCGGAAGAGAAGTCTGCTGCTGTTCCACTGTTGCCGGAGGGTGCATTGACAACTCAGCTTAGCTTTACAAGTGAGGACCTTGGAAGACCTCAGTTCGGCTATGGAAGCCGACCGGCAAGCTTTGCAGGTTCTGTCGACTTCAGTGAGATAGAGGATGAGAAACCATCAGACATTGAACTTCTCCCTGAAGCAATTAGGAAGCAGAAAATATTAGAAATACGTAATAGGATTGTTTTTGCAGCGGCGGAGGGTGCCGTAAGGGTGAAAAGGAAGAGAGGCCCCCGAAGAGGTGAAGACTTTACATTACTGCAGGGGTTAATAAAAGCAGATTTCTGGCTTCTTTTCTTCGCTCTTGTTTGTGGCGCTGGAACTGGCCTGACAGCCATCGATAACATGGGGCAGTTAAGCGAGTCACAGGGCTACGCGAACTCGAATGTATTTGTGTCGATGCTAAGCATATGGAATTTTCTTGGTCGGCTTCTTGGAGGCTATGCTTCAGAACTTCTCGCAAGGCAAGTGCGTCTGTGTCTTTGTAATATCCGAGACGTCGCATTTTGTCATTCTTCCACCTGGTACCTCGGTTTTCAGCCGCGTCTTCTCCTGTATGGTCATTTTGTGAAAGATGTTTTCCTTGCATTGCAGGAAATTATGTCATCATCAAACCTAGCAGGCTACTTGGCGACGTTTTCTTAGGTGCTATAGGCAAAGATGCATCGACGTTAGGGGAAGGATATTGCATTGTCTGAGTTGTCACACTCACAATATAGAAAGAAGTGATTTATTGTCTGAGGTATTCATGTACTAAACGGTATGGATGGCGTCAGAGAAGGTCATTGATATGAGGTATTCATGTACTAAACGGTATGAGGTATTCATGTACTAAACGGTATGGATGGCGTCACAGAATGTCATTGATACTGCATTCTTTTTATTTTTGAAATGGAGGTTCAGCCGAAGTATACTTTCTCAGACTTTTTGAAATTGAAATTGTAACTCTACAAGTGAACGGGCATAAAACCTATGAGACCTCTCGTAGCTCTAGACTGCCCGAAAGCAACACAAGAGAGGATTGGTTTTAACTGAAAATAGCATGATTTACACTGACCTTAGACCCACACTGTCCTAGACCCACACTGTCTTAAGTGGAGATTGAACCTTCGTCCTCTCTCAAGAGGTGAAACATACTAGACCCACACTGTCTTAAGTGGAGATTGAACCTTCGTCCTGTCTCAAGAGGTGAAACATACTGCATTTTTTGTGTATACGTTTATGAGCATTGAAGTAGCCTCGAGGTCACCATTATCTCTGTGGATAATGATAAATTTTTTTTTGTGTTCTTACGTTTATGAGCATTGAAGTAGCCTCGAGGTCACCATTATCTCTGTGGATAATGATAAAATTTAGGTGAGTATTTGTGGTCACATCATGTAGAGGAACCTTATAGATCATTCTAAAACCACAGTAAATCACATGGATCAAGATCTCATGCATCACTTCATTTTGCTGGCTCGAAGTGCACAGCTCGTCATTGTGGCTTTTGTCCGTTGCTAAACCTTGCTTCTTTCCAAATTTACAGAGGTTATGCGCTTCCAAGGTCTTGGGCATTAGCGGTTTCTCTGCTGTTAATGACGATAGGCAATGTGCTCTTCGCAATGGCGTGGCCTGGTACGCTCTACGTCGGCACGCTTCTGGTGGGTATAGGATATGGATCGCATTGGGGGATCATTCCGCCAATTTTATCAGAGATATTCGGGCTGAAAAACTTCGGCATGTTCTACAACTTCTATATCATGGCCAGTCCAATAGGCTCCATCTTCTTTTCCGGATTTCTAGCAGGCTATCTGTACGACATAGAAGCAGCTAAGCAACAAGCAGGAACTCTCAATCTCAACTCAACTGATCTAACATGCTTGGGAGCATCATGCTTCAGGCTCACGTTCTTAATAATGACAGGCGTATGCATTGTGGGTATCGTCTTGACGGTAGTTGTATCGATTCGGACTAGCAGTGTATACAAGGCCTTATACGGAAAGCAAAATACTTCTCGATGAGTTAGCGGCAGGCGGAAAAAAGTAGAAAAGAAGAGCATTTTTAAAGAATAAAGTTGAAAAGGAGAGGGCATTTTTTTGCGCAAAACATGCATTTTGAAGCTTACCATATCCACTTATCTGTACTAGATGCGTTGTTCTAGGCATCAAAAGGAGGCGTGCTTTGTGCCTGTAATGAACCTTTCCCATTCGCATGACAGTGCAGGGATGCATAAAAACCACAGAAGATTGTCAACAGATTCTTATTCGAGCACCAATGTTCAAGGTGATGTTGAGCTGCATACACGCGTGCGCACTAGATTCTTTCGTGACTCGTGATTCGCATATTCCAATCATGTGAAAAAGTTAGAAGATTCCCATTGCCCAGGATTTATCTATCTATACTTGTATCCTCATGGCCAGAGCTAGTGCTCACATTTTGCCTTCCTTCTCTGGAGTCCCCCCTCCAGATTTCCCCCCTTCTACACAATAAATGACTTGTCCCCTATTTTGTACAGGAATCCGTGCAATATATGCTTTGTATTCTTGAATTTTCACTCATATGCTTGAATAATCTACGAAAAACACACACACACACACACAGAGAGAGAGAGAGAGAGACGTCAAAAGCGTTTGCAACTTCTCAAGGCTTCTGATAAATCTTTCCCGCTAACAGTCAAAGACTTCGAAAATATGAACAATGCTTCTAGCTTTGATTTATCAGGGATACAGAAATCAGTGGAGACACCTCATGTTGTCTATATATTTCACAACGAGTATTACTATAACCTATTCAGTTTTGCAGATTATTTATTTTTTATGCACCTTTCCCTTCGTCTGAGGCCTTGTACTCTTTTTTCCCTCTCCGAGTTAAGAAATCTTTGTGAAGAAAAATACGTTTCGACCTTCCCATTGTGTAGGAAAGATCAGGGTCCTGATCTGGAACACAACATTGGGTTCAAACGACTTCGATGGGAGAACTTGGAAGACTCAGAATAGCGAATGGATATGCCTACTCATCGTACATTTACACATCACATGGCAGGAGAACTTAGATGCAATTGGCGAATTTTGGGTGCCCAGCTTCGCCCCAAAGTGGGAAATTCTCAACTATTCCATAGGCAACTGCTTGATTTTTATTTTATTTATTTATCTTGTCTATGTTTTTTGGGAAGGTTATCCAGTTGTAGTGGGTTTTGCCTTTTTTGTTGACCCAGTTGTTTGCATCTCTGTTGAATTACTCTTTTCCCAAAGTACTGTCTCAGGAGAATAGCACCCACAATCTGTGCTTCCAGATTTGTATCAGAAATCTCTGTTTCCCTTTGAACTCTTAACTCTGTACCGTAATCTAGAGCCCCTGCCATGCAACTTGCTGAGCTCTGCTTGTTTTTGTGTGCACACTTTTGGACTTATAAGTTGTATCTCCTTTTGTTGGGAACCTCTTTGCCACTCTTTGAGGCATTGTACATCTTTTTCTCCATTGTTTTTTATTTTCATGTTTTCTGCCAAATCTTGGTAAAACTCTCTCGGGAATGACATGCTCAATGGAATGACAAGTAGTGGATACTTAGACTATGGCATTATCACATATCAGTCGAACATAGTACACATCAATGTTTAATCCTTCATAAAGTTCTTTTGACGGCTAAGAGGCCTCAAAAAACAAAACAAGGGTACGGTCTTTGTGTTAGGTGCCAGTCAAGACTCAAGAGGAGGATATAATACATGTTTTCTTTGGGTGGAAGTGCATTCAGAGCTCTGTCATCATTATCTCAGAGGCTTGCAGCAATGTTCACCCTTTTGATTATATAGAGATTATATTAGGAGAATCAGAAACATGGACATTGCTATGTGGAGTCTTCAAAGATCAGAGCTTGACATAGAGCTCCTGGATCGAAAGGAACCATGCAGTTTTTGAAGATCATCAGGCGGGTTTTTCAACATTAGTATTCTTTGGAGCTGCTGGAGGCAGTTTTTCAATGACAAAGTCACGAATCAAGTTGATCTTCTATTCAGGCTCAAGAAAAATACGGTTTATGTTAGAAAGAGCCAATTTTGTATCGAAAGTTCAGTCATCGCCTTACTCTTCCACTTAGCTTGAAATAGCTTGAAATTGAAATGGAGGGAGCCGGGACCCCTTATCCTCTACATTCCAAGGGCCAACATCAGGCCGCAGCAAGTGGGGGGATCCGCCTTATCCCATAAGAGCAAGGGTTAAACTGTTTTCGACACATACTTACAACAGCCCGAAAGAAGCTATGGTAAGAAGCTATCCAGAACCTCCAACTTCAAAGAGGATTTAGATGTTTACCATACTCTTAACAAGAGATGGTGCCTTTCTTGGACCAAACTTCGGTGGGAACTACAATTCATGTCTATTTGGCACCCCCTAATTGAGGTCAAAAAGTCAGTTCTCATGTGGCAGATCTTGCATAAAGGTATCTGGTCCAATGCAAGGGCTAACAAAATCTGTGGTGTGTCGCCATGGTGCAAGCGTTGCCATCGGTGCATTGAAGATTTAGCTCACTTGTTCTTTGACTGCCCCAAGTCCCGTGTTATCCGGCATCACGTGACCCAAGTATTGAGACTCACGAAACCAGATCGACTGGCAACAGGTGATGTTGGGTGAGGCGGTCGGTTGCTCATTGAGGCTGTGGAATGCCATCAGAGGTGAGACTCTCTAGAAGATTTGGAGGGAGCGATGTGCTGTCAATTTTGGCCAAACTCCTAAGGAATGGTCGATCGAGAAATCCTTGTTTCTCCTAGGTAAAAGAATCTCCCGAGATAAGAGATCTCCACCGTTTAGACATCACTGTATTTATTTCCTCGAAAAAACAACAAGTTGAAATCCAAATGTGTCCCACATGAGGGTGATGATAAATTTATCCGCCTCATTTGTAATGCCCTCTAGCTTGCCATACTCCTCCCCTGCATTGTGGGATTTGGGGGGTCCCATGGGCACTAGTCCCATTCACTTGTAACTTTTTTTTTTCTTTATTTTAATTAAAGTCCGGGAGATTAGGCTAAGGCCGAACTTCCTTTTATTAAAAAAAAAAAACAGCCCGAAAGCAACCATACAACTGGTTTTTAGACTCATCACACATGCTTGACAGCATGATTAGTTGACAGCATGGTTAGTTGTCTTGCCGGTGGGCAGGATGGAAACCCTCACCTCCCTCTCAAGGAGGAGGGACTCAACGAACTTCTCTTTTTTATAATGGTATTTATTCTGATACTTTTTTATAATGGTATTTATTCTGATAAGACTGTCCACCGTTGTGTGGTCTTGACTCCCATTTGAGTTGTTCTTGAAAGCAGCAAAAACATAAATTAAGAAAAAGAAAATCACAGTGCCCCAAAGGGAAACCTGCATCTGAGAGAAGGCGAACGTGGAGCTCTAGGGTTTCTCTGTAGTCTCTCTTCTCATGCTACACATCCTTTGTGTGGAAATTAATGTTGATATATTTTGTTAGTGATGTGTGTGAACACACTAGGATCATCGGGGTACTTTTTTTCTTCATTAGGAGGTTTTTTTCCCCAACTTGTATATATGCCTATAACCCTAACGGGTTACTTATCTTTATACGCTCTTGGTAATACATTCACTATTGTGTATTGTGCTCCAAGCTTCTTCTTTTTCCATGTTTTGCATGCTTCAGCAGATCTCAAAAGTCCAACAATTGGTATCAGAGTAGGTTCCCTTCATCTAGGGCCTTGTTGACGCCCCTCTAGTCATAGTCTCAGAATTGTACGAAAATTGGTGAGCATACTCAGGGCGATTAGAAGATCAAAACTTCGGTGTGTGGTGTCAAAATCCTGATCTGAGCTCGTTTTGGCCTTCGAACGCACTTATTGCAGTGTAGGTAATTTTGTCTTTTTGTGCGAAACATATATACAAGTTTTGTTTTGTCAATATAAGTGCCTCAAAGCCTACTATACAATTAATAGAACTCGACAGGGTAGTTCTGTTCAACTTTTTGAGATACAATCATTTTTTTGCATCAAGGTATTTTAGTCATGGCCATGGTTGAAAGCGGCAATGTATTCCATATGCTGGTTGTTAAGGATAAATTGGATGGTACCAATTACCCATTATGGGCATATATGATGTGTCATGTATTGGTTGCAAAAGGACTCTGGAATATTGTGTGTGTACTACTTTATACGAGGCAAGGAATGAGGCTTGTTTTTCTTATCTCCGAAAACATTTGGAGAGTGAGCACATGAACGAAGGAGATTCCATGGACAATTTTTTTAGCAAAGATCAAAGATTTGAGGGAGCAGTTGATTTTTGTTGATGAAGTCTTAGAAAGTCACTTGTGCAGATTCATCTGAATGGTCTTCTAGATTCGTATAAGAGTTTTTCTTCTACTCTTCGGTTGATGATGAAAGGCAATACAAATGCCTTAACATTTGAGGAGTTAGTCTATATTTTGTTGCAAGAACATCAGTCTAGGTAGAATAGGTTCATTATGCGTGTTGTAGATCAAGCTTTCATGGCTAGTCAAAAGGGAAAAGGTAAATGAAGCTCATCTACTAGTAAGCAAAAATATGTTAATTTTGCACAATCAAAGAAGGATGACAAAGATTAGAAGAAAACAGAAAAGAAGAAAATGTTTTGCAAATGTTGCGAAGGAAATGATCATGTCATAATGAGTAGTTCAAAACTAGTTGCAAAAGATGCAAAGAGAAAAGAGGCTAGAATAATTGTTGCAAAGGACTCTACAACCAAATCAAAGCCTGCAAATCTTGTAAAGAATGAAGAATGGGTATTTACTAATGTTTGCAGTTATGATGGGTATTTACTAATGTTTGCAGTTATGGCCCATCTTTTCATGAACAATGTATGTTTGCAGTAGACTCAAATGTTTGGTACTTCGATAGTGGGGCAACTAAACATATTACTCTGCAGTACAGTTTCTTCACTTCACTTGAGCCTTGCCCTATAGGGAATACTGTCATATGCACCAACAACTCCTCTTATCGTTTCATTGGAGTTGATAAGATCATTCTAACTATTGTTGATGGTAGTTCTTTTACATTGTCGGATGCTTTATTTGTGCCAGGGATCAAGAAAAATCTGTTATCAATTTCAACATTAGCCAAGATCGGATAGGTTGTGAAATTTGTTGATAACATATGTAGAATTCATGATTTGTCAAATGGCGACATCATTATTGCTTCTGACATTTTATGTTGTTGGCTGTATAAGCTCATAAATTATGCAAAATTTGTGAATGATTTAACCTGTGCAATTCAAGATTCTCAGGCTATGCCAGATGCAAAGCTTTGGCATGCATGCTTTGGTCATTTGAATTTTGCTAGTTTACTAGGCCTACAAAAATTTGAAATAGTGTCCTCTCTGGCTAAACTTGAGGCACCTAGTAAACATGTTTGTGAATACTCTATTTTGGGCGAAATGCACCATTCCTCCTTCCCAAAAGATGGTTGAGTATAAGCTACTCGGAAATTGCAGCTTGTTCACAATGATGTTTGTGGTCCTATGCAAACACCTTCTTTTGGGAACTACCTTTACTTCGTGACTTTCATTGATGATCTTTCCAGGCATGCATGGGTATATCCATTGAAAGCAAAGTTAGAAGCGTTTATGTGCTTTAAACAATTTTTGATTTTGGTTGAAAATCTATCAGTATGTAAAATGGGCACCTTCCATTTTGATCGAGAGGGAAAATATATGTCTATTGATTTTAATGCATTTCTGGTTGAATGTGAGATAAAATATCAGTGCACAATGCTATATACACCTCAACAAAATGGAGTTGCAAAAAGGAAGAACATTTCACTCATGGAGATGGTGAGGTGTATGGTCAATAGCCAGGCTTTACCACATAGTTTCTAGCTTGAGGCTCTTATGCATGCACCATATGTACTTAATAGGTATCCCACTAAAGCATTGTAGTCTATCACTCCACATGAGGCTTGGCATGGTCGCAACCCATCTATTGCTCACTTGTATGTCTTTGGTTGTCTTGCATATGCATTAGTGCCTGAACAATAATGCAAGAAATCGGATGATAAATCAATGAAATGTATTTTTGTTGGGTATAAATTTAAAAGCAAAGGTGATCATCTCTATCATCCACAGATTAAATGCTTTTTGGTTAGCTACAATTTTGTTTTTGTGGAAGATGCAATTGAGCCATTACTTTCATGTACTAAGGAGATATCAGTTAGCTCCAAAGATATGTATGACACTTTGCTACATGTTTTTATAGATGGACAGTTTAGTATTGGTCCAAATGAGGTAATTTCTCAACCTTTGTGGGTTCCACATGATGGTACAGATCATTCGATTTCTGATGCAGATTTACATGATGCACTTGTTGATGAGAAGTAGCTTATGCATATCTTGGTTGAGCAAGAAGTAGCCTATTGTGGCCACCTCTAGTTGTGAGGCTGAGTATAGGGCAACTTTCATAACGACTGTTGAGTGTGTTTGGCTCAGATGCTTTATGGATGATTTGCGTGTTGGTCAATCTTCTACAACCATCATCTTTACTGATAGTCAGAGCGCATTGGAAGTTGCGAGGAACCTTGTGTTCCATGCTCGCACTAAGAACCTTGAGGTGCACTATCATTATGTAAAGGAGAGGTTCTTCGTTGGAGAGTTCAATTTGGCATATGTGCCCACACAGGGGAATGTTGCAAACCTTTTCACAAAGGCTCTGCCTAGGGAGAAGTTTGAAGCTTTCCACAAAGCTTTGGGCTTACTTCCTTTTGTGGATTGATTCCACATAGCTTATCACTTCCTTATACATGAGTGCCAGCTCCTTGTTCATCGCATCACTCCTAGGGGGGATTTGATGATATATTTCGGTAGTGATGTGTGTGTGAACACACTACTCTAACAAGTAACCCCTCCACCCCTTTTTTTGGCCCCTTGTTACTATTGTGCTTTGTGTTAGAGCAACTGCTTAAAAGGTTTGGTATTCCCTACCGGAGGGGCATATGTTGCCTAAGGATGCTCTTGTGAATGGTCTATCTAAGACGACCTATGCAGGTGTTGGTTGTAGCTCCCTTGGGAAAAGAAACACTTGTGGATCATCCCACTTGGGAAGAGGAAGCACTCATGGATCATCCCATGTGATGAATCTTCAAAGGTCATATAGAGAAATCTATTTAATGGCTATTTTGAGTGTTTCAAAGTTAGACATTTTAGTAAATATTACCTTGAGTTGATGGAAGAAAAAGAGTGAAAAGAAGTCCAAGCTCTTGCTGCAAATTAAAGCCCAATCACAAAACACAAGACAAAGAAGACCTAGTGGAGCTAATCAATAGAAAAAGGAATACCCCATCTTTAGAAGTGCTAATCCTTTTGTTGTGCTTATAGAAGAGGATTTTGACCCGTTTGACAAGGAACTTGAAGGAAATGTGAATCATAACATTGAATAATATGCTAAAATTCCATTAGAGGTTCAAATGGAGAAAGAATCTAAAGTCCAACTATTGTGACCATTGATCCCACAATGAATCCTTCAAAACACAAGTAATGAATGGATTAGTGAAGATAATCGTTTATCTCCTAGTTTTGTGAGGGAAGTCTAATCTAATTATGATAAAGAGTATTTTCTAACGACTTAAATGAGTTTGACCAAAGTTATGTAGAAGAGGTTTTTCAAATTCCTATTAGTTATGTAGAAGTGATTTTATCCCAAGTTGAGGAAGAACTTCCATTCTTTCAAACTACTAAATATGAAAGAAAGGTTGAGAAATTAACAGATCCTAATCGAACTTCATTATCTCTTGCTAAACTATTGAAACATATTAGGAAATGATGTAAAATAACTTCAAAGTTTTACACATGAAGTGTTTAAGGTTTGATTGATCTTGCTAGAGTTATAGCTATAGAAAACTAGTTCTATGATCTTCATATCAAGCCTAATAGTTAAGTTTTTAGGTGTCAAACTCCTTTTCAAGCTTAAGGGAATTAATTTTGGGCTTGTTTGGTACAATACTCAACATTTTTGTTAAAAAAGTGAAGAATATTGGTCTGTCTCTAAAGCTTGTCAAAACAATACCGAGTAACCCTCTTCCCCAAGAATTGTTGGGTTGTTATTTAGTTTGGTGCTCCTTTGGATTTAACTTTTATTAATAATTTTGCTTCAAACTCTTGAATGGAAATAGTTTCTTGTTGAAATTAGTTAGCTAATCTTTTTGGTTCTTTGATTTTAGTTGGTGATTTCAATATGATTAAAGACATGTTACAAGAATAGATGAAAAGGTCAAACTATATATGGTCAAGGAGAAAAAATGTCGGTAGCGAACGTGACTCCTTGAGCTCCCAAGATTGGCATTGACAAGACTGAGGATCAATGTGGCCAAGGCCTCCTTATATAGGTTTACAATGAAAGTGGCATTAAAGCGCTTATGAATTAAGGCATTAAGGTGCTTATGAATTAAGGCATTAAGGCATTTATGATATCATTGATGATGTAATTATGTCAAAACAAGGTTCTAGATGTTGAAACAAGGCAAATAGACAACATTCTTAGGGTTTTGACATGCTTAAAATACTCAGCCATTTTCTACGAAAAAGTTTCCAAGTATCATGTACATGATTATACAATTGTTGTTTCAGTGACTCGATATTTATCTTTGTCATCAACGTGGCATCCAATTCAACGCCTTCATTATTTAATAACTGGGTTTCCATTTCCTGTAAAACTTGTATTCGTGAACGCAAAACTTCATTTTCTGCTTGCAGGTTGGCATTCATGATAGAAAAGCTTCATCATTTCATCTTGTATCTGTTTTTGTATATTTTTCTGCCACTGGTTAAATTCTTGAAAAAAACTTTTAGCGTTAATCAACTCCGCTACTAATTGCCGTTGGTTACTCTGTAACTCCTTCAGTAAGCCTTCTTTGTCGTCCAGTTCCTTTTGCATCTGTTGCATCTTTTCTAATAATGAATTGGAATTATTCATATTAGCGAATAATATTTCTTTTTCCTGCTGAATCATTTGTTCTTGTTGGCGCAAATAATCAGAAACTTCTTGTAATTTATTTTGCAACCCTGTCACATAATTTGGTGGGAGATTGTCATTTGGCAACTTCCTTGGACTGACAGTTTGTAAGTGGTCTTCCATTCTGCGTTTAGTCGACAGCCTAAAAGGCGTTCCTACTGCCTTGTTCTGTTCTCTATTATCTGTGTGAAATAAATTTTCAGTCGATGTAGAAATTTGTTCTGCTTCCTCTTGCTCTGCACTGGGTGGACGTCCTGTGTCTATCATGTTATGATCACAGGAATTAATATCTTGGGACCATCTCAGCTTCTGCTCTTTCACCGACTGCACAAATTTGAATATAGCAGCTAAATATACTGCTATTCTGCTACTGGTTTGGGATCTTCGCTTATCCCCGACAAAGATTTGTGTATAAAGATGGTTATATAGCCAGTGTGTCCAGCTAACACTACCACCTCCTTCGGCATGTACTAATGGTGAGAAATTTTCGCTAGACATCAAATCAAATTTAACTAAGAAACATAGTCTCTCCAAATACCACTTGAATTGTTCACGGCGATTATATGTGGCATTTTTCATCATGTAATATCTTCTGCGGCCTTCGCAGTTTCCAAATTCTTTTCTCAAATCATCATTCGAACATTTAGGAAAATGTGCATCATCATACAGCGGCAATTTACATATGGCTGAAACTAACTGTGGTGAAAATTGTACCTGGTTTAAAATGAGGCCTTTTGTTCGTCGCATGCTGTGTAACTGATTCTCTACATCTTCATTACCTGTCCACTGCTCCCATGGTAACTTAGCAAACTGGAGGAGTCCGATCCTCCGTAGCCAGTTCTCATTCCTCCTAGAATGGATGTCGAGCTCTATTTTAAATTCTGTGGAAAATAATATATTGTTATGCTGAACTTTTAATGTTGCAGAAGTCATTGAGTCATCTTCATCATCCTGTAATGTAGTGTCTGTTGTAGTCACAACACGGTTCTGTGCAGTTGCGCGCTTCCTGAGTCGCCATCTTAGTACATCGGATTCAGGCATGGTTGTAAGGCTCACAGAAAAATAATATGTTGAATATTTGTTAACTAGCACCAAAGCTCGAAGAATACTATACTGAAAAATACTATGCTGGGCATACACATTTTATAAGCACCAGAGCTTGAACTGCCTTTTGCTGGAATGATTATATTTCATTCGGACATGACACTTCATTCTCCTTACCAAAATTGTAGCATAAAAAATCATCATTCTGCATTTTGTCCCGTAGATCGATGCTGGACTTAGCAAGTCTTTTACATGTGCGAAAAAGTATCATGAAACAAAACCTTGGTATCATACTCAATTCAAACTCATCATTACATTGCGAAATCGCATGACCGAATTTTACTATTCTTCTATGAGGCCTTCGAGGTACATATTCCTGGCTAATCTAAATGTACGAGCTATTTTTTTCTTAAGGGTTTCTAATAATTGCTTCAGAGTGTCGGGTTCTAGAATCTGCGCATCTATTCTGACGGAACTAAGTGCAATTGCTTCAGTAAGCAAAATTTCGGCCTAGGTTTGCAAAAAGGCCTCCTGTAAATAAAAATCATTGGATAATGTAGCGTCCCGGGATGTCTTCATTTCGGTGACTTTCTGTTGTATATCCGTGACTCGATCCTTCTGATTTTGCAATTGGTTATCCAGTCGCTCGAGTTGCTGATTCTGAAATTCGATCGTTTTGGAGAATGCATCGCGTTCTCTTCGAGTATTTGCCAGATCTTTTTGGTATTTTGCTTCCCTGGTTAATTGATGTCTCAGCATTCTATTTACCTCGTCCAAGCATTCCTGGGCTCTTTGTAGCTCGTCTTTGACTTGTTCTGCTTCTCTCTGTTGGTCGTGATTCTTCTGGATGGTTTCCTGTAATTGGGCCTTCGTTTCTTCGACCAATTCTTCTAGGGATGAGCTGATGTCTTCTTTTTCTTGGAGTGCGGTCTTTAATTCCCGGATTTCTTCATGTGTTGCGTGTAATAGCTGATCTTTGGCGGCAAGCTGCTCTAGTGCTGCATCCCTTTGCTGTATCAAGGCCTGTTGTTCCGAAAACTGCGCTTGGAGGTCTGCTAATTGTGTCTGTAATTGATGATTCTCCGCTTTTACGGCGTCGACTTCTTCTTGGAGTGGGGTGATGTCGGCTTCCAGGAGGTCGACTTTGTGCTGTAGGTCTTGCCGAATGGTATTTGCGACCTCACTCAGCTGTACTGGAAGTTGTTGTGAGAGGGTAATGAGCATTTGGCCCATGGCGGCCAGTTCAGAAAAGATCGGAACAGAGGAAAGAAGAAGCGGGTGTTGTGGTGGTGTAGAGGTTTGGGTATGGATTTGGGGGGATGTCGGGGGTGAATAATTGGGGGAGGATGAAGAGGATTCGGGAATTGGTGGCGGGAAAGGGTTGACTGGTGGGGATTGAGGATCAGGGGATGCAGGGTGAGTTACTTGATGGATGGGTTGGTGTTCACCTGTAATGTGGGCGATGGTGGATTCTACGGCCTTCAGTAGGGTGTTGAGTGCACTGTTGATCACTTGCTGTTCATCTTCTTGTCGTGCTGATGCTTCTTCGGTTGAGACTGGTTCTGTTTCTGTGTGATTCTGCTGGTCGTGGTGGTCGGCCGATGATTCGTTGTGGATGGAAGTGGCTGTGTCGTGGAAGGTCTCTTCTTGTTCTTCGTTTTGGGTGTCCTGATTCTTTCCGGCGGATCCTTGTGCTTCGCTTTCTGAGGAGCTGATCCGAATTCTCTTATTGCGGAAGAGTTGGTTGATCTCCTCATCTTCTTCTTCCTCGTCGTCGAGTGGTTGGACTGATTCTTCGAGCCTAAGTACGGGACCTTGGGGTGGTGGTTGTGCGGCAAGGATGGCTGGAAAAAGGAGTGAGATGATATGGGGAAGGCGAGAGCGCGGGGTGGTACCCTTTTGGAGTTGCTTTACTATAGCTACACATTCTTTATGGATTCTAAGGAAAAAATACGAGGCGAAGTTTATGGGTTCTCGGGCAGCTAAATCTAAAGCGGAATAGAATGGGCGTGAGATGCCGTAGGTGCTCTTCTGTAGGTTGAGTATAGCGACTAAGAACTGCAGGGCGGATCGTTCGGGTTCGGGGCGGCAGAGAATGGCGTATTCGTTGGACGAAGAGCGGGGGAATAGTTCGGTCATGCGGGCGGGGGGAATACTAGGGCCATTTTCACGGCCTTGCCAATTTTTGGGCGGTAGGCTTCAGCGAAGGCTTGGAAGGTGATGACTGTTCGCGAAGGAAGCGAGAGGAAGACCCATTGGCGTTCGGTGGTGGGGGACTAAGCAATGGTGGTGATGATTTGCGTGAAGAAAGGATGGGCTTCTACTGAGTGCCAAGGCAACTCAGCGAAGTTGGCCAACCCTCTGCAACGCAGGTATTCACCTACCTCTGTAGGGATACCATCGCGGAAGGCAGCATAGTTGGCTATCGCTTCCATAGCGTTTACTGAGACAGACAATGAACACGGATGCAGAATGCATGAGGGCTCAGAATACTAACATACAACACAATAGATGTTTTCGGCGTTGTCGACAGAGTTAAGTAGAAACAACATGGTGGGGAGGAGAAAGGGGTTGGATATCATTGTGCAGTGCGGGAATAATGCTGGTTTTCATGCAGGCGTGCGTACTCGAGTGACTGGTAAGGGGGCGGCTGGTCACATAAAGATTGTACAAAACACGGCTATTTATAAAAAGCAGAAAGAAGAGAAAAAAAAAGAAAAGATTAAACAAAACGCGGTCCATCATCAAAGAATTTAATGTGGGCTAGTGGCGTGATGATATGGCCGCAGCTTCGACCCATTAATTACTTTTGGGAGTGGATTTCCAGTCAACGTAGTCAACCGAAAAGTTGCCGGACCGACTTGCTCTGAGATCTTAAAAGGGCCAAACCATCGTAGTTTGAACTTTCCTGCTTCTCTATCCGACTTTGCGTTATAGAAGAGTACAAGCTGACCTACCAAAAAGATTGGAGTCTTAAAATATCGATCATGTGTCTTGGCTTGCCTTAGTTGTACCTCGCGCATGGTTAAAAAGCTGAGCCATCGGTGCTCATCAAGTTCTTTGAGTGCGTTCATTCGTGCTGTCAGCGAATCTTCCGGTAGCATCTTCTGAGTGATTGCTACACGCAGACTTGGGATGACTATTTCCATGGGTGCTATTGCTTCTAAGCCATAAGCTATTTTGAAAGGTGTCAAACCTGTTGTTACCTTATATGTAGTTCGGTATGCCCATAATACTGCAGGTAGTAGTTGATCCCATCTTTCCGGTGCTTCCATGATCAGTTTCCGGAGGATATTCAATAGTGATTTGTTTGTACTTTCGGCCAAACCATTGGCGCGAGGGTAATATGGAGAGATGAGTTTGTGTGTCACCTGGAATGATTGGGTGAGTACCTTCATTAATTGATTTACGAAGTGAGTACCTTGATCTGTCACTAATTCGAGTGGTAAGCCAAATCGTGGGAAGACATCATTTAGCAGACATTTTGCTACTACAACCGCTGTAGCAGACCGTAAATCCCAGGCTTCTGCCCATCTCGTTGCGTAGTCTGTACAGGTTAGTATGTATCTGTTGTTACTGAAGACTGCTGGAGGTGTGATTGGACCGATAAAATCTAATCCCCATTTCTGAAATGGTTCGAGTGGCATAATAGGCTGCAAGGGAAAGAAGTGTCGTTGCAGTGGTTGTCCAGTCCTTTGACAAGTATCGCAGTGTTTGACAAATTGGGCCACATCTCTGTACATAGTTGGCCACCAGAGACCTCCTTGCAGAATTTTCCGGTGAGTTAAATCTGTGGCAAAGTGACCACCAGTAGGGGTTGAATGAGCCATTGTGATGACCGAGTTAATTTCATGCGGAGGAACACATCGAAGTAAGATTCCGGTGTGATCTACATAATATAGTGCTCCAGCAACTAACCGGAATCGGCGGCTAAAGACTGCAATTTTCCTTCGAACTGCCTTGGTAGTCTCGGATGGAAAGCATCCTTCAGTGAGAAAAGTTAGAATCTGATCATAATATGTAGATGGTGCTAGTGATTCGGCAGTCTCATCGGTCAGTGGCTCAGAACTATAAATCGCTAGAGTCGTGTCATCTATGCCTACCGGAGCTTCACCAGAATCTAGACGAGATAAGAAATCTGCTAAGGCATGTGCATTTTCGGGTCGGTGAATGACTTCATAATCAAATTCCTGCAAGAGTAGCACCCATCGTGCTAAGCGTCCACCTAAATGTTGTTGTCTTACTAGATAGACGAGGGCAGCATGATCCACATGGAATGTGAATTTCCGGCCTAGTAGATAATGTCTAAATTTTTTGATGGAATAAATTAATCCTAGACATTCTCTTTCGGTGGTAGAATAATTCCTTTCTGCAGGTGCAAGCCTTCTGCTGGCATAATAAACAGGACGAAACCACTTATGTGTTTGCTGCATCAGAATACTGCCGATCGCAATATCTGAAGCATCGACAAAAACATGGAACGGATTGTCCCAGTCTGGCGGTTGTAAGATTGGGGCCTGCGTCAATAGATACTTGAGTCGATCAAATGTAGTTTGGCATTCTTGAGTCCATTCGAACTGGCGGGGATTTTGTGATTAGCCTGTTCAGTGGTATAGCCAGATGAGCAAGCCATCGTAAGTGTCTGCCATGCCACCGCACTTGACCCAGGAAGCGCATAACTTCTTTTGGTGTAGCGGGCACCAGAGCTTCTAATACTGCCGAAATTTTATCTAGATCTACTTGGATACCTTGTGCAGATACAATGTGGCCAAGTAACTTGCCACATGAAACCGCAAACACAGATTTGTTTGGGTTTAAACAGAGTCTATACTCTCGGCATTTCTGAAAGCAGCACCGTAAATGGAACAGATGTGCTATCCACTTACCGAAAATTGAAAAATCATCGAGATATACTTGCATAAATGAAGTCAGATAAGGAGAAAATATTTCTTGCATACATCTTTGAAATGTGCTTGGTGCGTTTCTCAATCCAAACCACATTACTGTACAAGCAAAGACACCCCAATTGGTAATGAAGGCAGTTTTTGGTATATCCTCTTCAGCCATTCTAACCTGATTGTAACCACTGTATCCATCTAAGAATGAATACATTTCATGTCCTGCTACCCTATCAAGCATGGTATCCAGAAAGGGGATCGGGAAAGGATCTGGTACTGTTGCTGCGTTTAATTTTCGGTAGTCTACACAGATTCGTAGTTGCTTATTTTTCTTTGGCACGATCACAATTGGTGAAATCCATTCAGCATGTTCTACTGGTACGATGAATCCAACTTTTAATAATCTATCAAGTTCGTCTTTTACCTGTGATGCATAATTGGGATTCATCCGATAGCTGGGTTGCTTATTCGGTTTAGCTTCAGGCTTCAACATGACTCTGTGCTGATAGATGCGTGGATCTAATCCTTTCATATCTTTGTAATCCCATGCAAAGATGTCTGAGAATTCGCGAAGTAGTTGAATCAAATCAGCTTTAAATGTTTCCGGTAAGTTTTGCCTTATCTTTACAGGTCGTGGATGATCTACGTCTCCTAGATTGTACGAGGTCAACTGGTCTTCAGAGACATAAAACTGTTGTGGTTTCTCTGTATCGTCTGTTGACTTGAACAGTGATTGTAATTCGTCGTCATGTGTTGAAACAGTATCTTCCTGCTCAGAATTCTCGGTAATCGGTACAATTGTACAAACTGAAGTACTCCAGTTATCTATCACGGACTATAGATCAACAGTCCCTAAGGTCATTAAATCAGCGTTATTCTTCAGAAATTCCTCTTCTTCATCATCTGATAGTCCATCTAACATGTGGACTGGTTCAGCAAAATATGGTCTAGCGTGTAGCTCGCAAGGTTGTATAGCATCTAATTTTACCACATATTTATGATTGGCATCTTTAAATGTAAGCTCTTGTGCAGACCAGTCCTGTACTACCTTTGCATGTTTCAGCCAGGGTCGACCGAAAAGAAGGTTGTAATCCAAAGTGGATTCTGGCAGATCTAGTATAACAAAGGTCATTTTAAAGGTCGTACCTTGTAAAGTGATGGGTACATTTCGCACAAGTCCTACAGGATGGACTCTAAATTGATCTGCCATTCTGACAAAAAATTGAACTGGTTCGATTTCGGTCCACCCTAACCTTTTGCATAATGCTGCGGTCACAATGTTAACACCAGAGCCTCCATCAATCAATACTTGCGTGATCTTATGCTTCTTATACCATACTGTAATTAAGGGAACTGAATGATCAACCGTAGAATCAGGTTCCGTTTGAACTGCTGCTGTCGCCGGAATACAAGAAGGTACCGGACTGAACTGTTGCTGGAACTGTTGTCTAATCCCAGGTACTAATGCCAGTAGTTGGCCGAGAGGCAGAGTGATAGATGCCTTGGATAAAATTTCCCAGGCCTGCTGAGATTGGTTATCCTGCTCTTTTGAACTTAAGGTCTCTGCTGATGTAGAAGTATCTGCTGTTATGTCTTCTGCTGATGATGGCTCTGCTGCTGCTTCCTTTTGTTGTGTTCCTTCCTTTGTCGACGAGGTCTGAGTCACCGGAATAGGTTCTGGGAACACTGGTGGTTCTGTTGCGGTCCAGTGACTAGCCTTGTTATACATCCTATGTTGTTCTTGTATCCCTGGTTCGAATATTTCTGCTGCTGACTGCAGCTGTTTACCTGATCGGGTCTGGACTGTAGCAGTTTGCGTTTCTACCGGTGTAATTTGTACCATGTTGGCCATTGGGTTTTGCCGCTCCTTCTTCCTTTGATCATACTCAGCTGCATCCTTGCAAAATCTTCTAATATGTCCGCATTCACCACAAAAATGACAGTGTGGTGGTGGTAAATTGGGATTTTCCGGTGGTGGCCCGTTCTGCCAGCGATTTGGATTATAGTTGTTATTCCTCTGTCCTCGGTAATTTCGATATCCTTGTTGCTGGTTGTTTCTCATTTGTGGAGGCACATAATGATTAGCTGGCTGCCCTTGTTCCTGGATAATTGCATTGACAGTCGCTGTTCCCTGTACTCTAGCGTTGTATGCGCAGTGTTCGGTGGTGTGTCCGGCAATGTTGCAGATAGCGCAGAATGTCTAATTAAGTGTGCAATTGGTGCTGGTATGTCCTGAATTTTTGCATGTGGTGCAATATACTTGTTTGGTCATATCTTCGACAACATGTCTGTTTGTTTTTGCCCACTCCAGATCTTCTGTAAATCCGCCGACTTTGTTTTCCAGCTGTAGAGTCATTGCGATGACTGCATCAAGTGTCATAGCTCCGACACATCTTATGATCATGATCTGCTTAAGTTGAGGAACCAAGCCATTGATGAACCACTGAGTAATAACATCATCTGGTAGGTTAGCATGAGCCGGTGGTAGCTGCCTTAAGTGTGTTCTGAAAAGGGTAGCATATTCCTGTACAAATTGATTCACTCTCTGTCTGTTATTCTGCAGATAATCAAAAATTTCGGGTGGATTCTTTTTTAACCTGAATCGCTGCAAAAAAGCATCTCGAACTGCTTCGTAGGTGCCGAAATGATTAATATCGTATTCTGTGAGCCACCTGGCTGCTTCATTGACAAGTGTAGATTGAAAGACAATGGCTTTGTAGACCGGATCCGGTGGATGGTTGAGGACGGCGTAGCTTATCTCGAAAGTGCGTACGTGAGAATCCGGATCATCTCCTGGAAATCCACCAAACTTCGTGTATGTCACTCTTGTTGGAGATGGCCTGTGTTGACATAACTGTTGTTGTTGTTGTTGTTGTCGGTTCATCGTGAATGTATTATAACTTCCGTCTGTATTTCTGGTCTGAATATTTGAACTACCGGAATCTATATGGTCTGATAGCACACTTTCCGGTGAAATAAGCTTGCTTACTATACTGCGAATTTCTGTGTCAAACAGCCTTCCTTCTTCCTTGGTATCCAGTGTAGGAGAACTTGCTTCCAAGCACGGTGGTTGGGATGAAGATTCAGCAGAAAGTGCTAATTCTTCACAGATTAACTGAGATTCTCTTACCGAAATATTACCGGGATAAACCGAACTTGTGCCGGAATGCAGTGTCTTTTCGCCTTCGCTGATTTCTTTGCCTAGGGTGTGTCTAATCGTAAGTGAATCTAAATCCTTTTCCAAGAGTGTTAAACTAGCTTCCAACTGCGACTTGATAGGTTCTGGAATTACTATATCTTCGACAGACTGTGCCGAAATAGTACTGGAATGTACCAGAGACGTAACACGTTCTACCGGAATATGACCGGAATCAACTTTAACATTCTGAACTTTCTTGACAACTGGGTGAGTCCTAGTTGTACTTCTACCTTCCAGAGTTGTCTTTAGTACTCCAGACTGATGGTTCTTGGGGTACGTTTTGCCAGACCGAGTAACCGGCATTTATCATTTTCCGTATTAATCGTTGAATATTACTAACGAAACAGTTTGCAACAATCTGGTTCTGTTGCTACTGACAATCAAACAATAATCTGATTCTGATAGATGACTGGCAATCTTGATGCCACTTTCCCACAGACGACGCCAAATGTTAAATGTAAATCATTAAACTTCCAATTTCAGACTCAAAATACTTTCAAGTTCATACGTTTCCGAACCTTTCCTAACCGTAAATTACCTCTTAGCCACGTGGGTCCTTCAGAGTGGTAGGGGTCTGTTAGACAGAGGCCCTGTACTATTTTCCCAACTTATTACACAATCATAATTACTTCTAGCGTCTTAGCTCCGTACGCAATTCTGAACAACCGATGACTGTTCGTTGTACTGGACTTAGAATTTCTGATCTAATCCTGCTATGATGGTCTGAGCAGTAGTCCGGTGACTTGTGTCCAATATAATAATTTACTTCAGTAAACGAAGATCACCTAATACGTACTTCTTCATAACAGACAGGTATACCAAACACACATATATATATATACCAACTACGAGCAACAAATATCTTGATAACAATCGACTCGTTATAGACTTAACAATGACCTACTCGCACTTCAACCGTTACACATGCTAGTTTTCCTGTGATCGGAATCAACAGTGAACGTAGACGACTGCATCAAACTTGGTCACTTACAACAATGGTTAACATGCGATCAGTTCGGAACTACTTCCATACTTCCTCGTTCAGTATACTACTGACAAGTAATACACTGCACTTATTAACATTCAGAGTCACACTCAACCATTACCGAACAGATTCGTAACACAAGATTACTAATTCGCACTCTGCACTACGAAGTGAATAAACGACTAACCCGGCGCAGAATAGAACAGAAATCAACACAAACAATATTCAGACTTCGTAACAGTGTAATAATAATCTGACAGATAATCAGGCGAATAAACTGGCAATTCCAAGAAAACCGTTTCTCACAAGTGTGTCTCTCCATTCTCTTTACATTGCTTTATATTTCTTTTTCAAGATGCGCGTACCAACTTTTTTTTTTTTTTTTTGCACAGATTTTGATAATTCCGGTATATCAGGCGGTCATTACGTCTGTCCCACTCTGGCGACCGTCTAACAGAGCCCAAGGGCAAGAACCATTAGAGATGAACGTAGGACACCTAGAGGGAAATCAGAAATGACAAGAATGTTAAATCCAGAATGGATCCCACATGATAACAGAAGCATTGAGTTATTCTTGAATAAAGACACTGATAAAGCATTTTGGAGATATAGAATGGAACAGTCCAGTGAAGTAGGTTCAATCACAATTTATGAATTCAAGGACCCTGATACGCCTGGAAAGGTAGTATACCTAGATAACACATCGAAGCGAGTGTTTGTAGTGTCTGATCATGAAAGGCAAGCTTATACATGGAGAGGCGAGTTGATATTCCCCCCATCACGAGCACACACAAAAACTAGCCATCATGGTGCTAGGACATCCTCAGCCCATGGCTCCCAAAGAGAGGAACAAGGAAAAGCCAAAAATGAGCTTCACTAACCCCATAGGGAGAGATGGATCAACCTTTGAAATGGACAAAATGGAGAGACCAAGAGAACCAAGACTACAAGGTGGTAGAGATGACTTTCCTTAATCTAGACCCCACGAACATCCAAGAATACTGAGACCTACCCAGTTAGTAAAGTCGATGAAAAATTACTTTGACAGGACAAGAGATCCCTATGAACATGTTGCCAAATTTAAGCAAGTGTTGCAAGCAGAGCAAGTGGAAGATATGTTCACGCAATACAATGCCTTTGGACTCACATTAAAGAACACAACTTTAACCTAGTTCTAACCTTTGCAACAAAGGCAAGTTAGGGACATTCATCACTTGTTAGAATCCTTCATCATTGAATTCTGTAAAAGTGGATTCATGCATAACACTTTCTCATTAATTCATAGCTTCAAACAAACCCCCCAGGAAACAGTCAGATTCGTAGGACGCAGATTTAGGCAGTATATTGAGAGATGCCCCATGCCAAATCTTCCCTCATAGGCCACACAAATGTCTTTGTTTTTGGATGGCCTCTTGAGCTCTAAACTATGATCCCATGTATATTTGAAGGAACCGAGAACTTTAGAGTAGTGTGTCAAAATTTGTATAGACATTGAGGATAATTTAGGAGATGAGTTGGAACTTTCAAAGGTCTACGAAGATTTGGATAACTCCTCTCAATCATCCTCAAAAAATTCTAGCTCGATAGAAACCTAGCTGAGAAAGTGGCCCAGAAACTAGGTGTTTCTAGCAAACAGATGCCCAACTTAAAATCCATGAAATGTTGTTATAGCTGTGGTGGTGATCATATGGCAAATGTGTGTCCCAATGTAACACAACCCCAAGCCAACCCTAATGGTGAGTACTGCACAATTGAAAGGTGGTACACTAATCACATAGCACAAGATGTCTCGTATAAAAAACAAGTAGTCCGACAAAAATACCCCAAAGTATACTCCCAACCAGGTAGATATCTAGGTCAGTACAACACTCATCCTCATTGGTATACACCCCTGCAAAATTACCCTTATCAGAATCAGCCAAGATCTCAACCACTTTAACCCAGCAGCCACCCCCACCAGCCAATGTAATCTCAGTCAAGTATGCTGTTGTAGAAGAAAACCTTAGTAGGTCTTTAGTGCCTTTTTCACACCTTATCTCTGAAAGTGATCCTAATTCAAATAGTTTTGACTCCACCCATGTAGATATCCCACTAGCATTCTACACTAAATCACCAGAACACATGGAAACATACCACTATGATAGTCCACCATTGGAACCCAACTGGGGACCAAACTACGCAAATGTTATGTATGTCCATCCTAACCCACGGCCCCTGTTGAGACAACCAAGACCATAGGGCCCTAAAAAACCATGGCTTAGGTGCCAATGAGATCACTTCATAAAGAATTTCCCACATCCTCCAATAATAGGGCAGTCACAATATTATAACATTCAAGGCTTTTGTGTTGAATGGGGTAAAGATCATATCATAAGAGATTGCCTTAAGAACCCTATTAATGCCTCAAAAGTGATGCCCATTAACATGATAGGTATTGTGCATACCTCAGATGGATTCCCACCTACGTATGTGCCTATCCAAGCTAAAACAAGAGGCCAAGAATTGTTGCAAAACCAACAACCTAACCGTGATAAAGTAGCTGAGACAAGCGAAGTTGGAGAGTCTAGGGGAAGAAAAACCAAAACTTAGAAGGATTCACGAGAAAGAGTCAAGAGGAAATGGAGTAAAAAGATAAATGAATTGGAAGGAAGCCTAAAGGAAACTAGAGCTAAAATCTTAGAATTAGCTTTGCAAGAGTTGAACTTGGAAACCCCTAACTAGAAACCAGGATCAATTTTAGCTGAACCCATACCTGAAAATCTAGACATGATGTTTCCAGCATCCTAGGCAAGGTTAAGAGAAGGACCCCAGGTAGCTGAATTGAGTAAGAACTATCCAAGGGATGACTTAGAATTTGAGAGAACTAAACTTTTCATGGAAATAGTAGAACTAGCCCAGACCATGTTTGAAGCCTCACGATATATCAAGTGAGTGACATAGCAAAACCAGAGCTACACTTTCAAGGATTACTGGAGAGGTTAGAACACTTGATTGCTAGCAATAAAAAAAATGAAGCAAAGATGGCCCATAACATTCCCTTGATGCAGGAAGGTAATACACCATCTCTGTCTTGAGTACCGAACTTGACAGACTGGGAGAACCATTCTTCCATACATAAGTACTCACAAGGATTTCTAAGAGAAATATAAGAGCGAGTGGAGACGAGCAAGAAACCAATCCACCTATTCAAGAGATAGATGACTTACAAGAGCAATTTCCCCAAGACACACCCTCTATCTATGATGATGTAGAGGAAGAGCAACTTAGTGAACAAATGGAGTTTGAATCCAATTCCTTACAAGATTTACCCTAGTTTACAGAACCTTGGGAAGCTAAGTCTATTAGTATGAGAGCACCCACCACAATAGTAAAAAAATGAAGAGTCATCACTCCCTAAAAACAAGGAAGTAATAAAAAACACTAAAGTGTAGTTTCATCTCACTTTAGAAGAATTGCCAAAAATCAAACTTGAGTTGTGGAAGCATGTAGCGAACCGGCTCCCAGAGATGCTACCACCCACTCTCATGAAGGTTCATACAAGAAAGTACTAGAAATACTGGTGGAAAGAATTGGAGATATGAGCAAGGGAGAGGAAGGTTAATACCTATCTTCCAATAACCCACCAAAGCTATACCACCAAAGCCATCCTAGATTCAGGTGCGGGAGTAGCCATCACTACCACTGCTTTATGGAAATGTTGGGGTAAGCCAACATTAAGACCCACAAGAATGAAGCTACAAATGGCTGATGGTCATATTGAGAAATGATTAGGCTTACTAGAAGGGATATCTCTCACCACTTGTGGTGTAGAATTTGAGCACACCTTCGCCATTTGTGATTTTGGAAAAAACCATGCTTACAAAATGATATTAGGATGACCATTCATGCACCAATTGCAAATTGTACAAGATTGGGGAACCAACTCCTTGTACTTGCAACATTTAGGAGTGACCACCAAAGTCAATTTCAAGGATTATTCCCATTGAGATGTACCCCTGATACAATGGAATACCATCCATAAGATGCCTAAAGAAATAGATTTTGTGCATTCATTAGAATAAAATCCCTCATGTTCGCATGAGGACACTCACCTATGGATGTATAAGGTAGCCAAACAAGAAGAAGAATGATTAGAAGCCAGAACTTTATGTTCAAAACAACATCCACGAACTCTTCAATATCCTACTTATGCATCGATAGTGTTTCCCAACGAGGAATTTGAGCCTCATGGTTGGGCAAAGATTTTAGCCACCATGGACAAAGCATTAAACGAAGAACAATGGACCCCTCACTGTGATGAGGATGGATATGAGATCTCCATCTTTATGATAGAGCCCTTCGAGGAAGAGCCCATCCTAGAAGAATGCAAAGGAGTGGCCCAAGAGCTAGATGAGACGAGTGACGAGGACCTAGAGTCCATTATCATTGAACTCTTTTGTTCGAGAGAAGAGGAAAATCTATGGTTTGTAGATGCCACTACCCCTTAGCTAGGTAGGAAAATCAAACAGAACAACCTAAGTCGCTGATAAAAGGTAAAGAAACTAAGAAATGCACATACATAGGACATGATTTAACGATAATCTCTATATTCTCGCAATAGTAGCCCTATTGGAAGAATATAGATATGTGTTTGCTTGGAGCTACAAGGAATTGAAAGGAGTAGACCCAGATATATGCTTCCATATGTCCCCAGAGGCCAAGCCTTCTAATAAAAACCATACACTTATAATGATAACTATGCTGCCAAGATTAAAGAGGAGATAGATTGACTGATAGAAAGAGGATTCATTTACGAGATTGAGCATACCGAATGGGTATCCCCCATTGTGGTAGTGCCCAGGAAAAATGGGAAATTGCATGTATATATTGACCCTAAAAAAGTTAATGCCACCATGATTAGAGATAATTATCCTCTTCCTATCACAAAACACTTATTGGAACAAGTTGCGGGCAAGGAAGTCTACAGCTTCCTTGATGGGTTCTCAAGCTATAATCAAGTAGCCATTGCCCCTGAAGATGAACATAAGACAACCTTTGCTACATAGTGGGGCATATTTTCATTTCATGTGATGCCTTTTGGGTTGACAAATGCACCTACCGCGTTTCAACAATTAATGTGTCATGTCTTTAAGGAATTCCTATGAAAAAACTTGGAAGTTTATGTGGATGATTTGAGTGCTCATTCTAACATGAGACAAATCCACATCCCTGAATTAAGGCAAGTTTTTGACAAATGTCAAGAATATCAGGTCTGTTTGAACCCAGAAAAGTGTGTTTTCATCGTCAGGCAAGGAAAAATTCTAGGACACATTGTGTCAAAAAATGGAATCTCTACGGATGAAGAAAAGGTTAAAGTGATTGCAGATTTACCTCGGACGAATAATGTGAAGGAGATACATGCTTTCATGGGACATTGTGGTTATTATCAACGATGTATATATATGTACGCGATCATTGCAAATCCTATGTACTCTCTTTTGACCAAGTTTGAATGGATGGATGAATGTGAGGAATCATTCAATGAACTCAAACGATGCTTGTGTTCAACACCCATATTAACTACACTAGATTGGAGTAAGCCATTCCATGTTCATGTGGATGCATCCAACTATGCCATAGGATGTGTGTTGACACAACGCACAAATGAAAGCAATATAGATCTTCCCATAGCTTACACAAGTAGACAATAAAATGCAATAGAGAGGAATTACACCACTACGGAGTGCGAAGGATTAGGAATGATTTATGGAGTGAAAAAATTCAGGCATTACTTGTTGGCTAATAAATTCAAGTTCTTCATAGATCATCATGCATTGTTGTACTTAGTCAATAAGCCTTGTAACATCGGATGGTTTATCTGATGGTTTCTATTATTAATGGAGTACAAGTTCGAAGTAGTCATCAGGAAGGGAAGGACCCACCTTAGAGCTGATCATCTTTTTGTTGAGAGTTCCATGCTCCACCTTTTTGTCCAAAGCTAGTTTCATTCTCATACAAGCACATTTATTCCACATGCAAGGGAATTCTCCCAAAATCCATATAACCAAGGCCTCCCTTGACTCCTCACAAGCCATTCACTCTAGCCCATTGCAAAGAGTGTCCTCTCTCTCCTCAAGGAGTCATCATGCTCCTAGAGCAACTCATGTAAGTCTTTTCATATTAATCAACTTCATTATGTTTTCATTTCTTTTGTTCCATCCTCCTTAATCTAATTAGTGTATGATTAATAGTAGATTATGAGTTGTTTTCTTTATTTCAACATGGTATCAGAGCATAAATATTGTTTTGATAAGCATTTCGTTTCAAGTTTTGATTTTCATATCTACTTCATTAGCATGTATTACTTTGTCCATCCCTCCCTCCCTCCCCTATTTCTTCAATAAGAGTGCTTCTAAGCACTATTTTTATCTTTTTTAGGTCCTTAATCTCTTAATTCCTTTCTCTCCCATGTATCATCATCAAAGTGCTTCTCAGCACTATTTCATATCTTTTACTGTTTCCTCTTATCATTAAGCATATCTTTTGTACGCATGCTTCATCTCTTTGCCATGTCGATTCTACTATCTGATTGCCACCTATCCCCTCTCGGGGTTGGTGCTTAATGGACAACAACAACATCAGAGAAGTTCGTTGCTGTAGCTACTCCACACACTCTCGCCGTTTGAAGATCCAACAAAGAGATAACAATACTGCTTTTTGAGGATGATGGAGCGCAGCGGCCGTAATAGATGCTATCGCACCATAATCGCACCTACTGGAGGCTCACTTTCTTCCTGCACAAACTTCTCGCATCCTCTTACTGCTTGCTTCCTACATGATCTGGTGAGGGCTCCACGTCTGAGCGCTGATAGTCACGTGGGCATATGGAGAATCTTCAGATCGATGGATGGACAAGCACCTAGTTGAAAAGGATTACAATAACTGCATGTTGCTCACTTTGTGCGCAAACCTGATAAATGAAGAATTCTTTTGGAGAGATACACTACTACTGCCTCGATGTCTTTGATGCTATCTTACCTTCAGACAGAGAGGAATGACTGCCACACGACCACCCCCAACAGCTTGGACCAGAGAACATGCATACTACTATCATCGAAGCTTGACAGAGAGACTCCAATAACAGAGAAAGATGAAAACGCCATAGAGAACACATCAGTTTTTCAAGTGTGCTATACAGAGAGAGAACGATGCACAATACGCAAGCAATGATGTAGCATGATTCAAGATACCTTGATTAACTTGATTCAAGGAGCCCCCATCGACGTCTACGTCAAGCTTTTGTAAAATGCAGTTTCACTGGGCCAGCCAACTTAGCATACATGCGCTCCAACAATTCGCAACGCTCATTGAAAACAGGCATTGAAAGATGATCGAGATAGAAAATTACGTGGCATGCCATAAAAGATAAGATAACGATTCAATGGCTAGCACATGACTTTGAGGAGAATCCACGCAGAACAGAAGTTTTTTTTGTTAACATACAAAGTTTCACCTTTTTGAGTTCTAAAAGTATGCATCTTCATGAACCATTGCTTCATGGTATAGATGTATTCTACCATTTGTATGAATGCTTACTCAACCCTTAGAGATCAAAATGCCAACATGGTAGGACCTTTCCAATGCCATGAAGAATTTCAAAGGCTCCTTGTAAAGGGATTAGACACCACCTTCATTGAAGAAGGTAGGACCTTCCCTATGAGCTTAGGAACAACTTATATTTTGATGTACTCTCAAGCAACTCACACTCAAATCCCACAACAAGGCAAAAGGAGTTCACAAGAAGAATATGCAAATGGATTCAAATGCACCACCTACCCATGATGTAAACCCTTGTACATGTCTAGGGATCCCATATGTCCCTAAATCCCATTAAAAACCACTTGGATCCCAAATGTCCAAGTATATGTCTTGGGATCCCATATGTCCCAAGATCCCAGGGATGCCATATGTCCCATACTTGGATCCCATATGTCCAAGTTATGTCTAAGGATCCCATATGTCCTTAGATCCTAAAAATCAATCGACTAAGTGATCCCATATTTCACTAGTCCCCATATTAAAAACAAAAGGTTCATCACATGGAGGGGGGGTGTTGAGAGTTCCATGCTCCACCCTTTTGTCCAAAGCTAGTTTCATTCTCATGCAAGCACATTTATCCCACATGCAAGGGAATTCTCCCAAACTCCATATAAGCAAGGCCTCCCTTCACTCCTCACAAGCCATTCACTCTAGCCCATTGCGAAGAGTGTCCACTCCCTCCTCAAGGAGTCATCATGCTCCTAGAGCAACTCATGTAAGTCTTTTCATATTAATCAAGTTCATTATGTTTTCATTTCTTTTGTTCCATCCTCCTTAATCTAATTAGTGTATGATTTATAGTAGATTAGGAGTTGTTTTCTTTATTTCAAAACTTTCATGACTAACTATGGGAGAAGACCCTCAAGGGGTAGTGGATGAACTACAAGATGCATAACTATTTAACCTTGAGATAGTACCTGAATGGGCTAAACCCATTGTTCCTATTCTCTCATTTGGACCCGAGTCCTAGGATTAGGATCAAAGAAGGAGAGATTTCCAAGTCACAAAGATACCAGATACTAGCACGAAGCATATATAAATAGGATAATAAAATTTTTTTTGCTTGTTGTGTAGATGAATAAATCAGAATACAAGAATTGGTTGCAATTAGCACATGTAAGTGCATTAATGCAACATCATTCGAAACATTGTACATTGCAGCCTCTACATAGACTAAGAGTGTATTGGCCTTCTATGGAAGCAGATGTCTATAGGCTATGTAAGGAATGCCCAGTCTATTGTGAAAGACCACTTGTGGAACATGCCACTTTGTATCATGTGTCTCTTACACCAAAATGGTGACATACTTGAGGAGAAAAACATTCCCTCAAGGAATGAATTTAGCAAGATAACGAAGTCTAGAGCAGGAAGCTTAGGACTACACACTTATTGGCGACAACTTGTACAAACCAAGAAAAGATGGATACCTGAGACAATGTGTTCATGAGACTGGTTATCTGAGCATATTAGAGATTGCACACCAAGGTGTTGTAGGAGGTCATTTCGGAGGATAATCAAAGCCATACTATTTGCAGGATTATGGTGGCCCACTCTTCACATGGATGCACATACCTATGTTAAGAGATGTGATGTGTGCCAAAGAACTCAGTTTCCTACTCATAGAGATGAAATGCCACTGAAACCCATGATGGGAGGACCTACATTCTCTAAATGGGGTATATACTTTGTAGGACCAATTAAACCCCCTACTAAAGGTAATCATGCTTAATACATTATAGTAGTGACATATTATCTTACCAAATGGGTAGAGGCTAAGGCTACTAGAAAGAATGATGCACACATAACTGCAAAATTCCTATTTGAAAATGTCTTTACAAGATATGGATTACCTATAGAACTAGTGAGCGATTGAGGAACTCACTTTCTAAACCAAATCATTGAATATTTGTTACAACATTTTATGGTGATTCACAAGAAATCCGCACCATATCATCCTTAGGCCAATGGTCAACCAAAAAGTACTAACAAGATCCTTTGTAATGTATTGACAAAACTTGTGAACAACAAACGTTTAGATTTGGACAAACAATTACATCATGATGTTTGGGCATATTGAGTGGCCTATAAGATCGTATTCAATGCAAGTCCATTTCAGATGGTTTTTGGTCAAAATACATTGCTTCCTTTGGATTTTCTGATACCCATCCTTAAGGTTTCACAAGAGCATCAGTGGACCAACCATGAATTACCATCAAGGATGATGGACTTGGAATGATTAGGAGAAACCAGGCTAAAAGCGGTAGCAGGGATATATGAAGCTAAGAAGAGACAAAAAGCCTATTTTGATGCACATGTGAAAGATAAAGGCTTAAAAGAAGGTGACTTAGTCCTAGTGTATACACTGAAACAACACACACGAAAGCTAGAGAAACATGGTTATGGACCTATGATTATTAACAGATTGTTGACAAGTGGAGCAGTACAAGTAGCCACTCTAGAAGGAGAGATAACGCCTAATTACATTAGTCGCTGTAGAGTTAAGCTTTATCAGGAACCTCTTACGGAGGATATGCTTAGATGACTCACATTGGCAAAGAAGTGTAAGGAGGAAGAAAAGAGAATACGCAAGGAAGCTCAGGCAAAAGCTCTAGAACACATTAAACACATGAAATTAAGAAGGCAAGGGAGAGAACACTATAACCATCTTGAGGAAACACCAAGATACCCCATGCCATGTGTCAAACAAAGTTAATTGCTCATCCTAGCAGAGTGGATAGGAGACCATTCATTACAGTCATGCTAGGCAAGACCCACCACGAGTTTATGGCTTTAATTGATTCAGGTGCTGCGACTAGTGCGATTAGGTGTCTTACTATAAGGACTGAGGAATAGAAATGCGGCCAATTGAGGCATAACTCATAGGGATAGGAGGCACTAAAACCCCTTGCATGGGTGAGGTGGACCTTCCTATCCTCATACATGAGATAACCATGATTGTGAAACTCCTAGTGTGCCATGTCGACAACTTGATAGAACCATTAATCCTTGTCCAATATTGGTTATACGATAACTCGGTAGACCTAAATCTTAGAAAATGTTCCCTACAACCTAGAACCTTAGACTAGTAGTGAGTGATACCGCTTGTGTTCCCTAACAATACCTCACCTGAGGAATGTAACCCCAGACCAGATGAAAGGAATGCAAAGGAGGACCGAAAGATTTTTGGATAGATTTGTCAAATAAGTCAGAGCAATCCCATGTCAACCCATGAGGGCTTGGTGATGGATAGTTTCCATTTAGGAGGATGTCAAGAGATCTTCCCCTAGTCTTCCTTTGAACAAGAAGAGGATTACATCAATGGTAAGGTGGGTTATACCAGCAGACAAATGGGAACATTTGTCTACTGTGGCCCATCCTCCACACTTCTTGTGGGAATGCCTCACTTCTTGATGGGAAGGTCACGAAACTATTGGACCTCCCTTCTTTTCCAAAGCAGAGTGTTGCCTAGATCTCTGTTGGCAGATGAAGCAATTACGAGCATACATGCAGATCTAGCACTGAGGCAACCCATCATATTTTCCAAATCATTACATCATTTTAAAAGTGATTTTCATCACTAACAACCATTGTAAATACCGTTTCATCCTTTTGTAGCTCCATTTTGTGCAAGCCGAGGAGTCCTCGAGCTTGGGGAGCCTTAGAAGTAGTTGCCTGCCGATTTTCATATTTTTTAGATCTCGTTTGAGCCCTCAAATAAGCCTTGGAACCTAATTTTTAACTAGGCCGGACACTAGGTCTGGACAGGGCCAAAGCTAGTCAAAAACTATAAATAGAGCTAGAGAGCTCATTTTTGGGGCTAGCTTCTTGTAGTTTTGAGCTTGTATGAGAACTTTGTTGCAATAGAAGTGATTCCATTGTCTTACTCTCTTTGTTCTTGCCGTGTGTGCGCGTGTGTGTGTATGTGTGTGCATGTTAGTGTGCTTCGCACTCACACATTTGTGCCTTCACTTGCTCGAGGTCTTCATACCATCCTCATGTCTTCCCGGATTGACATTAAAGGAGGTGCTACTCATCACTGAGCTACACCAAATTTTGGCGCCGTTGCCGGGGATTCAAGCTTTGAGGACGAGCGTGTGATGGTAAGATGTAGAGAGGACGCGTTGGAATGGTAAGTAGTAGGTAAATTTCTGATTTTTCTCCATCTCCATCTCCATCTTCATCTCCACCTCCATCTCCTTCTCCACCTTATATTCTCATTTCCAAACCATTTCCCTCATTTGCTTTGTGCGAGTTTGAGAGAGAGCGAGCGTGTGTGTTCTTGTTTTGTATGTTTTTGCATGTTTCTTGCAGGTTTCAGCTCCATCATCATCTCCAGCAAGCTCAGCAGGTACGGAATCTATCAGTGCAAGCCCCGAGGCGTCGAGCTCGACCTATCGCGACACACCGAAAAGTTGCCCCAATCACGATTCTGAGTGCACCACGACACTGCGCAGCCCTAGAGCTCCTAGGATCACTAGACAGAACAGAAAAATTCACCATATCTCGACCTATCGCGACACCTCGAGGTATCGTGACACTCCGAGGTATCGTGACACTCCCAAGTATCGCGACACCTCGACCCCGACCTATCGCGACACCTCGACCCCGACCTATCGCGACACTCCCAAGTATCGCGACACCCCGAACTACGCGACACTCCCAAGTATCGTGACACCTCGACCTATCGCGACACCTCAACCCCGACCTATCGCGACACCTCGACGCCGACCTATCGCGACACCCCGAACTATCGCGACACCCCCAAGTATCGCGACACCTCGACCTATCGCGACACTCCCAAGTATCGCGACACCTCGACCCGACCTATCGCGACACCTCGACCTATCGTGACACCTCGACCTATCGTGACACCTCGACCTGACCTATCGCGATACATGGGCTTAACGCATAAAATTTTAAAGTCAAATTAATGGAGTGAATCGAGGTATAATTGGGCCTAATTTTGGACACATTGGGATAACATTAGAGCCTTAGGAGTGGGCAAAAGACCTAGAAACCAGGGAGGAATTTCCTGAACCCTGAGAGCCTGTTTTGACCCCTAGGTTCCTGAATGGTCATAACTTCACCATACGAACTCCGATTGATGAGATTTTGGTCTCGTTGGAAAGCTTGTTGAGAATCCTACGAGGACCTCGATTGGTTTTTGTATGATCATACGTGGAGTTTTAGAACATGTATTTTTAAGTTGACCATTAGGTGGGACTAGGTGGTCATAAGATTTTGGGGGGTACAATGAGTTACTCCAAGGGGGACCTGTAATTGTTTTGATGTGTGTCAGTCAATCCCTTGTGGTAATAGAGCCATATTGACTTGTGAACTTTTGCAAGAACATTGTGTGCAAGCAAGGCATTCCAAGGCAAGCTACCAAGGGTGAGTACCAAGCTTGGGAGAAGGCTTCCTGGGCTTGTGCAGCAGTCTGAGCAACCAGAGAATTGAGGTTGGAAGTTCTCTCAACCCTCCTTTGTCAATTCCTAGCCTAGGTTAAGTACGACTTAGGTGTGGTAATTAATTAGGGCAACGCTAGGCACGCATCAAGTCCAAGAGAACTAATCAACTAAGTGCAAGCATCAAGTAGGACTTAAGTGAGAAAACCTTAAAGGACAAAAGTAAACTTGAATCGATCACGTATCAAGTGTGAAAGTCACTTAAGTATTCCTGACGCCGAGATATCAGACAAGTTCATAAACATAATAATCAACTAAAAAGAACAAAGTGATTGGTGCAAATAACCTGCAACGTGAGTATACTTGGGACCAAGGGGGTAGATAAACCAGGCATATGAACCTTAGGTTAGGTAGACACTTAGGCAGAGACAGACAAAGCCTCAGATCTTCTGAAGCTAGTGTCAATCACACTGCTAGGTCTTGGGCCCAGCAGTTGAGTGATTACCCATACACCCCACGATCAGAAACAAGTGATTCTGAAATGTCCTATCACATGGAGAGACCAGTAGGTAGTTCAGGGTTGGCTTATCTAGAAAAGCCAGAAGGACCTTACAAGACTCAATTGGAATACATCAGGACTAATCGTCTAGGTGCTCGCATCTACGAAGATGGCCTGAGAAGATCTGTGGTCCAGATCAAGAACCCTGATCAACCCCATGGACTAGAACACCCAGTAGTCAAGTTTGAGAATGGAGCATACCTAGATAAAGAGGGGACTATATATGTAGTCACCACTCTTCCTGATAGAACAGATGAGTTTGGAAATGTGATTGCAGAGACCGACATGGGTGATATAGAGCAAGGGAATTTAGAGACGTGGTAAATCTGTCTTGACCAGAATCATGACTCCAGAGTGGGTTCCATAGGATAATAAAAGCATAGATTTGCTTTTAAACCAAGAAACCGATGAGGCCTTTTGGAGATATAAACCTGCTCACCCTCAAGAAGTGAGTGCTCTCACAATCTATGAGTTTAAAGATCCTAACAGCCCAGGCAAAGTAACTTACCTAGACAATACATCGGAGAGAATCTTCATGGTCACCGAGCATGGCAGCCATGCCTACACATGGAAGGGTGAATTTGTTTTTCCCCAACCACGGTCTAATGTGTCCTATGGTCACCAAGGAGCCAGGACCTCCCAGGCTCATGGAGCTCAAGGAGATAGAAGTAGAGATAGACCTGAAGTAAGCTTTGCCAACCCCTAGGGAAGAGAAAGAAGGAGAACGAGGACGGATAGAGAAGAAATCGAGAGATTTAGAGACCCAAGGAACCAAAGAAATGCTGATGATTTTCCTTTGCCAAGGCCGAGAGAACACACTAGGACTCTGAGGCCAACTCAATTGGTGAAGTCTATGAAGAATTACTTCGATGGCACTGGAGACCCTTATGACCATGTGGCAGAATTTAGGCAAGTCTTGAAAGCTGAACAGGTAGAGGATCTATTCACACAATATAATGCTTTTGGTCTAACCCTTAGGAACACCGCCCTTATGTGGTTCCAACCACTGAACGAGAGGCATGCTCCTAGAAGCATTTATCATTGAGTTTTCCAAGAGTGGTATCAGGCACAACACTTCCTCACTAATTCATAGCTTCAAGAAAACACCTCAAGAGACGGTCAGACTAGCAGGAAGACGGTTTAGGCAATACCTAGAGAGATGCCCGATGCCGGAGTTACCCACACCAGCCAAGCAAGTGGCCTTGTTCTTAGATGGATTGTTGAGCACCAAGCTCAGGTCATATGTGTATCTGAAGGACCCCAGAACGATAGAAGAGTGCGTGCGCATGTGCATAGACATTGAGGACAATCTAGGTGAGGAGTTAGAACTATCAAAAATCTATAAGGATTCTGATAGCTCTAGTAGCCTCACAAATGGTCAATCCACATCCATTGAGGAACTTGTAGAGAAGGTAGCTCAGAAACTAGGTGTCTCTAGCAAACAAATTCCGAGATTTGCCCCAATTAAGCGGTGCTACACTTGTGGAGGTGACCATATGGCAAATGTATGTCCCATTATGGCCCAACCCCAGGCGAATCCTAGTAGCCAATACTGCACCATAGAGCGAAGGTACACCAACCACACTGCACAAGACTGCCCATATAACAAACAAACTATTAGGCAAAATTACCCTCAGCCATATCCACAACAGGGTAGATACCAGAATCAGTACCCACCACAACAATACAACAGACCACAGCAAACTTATCAGCCACCCTATCAAGGGCAGTAGAGACCTCAACCAGTCCTAGTACAGCAACCCCCTGCTCCAACCAATGTGATCCCAGTGAAATATGCATCTGCTGAAGAAAATCCGAACAGAGCCATAGTCCCAGTCACCCCATTGCTATCAAACAGTGATCCAAGTGACCATAGTTTTGACTCCACACATATTGATAGCCCACAGGCTTACTACATGCAGTCACCCGAGCATAACGAGCCATACTATTATGAGGACCCAAGTGAAAATAGTGGGGAGCCTGAGTGTGCCAATGTCATGTACACAAACCCCAACTCTAGACCTCAACCTAGGCAGGTACGACCTCCATTTCCTAGAGGACCATGCTTCAGATGTCAGGGAGATCACCTTATACGTGATTGTCCACTGCCTGCCCCTACACAACCCCAACCAGTGGCAATTCACGGTTTCTGTCAAGCCTGCGGAAAAGAGCATCTCCTACGAGATTGCCCAAAGAACCCTAATAACATGCCTAAAATCACTCCTATCAATGTCATTGGGTTAGTAGTAGACTCCATAGGGAGTGTGACTTCCACTGCACCTGTGCAAGTGATCACGAGAGCCCAAGCACTGCAGCAAAACCAAGGTGTAGGTCAGGAAAAGAGCCCCAAGGTGAGTGAAACAGAGAGCATAACCAAGAAGAGGACTAGAGCCTGGAAGGATAGTCGTGAAAGAATGAAAAGGCAATGGGCAAAAAAGATGAGCGAACTTGAAGAAAGCTTGAGAGAAACCAAAGCAAAGATAAGTGAACTCGCATCTCAAAACCACTCTCACACCACCCCTCCACCACCTCTCCCTTTACCCGCCAATCCATCTTCTTCCATTCCCCAACCTTTCAATACACCACCCTTAACCCACCCACCACCCAGAGTAGGATCCGTCCTAGCCGATTCCACTCCCGAGGACCTAAACATGATGCTTAGAGCATATCAGGCCAGAATCCAAGAAGGGCCAAACGTAACTGATCATGAAAAGTGTTACCCTACAGCAGAACTAGAGTTAGAACGAACCAAAATTTGTGATAAGATGGTGGAATTGGCTCAGACTATGTTTGAAGCCAGTCGCCTCTTTAACATCTCTAGTTCAGCTAAGACGCAGTTACACTTTGATGGACTGCTAGAACGAATAGAGAGGCTAATTGCACAATCAAAAAAGGAACCCGCCTCTCAAAATAAGGGCAAGGCAAGTGAGAACGTGAGCCTACCTCCCCAGGAAGCCTATGTGCCTAACTCTATGGAGCCAGACACATCATCTTCTATGAATCGGTTCACACCAGATTTCTACGAGAGATTCAAGAAGACAAATGGGCTAAAGAAAGTGAAGTCCCTCCTCACATTGAACTTGTGGATGATGCACACGATCAATTTCCACAGGACATCCCATCCATTTATGAGGAGCATGAGAGCACCCACTCTCAAGAGAGATTAGACTTTGAGTTTAATTCTCTACAAGAATTACCACATTTCACAAGCCCATGGGAAACCAAGTCTACTTGTCTGAGAGCGACCACAGTCATGATAAGAAAGGAAGATTCTATCATACCTAGGAATACAGAGGTAGTTAAGAACACTAAAGTGCAGTGCCACCAATCCCGGGCTTCGTTAATGGTAATTATGACCTACTATATGATATGAGCACAACCCCGAGCATACGAGTTGCTTATGCATGGCACGCACGAATCAGATATCTCCCTGCCTGCTATAAGCAAACTTTTGATGATATGTTCACCATGGGGTTCTGGGAAGCACACTCAGAAGTATTCGCGCACGGCCCACTCATTTGCTACAGCTCTTCGCGTGCGAACAAACGATGCATTCAGAGCTCTACACAATGCCACAACCGGACATACCAGGAGCAGTTGACTGGGAGGCCCTGCAGAGAGACTTGGTCAAGGGACTGCGGATAAAAGAACAAGAAGTGGCAACGGACATACTGCAACACTACATTGATCAGACCGTGGAGCAAAGGTCTGTCAGAGGCGACAGACCCTAGGGGGGGGAGAGTGTTGGCAGATGAAGCAATTACGAGCATACATGCAGATCTAGCACTGAGGCAACCCATCATTTTTTCCAAATCATTACATCATTTTAAAAGTGATTTTCATCACTAACAACCATTGTAAATACCGTTTCTTCCTTTTGTAGCTCCATTTTGTGCAAGCCGAGGAGTCCTCGAGCTTGGGGAGCCTTAGAAGTAGTTGCCTGCCGATTTTCATATTTTTTAGATCTCGTTTGAGCCCTCAAATAAGCCTTGGAACCTAATTTTTAACTAGGCCGGACACTAGGTCTGGACAGGGCCAAAGCTAGTCAAAAACTATAAATAGAGCTAGAGAGCTCATTTTTGGGGCTAGCTTCTTGTAGTTTTGAGCTTGTATGAGAACTTTGTTGCAATAGAAGTGATTCCATTGTCTTACTCTCTTTGTTCTTGCCGTGTGTGCACATGTGTGTGTATGTGTGTGCATGTTAGTGTGCTTCGCACTCACACATTTGTGCCTTCACTTGCTCGAGGTCTTCATACCATCCTCATGTCTTCCCAGATTGACATTAAAAGAGGTGCTACTCATCACTAAGCTACAATCTCTCAACCTCAACAACAGAGAAATCAACCATGACTCAAGATCCCAAACCGATGACCATACCAGATGATCCAAAGGTGGAAGCAGTACTAGCATGCCAAACCAACCCATACAAAGCAAGTATGGGTGCCGAATGGCCGGAAAGTACCAACAATTTCCAACAGCACAGGCTATGATAAGAAGACGTTAAGGCAGAATCAGAGTCAACATCCAAACTCCCCTTGACCTTCTTCTCCATCAACGAGGACCCGAAAAATTTTGATTGCCAAAAGTACCTGACCAACAGACCCACACCCATTCAGATTTGGGTACCCAAGAACTATCTTTTAGCTCAAAACCCAACCCATGTAGTATACATCCCTTCAAAATCACTTCACCATTGACACCACCACTGCCTGATTCACCTTTTGTACCTCAGCAGAAGAACCCACCCCCCCCCCCCCCCCCCCATCAACTCTTAGAAGATGGATGCAAAAATGCATCCAGAAGCCTTTACACCATCCTTTGTACGGCATGAAACTTCTCTTGACTAACACTCATCCCTGTAATAATTCACCCTGTTAGTCGGCCGCCGAGTGAGACAAATGTAATGACTGCCGGATGTAACAGAGTTCCTTGAATTACGTGCAAAAGTTGGTACGCGCACTTTGTAAATCTATATAAAGCAATGTAAGGAGAATGCTCGAGAGAGACGTCCTTCTGGAATTGCCGGATTGTTCGCTTAATTTTTTGTTAGAATACTGTTTACACTGTTGTGGAGTCTGAGTAATGTAAATGTTGAGTTCTGTATCGGATGCCCACATTGAAGTTCACCGTAACGAGTGATTGAATGACGGATTGTGTGTCTGAGTACTGTTACCGTGTTGTATTGCTGCATATTCTTCAGTTATTGAAGTACCCTGAGTCAGTTTGAGTAGTTATCTCGCTATGTGAATTGAATAGGTAATCTGTTGCCCTGTCGGAGTATGTTCTGTGTGTTTCCATCAGACTCATTGCATTCGGTGTAATAACTGTGACCCCGAATATGAGTACGAACTAGTATCTTCGGTAACGTGGACTTTTGAGATCACTGGCAAGTGTGGTGACGAATGAATCTGTCAGCTATAGTCTTCGCTTTGGTTGATTTACGGTATAATAGCGGAGCTGTAGAATGGACTACTGCTCTGTTCCAATAGCAGAATAGTCTGAAGAAGTTCGATACGCAGGCGTAAAGAAACCCAATATTGTCTAGTTACCGCAAGTAACTAAGCTAAGACGTGCATTAGTGTTTTGATGTGGTGATTAAGAATTGGGAAAAGAGTACAGGGCCTCTGTCTAACAGACCCCTACCACTCCCAAGAACCCACTTGGTCTGATAACTCCTTTCGGTGATAGAAAGTTTAATACAGCTTACGGTGAATCACTATTTTACGTTTAATATTTGTTCGGTAACGATTTCGGCTAGTTATTAACATAGCGTAACTGTGTAACATTTAACACTTGGCGCCGTCTGTGGGAAGGTGGCATCAAAATTGCCAGTCATTTGTCATAATTAGATTATTGTTCGATTGGCAATAGCAACAGAACCAGATTGTTGCAGACTGTCCCGTTAGTAATACTACGCGATTAGTACAAAAGATGATACATGCCGGTTACTCGATCCGGTGAAACGTATCCCAAGAACCATCAGTCTGGAGTACTAAAACCAACTTTGGGAAGTGGAAGTACAACTAGGACTGACCCAGTTGTCAAGAAAGTTAAGAATGTTAAAATTGATTCTGGTCATATTCCGGTGGAACCTATTACGCCTCTGGAACATTCCGGTACTATTTCGGCATAGTCTGTAAAAAAGATATAGTAATTCCAGAACCTACCAAGACGCAGTGGGAATCTAGTTTAACAACCTTGGAAAAAGATTCATATTCATCTACGATTAGAAACACTTTAGTCAAAGAAATCGGCGAAGGCGAAAAAACGCCGAAATCGGGCATAATTTCGGTTCATTCCGGTGATATTTCGGTAAGAGAATCACAGTTTTTCGGTGACGATTTAGCATTTTCTGCTGAATCCTCAGCCCAATCACCGTGCTCGAAAGCAAGTTCCCATACACTGGACATCAAGGAGGAAAGAAGGTTGTTCGAAACAGAGATTCGAAGCATATCAAGCAAGATAATCACACCGGAAAGTGCACCATTCGACGATACAGATTCCGGTAGTTCAGATATTCAGGCCCGAGATACAGAAGGAAGGTATAATACACTCATGATGAACGGACAACAACAACAACAGTTATGTCCACCAAGGCCACCTCCAACGGGAGTGACATACACGAAGTTTGGTGGATTTCCAGGAGATGATCCGGATGCTCACGTACGCACCTTCAAGATAAGCTACGGAGTTCTCAATCATCCACCGGATCAGGCCTACAAAGCCATTGTCTTCCAATCTACACTTGTTAATGAAGCAGCTAGATGGCTTACAGAATATGATATTAATCATTTCAGCACCTACGAAGCAGTACGGGATGCTTTTCTGCAACGATTCAGGCTAAAAAAGAATCCAGCCGAAATTTTTGATTATCTGCAGAATAATAGACAGAAACCAAATCAAACGTACAGGAGTATGCTACTCTCTTCAGAACACACTTAAGGCAGCTACCACCGGCCCATGCTAACTTACCAGATGACGTTATCACTCAGTGGTTCATTAATGGCTTGGTTCCACAACTTAAGTAGATCATGATCATAAGATGTGTCGGAGCCATGTCCCTCGACGCAGTCATTGCAATGACTCTGCAACTGGAACACAAAGTCGGTGAATTTACTAAAGATTTAGAATGGTTAAAAGCAAACAAGAATGTTGCAGAAGATATGACTAGACAGGTATACTGCAACATATGCAAAAATTCAGGACATACCAGTGCCAATTGCGCACTTAATCAAACATTCTGCACTATCTGCAACATTGCCGGACACACCACCGAAAACTGCGCATACAACGCTAGAGTACAAGGAACAGCAATTGTCAATGCAATTATCCAGGAACAAGGACAACCAGCCAATCACTATGTGCCTCCACAAATGAGAAACAACTAGCAACAAGGATATCGAAATTACCGAGGACAGAGGAATAACAATTATAATCCAAACCGCTGGCAACACGGACCACCACCAGAAAATCCCAATTTACCACCACCACGCTGCCATTTTTGTGGTGAATTTGGACATATTAGGAGATTTTGCAAGGATGCAGTTGAGTATGATCAAAGGAAGAAGGAACGTCAAAATCCAATGGCCAACATGGTAAAAATCACACCGGTGGAGATACAGGCTGCTGCAATCCAGACCCGTTCCGGTAAACAACTGCAACCGGCAGCAGAAATATTTGAACCAGGGATACATGAACAACACAGAATGTATAACAAAGCTAGTCAATGGACCACAGCAGAACCACCAGTCTTTCCAGAGCCTATTCCGGTAGCCCAGCCCTCGTTAACAAAGGAAGGAACACAACAAAGGGAGTTAGCAGTAGAAACATCATTAGCAGCAGATACATTGCCCACCGTAGACACCTCCGCATCAGCAGAGGCATCAACTTCAACATCAGTAGAGCCTGTCAATCAATCTCAACAGGCTTGGGAAATCTTATCTAAGGCATCTATCACTCTGCCTCTGGGCCAACTATTAGCATTAGTACCTGGAATTCGCCAACAGTTCCAACAATAGTTCAGTCCAGTACCTTCTTGTATTCCGGCGACAGCAGCAGTTCAACCGGAACCTGATTCTATGGTTGACCATTCAGTTCCCTTGATTACAGTATGGTATAAGAATCATAAGATTACGCAGGTATTAATTGATGGAGGCTCTGGTGTTAACATTGCGACTGCGGCATTATGCAAAAGATTAGGATGGACCGAAATCGAACCAGTTCAATTTTTTGTCAGAATGGCAAATCAATCAAGAGTCCATCCTGTAGGACCTGTGCAAAATGTACCCATCACTTTGCAAGGTACGACCTTTAAAATGACCTTTGTTATACTAGATTTGCCGGAATCCACTTTGGATTACAACCTTCTTTTTGGCCGACCTTGGTTGAAACATGCGAAGGTAATACAGGACTGGTCTGCACAAGAGCTTACATTTAAAGATGCCAATCGTAGATATGTGGTAAAATTAGATGCTCTACAACCTTGCGAGCTACATGCTAGACCGTATTTTGCTGAACCCGTCCATATGCTAGATGGATTGTCAGATGATGAAGAAGAAGAGTTTCTGAAGAGTAACGCTGACTTAATTTCCTTAGGGACTATTGATCTACAGCCCGTTGTAGATAATTGGAATGCTTCAGTCTGTACAGTAATACCCATCACAGAAGAGGCTAAGAAGGAAGACACTGTTTCGACACATGACGATGAATTGCAGCAACTTCTTAAACCAACAGAAAACACAGAGAAACATCAACAGTTCTATGTCCTCGAAGATCAGCTGATTACTTACAATTTAGGAGATGAAGATCATCCGCGTCCTGTGAAGATAAAGCAAAACTTACCGGAAACATTTCAAGCATATTTAATCCAGCTACTCCAAGAATTCACTGATGTCTTTGCATGGGACTACAAAGACATGAAAGGATTAGACCCCCGTATCTACCAGCACAAGGTCATGCTGAAGCCAGAAGAAAGACCGATAAAGCAAACCAGCTACCGGATGAATCCCCACTATGCCTCCCAGGTAAAGGCAGAACTTGATAGGTTATTGAAAGTTGGATTCATCGTGCCAGTAGAGCATGCTGAATGGATCTCTCCGATTGTGATTGTGCCAAAGAAAAACAAGCAATTGAGAATTTGTGTAGAATACCGGAAATTAAATGCAGCAACCGTACCGGATCCCTTTCCAATTCCCTTTTTAGATACCATGCTTGATAGAGTAGCAGGTCACGAGATGTATTCATTTATAGATGGATACAGTGGCTACAACCAAGTAAGAATGGCCGAAGAAGATATACCGAAAACTGCATTTATTACCAATTGGGGTGTCTTTGCTTGTACGATAATGTGGTTTGGATTAAGAAACGCACCAAGCACATTTCAAAGATGTATGCAAGAGATATTTTCTCCTTATCTCACTTCATTTATGCAAGTATATCTCGATGATTTTTCAATTTTCGGTAAGATGATAGCACATCTGTTCCATTTACGGTGCTGCTTTCAGAAATGCAGAGAATATAGACTCTGTTTGAATCCAAACAAATCGGTGTTTGCGGTCTCATGTGGCAAGTTACTTGGCCACATTGTATCTGCACAAGGTATCCAAGTAGATCTAGATAAGATTTCGGCAGTATTAGAAGCTCCGGTGCCAGCTTCTCCAAAAGAAGTTATGCGCTTTATGGGCCAAGTACGGTGGCATGGAAGGCACTTACGATGGCTTGCTCATATGGCTATACCACTAAACAAGCTAATCAGCAAAACACCTCGACAATTTGAATGGACCTAGGAATGCCAGATAGCCTTTGATCGTTTAAAGCATTTATTAACACAAGTTCCTATCTTACAACCGCCGGACTGGGATCACCCATTTCATATATTTGTTGATGCTTCAGATATAGCAATAGGAAGTGTATTGATGCAACAAATTGATAAATGGTTCAGACCAGTGTATTATGCAAGTCGAAGATTAGCACCTGTTGAGAAAAATTACTCTGTAACAGAAAGAGAATGTCTAGGACTAGTATATTCGGTCAAGAAATTTAGACATTACTTGCTAGGCCGTAAATTCACATTTCATGTAGATCACGCTGCACTTGTCTATCTAGTTCGGCAGCAGCATCTAGGTGGTCGATTAGCGCGATGGGTCTTACTCTTGCAGGAATTTGATTACGAAGTCATTCACCGACCAGGCAGTTCACACGCCTTAGCAGATTTTTTATCCCGCTTAGATTCTGGTGAAGCTCCGGTGGGCATAGATGACACGACACCCGCGATTTATGTATCAAAACCAATTAATGAAGAATCTGTAGACCCACCTATCCCATTTTCATATTATGATCAGATCTTGACCTTTCTCACTGATGGTTGCCTTCCATCTCAGACTTCTAGAGCAGTATGCAGGAAAATTGCAGTTTTTAGCCGCCGATTTCGGTTAATTGCTGGAGAATTATATTATATCACACCGGAATCCTACTTCGATGTATTCCACCACATGAAGTTAACTCAGTTATCACTTTGGCTCACTCGATTCCTTCGGGTGGCCACTTTGCTGCAGATCTAACTCACCAGAAAATTCTGTAGAGTGGTCTCTGGTGGCCAACGATGTATAGAGATATATTACAGTTTGTCAAACAATGTGATACTTGTCAAAGATCGGGTCAACCTTTACAACGTCATTTTTACGTCATTTTTTTCCTCTGCAACCCATCTTACCAATGTAACCTTTCCAGAAGTGGGGTCTAGATTTTATCGGTCCAATTACACCACCAACAGTCTTCAGTAACAACCGTTACATACTGACCTGTACAGACTATGCAACCAGATGGGCTGAAGCCTGGGCTTTACGGTCTGCTACAGCCGTTACGGTAGCAAAGTGTTTGCTAACCGATGTCTTTCCACGTTTTGGCTTACCACTGGAAATTGTCTCAGATCAAGGCACTCATTTTGTAAACAATCTAATGAAGGCACTTACACATTCGTTCCAGGTCACACATAAATTTAGTTCTCCTTATTATCCTCGTGCTAATGGATTGGCCGAAAGTACAAACAAATTATTTGCTGAATATCCTTCAAAAATTGATCATGGAATCACCGGAAAGATGGGATCAACTGCTACCTGCAGTGTTATGGGCATACCGGACTACCTAGAAGGTAACAACAGGATTGACACCTTTCAAATTAGCTTATGGCTTAGAAGCTATAGCACCAATGGAGATAGTCATACCAAGTTTACGCATAGCAATCACTCAGAAACTTCTACTGGAAGACTCACTGTCAATTCGGTTGGACACACTCAGAGAGTTAGATGAGCACCGATGGCTCAGTTTCTTAACTATGCACGAAGTTCAACTAAGACAGGCAAGGACACACGATAGAAACCTGAAAACTCCAGTATTTTCGGTAGGACAGCTTGTACTTTTTTATAATGCAAAGTCAAATAGATCCGCCGGCAAATTCAAATTACGGTGGTTCGGCCCTTACAAAATCTCAGAGCAAATCGGTCCAGCAACTTTTCGGTTGACTACGTTGACCGGAAATCCACTTCCAAAAGCAATCAACGGCTCAAAGCTGCGGCCGTATCGAAGCGCTACTAGTCCGCATTAAATCATTCGGCGGTGGACCGCATTTTTTAGCTTTTGTTTTTTACTTTTCATTCTGTTCTTTCTCTTCTTTTTAATAGCCGTGTTTTGTCATAAGCTGCCCTCCTTACCAATTACTCAAGTATGCATGCCAAGTTAAAAGCAATATCATTCCAGCACCGCACAATGATAACCATCACTTCCTACCCCCCCCACTGTAATATCTGTACTTAAGCTCTTCGGTTGCGCCGAAAAACGCTATTGTGTTCTTGTGATTGTAATTGTGTGTTCTGTGTTCTGTGTGCTGTGTCCTGTGTATTCGTGTTCGCAATGGAAGCGTTGGCGAACTACACAGCCTTCTGTGATGGTATCCCTACCGAGGTAGGAGAATACCTGCGTATCCGAGGGTTGGCCAACTTCGCTGAGCTGCCTTGGCACTCAGTGGAAGCCCATCCCTTCTTCGCAAAAATTATCCCAGCCATCGCCCAATCTCCCATCACCAAACGACAATGGCTCTTCCCATCCCTACCATCTAGAACCGTAATAACCTTCCAGGCCTTCGCTGAAGCCTTCCGCCTCACTCCACAAGGCCGCGAGAATGGCCCAAGTATCCCCGTAGCCCGCATGACCGATTTTTTTCCCCGCCATTCATCGAACGAATACGCCATTCTCTGTCGCCCCGAACCTGAAAGAACTGCATTGCAGTTCTTAGTTGCGATCCTTAACCTCCAAAAATGCACATACGGTATCTCTCGCCCATTCTATTCCGCCATCGACCTTGCCGCACGAGAACCCGTTAATTTCGCCTCATTTTTCTTTCACCGAATCCATAAGGAGTGCGTCGCCATAGTGAAACAAGTCAACAAAGGAACCACCCCTTGATCGAGACTTCCCCACATCCTTTCTTTTCTCTTCCCAACCATACTCGCCGCTCAACCACCTCAACGAGGACCAGTTTTAAGGCACGTAGAGTCAGTTCAACTACTAGAAGATGAGGAAGAAGAAGATGAAGAAGAGCTCAATCAGTTGTTCTGCCGGAAACGCATCAGGATTAGCTCCTCAGAAAGTGAAGCACAAGGCTCAGCCGGAAAGGATAAAGATGATGATAAAGAAGACGAGAAGCAAGAAGAAGAGACGTTCCATGATACATCCACCTCAATGCATAATGAATCATCGATCAAGCAACAAGAACAACAAGATCAAGCAGAGACGGAAATAATTTCGACCGAAAAAGAATCAGAGCAATAGGAAAATGAGCAGCAATCTAATCAAGATGCACTAGACAAGCTACTGAAGGCAGTGGAATCCACAGAAGCACACAATGCAGAAACGGAACAAACAAACAAGGTAACAACTACTGACTCTGCCCTCCCCAAAACCCCGCCTGCTAACCCCATCTCTCAACCGGAACCACCCCACAGCCCCATCAAGCCCACTCACCCCACCGGAACTTCTGAAGCCTCTACATCCTCCCTTAACTATTCACCTCCAAACTCACAACAACTCCTCGCCGGAACCTCGTCACAACCTCGTCCTCCCCTGCCATCCTACCCCATTCCAAATTTTTCGGAACTAGAAAATATGGGTCACCTTTTAATTAATCTATCCCAACAACTACCGCAACACCTGAAGCACGCCACAGACAGTGCACAAGAAGAATTCCAAAGGAAATTGGAAATAATGGAGGCGGATATCACCCCTCTTCAGGAAGAATTACAAGCAGCAAGAGCGGAAAATCATGCATTACATGAGCAAATCAAGCAACTACAGGCTACACTCCAAGCACAGGAAGAACACTCAAACCAGAGAGATAAGGCACTGGCTGAAAAAGACGAACTACTGACAGCTGCCGACACCGAAATAATAAAGTTAAATCAAATAATCAAAGATACAGACGATACAAGAATAGCACTAGGAAATCTACTGGAAGAAACAAGACTCCAGTTACAGGATACACTACAGAAATACCAAGAGCAGCAGAGAGAAGCAAAGCAGGCAGTAGAAGAGTTACAAAGAACAAAAGAATCCTTAGACGATATCAACAACATGCTGAAACACCAACTAAACAGAGAATCTAAATATCAGAAGGACTTAGCAAATGCCCACAGAGAACGGGATGCTTACTACCAAACCATAGAGTTCCAGAACCAAGAGTTCGGAAGATTAGATAATCAGGTACGCAACCAGAAAGACAGAATCAACGAGATGCAGAAACAAGTAACAGACATGAAGACAACAAGAGATGCGGCATTATCAAACGAATTTTATTTACAAGAGGCCTTTTTGCAAACACAGGCCGAAATTTTGCTCACCGAAGCCATTGCCCTCAGTTCCGTTAGAGTAGATGCACAGATTTTAGAACCCGACACCCTTAAGAAATTATTAGAAACCCTTAAGAAAAAAATAGCCCGGACATTTAGATTAGCCAGGAATATGTATTTAGAAGGTATCATAGATGAACAGTAGTTTTGTAATAAAAATCACTTGCGGGTTCGAGTCCACCGTGTGTGCCAGTGTTAGTCGGCCGCCGAGTGAGACAAATGTAATGACTGCCGGATGTAACGGAGTTCCTTGAATTACGTGCAAAAGTTGGTACGCGCACTTTGTAAATCTATATAAAGCAATGTAAGGAGAATGCTCGAGAGAGACGTCCTTCTGGAATTGCCGGATTGTTCGCTTAATTTTTTGTTAGAATACTGTTTACACTGTTGTGGAGTCTGAGTAATGTAAATGTTGAGTTCTGTATCGGATGCTCACATTGAAGTTCACCGTAACGAGTGATTGAATGACGGATTGTGTGTGTGAGTACTGTTACCGTGTTGTATTGCTGCGTATTCTTCAGTTATTGAAGTACCCTGAGTCAGTTTGAGTAGTTATCTGGCTATGTGAATTGAATAGGTAATCTGTTGCCCTGTCGGAGTATGTTCTGTGTGTTTCCATCAGACTCATTGCATTCGGTGTAATAACTGTGACCCCGAATATGAGTACGAACTAGTATCTTCGGTAACGTGGACTTTTGAGATCACTGGCAAGTGTGGTGACGAATGAATCTGTCAGCTATAGTCTTCGCTTTGGTTGATTTACGGTATAATAGCGGAGCTGTAGAATGGACTACTGCTCTGTTCCAATAGCAGAATAGTCTGAAGAAGTTCGATACGCAGGCGTAAAGAAACCCAATATTGTCTAGTTACCGCAAGTAACTAAGCTAAGACGTGCATTAGTGTTTTGATGTGGTGATTAAGAATTGGGAAAAGAGTACAGGGCCTCTGTCTAACAGACCCCTACCACTCCCAAGAACCCACTTGGTCTGATAACGCCTTTCGGTGATAAAAAGTTTAATACAGCTTACGGTGAATCACTATTTTACGTTTAATATTTGTTCGGTAACGATTTCGGCTAGTTATTAACACAACGTAACTGTGTAACATTTAACAACCCACAACTAAACCTTGTACAAGTTCATCCACACTAACCCACTATCATTTGTAAAAAAATTTCATCAAAAGCAATGTATGCACTGTCTAAAGCATGTAGGTTGTCTAGTGACCTACATTAGTTTCTGAGAAATCATTACATATACCACCTCACAACACAAGGCTACACGGGTTAGACTTATGGAAAGGGATTGCGGTCTCACTTTATCGGGATCATAATTGATTTGCATACTAATATGTTATCCTTTTGTAGCAGATCTTACTCACTCATAGTCGATCACAATACAAATGGAAGGAACCTCAGATGATGGCACCAGTATTCTAGTAGATAATTTTGGTAATTTGTTAGCTGAGTTTAACCCTACCTCGCAACCATCGGAATATCAAGGTTTCATGGGACCGATGCCCATCGACGATCCCCCCTTGGGTGGGACTAAAAAGGTACACAAAAATTCCCATTGGTTCCAAGGACTAGGGGGACCTCTAGCAGACGTGAACTACATCTATGATTTGATGCTTTGTTTTAGTGGTAACACGTGGAGCAGATATCAATTCTTCTCACAGAGTTTGAAGACCTTCAAAACTCAGAGGAATTAGGAACTATTTGGGCTAGGGCTGGTTTCATAGAGTACTTTAGTGCACCCTTGCCTAAACTGGATTTCTATCGATGCTTCTATTTGGTGACCACTCTGGAACCCCCTAAGAGGAAGGAATTGCCAGGAACTTTCATTTTGCCCTTGCTTGCTAATGATCCCCCTTATAAGAAATTCTATCTCTCAAACGATCTCATTCAAGCCGCCCTAAAGATAGATGGCACTCACACCCCGACAGAATGAGAGAGGCTCATCGTGGAGCCGATGAAAATGGGTGACGTTTTGAAATGGGCTGATATCTCTACTATCACACTAGAATGATCAAAACTGTTATGTATTTGTATGCAACATTTTTCTTTCCCCGTTCAGGACCATTTCACGATACCACCAAAGTGCATCTGGTTCAGGCTATATCTAGCAAATACAGGCTCTCAAACGATCGATCTTTCTAGCTGGATTCAAGATCAGTTATATTTATCACAACAAAGATGGGCCCAAAAGCATGTCATCCATGGTTGTTGTGCCCTCACAAGAATAATATACATGTGTTTGGGCTATGACTTACCCATAGAGTGTGCTATGAACAGTGAGGAATTGAAAAGGTCTAAGGGAACCTCCAAGAAAGCTTGCAAATTGAGCAAGGCACGGGCAGGAAAGTGTATGTGAGGATCAATTCCATGTTTACAAATCCCTGAGTCGCTCACCATAGCCATCCCCTCAGCAACCTCCCATGGAACCTCCTACACCTGTGCCACCAATACGTATTCGATTGTCGCGTCCCATAGTAATTGAAGGCAAGAACAAAGTCAAGAAATATTACGATAAGAGTTAGCTAGCAGAGGATTTGAAGATTATTTCATCAAAGGTTTCAATGAACTAGCAAAGTCAATCGACACGGTTGACACACTCCATTTATTAAAGAGGAAGCCATTGCTACAATTTGACCCTCAACATATATGCTTAATGTCACGTCCTGGACAATACATCCGAGTCCCAAATGATGCAGAGTCCTCCCATCATCGAGAAGAAGCACGATTAGTCCCTTAAACCCCAACTGAATCACTTGTAGCAGGAGATACAATAATCATTGACTCCCCGCCACAACCCCCTATGTCCCTACTTGCAAGAGCCATCAAAATCACCTCCAAATCAATCGAAACTCTTCCTTCTCCAATACATCCAACTTCCCTCGTACACCCTAGATCCCCTCCCATATCCCAATTCATAGTAAGTGATGCAGTAGAAGCCATAGCACCTCCAGTACCCCAAACTATACCAGAAACCTTTACACCTAGTACATCCACCCTAATTCCCCCCATTCCAATTAATCCATTCCTCACCCCTTCCCTTCCTTCCTTTCCCCTTCCTTCACAACCTAGTTTCCCATTTCCCCCACCAATGACCTTTCCACCAGTATCGCCTCCAAGTCTGACATCACCACCTCTATCTTCTCCTCTACACCAACTAATCTGTAAATCCCAACATGTAATATATTCCTCAAAGTTTGTAAATTTAGCATTCATACCCACTCATGCACCCATAGTCACACCACTTTTCACCATTAATTCAATCAATAACACATCCGGTGACATGGATATTTCACCACCCATCGCACCACTGTGCACATCCACAATTTTAACACACACCATCAACACATCACATTTCTCTATTGTTACCACATCATTCATTCCCCAGACCACACTTTCCCCTCCCCCTACATCTACCACAACGATAGCATCATCTTCACAAACCACATCATTGTTATTATCACCCATAGTAGACACTGCATTCATTCAAATGTTCGCATGTATGAATCAAGTTAGAAATGAGTTTGCCTCCCTCGGAAGCAACTATTAGGCCTTGCGACAGACCACCACACAACTGCATATCCATATAAACTCAATGAACATTGAGAATGCTTCTCCTAATGCACGTCACCAAGAACTCCGTGATGCCTATCACACGATGGAGTTGGAACCTGAGTAGAAGTCTAAAGAAGTTGTGACTGAAATAGAGGAACAACTATGAACCCAGATTGTACGTAATGCAATGCTGATCAGAAACATGGGGCTCTTACAAAGACACTTGCCGCAACAAAAGAAGAGAACCAAAGATAACAAGAGCACAATCGTGAGAACTTCGAAGCAACCATGGATAGACCTGACAAACCACTAAGTCCAAGCAGGTATAAAGCAATCCCCTCCGAGACCATGAAGTTACTCTTGGATGATCATGCATGTCTACTTGAAGATTATGATGGGATCAATGAAGAATATCAATGCTTATAGAGTGAACACACTACCTTATGACTACAAGCACCTGTACAACAACCTAGTGTTCTAGAGGTCACCCTGCCAAAAATCATGGAAGAACTCATCACATTACGGGCATGTGTCATTGACCTCCAAGCCTAGGTCACTGCCCAGTTAGAGCCCCCAAGACCTGACTCCCCACCGAAGGTCCCAGTAGATGAAGAGACAATTTCAATCCCAGTAGAAGTGACTTATGAAGAAGAATATGAACTGCAACCGGCCCCAGGTGGATGTGTCATGATAGAAGGGCAGGACACATTTGAACTTCGTACTCCTGCATGAATCAAATCAATTGAAGAGCTTGGGCATACCCACTCTGCACGTGTAGAGGGACAACTCCATGCGATGGACCTCATAGAAGAATGCATATTGCAATCACCTTATTTTGCTCAACTAGCACCACGAAGGTTATTATCCATCAACGAGCTTCAGTACAAACCTTATTTTCTCTACATGGCAGAATACCAGTTGGAGATTGAAAAGGAAACCAAAAAGAAGCCCACACATGCCACTCAATTCAAACCAGAATACTTACCTCTGGAGGCGAAAAAAGGTAAAATATTTCAACCCAATTGGGACACAGAGCTATTACAAGAATATCCAGAAATGATGCATACATGGACCAAGGCCCCACTAAACTTAAAGTACAATCTGTGCTATGGTTCAGTGCGATGACATCACTTTTGGACTGCATTCACTATTGAGGTTCAAAACAATAAGAAGTGCTAGGATTGATTGAATTATCCTTACTTCACACCACCTTGCGGTCCTCCGGCAATAGGATACATGATGGCGACCATATGCCACTGGCTCCCCCATCATACATTACTTGAATGCCACATTAGTCTTCTCAGAACCCAAGTTAGCAAATTGCATCTTCAATCCCTCCTTGTGGCTAAGTCAATGAGCTGATCAAGTGTATGAGATTGGTCAAATGTAAACATATGAATCTTTTCTTTGATGGGTGGCTGAAGTCCATCAACAAGAAACTCTCTTAGCATCTCTTCGGAAGGACATTTGTCTATCGGAAATTGCTTCATTGTGGATCTGAAATCTGACACATACTGTTTGACCGTTCCCTTCTGCATCATATATTAGAGTGAGAGTATAGCTTTGAAATACTCTTAGCGGTCCGGAATCGCTCTAAAAAGGCCTCGTTCAACTCATCATAAGTTGAAAAATACTCAGGAGGGTACTTAATAAGCCATTTTATTGCATCACTAGCCAGCATGGCTTGGAATACCTGGAACTTATGCCTATTGTCATTTAAGTTACGATGGTTACATATGTACTAATTTTCAAATGTGCGTACATGCACATCCGGATCCTCGTCCACTCGCCCATAAAAATGAATATAATTTAACCTTGACAATGCATGTGTGTTCGCCATTGGGTTTCCAAGCATCTGCAAGGTACCGGTGTCGTCGATATTTTCTCTCCTCTCACTCATGAAGGCCTATAGGAAACACATTCGATGAAGGTAGCCAAAATTCCTTGAGAAGTCCAAGATGCATCAAGGATGTCAAAGGGAGCTCACATGCAAACTTTGGAAGAAATCGAGCAAATCTAGGGTAGTGGTCAAAGCTGGTCAAACTTTGGAAATTAGGGAAAAAATTTCAATGTCTCCAAATCACATGAAAATTCATATACTTGTAAAGCCTATCAAAGGCAGTCTATAGCCTGAATTTCACCTGAAAATGGATTTTCTAGCACATTGATATGCCATGTGCATTTTGTAACAAATGTAATTTTTCCACTTAGACCCTACAAAATTTTGTATAAAAACTTTTGTTAGCCATATGGTTTGGCATGTATAAAGGCCATATGTGGCTACATATTTGTACAAATTTTGAAGGCTATCAGAGCTTCCTAGACACCTTAATGCCACCTTGCAAGCTTCCAAATGTAGTCAAACTTGTACAAGGAAGATCCAGATGGGAGTTTTTTTTGCATATTCCTAAAGGAGGCCTTCCAAAACATAGTCCTACAAACTTTTATCTTCATCAAAGGATATTTGAAGGGTCAAAGAGCACAAAATCCAGTTTTCAAGATCACTGCAGTTTTCTAGAATAAGAAAATTGAAGGCTTGAAGGACTGCCACATGGCAAAATATGATTGAACCATGTTGTACGATCAAGATGAGCTCATATTCAAGGGTGGAGATGCACTAAAGCATAAAGGAAGGAGGATCCACGAGTTTTTTCATCAAAGAAGACTTTTTTGACAGTTAAAGATCAATAATGCAAAGTTTCTCCAAAAATAGTGGCTTATCTTATCCGAATTGATGTCAGCATTGATCCGACGGTCCAGATCATCCCTAGATCCAATGGTGGAGAATGAAGGCGCCTAAATTTCACTCCTTTACACTAGATTTGATAGAAAGAACAATTCCAAGCCATTGATTTGATTAATCAAATGGCTGTAATCGAAAGAGTTGATCCTAGAGTTGAGAGTTGATTTCCTAGAGGCTGTAGCCCATAGACATCAAAGACAATCCATGCTTTATGAGCAAACTAGTCTTCCTCAAGCTAGCCTTCCACAAACTAAGGAGCAAGTTAGAGAACAATCCCATGCTATGCTTTTTGACTCTACTCCTATTCCTCAAATGATGGAGCCTACTCAAGGTTTTAAAGTAGAGCCAAATAAAAGTGTAGTTGAACAATCTCAAGTGGAAATTCTCACTAAGCAAATGGAAAGTCTTATTGCTACACAATCCAATTTGGCCAAGACTATAGATGCTTTACAATCTAATTACACCAAAACTTTCCAAAATCAAATGAGCCCAATGTCTTTTCAAGAGCCTAATCAACATGTTATAGCTACCAATCAAAATCCACAAGTAGCTCCTACTCAAGCATATCAAGTTCCTCCAATGCATAATCCTTCAATGCAAAATCCTCATCCTCATGTGCAAAATCCTCAAATGTATCAAAACATGTATCCTCAAGCTTCACAAATAGATTTTCAAAATCCTCAAAATCAAAATTTTCAAAATCATCAACCGTATAATATGGAAGCTCCTCTTGCACCTCAAGTACCACATGTTGCTCCCCAAGCTCCTCAAATACATCAATTGCCTTATCAAAATCCTAATTATCCTGTTCAAGCAATACCTTATCAACAAAATCCTCAATTTCAAAATTTCCCACCACAAGTTAATCAAAATCCTCAAAATAAAAATGGTTTTGTGCGTGGCCCTCATAGGTGTCCTTCGTGTGATTCGTTAGAGCACTTTTTGAGAGATTGTGAACTATTGAAGGCTGCTAAGGAGCAACGACTAGTACTAGACATAGACAAGAAAATTTGTGACTATCGATCTAGGCTACCTTTGCAAGGAAATTATGGTAAGGGAGGAATGAAAAAACATTATGAAAATATAACCATAACGGATGTAGGAACTAGAGGAGTCAAACTAGAAGCTCTTGATGAACAACAAGTAGAATCAAGTAAACCCACAAAGGAAATTGACTTTTCCATAGAGGCTTTAGTAAGAGCACGAGATGAGATTAGGAGAATAACGGCTTGGGAGTCACCGATAGAAGATCAATCTCTTATTTCGCACATATCCAATGTAGAAGAAAAATGAAAAAGAGATGAAGCTGAGCCTAGTGAAAGAAGAGTAACACGAAAACAAACCTTAGAGGGAATAGAAACAATCATAGAGCAGGGAGAAACATCACAATCCAAAGATAAAAAACAAGAATCACAACCCAATGAACAAAAACAAGAGGAGAAACAAAAAGGGAAGAAGACAAAGCAAAGAAAAACAGAACCAAAGCCTTTAGATAAACAAGAACAATCAAAACAAACTGAAGACCAAACACGAGAACATGAACAAAAACAAGACCCTGAGCAAAAACAAAAGAAACCAAAGAGAAAACCTAAAGCCATCTTGATTTCAGAAATTGAGAGAAAAATAGATCCTATGGAGATTCTAGATGACATTTTGCTTAAGAGTCAAGTGACTATGTCTTTAGAACAAGTTTTCTCTATTGCAAAGTCTGTTTTTAAAGATAACTTTATCGGCCTAATTAAAAGGAAGAGGTTTCCACTTAATCTAGATACTGAGATGCAAGATTCTCTAGATCAAGATCAAGCTATGAATGAAGCCTTAAACTTTGATGAATCTGATGAAGAGGACTTTGATGATGATGAAGTAAATGTTAATAAAAATTTTTTAGGACCTATTCAACCTGACCATGAAAATCATGAAAACAATCCTGAAAGTCACTTTAAAAGAACATTTTGGTCTAGAGGTACATCAGAGATGCATGTTAAAATAGGAAATGATAAGAACACTATCATTGTAAATGCATTAGTAGATTCCGGCTCCGAAATCAATGTGATTTCAAGAGAAGTCTATGATAAGTTTCGATGGCACATAGATAAAGATTGTGGATGGCGTATGAGAAGTGCAGATAATGGTGTAGGTACCCTGTATGGAGCTTGTGCTAGTGTGCCCATATCCATAGGAGGAATCACAAAAGAGTTTCACTTTTTTATTCAAGACAATTGCTCCTATGAAGTTCTCTTAGGTCAACCCTTTATTTGTGAGAGTCGTATGGAAACTAAAGCCATAGATGATGGGTCTACCTATGCTAGATTTAAGTCTAAGGATGGAATGCAATCACTTCAAGTCATGACAGTAGGAGTGAGTCATCCTAGGAATCGATTGTCAATTAGAAAGAAACCTATTGTTACTCAGAGTCATGAGCTTGCTTGTAGTGATTGTGCAGCTCGATTCATGTTTGGAGCTACATATGATCAAAATTTCGGATAGAGTCCAGTGTTGAGCGGGACAACAATGGATATTGGTTTGACATCTCGCATCCAACCAACATGTACAATAGTTTGTCACTTTTTTTTTCACATTCTAGATTAGATTTTCTTCATAAAAATCCAAGTCTTTTATCCAAAAAACCCAAAAAAATTATAAAAACAACAAAATCATGGAACATGATGAGAACATTGAGCATGTGATTGAAACATCTCATTGTTTCTCTACTCTTGAGGAGTTAGAGTTATGTCTTCAACAAAATTCTAATTCCCATATTATTCTTCTTTCTTCCCTTGATGAGTATGCTCTAATCCAGGAATATGCTCTCAATGTTGACAAGTGCTCAAAATTTAACCAAACACATGATGCCTTAGTTGAAACGAAGTACAAAACTGTAGACAAAAAAATCAAACCCATAGCTCAACCATTACCTCAAGGAAGTAATGAAAAAATTATTGATGTGAAAAATGATCCAATTCTTAGGGATAAGAAAAACATAGGACATACATTCACGGATGAGACAATCAAATAGGTGAAAATTGGTAGAGATGATGACTTTCTTTTGCCAGCAGAGAGAGATAAATTTGTGAGAGTTATACAGAGCCATGGAAAAGCCTTTACTATGTATCCTCATGAGATTGGTTGTGTAGATCCTAAGCTAGTTGCACCCATGATAATGTTTACTATTCCACATAATCCATGGAATCTTCGCCCTATACCAGTTCCAAAGGCTCACTTACCTGAGCTAATGAAACTACTTAAGGAGAAGATAAACATGAGAATTTTAGAGCCATCTTTTGCACCTTACTCAAATTGATGGTTCACTGTGCCTAAAAAGAATGGGAAACTACGTTTTATTCAAGATCTCCAACCCGTCAATAAAGTCACCATAAGGAATGTAGGAACAAAACCCATTGTAGATGAGTTTGCTGAATCATTTTCAGGACATTCTATCTATTCAATGGGTGATTTATATTTTGGATATGACCAATTCCAGTTATCAATTGATAGTCGTGACATAACCACAATGAAAACTCCTTTAGGCTTAGTGCGAATGTGTACTTTACCTCAAGGAGTGACTAATTCTGTGGCTCATATGATGATTGCTATGAATATGGTCTTACATGATTTTATCCCTCATATAACTATGCCATTCATTGATGATATTCCAATTAAAGGGAGTGAGGAACGTATAAAGGACATTACTTTAGATTCATCTGGATGTCGTAAATTTGTTCTTGACCATATCTCTGATTGTGAAAGAATATTTCAACGATTTGAAGAGATAGGTCTCACATTTTCCATAGAAAAATCTGTTTTTGGTGTTAACGAGGTTCTTATTGTTGGACATTTATGTGGCCATTATGGTCGAAAGCCATACCCACAAAAAGTTGATGCCATTAGCAAGATTTCTGAAACATGTAACAACGTGAGTGAGGTACGTAGATTTCTTGGTGCTTGCATCTTTTATGTTATTTGGATCCCACACTTTGCTCATGTTGCTGATTGTCTCTATGACTTGTTGAGGAAGAAACGAAAATTTATTTGGATTGACAAACACACTCAAGCTATGCGTAAATTGAAGAAATTATTGCTTGAAGCTCCCATCCTTAAGCGTGTAGACTATTCTGCTAACAAACCTATTTTATTGACTGTTGATACTAGTCCTATTGGTATAGGTTGGGTCATAAGTCAAGATGATAGTGAAGGGAATAGATATGCAATTAGGTTTGGTGCCAAAATTCTACATGAAACACAACGAAAATATCCACAGATCAAACGAGAACTATGGGGTATGGTAACAACTTTGAAAATAGACAAAGAATATTTCATTGGTGCAAATGTCAAAGTTGAGACTGATTGTTTGCCTCTCATTGGAATGATAGCCAATTGTTCATCTCCTGATATAGCCATGCTTAGATGGATCTCATATATTAAGTTCATAAATCCTGAGTTAGTTCATATTTCAGGTAAGTCAAATTCAGTTGCTGATATGTTATCGAGAGCTAGATTTGATGATCTTGAAAGTGATCTAATAAAGAATGTGAACTTAATTGACTATGTTCCACATATATACGAGTATGAGCAATTTCATGAATCTGAGTATGAAAATGAATGGAGAGACATAGGAAAGTATCTGAGTACACTACAACCATTACCTAACTGGACTATGAATAGATTCCATAACATTAGGAAACGAGCTTATAACTTTTTCCTATGTAATGGTTATCTTTGGAGACATGCTAAGGGTAAGGTTAAGAATCCACAACGAGTCCTAGGAAAACGAGGTCTTCAATTGCAAGTAATGAAGGAAATGCATGAGACATTATGGGCAGGTCATAAAGGATTTTTTGGAACATATGAAAAAATTAGAGGTACCTATTATTGGCCTAGGATGTATGTTGACATTAGTAGCTATGTTTCTACATGTTCTACTTGTCAACTTCATTCATCAATCAAACGTAGAGATCCGTTGCATCCTACTTATCCACCTTGTATTTACTACAAGTGGGTAGTAGATCTTGTAACTATGCCTAAAGGTATTGACAAAATGCGTTACATTGTACTTGCAAGAGAAGACTTAACTAATCATGTAGAGGGACGTGCACTACGATCTAAGACCACTTACAATGTTTGCAAATTCTTGCTTGAAGATGTCATAAGTCGCTTTGGGTACATAGAGAAAGTAGTTGCCGATCGTGGAGAGTTAAATGCGAGAGAAGCTAAAGAGTTCTTTGAGCGTCACGGTATTCGTTTGTCTCTCACTACTGCATATAACCCAAAGGCCAATGGTAAAATAGAGAGAGGGCATCCACCTATTGTGAAAGCCATATCTAAAGCATGTAATGGTGACATCAAACAATGGCCTAAATTCTTACCTTTTGCACTTTGGGCAGATAGAATGACGTGCACATGCACTACTGGGTATATGCTTGCTGAACTCATGTACTGTCAAAAACCATTGTTTCCAATTCAGTCTCATATCTTTGCATGGTCAAATTTGCATTGGTCTGAAAACATGTCTACTGATGATTTTTTGAGTTTGCGCATTAAACATTTAGAACAAGGTAAATTAAGACTTGATGATGCCATTGAGAAATTAAGAGAATCTAGAATGAAGAAAAAGCATTATTTTGATAAAACTCATCGATTGCATCCTAAGCCAATTGAAGTAGGAGATTGGGTGCTCATTTATGATAGTACATTTGACTCTCAATATGATGCATGCAAAAAGCTCACTCAACGGTGGTTTGGGCCATACATTGTATCAAAAGTCAACAACAATGGTACGTATACTCTTTGTGAATTAAATGGTGTTGCACTAAAAACTTTGATTGTAGGTAAAAGGATAAAGTTATTCAAGAAGCGTGATAATGACGAGTACATTTTGGATGAGGACATTGAAGAAGATGACAACAATGAGGCCGATTCATAAACAGGAGTATCCATGTTATAAAAAATAAAAATAAAACTAAAAAAAGGAAAAGAAATAAAAACATATAAAAATATCATTAATTTTTCAGGTTCATGTTGCTTTGTTTTTTTTCAAGTTCATTCTATTTTTGTTTCCATGCTTGTTTCATGCATGTTTTTTTTCAGTCTTTGCATTGCATTGCATATCCACATCACTTGAGTCAAAAAAGGCAAATGATGATTTCTCTACTTGTGTAAAATTGTATCTTAAGTAGTAACTTATATACTAAGAAATTGATTATAATCTGGGATTGTGGAAAGATAGGGCATGTAGATTTGGAGGTTTATTTTGGTGACATGACTTTCATATATAAACATGCATATGTATCCTGTATCGAAAGCATAATTGTTGAAATCCTAGCTCCTGCTATTGCATGTCTCTACATCCCACAACACTTGTATCGGAGTTTAAACGACTGTTCTCCGTCGTCAAAAATGGTTGTACCTTGTATCGGGGTTTAATTTTTCCTCGTCATAAAAAAAAAAGCTACATGTTACCTGGAAGTTTACACTTTCTTCCACCCCAAAAAAGTGATCATAACCATAAAGTTGCCAAATCATCATCATAAAAAAAAAAAAAGCTACATGTTACCTGGAAGTTTACACTTTCTTCCACCCCAAAAAAGTGATCGTAACCATAAAGTTGCCAAATCATCATCATAAAAAAAAAAAGAGAGCAAGCCAAAGGAGGATAAAGAGGCATAATAGAATAAATCACGGGCTATATAGGCAAATTGATGCATTAGTGGAGTTTAGTTATATTTCCTTGCATGTTATTAGAGAAATAGCATATTCATATTTATGTAGGAAAGGAGTTGATCTAAAATAAGCTAAAGATGAAAGATGTCTCTTGAAAATCCTAAATCTTTGTTTATAATCGTATTTAAGGTAGATTGCTTTATGAAAAAGGTACAAATTTTTCTTCAAGGTGAGAGGAACTGATGCTTGAAACGACTCAATACATCCACTTCCACTTCATATTGATGCTTGTCTATTTTCTTTCTTGTTGTCAATGTTGCTTGTTCATTTGCATATATGTTGCCTATTTGTTCATACATATTCATGTTGCATGTTTCAATTCTTTCTTTCATGCAAATTTTGCTTCATGTCACGTTGCCTACTCATTCATGCATATAATCAATTTTCCTTCCATGTTTCTTATGTTGCCTATAAAAGAATTTGATGCCTAGAACATTTTGTTTTTCACAGATGCTAGAGTGGCGCTTCCGGAGGAATCGCAGGTTTAGTGGGGGCGAATGTCGTCGAGATTTTCTCTCCTCTCTCACTCATGAAGGCCTACAGGAAACACATTCGGTGAAGGTAGCCAAAATTCCCCGAGAAGTCCAAGATGCATCAAGGATGTCAAAGGGAGTTCACATGCAAACTTTGGAAGAAATCGAGCAAATCTAGGGTAATGGTCAAAGCTCGTCAAACTTTGGAAATTAGGGCAAAATTTTCTATATCTCCAAATCACATGAAAACTCATATACTTGTAAAGCCTATCAAAGGCAGTCTATAGCCCGAATTTCACCTGAAAATGGATTTTCTAGCACATTGATATGCCATGTACATTTTGTAACAAATGTAATTTTTCCACTTAGACCCTACAAAATTTGTATATAAATTTTTGTTAGCGATATGGTTTGGCATGTATAAAGACCATATGTGGCTACATATTTGTACAAAGCTTCAAGGCTATCAGAGCTTCCTAGACACCTTAATGCCACCTTGCAAGCTTCCAAACGTAGTCAAACTTGTACAAGGAAGATTCAAATGGGAGTTTTTTTTTGCATATTCCTAAAGGAGGCCTTGCAAAACATAGTCCTACAAACTTTTAACTTCATCAAAGGATATTTGAAGGGTCAAAGAGCACAAAATCCAGTTTTCAAGGTCATCGCAGTTTTCTAGAATAAGAAAATTGAAGGCTTGAAGGGCTGCTACATGTCAAAATATGATTGAACCATGTTGTATGGTCAAGATGAGCTCATATTCAAGGGTGGAGATGCACTAAAGCATAAAGGAAGGAGGATCCACAAGTTTTTTCATCAAAGAAGACTTTTTTGGCAGTTAAAGATCAATAATGCAAAGTTTCTCCAAAAATAGTGGCTTATCTTATCCGAATTGATGTCAGCACTGATCCAACAGTCCAGATCATCCCCGGATCCAATGGTGGAGAATGAAGGTGCCTAAATTTCACTCCTTTACACTAGATTTGATAGAAAGAGCAATTCCAAGCCATTGATTTGATTAATCAAATGGTTGTAATCGAAAGTAGTGATCCTAGAGTTGAGAGTTGATTTCTCTAGATCCAAGGGCCCAAATTCATTTAAAAAACTATATAAACCCCCCTCCAAACTCCTAGAGCATCATTGTTAGGCATCCATAGGGCTCTTGCTAGCTTACGTTTTCCTTGAGACGATCATCGTCGGTTGAGCGAGTGAGGATCCAAGGTGGGCTAGTGTGAGTATAGTACCTAGTTTCAAATTTAAGTTAGAACTCCAATCTAGGATAGGCTCTTGAAACCAACATCTCTATCTTGACTCACCCTCGGTGGAGCGTGTGAGTGAGTTAGAGCTGGTTTTAATGAGTCTTAGACTTCTTTAGTTAGACGTTACGAGCCTAGGCATACATAGGGTCAATGAAGTGAAACTCACCTTCTTACGTGTGACATTCGGTTGAACTGTCATGGTTTGAGGGTCGGAATCGCCTTTGATCAGTAGACTGCTTAGCTTGACGTACCACGACGATATTATACATGTAACTTACTTCAAATCCTTTTAATTCATGTCACTTGTCACTTGTGAGAAGGCTCCGTAGTATTGCGTTGAACCAGTGAGGATATTTCTTCTATGTGTGAGAAGGCTCCGCAGTATTGCGTTGAACCAGTGAGGATATTTCATTGAGCTTGTGAGTAAACTCTATCATCATAATACACTTGCATGCAGATAATACATACATACCCATACATATTGATTAGTTTCTGAAAGTGTATAAGAAGCTCCAATATTGGACCATTCTTCCTTTCGAAACTGATTTATGTGTAAGGATTCCATCTATTCTCATCAAGCATACATATCTCCAAAGAAGACTATGCATATGGATTAGAATTAGGAAGTGTTTAAGAAGCTCCTTCAATGGACCATTCTTCCTTCCAAATTCGATTGGTGTGTATGGTTCTCTTTCATTCTTATCAGTCATGTTCATAAATCTAACTTGCACTCCTATAATCCCATTCCCATAATCATTTCAACATCTCTCTCTTCTTCATACTCAACATTAATTTCACTTTCATGTCCTTAAACCTTCCAACATTCATTAGCTTCATACACCCTGTGTGTGCCACGACCGGACCCGATCCACCCGGATTGCGATCACCTCCACACCGGTTTGAGTCAAAGGTACTAGGGCTAAGTGCAACTCTGGTGGGGGTTCACTGTCGCCGCTTTGGCCTACTTCAACAGGGTATTTTTCTTCCTAGAGGTGGCTCTATTGGTCGGTTCCACTGAATTCCCCTTGCCACAATACTTTGGTTAGCTTGCCATCCCTCCACTCAAAGAGTAAGTCCTTCAAAAGCCTTGGGGGTAAAACTTCGGTTTCCACCCAATACTGCACTTCCTCCAAAATGGTAATTGCATCTTCGAGAGGAATATCTTCAAGCTTCAATGTTGCTAGGTTTTTCTGCACAAATTGGTCCAAATAATCTTGATGATAGGTCTTATTCAAGTACTCCTTGCCACTTCGTACAAGCATCAATCCACTTTGTGCTATGTTTTGTTGCCTCATCCCATCGTGTTCACCATATTGTTTGGGTGTTACTGTTTACTATAGTCTTACAGTTCCCAAATGATAGTTCTGGAACAAGGATTTACAAATACATGGTAATCATAAACATGCATTTTTGTTCCACACATCTTACATAGAGATTCATTATATACATTAATCTTTCACACTACACAGTATGGACAGAGTCGTAACACCACAACAAAAAGTAGATTCTTTGATTACAGAGAGTGTGTATTATTTCAATACAGTATCTAGTTACAATTGAGTCCTTCGGATACTACAAACTTCACTAGTTTCCAGTCTCTGCATATCTGTGTTTCTTCATACTCGTCACTTCCAGAATATACCTGTAAGGTACAACACCGTACTTCTTCTTAAGCGATACACCATTCCGAACATCCAAAATACAAAATCATCGAAAAGTACCTTTCGCTGAAAACTCTTAGTATCTCTAGAAATTCTTGTCCCATTACATTAGAATGATATTTTACAAACAAAGTGGTCGTTGTTGTAGCGTTTTGGCCTTGAAGATTGCAAACTTATTGCCACTCCTATGGAGACCGGTTTACGATTGAAGCTTCATCATGCTGGGGATGCATTTGATGCTGTTCTCTATTAGTAGGATGTTGGATGCTTGATTTACTTATGCATTACTCGGCCAAATATTCAGTTTTCTTTCTCACAGATGAGCAGGTTTATGCATTGCCCAGGTGTCAAGGATTGGTAGGAAGTTAAGCGCATCTTTTGCTAATTAAGTGGTGCCCGACTATTTGGATTGTTTTATCATATGGGGGGATCACTACTAGTAGATTTACATGCTTTTTCTAAATCTGATTGGGCTAGTTGTTATGACACTCGTGTGTCCACTGGTGGCTTTTACTTCATGCTTGGTAGCTCGTGTATAACTTGGTTGAGTAAGAAGCAACCTACTGTGGCCACTTCTAGTTGTGAGGCTGAGTATAGGGAATCTTTCACAATGATTGTTGAGTGTGTGTGGCTCAGATGCCTTATGGCTGATTTGGGTGTTGGCAAGTCTTCTGCCACCACCATCTTCACTTATAGTCAGAGCGCATTGGCAGTTGTGAGGAACCAGGTGTTCCATGCTCGCATTAAGCACACTGAGGTGCACTATCATTATGTTAGGGAGAGGTTCTCTGCTAGAGAGATCAGTGTAGCATATGTGCCCACACAGGCGAACATTGCAGACCTTTTCACAAAGGATCTGCCTAGGGAGAAGTTTGAAGCTTTCCGCAAAGCTTTGGACTTACTTCCTTTTGTGGATTGATTCCACATAGCTTGGCACTTCCTTATACATAAGTGCCAGATCCTTGTTCACTGCATCACTCCCAGGGGGGATTTGTTGATATATTTAGGTAATGACGTGTCTAAACACACTAGGACTACTGGGGTACTTTTTTCCCTCTTTAGGAGGTTTTTTCTCCTCAGTTTATATATACACCTATTTTCCTAATGGGATACTTATCTTTGTACATTCTCTTGGTAATACATTCAGTATTGTGTGTTGTGCTTCAAGTATCTTGTTCTTCCTTGTGTTGTTCGCATGCATTCGCAAACCTCAAACTCCAACAACACCACGATTGTTTTGTAACACTCTATTTTGTAAGGACCCATTATGTGGGATTGATCCTATGTGAGGATCAACCTAAATTAAGGGCTAGAAACAAAAATAGCTTTCTTAACTTGGGGAAGGGTTTATTTGGCATGGGCTATCAGATCTAGACTTGATCTTAAGTGTGGATTAATCAATATCAAGGGCTAAAAACGTGAGGTTGCTTATCTTGCTTTTCTACCATTGGATTTAGACCATAAATCAATGGTGGAGATTATTTTTGCATGGAGCAAACTACCACAATCCTAGAACATGGGAATCCTGACCTAGGCTTGGAGGACCTCATAAGGATGATTGCCTCCCCATCTAGGATCATAATTGTTGACGTTTGGAACCATTAGAGTGTCCATGTTAGTACCCATTGTGTTGGCCTATAGCCCTTCACCTAGCTTATATCTAGGTCACCATCTATCTCCATATAGGGAGTGCATGGGTGGATAGAACCATCTATCTTTTGTCAAGTGTTTGAGTTTCATTCTGTTATAGTTATGCATTTGAGTTGAGTTCATCTTCTACTCATCTTGATTCCACTTTCCATTATAACCACATCTCTTTCGTTCATCCCATGATTAGAAATATGTCACTTTCTCCCTAACCTTGATCCTATATGTTGTGTTAAATTCTACATGGTATTGGAGTGGCACCACTAGTACATAATTTTTCTCATCTTACATGTGTCCATCATCCCCAAGATGATATAAAATGGCACCCAAGGCAAATTCTAATGCACATATCTCCAAGAGAAATCACTCGATAAGATGAGGGTAAGCTAGGATTAGGGTAGTGGTGAATGTTAATTTTAGGTTATGAAAGGTTTTTTTCTACATTTTTGGTGTTCTATTGTTACTGGTTTTCTTGTTTGAAGCTTTGGGATCCTATGACTCTTACCAATCCTTCATCAATGAAACATGATGAGAATCTAGAATAAACTAATGCATTGAGGGAAAGGATCCCTTAGGCATGATTAGCTTGACAAGAGCAAGACATGTGTCTATGTGTATTGCTAGAATGTGAGATCCTTTCTTATATCGTGGCCTAGTTGTATGATCCCCTTTCAATTATACTTCCTTGCTTCCTTGCTTTACATGGGTGGTTTCGACTCTAGAGTTTTTTCTTTTATTTGGAAAATTTACTACAATATGCATAAGCTTCTTAAAATACAGGAATAAATTTCTATCTTTGCTTCTCTGCTCCTCTTATGGGGTTATAGGTTTGAACCTTGTTACATTTATTTGCATGGAATCAAAAATATGTTCTCGTGTGGTAGTGGGATTGAAGAGTTTCCATTGGTAGGATCTTCCCTCTACTTGTTTTTTCTTGTTTTGTTTTAAAAGAGATAGTTATAAAATTTAATAGCTTGAGTGAATTCAATGTCTTGACTTCTGAATCGGGGGTAAAAGTTTGTCCATATCATCTCTCAAATTCCATCTAAATTGGCTTATGAATAATCTTCATACCATGTGAGATCATATATTAATTGTCTAAATTTTGATGCATAGGCAAATGCAAGGTAGTTACCTTGATGTAGCTTTCAAAGTCTTGTTTTGGCTACTCGATTGGTGTTTGCATCTCCAAACATATTAGTACCCTCTCGGAGAAACCCCTCATAGTCATGATAAACTTCCATTTTCTTTTCCAAGATGGGGGAAAACCATGATAATACTTTGTTGAAAGTTTTGTATTTCAAGCTCAAGAGTCTGGGAACATGCCCCAAATTGAACCTTCCACATCATCCACAATCAATTGAGGATGATTTCCATGAGTCGGAGGCATCAAATCATGTCTATAATAGAAAGAAGTTGATGAGAGAAGATTTGGGTCACCTCTTGATGTGATTGGACCTCACCTAAGTTGCATTTATTCGATCGAATAATAAAAAAATACCGAATATGTTCGTTTTATTCATGGTTATCTGAATAAACACAAAAAAAAAAACGAACACAGATACTTTTTTGATCGAAAATTTTTCAATAAAAAAGACGTTCGATCAAAAGCTTTTTGATCAAAAAGCATTTCGATCGAAAGCGCGATTGATCGAAAAATGATTTCTAGCAAAAAATATATATTTTTATATTCGATCGAAAATCTCATTCCACACATGCTTCATTGGTATTGTAGAGAGCTTTAATCCTACAATTTCTATCATAGAGAGCTTCCTTCATTGTATCATTGAGGTATTGATTTAATTTTTATTTATTGTTTATTTTATTGTTTTGTTCATTGTATCATGCATATTGTATGATTCGCATACGCGTCTCTTACATATGCCTGATTTTTATTTATATCATTAGTTTTGTGTCTTTTAATCATCAATCGTATACATGTTCGACTCGCGAAAACGTTTCTTACTTATATACATTGATGAAAAACATTTAAAATAAAGCACTACTGTGATTGTCTGACTCGCTACATCGATTCCTACTCGCACAATAGTATAGGACATAGCAATAGATCTATTGAGATTGTTTGAATCGCCACCTCGATTCCTACTCTCTCAATAGTATAGGGAGTGTGTAGGGACTATTGTGATTGTCTGATTCTTTGACTCTTACCCTCACAATAGTCACTTAGATTCCAATGAGAATACTTAGTGTAGGTCACAAGGTGTATAGAAACTATTGTGATTGTTTGATTCTTTGACTCTTACTATCACAATAGTCACTTAGATTCAGATGAGAGTACTTAGTGCAGGTCACAAGGTGTATAGAAACTATTGTGATTGTCTGATTTCTTTGACTCTTACTATCACAATAGTTATATACAGTTATGTGACAAAACTCGTACATAGTATAGTGAATGTATATGAGCTATCATAAATGTCTGATTCTTTGACTCTTACATTCTTAATAATTACATATATTCACTTCAAGATTATAATTACACTTTGTATTTAATTATAAATCTACTTATTTAACTATGCATATTTCTATCATTTGTGTACACATACCATTGATTTATGTATCCATACAATTATTGATAGTCTACTTTTTATTTTTGCACAAATGGCAAGTAAAATAAACAAGCAGAAGCAAAAATGTTTAGAAGAATCTGTGTGCTCCTACATGTATCGAATGAGAGAAGATGAAATCACTGTAGCCATGGACACATGTAGTTACAAAGATTTCATTGCGCAATTATCTAGTGAATATGGGAGATCAAACATCGAAGAATCTTTGTTTGCTTCCATATTCCTCTATTCTTTCTGAAGATGCAGCTCTCGTGGGGGAAGGAAAATATGGAATGATCCATCAAGCCAAAATATCCCACCCGAGATTCAGCAATGAAGTATTTGTTACCAAGTTATTCAAATTACATGGCGCTTGTTGATATATTTAGGTAGTGATGTCTGTGAACACTCTAGGACCGTCGGGGCACTTTTTTCCCTCTTTAGGAGGTTTTTTCCCCCCGGCTTGTATATATGCCTATTGCCCTAATGGGCTATTTATCTTTGTACATTCTCTAGTAATACATTTAGTATTGTGTGTTGTGCTCCAAGCTTCTTCTTCTTCCTTGTGCTGTTCGCGTGCTTCTGTAGACGTCTAACTCCAACAATTGGTATCAGAGCAGGTCGTCGCTTCATCTAGGGCGCCGTCGACACTCCTCCATTTGCAGTCTCAGATTCACACGAAATTTGGTGAGCATACTCAGCGTGTTTCAGAGATCAAAACAGCTTTGTTGTGTGGTGTCAAAATCGCGATCTGAGCTCGTTTCGGCCTCCGAACGCATTATCACAGTGCTTGTGCAGGCTATTTCGTCTTTTTGTGCCAAAGGTATATACCTGTTTTGGTTCACCAGTATAAGCGTCTCGAAGTCTGCTACAGGTCTAGCAGAACTCGTCTGGGAAGTTCCAATTCAACTTTTTGAGATACAGTCAATTTTCTGCATCAAGGTATTTTAGTCACCGGCCATGGCTGAGAGCAGTGATGTATTCCATATGTTGGCTATTGAGGATAAGTTGGATGGTACTAACTACCCATTATGGGCTTATATGATGAGACATTTATTGGTTGCAAAAGGATTGTGAAACATTGTGTAGGGTGCTGAGAGACGTCCTGTTACACCTGTAACAACAGGTACTGCAAATACATGTGCTGGAGCTGATGGAGATGGTGTCAAAGATGATATTGTGTAGATTCCTGTTCGTGCTGCTGTTTTTGTTGCACCTACTATAGAGCAGATTTGTTGGGATGGCAGAGATGCCCAGGCACATGCATTGATAGCTTTGTCTGTCAAACGTGCCATTATTCCTCATATTCGCTCTTGTAGAACAGCTAAGGATGCTTGGGATACACTTACCACATTGTACCAAGCTAGGAATGAGGCTCGTGTTGCTTACCTCCGAAAACATTTGGAGAGTGAGCACATGAATGAAGGTGATTCTATGGACAGTTTCCTAATAAAGATCAAAGACTTGAAGGAACAGTTGATTTCTGCTGATGAGGTTATACCAGATAGCTCACTTGTGCAGACCGTTCTGAATGGTCTTCCTGATTCATATCAGAGTTTTGCTTCTACTCTTCGGTTGATGATGAAAGGCAATACAAATGCCTTGTCATTTGAGGAGTTAGTCTTTGTTCTATTACAAGAAGATCAGTCCAGACAGAATAGGTCCATTATGCGTGTTGCAGACCAACTTTTCTTGGCTAGTCATAAGGGCAAAGGAAAATGGAGCTCTTCTACTAGTAAGCAGAAATCAGCAAATGCTGCACATTCGAAGAACCAGGATAAAGATGAGAAGAAATCAGAAAAGCAAAAATTGTTTTGCAAGTACTGTAAAGGGAATGATCATATCATAAAGAACTGTCCAAAACTGCCTGCAAAAGAAAAGAGGTTGGAATGGTTGTTGCAAAAGCCTCTACACCAAAAATAGAGTCTGCTAATCTTGTGTAGGAAGAAGAATGGGCGTTCACTACTGTTTGCAGTTTTGACCCATCTTCTCATGAGCAGTGCAGTAGATTCAGATGTTTGGTACTTTGACAGTGGGGCAACCAAACATATTACCTCGCAGCGCAGTTTCTTCTCTTCACTCGAGCCTGCCCCTACAGGGAATACTGTTACATGTGCCAACAACTCCTCTTATCTTGTTATAGGAGTTGGTAAGATCATTTTGACTATTGCTGATGGTAGTTCTTTCACTTTGTTAGATGCTTTATTTGTGCCAGGGATAAAAAAGAACCGGTTATCAGTTTCTGCATTAGCCAAGATTGGCTTGGTTGTGAAATTTGTTGATGACAGGTGTACAGTTCATGATCTGTCAAATGGCGATGTGATTATTGCTTCTGGCATTTTATGTCATGGGCTGTATAAGCTCATAGACTATGAAAGATCTGCAAATGATTTGGCATGTGCAGTAAATGATTCGTAGGATATGTCAGATGCAAAGCTTTGGCATGCAGGCTTTGGTCATCTGAATTTTGCTAGTTTGCTACGCCTGCAGAAATCTGAAATGGTGTCCTCATTGTCCAAACTTGAGGTACCTGGAAAACATGTTTGTGAAGGCTATATTTTAGGCAAAATGCAGCGTTCATCCTTTCCAAAAGATGGTTCATCGGGCTACTAAAAAATTGCAACTTGTACATAGTGATGTCTGTGGTCCTATGTAGACACCTTCTTTTGGGAATTATCTTTACTTCGTGACTTTCATCGATGATTTTTCCAAGCATGCATGGCTATATCCATTGAAGGCAAAGTCCGAAGTGTTCATGTGCTTCAAAAATTTTTTGGTTTTGGGTGAAAATCTATCAGCATGTAAAATGGGCACCCTCTGTTCTGATCGGGGGGGATATATGTCTTCTGATTTTAATGCATTTCTGGCTGAACGTGGGATAAAAAACCAGTGTACAGTGCCGTATACACCTCAACAGAATGGAGTTGCTGAACAGAAGAATAGGTCTCTCATGGAGATGGCGAGGTGTATGGTCAAGAGTCAGGCTTTACCTCATAGTTTCTGGCTTGAGGCTGTCATGTGTGCAACATATGTACTGAACAGGTGTCCCACTAAAGCGCTGTAGTCTATCACTCCATATGAGGCTTGGCATGATCGCAAGCCATCTGTTGCTCATCTGCGTGTTTTTGGTTGTTTGGCATATGCACTAGTGCCTGAACAACATCGTGGAAAAATTGGATGATAAGGCAGTAAAATGTATTTTTGTTCTGAAAGTAAAGGCTATCGTCTGTATCATCCACAAACTAAACGCATTCTAGTTAGCCGTGATGTTGTCTTTGTGGAAGATGCTATTCAGCCATTGCTTTCATGTACTAAGGAGACATCTGTTAGCTCCAAAGACATGTATGATACTTTGATGCCTCTTTTTACAGGTGGATAGTCTAGTGCTGGTCCTAATGAGGCAACTTCTCAGCCTTTGAAGGTTTCATATGATGATGTAGATCATTCCATTTCTGATGCAGATTTACATGATGCACTTGTTGATGAGAGAGCTGATATTGAGGAGGCAAAAACTATGCCAAAATGGCTGGTGCAGACTTTGCGTGACAGCAAATTAGATGCACCTTTGCCAGATCGTACTCGTTCAGTCTCTCATAGTGCCTCCTTTGCATCAGATTGCTATGCTATGGCTACCTCTAGTCTCTGTGATGAGAATGAGCCTGTTTCTTTCGATGAAGCACAAAATTCAAAAAATTGGATGGCTGCTATGCAATCTGAATATGATGCTATAATGAAAAATGGTACATGGTCTTTATGTGACTTGCCTCCTGGCAAGAAGGCCATTGGTACTAAGTGGGTATACAAGCTGAAGCGTAAACCTGATGGTAGAGTTGACAGGTATAAGGCTAGGCTTGTTGCAAAGGGTTATGCATAGGAAAGAGGCATTGATTTTGATGAGACCTTTGCACCTACATGCCGTATGACTACTGTTCGGAGCGTTTGTGCACTTGCAGCCGATCATGGTTGGAATGTACATCAGTTGGACATTAAAACAGCATTTCTGAATGGTGACTTACATGAAGAAGTGTATGTTTTTCAGCCCCGTGGCTTTGTGCAGAAAGGGCATGAAAACCAGGTGTGTAGGTTAAAGAAGGCATTATATGGTTTAAAGCAAGCACCACGTGCTTGGTATGAGAAGATACATGCCTATCTGGTTGCACATGGTTTTGAGAACAGTCCAACTGAAAGCACTTTATATGTTAAGCGTGCTAATCATGTGCTTCTGATAATTGTTGTCTATGTTGACGACATGCTGCTCACTGGTCCTATTGAGAAGCATATTGCTGATTTTATGGCTGATTTGCATGCCTCATTTGAGATGTCTGATTTGGGGCATTTGCATCACTATTTGGGCATTCAATTTATGCAAGTTGATGGTGGAATGTCTTTGTGTCAAACAAAATATATTGACACATTATTGCAACATTTTGGCCTTGAAGACTATAAGCCTATTGCCACTCCTATGGAGACAGGTTTACGATTGAGTCTTCATGATGCTGGAGATGCATTTGATGCTGTTCTCTATCAGCAGGCTGTTGGATGCTTGATTTACTTATGCAGTACTCGGCCAGATATTCAGTTTGCTATCTCATAGATGAGCGGATTTATGCATTGCCCAGGAGTCAAGCATTGGCAGGCGGTTAAGCGCATCTTTCGCTACTTGAGTGGTACTCGGCTACTTGGGTTGTTTTATCCCAAGGGGGGATCACTACCGCCAGATTTGCATGCTTTTTCTGACTCTGATTGGGCTGGTTGCTATGACACTCGTGTGTCCACTAGTGGCTTTTGCTTCATGCTTGGTAGCTCATGTATATCTTGGTTGAGCAAGAAGCAGCCTACTGTGGCCACTTCCAGTTGTGAGGCTGAGTATAGGGCAGCTTTCACAGCTACTGTTGAGTGTGTGTGGCTCAGATGCCTTATGGCTGATTCGGGTGTTGGTCAGAATTCTGCCACCACTATCTTCACTGATAGTCAGAGCGCATTGGCAGTTGCGAGGAACCCTGTGCTCCATGCTCCCACTAAGCACATTGAGGTGCATTATCACTATGTCAGGGAGAGGTTCTGTGCTGGGGTGATCAGCTTGGCATATGTGCCCACGCAGGAGAACATTGCAGACCTTTTCAGGAAGGCTCTGCCCAGGGAGAAGTTGAAGCTTTCCGCAAAGCTTTGGGCTTACTTCCTTTTGTGGAGTGACTTCCACATAGCTTGGCACTTCCTTATACATGAGTGCCAGCTACTTGTTCACCGCATCACTCCCAGGGGGGATTTGTTGATATATTTAGGTAGTGATGTGTGTGAACACTCTAGGACTACCGGGGCACTTTTTTCCCTCTTTAGGAGGTTTTTTTCCCCTCGCTTGTATATATGCCTATTGCCCTAATGGGCTATTTATCTTTGTACATTCTCTAGTAATACATTCAGTATTGTGTGTTGTGCTCCAAGCTTCTTCTTCTTCCTTGTGCTGTTCGCGTGCTTCTGTAGACGTCTAACTCCAACAACGCTTACATACAAACATGAGAGAATGAAGCCATGAATGAAGCCATGAATGAAGCCATGAATGAAGCCATGAATGAAGCCACATTGTTATCTATTATGCAGAGTGGAATTATTAGTCCACTTGGTTTAGTTAGAAACCATAGCAAAAGCCCGTGCCTTATTTTAAAATTTTGGAATGGTGGTACATTGGACATGTGGCTAGAAAGAATGAAGAAGGAGTACCCAAACGTACCATGAAGCAGAGGTGTGAAGGACATAGAAGGAGACATAACAACCATGAAAACAAACATTTGGAAGCTGATCAATAGCTTATTACAAACAATATCATCTTAACACACTTGTAATATATCCCATAACAATCTCCATCTAGGCAACATCTTGTTGCATTTTGAAGATCGACATGCTTATATCAGATTATATCCTACCTAATTTAGAAATATCAACTAGAAATGAGTGGATTTGAAAGTATTGGGGATTGCACCCGAAGGCATATCCACTAGTTCTCCACCTTTTAATAAGAGTCAAGAGATATTTTTAGTTTTGATACTCCTATTACAACCCTTGAAATATGTAGATTTCAATGGTTATCCCATTGATAAGAATGGGATTCACAAGTTCAAATATGCTTTAGAATTAGCTTCTGGCAAAGATGTATCAAAAAGAGTTTACACACATGAATTGCTTAGACTATTCTCACATCTAACTCGATATGGTTTAAAAATATCCATGAAGTGGTATCATTTGAGTTAAATGGATGAAATGAAGTGTAATCATTTGTATTAAATGGAGTAAATGTTGTGGTATCATTTAAGTTAAGTGGATGAAATGAAGTGTAATCATTTGTAATATGTGGATTAAATGATGTGGATTTATTTGAATTATGTGGAGTAAATGAAGTGGTATCATTTGAGTTATGTGGATTAAATGGTGTGGATTCATTTAACATATGTGAATTAAATATTCTGGATTCATTTGAATTATTTGGAGTAAATGAAGTGGTATCATTTGAGTTAAGTGGATGAAATGCAAGTGTAACCATTTGTATTATGTGGATTAAATAAAGTGGTATTATTTGAATTATGTGGATTAAATGAAGTGGATTCATTTGAGTTATATGGATTAAATGAAGTTGATTCATTTGAGTTATATGGATTAAATGTTATAAATTCTTTTGAGATAAGCTTAGTGTTTTGTTTTGCAAATTTGAAAGTAAAACATGGCAAGAATGTCAGATGTGAATGATGATCTTGATCATACTGAATCTCAAAGGATTTTATATGAGAAGAATGCTCAATTTGCACAATCAGGATTAACATTTTTAATCCAAATCTAGATTTAGAGCCAAAGCGATTAGAAGGAGAAGCACTGTCAATGAAAGAAGTAAAAAAGCTATGTCCAAATCATTTTGTTTGTGACGTTCTCTTTTGGGTTATAGGAAGGGCAAAAGAAACAACACCCTTAAAGATTTTAGACTTCGAACATAAAGGATTAATGAAAACTCTACTTTGACACTTTGTGCAAGTTGAGAGATCATTACCAAATAATAATCAAATAGCTTCTCTGCTAACGATACAATCTGTGTTTTCTCTCGTAATGAAAATTGATTAAAGTCTTTTACTTTTTGAATAGCTTTTGAAATAATCCAATAAACTTTTCCAATCACAAATTTATGAGTATCAACCATTCATAAAAGTTCCACAAAAGGTTTAGTGATACCAACAATTTTTTCAAGATTACGCCAAAAATTTTGTGATTGTATTAGAGACATACACTTGGATGCTGCAACTCGATAAGAAGGATACTTCTCTAGCCATGCCTCCCATCTTCGATCAGCAATCATTTCTACAAGAGGTGGCTTAACTTCCAATAATCCACTAAGCACAATGTAAGCAGTTGCAAATAGTGTGGCACAAAAAATCTGAAGTGCTTTATTGGGAGATTTTGATCGAAAGAGTGAATATGAAAATTGATGCTCTCTAATAAATTTGACCACATGATTTGCATCTAATAAGCCTTGTTTAATGAAAGATAATCTACCTATATCTTTCAATAATAAATTTAATGTATGAGCTACACATGGAACCCAAGTAATGCCTTCATACTTGTTTTGGATTGTAATTCCAACACTTGGAAAATTAGAGGCATTATCCATCACTATCGCAGACCATCCACACGTGATATAGCATGTTCATATACCTTTACAAGAAAAGCTGAACTTTTCTATTTAAGAGAAGTATCAACAACTTCTAAAAACATGTTTCCTTTTGGACATATAACCATGACATTAATCAATGGTTTTTTGACAACTTTTTATCCATCCAATGTTATTGTACATCCATACATGGGTACATAATCAAGTACTGTTTGCTTTAAAATAGCTTCATTACTTTTTTTCACTTTATCCACATACTCTATTCGCATTTTATTGTAATCTAGCATGGTGAATCTTTTCATGTAGTTGACATCAAAGAATCTTTGAAAATGGGATTACGAATAACATTGAAAGGAATCCCACATGCTAAGAATGCTTGAGTACATTTAAGATGAAGCTCGAGACAATCTTGCTTTTCAGAAGCTACATGTATAGTATTTTGTGATTTATTATGGACACAACATGGTGATAGAGTGTTAGATCCACCATGTTTACTACATTCACCAACTCCACTCTTTTTTGATGTAGTTGGAGAAAATGGAGTACATGTATCTTGGTTATTCTCAAAAACAGTTTGAGAGACTTGAGTAGAAATATCCTGATGATCCTCTACTTTCATCGATGCATCTACTTGTTCTTGCTCTACACTTGGGCTACTTCAAAAGTGCTATGAACTACTCATGCTTTTGAATCTTTTTGATGTGATACCTTGAGATTTACATTTATTTCATAACTTGCAAAATGTAGCCATATATTACTATCTGTATTAGAGCATCCTGCCACATTATTACTTATACTAAAAAAATGCTCTTTTATTCGAGTTGCATCTCCTACATAATGATGCCCACAACATTTGCATTGTATTGTGGATACTGTTATACCCTCTTGATGAACAATCACATATGATCATTCTTTTCTCTTTCCCATAGTGCTTGCAAATTGCTTTATGAAGACTATACCTACAAAAAACAATATAAATCGATGTCAAATAAGATATTTCGATCAATGTTGAGTCAAACAATCATGATAGACTTTAATTCTCAATCATACACCCATATACCATTACACATACTATTGTGAAGTAAAAATCATTGTTGAGTTAAACAATCACAATAGAATTAAATTCTCAATCATACACACATATACGTTTACACATACATATAGTTACACATACTATTGTGAAATAGGAATCAATGTTGAGTCAAACAATCACAATATATTTTAAATTCCTAATCATATGCACATCCACTTACACATACTATTGTGAAGTAAGAATTAATATTGAGTCAGACAATCACACTTGATTTTTCATTTACAATTATACACTCATATGCATACACATACTCAAACACACATGTACATATACTATTATGAAGTAAGAATAAATGGAGTAAAAAATAATCTACCTATATTGTTGGCATACAAGTTAGATGAAGAGCATACCAGCACAATGGAGCAGTCATGCACAATACGGCAACAAGGCCTAATCATTTTTTTCCATGGACCATTCACAACTCAAGTGATTTTAATCACTACACAAACATTGTAAATCCCATTTTTGGTAGAATAGACTCCCTTTTCTTCAAGCCAAGGAGTCCTCGAGCTTGAAGTGCAAGCTTTCATGGGGCATTGTGGCCTTATCGACGTTTCACACACATGCATGCCATCATTGCAAAGCCTCTGTACGGACTTTTGACAAACTTTGAGTGGACTGATGAATGTGAGAACTCTTTCAATGAGCTAAGGTAAACGACGATTATGTTCAGCACCAATCTTGACTACACCAGATTGGAATAAGCCCTTCCATGTGCATGTGGATGCATCCAATCATGCCATTGGATGTGTGCTTGCACAACCTACTGGTGAAGGTAATATGGATCTTCCAATTGCCTATGCGAGTAGACAGTTGAATGCAGCTGAACGAAACTATACCACTACCGAACGAGAGGGATTAGGCATGGTGTATGCGGTTAAAAAGTTTAGACACTATTTGCTTGCATATAAGTTTAAATTTTTTACTGATCATCAAACACTGTTGTACCTGGTAAACAAGCCATGCAATACAGGCAGATTAGTAAGATGGTCCCTCTTATTGATGGAATATGACTTTGAGGTCGTGGTGAGGAAAGGGAAAACTCATATGAGAGCAGATCATCTCTCTAGACTCACATCAGGAAAGGCCCCACAAGGAGTATCAGATGACCTTCCTGATGCATACTTATTTAATTTGGAAGTTGTACCTCAGTGGGCTAAGACACTAGTGCCAGTATTGACATACGGGCCTAAACATCCAATAGTAAACACTCAAGATAAGGAGATAGTAAAAGCCCAAAAATACCAGATCATGGCAGGAAGTATGTACAAGCATACAGATCAAAGGATCCTAGCTTGTTGTGTGGAAGAGGATGAGTATGCAAAATGGTTGCAATTAGCACATGTAGGTGCATTAGAGCAACACTACTCAAAGCAAAGAACTTTACAGACACTAAGGAGACTCGGAGTGCATTGGCCGACTATGGAGGCTGATGTCCATAAGTTATGCAAGGAATGCCCGATCTACTGCACTAAACCACCCGTGGAACATGCCACTCTTTATCAAGTGTCCATAGTGCCAGATTGGAGTGAACCATTAGTAGCCTTCTTGAGGACAAAAACATTCCCTCAAGATATGACCCTGACGAGGCAAAGAAGTTTAGAACAAGAAGCCCTAGACTACTCACTTATTGGTGATAATTTATACAAACGTGGAAAAGATGGATATCTGAGACTATGTGTCCACGAGAGTGAATATCTCAAGATCTTGGAAACTGCTCACCAAGGTGTGGCAGGAGGACATTTTGGACCAGATCGGGTGATCAAGGCTATACTATTTTCAGGTTTTTGGTGGCCCACCCTTCACATGGATGCACATACCTATGTGAAGAGGTGCGACATTTGTCAGCGAACTCAGTATCCTATACGTAAAGATGAGATGCCACTAAAACCTATGATGGGTGGGCGTGCATTCTCTAAGTGGGGAATAGACTTTGTAGGTCCTATTAATCCCCCAACTAAGGGTTCACATGCTGAATATATCATCGTGGCCACTGACTATCTAACTAAGTGGGTAGAGGTAAAGGCTACGACAAAGAATGATGCTCAGACGATTGCTAAGTTCTTATTTGAGAATGTGTTCACTAGATACAGGCTACCTATAGAGCTAGTAAGTGATAGAGGGACTCACTTCTTGAATGAAGTTATTGAAAATCTACTCCAAGAATTCTTGGTTATACACAAGAAGTCTGCCCCCTATCATCCACAACCTAACGGGCAAGCCGAGACCACAAACAAGATTCTATGCAATGTGCTCACCAAATTAGTGAACACTAATTGCTCCGATTGGGACAAACAGCTACACCATGCTGTTTGGGCATATAGAGTTGCCTATAAAACGGTACTCCAAGCCACGCCCTTTCAGGTGGTTTTCGACCAAAATGCAGTGCTACCATTAGACTTTTTGATACCTACGTTGAAAGTAGCACAAGCGCATGACTGGAAGCCATGAGCTATCCTCCAGAATCTTCGACCTTGAACAATTAGGTGAAACACGATTGAGGGCTGCAGCAGGAATTTATGCAGCCAAGAAGAGGCAAAAGGCATATTTCGATGCACACGTGAAGGATAAGGGCTTGAAAGCAGGAGACCTAGTCCTTGTTTACACCTTGAAGCAACATGCCCGGAAGTTAGAAAAGAGAGGTTATGGACCAATGATTATCAATAGGATTTCCACAAGTGGAGCAGTTCAACTAGCCACTCTAGAGGGCGATATTCTACCAAGTTACATAAGTGGATGCAGAGTCAAGTTATATCAGGAACCCCTCATGGAGGAGATGGTAAATCAACTCAATACAGCAAAGAAACATAAGGAAGAGGAGAAGCAAATTAGGGAAGAAGCACAGGGAGAAGCTTTAGAACGCATCCGACAAATGAAATTGAGAAGACATGGTAGAGATCAGCCTATGCCTGACACTCAAGAATCTCCAGGCTATCACATGGCCATGTGCGAGGCTTCAGGTGAACGTTCCCATAGGATAATCGATCGATGACCTTTTGTGACCCTAGGAATAGGACAAGGAGAGGGTGCAAGGACCGTGAGAGCTTTAATTGACTCAGGTGCAGCCACTAGTGCAGTTCGACTTTCTTACTGCCAGAAATTGCAATTGAAGGTCAATCCTATAGAGGCATATCTCATCGGATTGGGAGGTGTGGAAACCCCTTGCATGGGTGAGGTGGAACTTCCCCTCTACATTCAAGAGGTTCTAATGGCAGTCAAAGTGCTAGTATGTGAAGACGAGATAATCATGCAGTCAACCTCAACCTAAGAAGTGGACTTCTTCAGGCTTGGGTAGGCAAAAACCGCATCACGATTGAATTAGAAAATCAAGCACATAGGCCACTAGAAGAGGCACCAAATCCTGGTCCCTCCAGGAACACACATGAAGATAACAATGTTATTCTTGTCCAAAGTTATATGGTGCAGAAGATTGTCACTCTTGACCAAAGTGAAGAAGTCAAAGAGGAGTTCCCTTCTTTTCCAAAGAGGATTCGAGGAATGCAAGCAAGACAACATACTTCACAAAGAAGGCTGATAATGAAGAAGCATGAGCTACGACCAGTACAATATAAAATACCTCTTGGCATGAAGCAGATCTGGGTACGCAAGGGGGAACAACCCTCAGCTTTGGAGATAGGATCCCAAAGATGCACCAAATGCACTACACCATATAGGATCACAACGAGGGAGTATTCGAGGAATCGACCTAGACAAACCATTTCTATTTGGGTTCCAAAACGGTCAATGAAGGCTATCCCAAATGCTAGACAGATATGGGTGCCCAAGACCTGCTTCCGAGCTCAAATAGCTTCAACCCCATTCACAAGATTGAATCAACACTCACAAGCACCCTTGGCTCAAATCTCAGGGCAAACATCTACACTCCACACCACTACATCTACGGTCACACCTAGGAATGTTGGGAAATGGGTACCCAAAAGGTCCCAAATCCAACACAATCCAGTCCACAAACCTTTACGTGTCATCACCACTAAGAGCTACAATTCTACAATCAAAGTTTGGAGACTTAAACCCCGTACCAAAACCCCGGACCCACTCTTGTAAATCAGTCCCCTCTGATGTAGGTGCATTCCGAGTACATTGCACATCCAAAGTATGCATTTAGGATGAATACTAACCCACTAACCCACTTTCTCACACATCACCGAACACTCTACCCAGTCACCACTAACCACTTGAAATGTCATGTTAGTATTGTGGAGGGAACACCATAACATCCTGTTTCCTATGCAATGCTAATGTGCCTCTCTTCTTCTAGCAGATAAGCATCAACAGATACAAGAAGTCTCATGGCAGAAGCAGGAGGCTCAAGCTCACAGGCAGGAGTAAGCACTGTAGGGATTGATGTGGATAGTCTACCTATTTATGTGCCTCCAACTGAACGACCCGTAGAGTTGCAACACCTCCAACAAATACCTATACCTGATCCTCCCACAGGAATAACAGAGAGAGTCCATGCCAATTCTCATTGGTTCAATGGCATGCCAGGTCCATTAGGAGAGGCCAAGTATATCCGGGAGTCCAAGTGCGAGTATGACAGATCATGGGTCCGATTCCAATTCTTCTCCAAGGAGTTTGAGACTCTATAGAACACACAAGATCTTGAGACCATATGGCAACATGCAGGGCTAGCCGAGTACTTCGAGGCACCCTTACCCAAACCAGATCTCCTCCGATGCTACTATCTGGTATCAACATTATAGGCTAATGCAGAAAAGGACAAACCAGGAACATTCGTTCTTCCTTCCTTGCTGGGCAACAACGAGTAGAAGAGGTTTGAACTTACCTTGGAATTGGTGAGCTCGGCTTTGAATATGCACGGCACACATGTACCATCTGAGAAGGATGCTCTCATTTCCACTAACATGAAGGATCGAAAACTACTAAAGCTGAAAGATATGGCAGCACTCACACCAAACGTGTCCATCCCTCTCCGTATGTGCATGCAACATTTCGCTTTCCCTGGCCAAGATCGCTTCACACAACCGCACAAAAGAATTTGGTTTGCTCTTTACTTGGCAGAGACAGGTGCATTACCAATTAAGCTTCCTGTATGGATTGTGGACCAGTTGTATGAAGCAAATAAAAGGTCATCTACGAAACTAGTGGTGAATGGCTGTTGTGCAATCACACACATTATATACAGATGCCTAGCATATGATGTACCCATTGAGCGTGCTCTAACTTGGGCACAACTACAAATGTTTAAGAGGCTCAAAACTGCCACACATCAATCCAAGCACATGAGGGGCTCAATTTCGTGTGTCCAGACACGTGAAGTTCTGACTACTCCTGAAGTATCACCACGAGGGGAGACCACTGTACCTCCCTTTACCATTAGAATACCCAGGTCTAGATCTGAAGCTACAACACAAGCTGCCCCCTCAGCTCCTCCTATCCCTCCTGAATTCGAATTTCCTACGATAGGGAGCGCTGAAGGGATGAGCACCTTCGATTTCGAATCATTCTTGCAGAATACACAGCTCTCTGACGTGGAGTTCTATTCAGATGCAGAAGAACAGGGCACCTCTTCCCAAAGAAGGAGGAAATCCACAGAAGGCCGCCATGTACATTGGGATGATGAGCAGCAGAGAACTCTATCGCAACAACTAGAACACTCAGAGGCAGAAGAAGAAGGAGGAGGAGCAGAAGAAGAAGAGACCACTGAAGCCCCCGCTTATACATCAGAACTCCGAAGGCTGTATCAAATCATGGAACGAGTGCGATCACAACAACTGCTCACCGAACAGAGCAGTAGGGTGCTCATGGCTCAGCTTTTGGAAGAAGCACGAGTGGACTCTGAATACAACGAGGGTCTACTCCTGGTAGCAGAAACATATGGGGTAGTGGAAGCAATTCGATCAGCGATTGAGAGGCCTCTTGTTCAATATGATCCGCAGAGATTCCAAACACGACCACGGTCAGGTAAAAACATTCAGATTCCCATTACGACGGCGGAAGGGCCTAATATTACATTCAAACCCATTGAGACAACCTCCCAAGCAGCAGTAACCATTGGCTAGGAATAGACGACCATCCATGAAGAGTCCACTGAACCACTACCACCAACACCCCCACCATCACCCCCTCGCACAGAAACTGTAGATGCCCTATTGACCACCCAACCCACAGAGCAAACCTTCATTTTCCGTAGTCCCACCTCTAGATCCACTTTGTTTTCCTCTTTTGAGAACCCTCTATATAATACCATGTAGCTCAATGATGAGTAGCACCTCCTTTAATGTCAATCCGGGAAGACATGAGGATGGTATGATGACCTCGAGCAAGTGAAGGCACGTGCGTGAGTGAGAAGCACACCAACATGCACACACATACACACACACACACACACGCACACACAACAAGACAAAGAGAAAGACAATGGAGTTCTTTTAGATTACTTTCAAAATGCTCATACAAGTTCAAATCTGTTACAAGCTACCCTAAAAAATGAGCACTCTAGCTCTATTTATAGTTTTTGACTAGCTTTTGGCCCTGTCCAGACCTAGTGTTCGGCCTAGTTAAAAATTAGGTTCTAGGGGCTATTTGGAGGCTCAAACGAAGTCTAAAAATTATGAAAATTGATACGATGCTACTTCTAATACTCCTCAAGCTCGAGGACTCCTCGGCTTGCACAAAATGGAGTTACAAAAAGGTGAAATGGTATTTACAATGATTTGTAGTGATGAGAATCACTGTTATGAAGATGTTGTTTTGGAAAAATTTGAATGGCCTACTTGCCAGATCTTCGTTGACTGCTTAGTCTGCTTGTGCCTTCTCTCCGCTTTGGCTCCCTTCTTTGGCTTCCTTGTCTTGTGAGTCCTTCGGTACCTTGACTGCTGCCAACACACCCCCCCCTCTCTCGCGTCTGTCGTCTCTGACAGACCCTTGTCTAGCTGTGCGTTGGACATAATATTAAACCACATCGGAAGCAAGGTGGTGTTCTTCTAATCGTAGCCCCCCGTGCTAGGTCTGTTAACAATGCATCCTAATCCACTAGACCTGGGATGTCTGGATGGGGCACCCGCAATTGATCTGAGTGGATGGTCCTCTCCACAGCGAATAGTTGGAGGAGATGTGAGGGCTTGGGTACAAATATTTCTGAGTGATATTTCCAGAACCCTATGATGAACATCTCCTTGAAGGTCTACTTGAAGCATGTTGGGAGGTATTTTATTCTTGCGTGCCAGGCATATACTACCTTTATTGAGGGGGTAGTGCTCATGTCATATACCAGATCTTGGTTGCCTGCAGTGAAGCCAATTCTTGAAAAGTGGGGGTCCTTGATGTTCTTGAATGTCCTGAATGTGATCAGCATTAATTCAAAGATTTTCATGCACATTTGTGCCATCACATCAGGTGTGTTCCGTAGTCGAATGCTCCAGTGACGGATTGTAGAAATCATATAAGCAACAGTGGGAGGTCCTTGTGGAGGTGCTAAATAGACATAATTTAACCACTTTGCACAACCTTTGACGTTCTTTACAGCAATGGTAAATTCGGGCCAGGTGCGTCTGCGGAAGACTGGAACATAACAGGGGTTGTATTTGATAAATAGTGGCATGTTAGTCCAAGTACGAACCATCTCGAGATAGGTCTCAAGAAGAGGGATCCTCCAGGTGGGTTGATGAATAGATCCTTTTTTAGCACTCTCAGGGATATCTTCGGGGCCAAATTGTGTGGCAAAGGTTGGAGCCTTGCCACATTGTCGTTGAATCTCTGCGTTGTAATTTGCCAGGAGTACACAATAAGGCACATACTGATCATCGTTGGTGCCGATCCATCTGTGATGAGACATACTTTGGAAATATTCTGACTTTATGATAGTGTCTTCCAATTTAGCCATTGATTGGATTTGGACTGCTACTCGATCTTCATGGGTCTTAGCTGTCTTTTCGAGTGTCTGAAGCCATTCGGGTACTTCAACTTCCAAGGTGTCCATTCCTTCTGAGGTTTGCTGACCTCCTGGCATCGGCATAGGAACATATGGTTCCTCATACGACTCATTCACCTCAATGGGTACCAATTCATCTGGCTCTGGTTCTATAACTGGAGAGGGTTGTCTTTCAGATTCCAGTAACTTCTTCTGTAATTCTGCCACCTGCTCTGTTAATGCCTTTACCTCCTCTGAAGTCGTGGTTGTCTCTATGACCTTGGGTGGGTTGCGCCTCCTGTTCCCTGAGCTGGCGGCGTAGTGCATCCCGTTCCTTTTCCAAATCATCATGTGCTTCTAATAGATCAGCATGATGGAGAGTGTTAATCTCCAAAAGAACAACCTACTCTTGAATTTAGAACACCTCTATATCAAGAGTAAGTCAAAACCTTCACCAATTTAAAAGACCAATGACCAAATATCAATTTCTTGACTAAACTATGAAGAAGGAAATTCCTCAGAAAGTCTGCTGCATAGATCTTGCTCATTGACTGAGTAAATGTGTAAAGTTTTTGATGAAACTTTGCACAAGGTGTCACCTAAAGATTGCGCACCTTCTCCAAGTCGAATTACTTCAAAAGGTTCAGTAGATCTTGAGAAATCTACTTACCAAGTCAGCTATGTCTAAATCTACACTTCTGAGAAGTCGATTTGGACACCCCTAACTTCTTAACTTTAATTCTCTCAGTATAAAACCCGTTTAAGCAAATGCTTTTAGCCACGAGTAGCTTACCTTCCAACTTAAAGATTAAGTGCTTACTTGCACAAAACTTTAAACTGTGGAGTGAGAAATGATCAAATCATTAAGATCGAAATTTGCGCCTATTTCAGGAACCAGTGAGTACTTTCTCACATGTAAATGTTCCTACATACAATTCTCTTAGCCTGATCACAATTAGACTCTCAAACTCTAGCCATAGATTGATTAACTATGGACTTAGATATCTCCAAAAGGAATTCACAAAAGATCTATCACACATGGAGAAAACACAGAAATATCGGGCGCAGTTTTTCCTTCTATTTCTCAGAAATTTACAACTGAGTGAGGATGGAGAGTTCAACTCACTTCACACATGTCTAATGACATTTTCTACTTCTCAATACACTATTCTCATAATCTCCTATTGTCTCTCCCTTGTCTTCTCTACTTGCCCCGACATTTTCAAAAGTATTTATAGGCAATTATGTATAGACTTATATCAAAGCATAAGTATAAGTAACCTATGTCTTAACTAATGTACATATGTGTACATGTCTTTCACTCTATGAATGTATCCATCTTCTTTGCTTCAAAACTTGATCTCATCTCCATCCTTTGTCCTTTAAATCTTCAATTGGTGATTGGTTTGCACCAACAGCTCCCCCTCAATCATCAATTGAGGTTTCTCTTATCTTCTTTATACCTACCATGTCTTTAAACTTTTGTAGCTTTGGTCCATCCAAGCTTTTTGTAAGCATATCAGCTATCTGATCTTTTGTTGAAGTATGTATGACTTCAATCTCCTTATCCATCACCTTCTCTCTTAGAAAGTGATACTGTATCTCAATGTGTTTAGTCCTGGCATGAAAAACAGGATTAGCAGCTAGATATAATGAACTCATGTTATCACCATAAATGATAGGTATGCTCTGTATAGTATCAAAACTCTTCATGAGAGTTTTAAGCAAAATCACTTCTTTTGCAGCTTCAACCATGCCTTTGTATTCTGCTTCTGTAGATGACAAAGCAACTGTATGTTGCTTCTTTGAGCACCAGGAGATTAACTTATCTCCCACATAATACATGTATCCATAGGTTGACCTTCTATCATCTGGATTACCTGCCCAATCTGCATCACTATAGATTTTGATATTTGTATCTGATGTAAAACCATAATACAAACCTTCTTTGAGTGTACCCTTAATGTACCTCAACACTCTTTGACCTGCAATCCAATGCTCTTTCCTAGGACAATGCATAAATTGAGACAAAACTTCAACTGCATATGATAAATCAGGTCTAGTTAAAGTAGCATAGATAAGACTACCAACCAAACTCTGATATTGTCTCATGTCCTTGAATTCTTCACCTCCAAATTTACTCAATTTTTGATTCACCTCCATTGGTGTAGGTGCTACCCTGCAATCATTCATTTTAAACTTGATTAACAAGTTCTTCAAATACCTTTCTTGGATCACAAATACTCCATGTTGAGTATATGTAATCTCCATGCCCAAGAAGTATGACAAGTCTCCCAAGTCACTGATTTTGAACTCTTTCTCCATTTGCTTATTTAAGCATTGAATGCCTTTCTCATCTGTACCTGTAAGTATGATATCATCAACATATATGCACATGTAAATAAACCCATCATCACTTGCTTTGACAAGCAAGCTACTATCTGCTTTAGACACCTGAAATCCAAGTTCTTTCAAGAACTTTACAAGTCTATAATTCCATGCCCTTGGGGCTTGCTTCAAGCCATACAAAGCTCTCTTGAGCTTGCACACATGATCTGGATACCTTTTATCTCTGAACCCTTGAGGTTGCTCCATGAACACATCATCTGAAATATAACCATTCAAAAAAGCATTCTTCACATCTAATTGACACAATTTCCAACCTTTGCATGCAGCAATTGCTATAAGTGTCCTGATGGTTGTCATCTTTGCAACAGGACTATAAGTCTCATCATAATCAACACCATATGTCTGAGCAAACCCTTTGACAACAAGTCTAGCTTTGTACCTAGACACACTTCCATCTACAAATCTTTTTGTCTTATAAACCCACTTACATCCAATGATCTTCTGGCTATTTGGCTTTGGAACCAAATCCCATGTTTGATTCTCCAATAATGCATCATATTCTTCCTGCATAGCTTTCTCCCAATTTTCTTTACCTTTTGCCTCTTCATATGTAGAAGGGTCTTCATCTGTTTTAATCATGTAAGCATAATCTTTGGTAGCCAGAAATGAAGTATCATAGCTATACCTTGTAGGTTGCCATTTGTTCCTTGTAGACCTCCTAAGTTCTCCACTTCTTGAGGTTTCTGGTTCTTCATATTCAGGATCAAACCTTGGTGTTTCTTCCACTTCAACCTGCACTTCATTATTCTCTTGCTCATCAAATATCTGAACCTTTGATTTACCTTTCCTTTGGCTCACAATTTCTTCATCATCTGTATTAATATTGATAGTACCTGCATACCAAGTACCTTGCTCATCAAATGTAACATCTTTTGATACAAGAAAATGTTTTGTGGATGGATTCCACAACCTGTATCCCATCTGCTTATCATCATAACCAATAAACACATATTTTTCAGCTTTAGGTTCCAATTTGTGCCTTAATTGTGATGGCACATATGCATAGGCCAAACATCCAAATACTTTGCAATGATCTAGTGTAGGTCTCTTACCCCACCATGCCTCATAAGGTGTCATTCCCTGCAAAGCTTTACAAGGTAGTCTATTGACCAAATAAGTAGCTGTATTTACAGCCTCAGCCCACAAATAATTAGGGCAATTTTTCTCCTTCATCATGGACCTTGCAAACTCAACAAGAGTTCTATTTCTCCTTTCTGCTACACCATTTTGTTGAGGAGAGTACCTGCAAGTAACCTCTCTTTTTATACCTGCATTCCACAAGTAATCACTGAACTCATTAGAGAAATACTCTCCCCCTCCATCTGACCTTAGTCTCTTCAACTTATGTCCTGTAATTCTCTCTGCATACATATGATAATGTTTGAAAGTATTGAATACTTCTGACTTATCTTTGATCACATAAATAGTGATCCATCTAGTAGCATCATCAACATAAATCACATAATACCTTGACCCATTTATACTAAAATCTTTTGATGGTCCCCACACATCTGTATGTACCAACTCAAGCTTCCCTGAGTACATAAATCCATGCTTAGAGTAGGGTTGCTTATGAGCCTTACCTAATTGACATGCCTCACATCTGTATGTCATATGTTGACCTGCAACATTAGGCAAACCAAGCACTGAACCATTGTTAATCATGTCTTTAATACCTCTTTCATTGAAATGTCCAAGCCTCTTGTGCCAAAGATCTAACTCAGAGATCTTATGTCCTCCATATGTGAACATGGCATGACCAATATTACCTTGAATCTTCAATGTGAACAATCTTCCTTCTTTCTTCCCTGAAACAATTTGTTTATACCCATTGCTAGGGTCTTCCACAAACACTCCTTCATTAGTGAACCTTAATTCATAACCTTTTTCCACAATTTGTCCTACACTTATCAAATTCTTAGGAATTGTAGGAACATACAAGACCTTACTCAATAAGGTGCTACCATCCTTGGCCTTCACTGATCCAATTGACTTCACATTGTGCTTTGTGTTGTCACCTGTTTGAACAACATGATTAGATACCTTATTCTCCAAATCAGTCATCAAGGCTATATTACCACTCAGGTGATTGCTACACCCTGAGTCAATGTAGAAGACTCTTTGATCTTCACTCTGCCTTTCACAAGTTGCATTCATTATCAATGTTGAATCTTCCTTTTGATCTGAAGCATAATTGTAGTAGGTGTTGTTATATTGTTGACTTTGGAAACCTCTACTTGCATTTCTTCCAAAGTAACCCCTACTACCTCTGCTTCTGAAATTACCTCTTTGATTTCTGCCTCCTCTTCCTCTTGAATTATAGTTCTGATTATATCCACCATTACTCTGATTATTATGCCAACAATCATTAGCTAAATGATTTGTCTTACCACAAATCCAGCATGCTTTGACTCCATCTTTGTTGTTCCTGCCTCTTCCTCTACCTTTGCCACCTCCTCTACCTCTTAGGAAGTTGGCTTGACTAGTTGTACCTTCATCTTCACCTGCTTGTTGCTTTCCTTTGTTAGCTTTCTTCTTGTCCTTTGAGTACATTGCATGACCTGTACTTTTGTCACCATCTCCTTTAACATCCTGCTCAAATGTTAGCATATGACCTAGCAACTGATTTAAATCAGGAGTGAAATGATCAAGTGATAATTCTGTAGACAAAATGAATGGCTTCCATTTGTCATCACCTCTTAAACCTGTAAGGATTTGCCTTACCAATTTATCCTCCTCAATGTCTTCATCAACAGCTCCTAAAGCATCTGCAATATCTTTCATTCTTGTCACATAGTCTGAAATGGATTGAGAAGCCTTCTTCTTAAAGGTGGTAAACTCTGCCCATAAGGATGCCTTCCTTGACTTAGTAGTATTCTGGAAATGCTCCTCCAAAGCATTCCAAATATCAATTGCACTTTCAAGACCTCGAATATGAGGTAACAAGTAATCATTAACTGCCATATAGATAATGCTCCTAGCTTGAGCATCTTTCTTCATCCAATTTTTCAAATCTGCTAACTCTTCCCTAGTTGGAACACTAGGATCTCTGAACTGTGGCTTCTCTTCTTCTCCTGTGATATAAGCTATTAAATCTTTGCTCAAGATGAGCTTCCATCCTCATTGACCATGCAGGATAGTTTTCCCTATCCAATTTCTCTATCTGTAGAGAATCTCCCATCTTGTGTCCACCTGTGTATTGAAATCTTCAAGCTTTATGAATAATATATGTACCTTTACTTCAAATTAGAGTCCTTTTGTCTTTCTTGATGTCGTATGGTCTTCTCCTCAAGCTTTGCCTTCAAGCTTTCACCTTTTAGTTCTTCAGTTGTTGAATTTCTTGAATCTGCAGCAGTCGGGATCCTCCTTTCCTTGATTTTGATGTTTCCTGCTTTGATACCACTGATGGAGAGTGTTAATCTCCAAAAGAACAACCTACTCTTGAATTTAGAACACCTCTATATCAAGAGTAAGTCAAAACCTTCACCAATTTAAAAGACCAATGACCAAATATCAATTTCTTGACTAAACTGTGAAGAAGGAAATTCCTCAGAAAGTCTGCTGCATAGATCTTGCTCATTGACTGAGTAAATGTGTAAAGTTTTTGATGAAACTTTGCACAAGGTGTTGCCTAAAGATTGCGCACCTTCTACAAGTCGAATTACTTCAAAAGGTTCAGTAGATCTTGAGAAATCTACTTACCAAGTCAGCTATGTCTAAATCTACACTTCTGAGAAGTCGATTTGGACACCCCTAACTTCTTAACTTTAATTCTCTCAGTATAAAACCCGTTTAAGCAAATGCTTTTAGCCACGAGTAGCTTACCTTCCAACTTAAAGATTAAGTGCTTACTTGCACAAAACTTTAAACTGTGGAGTGAGAAATGATCAAATCATTAAGATCGAAATTTGCGCCTGTTTTAGGAACCAGTGAGTACTTTCTCACATGTAAATGTTCCTACATACAATTCTCTTAGCCTGATCACAATTAGACTCTCAAACTCTAGCCATAGATTGATTAACTATGGACTTAGATATCTCCAAAAGGAATTCACAAAAGATCTATCACACAGGGAGAAAACACAGAAACATCGGGCGCAATTTTTCCTTCTATTTCTCAGAAATTTACAACTGAGTGAGGATGGAGAGTTCAACTCACTTCACACATGTCTAATGACATTTTCTACTTCTCAATACACTATTCTCATAATCTCCTATTGTCTCTCCCTTGTCTTCTCTACTTGCCCCGACATTTTCAAAAGTATTTATAGGCAATTATGTACAGACTTATATCAAAGCATAAGTATAAGTAACCTATGTCTTAACTAATGTACATATGTGTACATGTCTTTCACTCTGTGAATGTATCCATCTTCTTTGCTTCAAAACTTGATCTCATCTCCATCCTTTGTCCTTCAAATATTCAATTGGTGATTGGTCTGCACCAACACAGCATAGCTTTCCAAGATTGTCTTCATTGTTTCTGAGGGGACTGCTTTGAATTGTTCTGGGTCGATCTCGTGGGGAGAGCCTTCCATTGCAGCTTCCAGGGTTTCTTCGTTTTGCTTCTGCAGACGCTTGTTTTCTTCAAGGGCGGTAGCCATGTGTTTTCTGAGTAGAGTCAAATTACGTCGAACTCTTAGATTATCTGTTTGGTAGACTTCCAATAAAGATTCGAGTTGTTTGACACCAGGCAATTGTGATGGTTGGGGTGCCTCCAGGAGGGTTTGATGGGCCTGCTCGAGTGTGGTATATCATTGATTGAGGTCAGCCTTTTCATCTTCTATGGTTATAAGCCGTCTTTGTAGTTGTTGGTGATTCGTAGTCAGTTGACTATGACGGTCTTCGAGAGCCTGATACTCACTCTGAAGTTGATACACACACTGATGTAACATTGAAAACATATTATTTACATTAAAGAATGCAGGGAAAGAGGAAGATGCAGGGGGAATGGGAAAGGGAAAGGGAGTTGTGAATGAGGTTGAAACAAGTGGTGAGGTGGGTGGAGGGGGTATGGGAGATTGAGGTTGCGTGGGGGGAGGGAGCGGTGCTGTGGCTGGAGATGTTTCCATGGTGTCAACTGTGTGTAGGACCGTGTAGATGGGGACAGTGGGTGGGGTGGATGTGATGTTTGTGAAGAGTGTTGTGAAAGTGGGCATGGTAACTCCTCCGAATTGGATGCCGGGAGAGAAAGGAATTCCCATGACATATGTGGTAATGGCAGAAATAGGCGTGGTAGTGCCAGGTGGTGAGGTGACTTGTGTAGTGAGAGGTGAGGTGGGTGGTGAGAGTGGTTCCGCCTGATGTTCTTCTGTTTGTGTGTTACCTCCTGGTTCTGATACATTGATGTGAATTTGCTTGCCGGATCGCATGGGGCGAGTAGGCACTCATTTCTCAAATCGATGGATATAAGCCATGGCTACATGAACTGCTTCATCTAAGCCTACCGCGTCTATGTGCAGGTTCATTGATTCAATAAACATGTCATCCACACCTTCCTCGGCTAACATTTGGCTCATGAGCACGTTTCCTATTTCGAGCGACAGTTTGTGTTGTTCTTGGACTCGCTTCATGGTTTCATACAATCTTTTTATTTGGGCCGAGTAGGTTGGGGCACTTGCTAGTTCTGAAAGTTCTTCATATTCTTGATCATACTCCTCATTTGCTTCTTCTTCTTCTGTCTCTTCTTCATCCTCCTCTACTTCTACTACTTCCGGTTGGGTCGGGGCTGAAGTTGTAGTAGTGGGTTGTGGTCTTTGGGTCTGCTCTGCGTCTGTCTCCAAGTTAGACTCATTGATCACGCGGGCAATTTCTTCATCTGTCAAATTGGTTAGGGTGTAACCTTGTGGGAACTCCAAGTCTGATGGAATCGGAGGGAACACCAGATTGGGTCCTTCTGCACTTGGTCTGGGTAGGCGAATGGTAAATGGTCGGACACGTCGCGTTTGTGGAGGGGTCACCTCTGGTGTGGTGGTGGCTCCTCTTGCTTGGGCACATGGTAATTGAACTCCCCCTCTCATCTTCTTCGATGGAGGACCCGCCGTTGACAACCGTCTTTGGAATTCTTGGGCCCTGGACCATACTAGTGCTCTTTGAATGGGCACGTCGTACGCTAAGCACCTGTAAATTATTTTTGTCAGAGCACAGCATCCATGAAGCACATTCTTCTGTTTCTTATTCCATCATTGATGGGCTAGGTGGATTTGATCGATGATCCAGTGTGGCATATTGATGGTGAGATTCTCTGTCTCTACCAAGTACAAGCTGAACCAGATCTTTTTTGGTGGCATTGTGAAGCGTTCTTGGGCAGGGAAAGCGAAGTGCTGCATGATCGTCCGTAAGTGGAGAGCGATGGTAGGTGTCATTGCTACCATGTCCTTCAATTTGTTGAGATCCTTGTGCTTCATCCTGCCTGGAATCATTGTTTCTTTCTCCGTGGGAATATGCATGCCTTTCATGTTCAATGCTTCTCGTACTAGGTTGAGGGTCAGTTTGAATCTTTTGAGCTCGTGGCCTAGTGTTAATGAGGGTAGCACGAAGGTACCATCGCCTCCTTTAGCCCTGCTAGGGGTGATGGTACTGATAAAGTAGGAACAGCGAAGGAAATCTAGCTTAGGTAAATGTGCCCTGAAATAGCCATCCAAGCCCGCTTTTGTCCATACTGATCGCATTACTTCTGCATTCTGATACTGCTCAAATTCGCGGGTAAAGAAATGATATCATCCCCATTTGCCATTAAACTCAAGTTCTGCCTCCCAAAAGTAGGTGTTGTCTCCCAATGGCCCTGTGACATCACTGAACCAATGTGCATGTTTCCCCACTTGCGAAGTGTGCCCATGAGGCGGGTCCTGAATAGGAAGCACATGCACAGCTCTAAGTTCTTGAGGTCTCTCAGTGAGTTGCGGTTCCAGAAGGAGGGTTTCAATGTCCACTATCTGGGCGCTAGACCCTGCCTGGGAGCTGGTGCCTCCGGTTTCTGCCATGTTACAGCTTGCTTGCTAGTTCTGTGAGAATATAGAAGCATGCGTTAACATTGTAAAGGACAAGGTAGAACAATTTTTGTCCCCATTACAACATTAACATGAAGTGAATGATGAGTTAGTGGATCAGTGAGTGCGCGATGGTTGTGTGTGTTGTTAGTCCTATGAGCTGAGTGAAAAGATGCAGTGTGAGAATGATGCAGTTAGTAGGTGGAGATGGATGTACAAATGGGATCGGGGGGTTCATTACAAGCTTTGGGTTGCCAAACACAATGAATGGGTTTTGGTTTTGATTTTGTGGAAACTCTGGAGGGATGTATAAGAGTGTCTACTTGGAAATGCGGCTTTATAGGGGCCCATTTGCAAGTGATTCCGCTCGTGCTCATGTGTAAATGTGCGTTTGTGTGTGTTGAATGAGAGTGGGCACCGGCTCTTTGAGTGAGTGAACCCTGTTGTGTATGGTGCGATTTATGTGTGACTAGATGAGCCTGCAAGCAAGCCTTAGGCACCCAAATTTGTCTTGATTGTGGGCCAGCCTTCATCGACTTCTTGGGTACCCACATAGATTTCACTTTCATAGAAGAATTTTTGGAAGTCTTCTTATTAGTATCATGTCGTTGATCACTAATAGGAAGTTGAGCTAGTTGTTGTGGCTTGACCGCAATGGGACGCTCGCCTTTCCGCACCCACACTTGGTTTGATGGTTGAGACACCGTGCTTTGTATTTTCTTTTGGCTTCGAGCGTAAGTTGTCTGCTTCTTCTTCTTTTTATCTGTCTTCGGTTGCTACATCCCGATGGCCTTTGGAAAAGAAGGGAGTTCCCTTGTATCCTTTACTTCTGTGTTGCGATAATCATCCCTCTGCATCACATATTTTGGGACAAGAATAGCATGGTCATCTTCATGTGTACCCCTAGAAGGACCAGGAGCTTGTGCCTTTCCTAGTTCCTTGAGTGCGCCGTTGTCTATTTCAACTGTAATTCGACGCTGATTTACCCATACCTGAATAAGTCCACTTCTTAGGTTTAGGTTGACTGCATGATCATAGATCCAGTCTTGACCCAAGACAAGAGGTTCAGTGAGATCCTCATCTTGACACACTAGTACTTTAACTGTCATTAGAACATCTTGAATGTAGAGGGGGAGTTCCATCTCGCCCATGCAAGGGGTTTCCACACCTCCCAATCCTATGAGATATGCTTCTATAGGTTTGACATTTAAATTCAACTCTCGACAGTAAGAAAGTTTAACGGCACTAGTGGCTGCTCCTGAGTCAATGAAGGCTCGTGCAGTCCTTGCACTCTTTCCTTGTCCTATCTCCAAGGTTACAAAAGGACGTCGGTCAACTATTCTATGGGGGCTTACACTTGAGACTTCACACATAGCCATATGATATCCTGGGTCAGCATAGTCATCTGTCCTTGGCTGATCTCGTCCTTGTCTTCTCATCTTCATTTTTCGGATGCGTTCCAAGGCTTCTACCTGTGCTTCTTCTCGAACTCGTTTTTCCTCTTTTTTATGTTTCTTGGCAGTGTTGAGTCGATTGAGCATTTCCTCAGTGAGAGGTTCCTGGTATAACTTGACTCTGCATCCGCTTATGTAGCTAGGGAGAATATCGCCTTCGAGTGTGGCTAATTGGACTGCTCCACTAGTCGAGATCCTATTTATGATCATAGGTCCATAGCCTCTCTTCTCTAATTTTCTCGCATGTTGTTTCAAAGTGTAGAATAACACTAGGTCCTTTGCTTTCAATCCTTTATCCTTCACATGGGCATCAAAGTACGCCTTCTGCCTTTTCTTAACTGCATATATTCCTGCTGCGGCTCTTAGTCTTGTTTCACCTAATCGTTCAAGGTCAAAAATTCTCGAAGAGAGTTCATGACCCGTCCACTCATGCTCCTGTGCTACTCTCAATGTGGGAATCAAGAATTCCAAAGGTAGCACCGCATTTTGGCCAAATACCATCTGAAAGGGTGTGGCTTGGAGTACCGTTTTATAGGCAACTCTGTATGCCCAAACAGCATGGTGTAGCTGTTTGTCCCAATTAGAGCATTTATTATTTACCAATTTAGTCAACACATTGGATAGGATCTTATTTGTGCTCTCAACCTGGCCATTAGCTTGTGGGTGATAGGGGGCAGACTTCTTATGTACCACCAAGAATTCTTGGAGAAGATTTTCAATAACTTCATTCAAGAAGTGAGTCCCTCTATCACTGACTAGCTCTATGGGTAGTCCATATCTAGTGAACACATTCTCAAATAAGAACTTAGCGGTCGTCTGAGCATCATTCTTTGTCGTAGCTTTTACCTCTACCCATTTGGTTAAATAGTCTATGGCCACAATGATATATTCAGCATGTGAACCCTTGGCTGGGGGATTAATAGGACCTACAAAGTCTATCCCCCACTTGGAGAATGCACGTCCACCCATCATAGGTTTTAATGGCATCTCATCTTTGCGTATAGGATACTGAGTTCGCTGACATACATAAAACCTCTTCACATAGGTATGTGCATCCATGTGAAGGGTCAGCCACCATAATCCTGCAAATAGGATTGCCTTGATCACCCGATCTGGTCCAAAGTGTCCTCCTGCTACACCTTGGTGAGCAGTTTCCAAGATCTTGAGATATTCACTCTCATGGACACATAGTCTCAGGTAACCATCTTTACCACACTTGTATAGATTATCACCAATGAGTGAGTAATCTAGGGCTTCTTGTTCTACACTTCTTTGTCTGGCCAGTGTCATATCTTGAGGGAATGTTCTCGTCCGCAGGAAGGCTACTAATGGTTCACTCCAATCTGGCACTATGGACACTTGATTCAGAGTGGCATGTTCCACAGGTGGTTTAGTGCAGCAGATTGGGCATTCTTTACACATCTTATGTACATCAGCTTCCATAGTAGGCCAATGCACTCCGAATCTCCTTAGGGTCTGTAAAGTTCTTTGCCTCGAATGGTATTGCTCTAATGCACCTACGTGTGCTAATTGCAACCATTTTGTGTACTCGTCCTCTTCCACACAACAAGCCAATATCCCTTGGTCTGTCTGCTTGTACATACTTCCTGCCATGATATGGTACTTCTGGGCTTTTACTACTTCCCTATCTTGAGTGTTTACGACTGGGTGGTTAGGCCCGTATGTCAATACTGGCACTAATGGCTTAGCCCACTGAGGTACAACTTCCAAATTAAACAAGTAAGCATCAGGAAGGTCATCTGATACTCCTTGTGTGGCTTCTCCAGATGTGAGCCTAGAGAGATGGTCTGCTCTCAAGTGAGTCTTCCCTTTCCTCACCACAACTTCAAAGTCGTATTCCATTAGTAAGAGAAACCATCTCACTAATCTACCTGTATTGCATGGCTTGTTTACCAAGTACAACAGTGCTTGATGATCAATACAAAATTTAAACTTATTTGCAAGCAAATAGTGTCTAAACTTTTTAACCACATATACCATGCCTAATCCCTCTCGTTCAGTGGTGGTATAATTTCGTTTAGCTGCATTCAACTGTCTACTAGCATAGGCAATTGGAAGATCCATATTACCTTTGCCCGGAGGTTGTGCAAGCACACATCCAATAGCATAATTGGATGCATCCACATGAACATGGAAGGGCTTATTCCAATCTGGTGTGGTCAAGATTGGTGTTGAACACAATCTTCTTTTGAGCTCATTGAAAGATTTTTCACATTCATCAGTCCACTCAAAGTTTGTCAAAAGTCCGTACAGTGGCTTGGCAATGATGGCGTACATGTGTATAAAGCATCGGTAATAGCCACAATGCCCCATGAAAGCTTGTACTTCTTTGACATTCTTTGGCCTAGGCAACTCTGCTATGGCTCTTACTTTCTCTTCATTAGTGGATATGCCATTCTTTGACACTATGTGTCCGAGAATCTTGCCTTGCCTGACCATGAAAATGCACTTTTCTGGGTTCAAGCAGACTTGATATTCTCTACATTTGTCAAAGATTTGCCTAAGTTCTGGTATATGTGTCTGTCTAATGTTGGAATGAGCACAGAGATCATCAACATAGACCTCTAAATTCTTCCTCAAGAACTCTTTAAACACATGACACATCAATCTTTGGAAAGTTGCAGGAGCATTGGTAAGCCCAAATGGCATTACTCTAAAGGCAAATATGCCCCACTCTATGGCAAAAGCTGTCTTATGCTGATCTTCTGGAGCTATGGCTACTTGATTGTAGCCCGAAAATCCATCAAGGAAGTTGTATACTTCCTTGCCTGCTACCCTTTCTAATAGATGCTTGGTAATTGGAAGTGGATAGTTATCTCGAATTGTGGCTGCATTAACCTTCTTCAAGTTAATACACACACGTAGCTTTCCATTCTTCTTGCGCACCACTACAATGGGGGATACCCACTCAGTATGCTCAATTTCATAGATGAATCCAGCTTCGACCAATCGATCTATCTCTTCTTTGATCTTGGAAGCATAATTATCATTGTATGTGTATGGCTTTTGCTTGGAGGGTTTGGCATCTGAGGTCATGGGGATAGTGTGTGAGCATATATTAGGGTCGACACCTTTTAAATCCTTGTAACTCCAAGCGAATACATCTCTGTATTCTCTCAGCAAGGCTATTAGCTCATGCTCTTCTTCCTCTGTCAGGTCATGGCCTATGTATGTGCACCTTTCTTCTCCTTCTTCTATGGCTACGACTACTTTCTTGCTAGTTTCTTTGTTATCATAGGCCTCTCCTACTTGTGCCTCATGTTTTGGCATTCTTACCATGACTCTCCTATCGTCTATCTCATACTTTTTGAAATTCTCGGGGACCTCAAGCAAGGATTCTTCCTCTTCTCGTGTGACTTCCCTCTTCTTTCTTTTCTTTCCTTCGTCCTTAGGGGTCACTTGTGTGGTTAACCTTACGTGATTGGTGAGCTTTCCATGTCTCTGAGGGTGAGCTTCAACTTCATAGAAGTATTCTTCATCTGATGCAAATGGTGGGTCCATAATGATTGACTCTAGATCGGAGTCACTTGCATCCTCAAATGCATCAGAGCTGGGTTCGCATTCTTCCAGAACCGAATCTCCCATGATTGGCTCTACGGAGAAGACTGAAATGTCATAGCCATCCTCATCATAGTGGGGTGTCCATTGGTCCTCATTGATGGCTACATCCATTGTTGCTAAAATTTCTGCCCAGCCGTGAGGTTCAAATTCTTCATCAGAAAATACTACAAGTGCGTAGGCTGGGTCTTGAATTGATCTATGGGTTTCTTTTGCACCTATCTCTCTGGCCTTTCCTCTCTTCTCTTCTTCTACTACTACTTTACACATCCATAAGTGAGTGTCTTCATGCATCCATGAGGATCCTGATCCTATGGAGTGCACATACTCCATGTCATCCTTGGCTTTATGGATGGGATTCCATTGAATAGGCGGTACATCTCTATGAGAGTAATCCTTGAGATTGATTTTGGTCGTAACACCTAAGTGTTGCAAATACAAGGAATTGGTTCCCCAATCTTGTACCACCTGCAACTGTCACATAAATGGTCTTCCCAAAATCATCTCATAGGCATGGTTCTTGCTAAAGTCACAGATAGCAAATGTATGCTCAAACTCTACACAAGTGGTGAGAGTTATTCCTTCCAGCAAGCCTAAGGGTCTCTCTATGTGGCCGTCAGCCATTTGCAATTTCATTCTCGTTGGCCTAAGTGCTGGTTTGCCCCAACGCTTCCATAGGGAAGTGGTAGCAATTGCAACTCCTGCGCCTGAGTCTAGAATTGCCTTGGTTGTGTACCCCTGATGGGTAATGGGAAGATAGGTGTTTCCTTCTTCACCTTCACTCATATCTCCTATCTTGTCCAGAGGAATTTCTGGCACTGTTCTAAGAGAACCTACCTGGGATCGGGGTTTCACTACTTCTGGCACTTGGTTAGCTACATGTTTCCATAACTCTGGCCTAACTTTGAGGAGCCTTTCTAAAGTGAGGTTGCACTGCACCTTAGTGTTTTTCACTACCTCCGTATTCCTAGGTATGACTGAGTCTTTGTTTCTTACCATGACCGTGGGTGCTCTCATACAAGTAGACTTGGCTTCCCATGGGCCTGTGAAGTGGGGTAATTCCTGTAGGGAGTTAGACTCGAAGTCTAACCTCTCTTGACTTTGTGCACTCTCCTGCTCTCCATAAATGGAGGGGATATCTTGAGGGAATTGGTCATGTGCATCATCCACCAGTTCAATGGGAAGATGGACTTTGCTCTCTTTTGCCCATTTTTCTTCTTGAATCTCTTGCAAGAATTCTGGGGAATATCTATTCATAGAAGAGGAGGTGTCTGGTTCAGTGGAATTGGGCACGGAAGCTTCCTGTGGGGGAATGCTTATTCTTTTACTTGCATGACCTCTTCCTTGGTTTTTTTCTTCCTTGGCAGATCTTGCAATTATGCTCTCTAACTTTTCTAATAGTCCATCCAAATGCAGTTGTGTCTTAGCTAAGCCAGAGTAGTTGAAGAGGCGACTGGCTTCAAACATGGTCTGAGCCAATGCGACCATTTTCGCACAAAGCTTGGTTCCTTCTATCTCTAGATCAGCTCCAGGGTAGCACTTGTCATGATCCATCACATTTGGCCCTTCTTGGATTCTGGCCTGATATGCCTTAAGCATCATGTCTATGTCTTCATGAGTGGGGTCAGCTAGTACTGATCCTACTCTAGGGGGTGGTGGGATGGTCTGAGGTGGGTTGAAAGATGGTGGATTAGATGGTGATGGAGATGAAGGTGGTGGTGGTATGTGAGAGTTTGTTTGAGAGGTGAGTTCCACAATTTTGGCTTTTGTTTCTCTTATGCTTTCTTCTAAGTCGCTCATCTTTTTGGACCATTGTCTTTTCATTCTCTCTCGGCTATCCCTCCAGGCTCTCGACCGTTTCTTGGCTATGCTCTCAATTTCACTGACCTCTGCACTCTTTTCTTGGCCTAACCCTTGGTTCTGCTGCAAAGCCTGAGCTCTAGTGACCACCTGTACTAGTGCAGTGGAAATTACACTTCCTGTAGCATCTACTACTAACCCAATAACATTAATTGGAGTGATTTTTGGCATATTATTGGGATTCTTTGGGCAATCTCGTAAGAGATGCTCCTTCCCGCAATCTTGAAAAAAGCCCTATATTGTTACTGACTGGGGTTGTGTAGGTGCAGGCATTGGACAATCTCGAATGAGGTGATCTCCTTGACATCTATAGCATGGTCCTCTAGGGAATGAGGGTCTTACCTGCCTAGGTTGAGGTCTAGTGCTGGGATTTGTGTACATGATGTTTGCATACTCTGGATCCCAACTAGGTTCACTTGGTTCTTCACTATAGTAGGATTCACCATGTTCAGGAGACTGCATATAGTAAGCTTGGGGGCTATCAATATGTGTTGAATCAAAGCTATGGTCACTGGGATCACTTTCTGAAAGCAATGGTGTTACTGGCACTATGGCTCTATTCAGGTTCTCTTCTGCAGCTGCATACTTCACTGGAATCACATTAGCTGGGGTTGGAGGTTGTTGAGCTAACACAGGTTGAGGCCTTTGCTGGGCCTGATATTGTGGTTGGTAGGTTTGTTGAGGCCTAGCATACTGTTGTGGTGGGTACTAGTTCTGATATCTTCCCTGTTGTGGATAGGGCTGAGGGTAGGTTTGTTTAACCGCTTGCTTATTGTATGGACAATCTTGTGCTGTGTGATTTGTGTATCTTCGTTCTATGGTGAAGTATTGGCTACTGGGATTCACTTGGGGTTGAGCCATGATGGGACATACGTTCGCCATATGGTCACCACCGCAAGTATAGCACCTCTTTACTGGGGCAAACCTTGGGATTTGTTTGCTAGTGACACCTAGTTTTTGAGCTACTTTCTCCGCGAGTTCCTCAATTGATGTGGATTGCGAGGAAGAGAGGCTAGAGGCACTATCTGAATCTTTGTAAATTTTGGAAAGCTCTAACTCCTCCCCTAGGTTATCCTCGATGTCGATGCACATGCGTACACACTCTTCTATAGTCCTAGGGTCCTTCAAGTACACATATGACCTCAATTTGGTACTTAGCAATCCATCCAAGAATAAAGCCACTTGCTTGGCTGGAGTGGGTAACTCAGGGATAGGACATCTCTCTAGATATTGCCTAAACCTTCTTCCTGCAAGTCTAACTGTCTCTTGGGGGGTCTGCTTGAAGCTATGTATCAATGAGGAAGTATTATGCCTTATCCCACTCTTAGAGAACTCAGTGATAAAAGCCTCTAAGAGTTGGTCTATGCTCCTGAACTGTCTCTCACTCAATGGTTGAAACCATGTAAGGGCTGTGTTCCTAAGGGTTAGACCAAAGGCATTATACTGCGTGAATATGTCCTCAACTTGTTCAGCTCTCAAGACTTGCCATATGGTCATATGGGTCTCCTGTGCCATCGAAGTAGTTCTTCATGGACTTAACTAGCTGGGTCGGTCTCAAAATCCTCGTGTGCTCTCTAGGTCTTGGTAGAGGGAAATCATCCGCATTCCTTTGATTCCTTGGGGCTCTAAGTCCCTTAGGTTCCGCTCTATTTGTTTCCATTCTCGTTCTTTCTCTTCCCACTGGGTTGACAAAGCTTACCTCTGGTCTATCTCTATGTCTGTCTCTTTGAGATCCAGGAGCTTGGGATGTTCCACCTCCTGGGTGACCAAAGGACACATTCGACCTTGGTTGGGGGAAAATAAATTCACTTTTCCAAGTGTAAGCATGCCTATCATGTTCTGTAACCACAAAGATCCTCTCTAAAGCGTGATCTAAGTAGGTCACTCTGCCTGGGCTATCACGATCTTTGAACTCATATATCATGATTGTTCCTATCTCATTTGGCTGATCATATTTATACCTCCAAAAGGCTTCATCAGTCTCTCGGTTCAAGAGCAGATCTATGCTCTTATTGTCTTGGGGAATCCACTCTGGTGTGATAATCCTAGTGAGAACATATTTGCCTCGGGGGGTTCTAGGTTCTACACCCATGTTTCCTTGCTCCAGGTCACCTAAGTCCGTTTCTGGGATCACGTTTCCAAATTCGTCTGTCCTATCTGGATGACTGGTGACTACATATATGGTTCCTTCCTTGTCTAGGTATGCTCCATTTTTCAAACTTGACAGCTGGGTGTTCCAACCCAATGGATTGGTCAAGGTTTTTAATCTGGACCACAGATCTTCCTAGGCCGTCCTCATAGATGCTAGCACCTAATCGGTTGGTCCTAAGGTATTCCAACTGTGTCTTGTAAGGGCCTTCTACCCTATGTAAATATGGCACTCCTGAACTTCCTGCAGGTCTCTCCATACCTTGAGACATCTCTGACTCACTAGTGTCAGAGCTAGGGTAGTATGAATGATGGCTCAACTGTTGGGCCCAAGACCTAGCAGTATGATTGACACTAGCCTCTGAAGACCTAAGACTCTGTCTATCTCTTCCTAGGTGTCGTTCTGATCTAAGGTTCATAAGCCCAATTGAATAATCCCAAATTTTCCCAAGTACACTTTTCGTTGCTAAGTTCTTTTGTATTAGTCACTTGTTCTTTTTAATTTTCTTAGGATGTCACTTCTTGTCCAATCAATCTTCGTCGCAAGGAACACTTAAGTTTTATCGTACTGAGTGTGGTCGCTCGATTTAAATTCTTTTCCCTTAGGTTGTTTCGCAATTGTAATCTCTTGGCACTTGCACTTGAGTGATTAGAGTTCTTGGACTTGGTTGTTCTTAACGTATCCCTAATTGATCACAACCTCTATCCGTACTTAGCCTAAGCTAGGGATTGACAGAGGTTGTTGAGAATTTCCAACCTTGAGTTTCTGTCCTTGGTTGCCCTTGTGTGCCCAGGAAGCGTGTTCCCAAGCTTGCACTTACTCTTGCTTCGAGTACCCTTTGATGCTCACAAAGGACCTGTAAAAGGCCCAAAATTAGCTCAAGAATTGAATTCGGTTGACAGTCAGATCACTTTCATGCATGTACTTCACAGACCAAATTGTCTTATGCCTTTATGGAAAACAATCCCAAGGGACCCTTAGTTGTCCTACCCTGGGATATGGTCAACTTCAAATTACCCTATCTAATAATCCTGATATTAATTTTATCGTAACCAGTGGAAGTTTTGGTTGTACTCCCCACGAGCTTTCCAACAAAACAAAAATCACAGCAAACGGATTTCGTATGAGAAAGTTATGCCAATTCAGGGTTTTGGGGCTAAAATAGGATTTAAACAGGTTAACAGGCAGACAGGACTTCTCGAAATGCTTTGGGTATCGGCCTCGCATTGCTCTACTAACCCATAAAAGCTCCCCACAAATTGCCAAAAATAGACCACTATTTTTGCCCTAAAAAAATTGGCCAAATTTGCCCGTCAATTGCGATCAAAAGCTCTGTCAATCGCGATCGACGTGTCGGTCGCGATTGACAGGTCCGTCGTGGCTGTCAGTCGCGATTGATGGGTCAATCGCGATTAACACGTGGGCCGAAAATTCAGTCAGTCGTGGTCAAAGGATCGTTGACTCAGTCGATCGCGATTGATGGATCGATCACGATTGATAGGTCCGTCGCCAGTGTTCAGTCGGTTGTGGTCAAACAGTCGTTGACTGGGTCGGTCGCGATTGACAGGTCCGTCGGGGCTGTCAGTCACGATTGACTGGTCAATCGCAATTGATGGCTCGATCGCGATTGACACGTGTCACACGTAGGTTCTGTCGGTCATGGTCAGTCGGTCGTTGACTCTGTCGGTCGTGATTGACGTGTCGATCACGATTGACAGGTCGATCGGGAAGTGTCCGTCGTGGTTTGTCGATCGCGATTGACGTGTCGATTGTGATTAACAGAAAACAAAGGAGTTTTAAAATTTTAAACACATTTTTAGGAAGCTCTAGGCATGTAGATCATGATTATGTACTTTGTTTAGCAAAAAGATCATTTTTTTTGTCGGTCGCGATTGACAGAGGTCAACGCCTCGAGACCTGCACAGTCAGATTTTTTACCTGCTGGAGCTGGCGCAGCTGCTGGGGATGCTGATTCCTACAGAAAATCTCAAAAAACACAGAAAAGCACAAGCACACAAACGCTCTCTCGCTCTCTCTCACAAGTGAAATGAGGAGAATGGTATGGGTAGGGTGATATGACCAAAAACTGAATTTTTCCGCGATGATGGAGGTGGAGGTGGAAGATGGTGATGATAATGGTGGTGATGAAGATGATGAAGAAAACAAAAGAAAATAGATAAAAGTGAAGAAAATACCTATGACTCCAACGCCTCAACTCTACGTCTTACCATCACACGCTCGTCCTCAAAGCTCGATCCCCGGTAATGGCGCCAAAATTTGGTTTAGCTCAATGATGAGTAGCACCTCCTTTAATGTCAATCCGGGAAGACATGAGGATGCTATGAGGACCTCGAGCAAGTGAAGGCACAAGTGCGTGAGTGAGAAGCACACCAACATGCACACACATACACACACACGCGCACACACAGCAAGACAAAGAGAAAGACAATGGAGTTCTTTTAGATTACTTTCAAAATGCTCATACAAGTTCAAATCTATTACAAGCTACCCTAAAAAATGAGCACTCTAGCTCTATTTATAGTTTTTGACTATCTTTTGGCCCTGTCCAGACCTAGTGTTCGGCCTAAATTAGGTTCTAGGGGCTATTTGGAGGCTCAAACGAAGTCTAAAAATTATGAAAATTGGTACGATGCTACTTCTAATACTACTCAAGCTCGAGGACTCCTCGGCTTGCACAAAATGGAGTTACAAAAAGGTGAAATGGTATTTACAATGATTTGTAGTGATGAGAATCATTGTTATGAAGATGTTGTTTTGGAAAAATTTGAATGGCCTACTTGCAAGATCTTCGTTGACTGCTTAGTCTGCTTGTGCCTTCTCTCCGCTCTGGCTCCCTTCTTTGGCTTCCTTGTCTTGTGAGTCCTTCGGTACCTTGACTGCTGCCAACATACCACCACCGTCATAACTGAGTCCTTTATAGAGCCTGCCCTAGGACAACCATCCCCCATGCCCTCAACCATAGGCCATCCAGACTCGATCCATTTTCTTCGGATTCCCAGCCACCACATCCCCTTTCATGGCGTTCCCTTCCCCAGGTTCTCACGTCCCACCCCCCATACCACCAATCCTTCAACCCGTCCATGACTACTTTCGTAGAATGTATCAAGCCACTATCCCACCCGCCTCATCAATCCCATCCCCACCATCCATTCACCACTCTCACACACACACCACCTACCATTCCAATATACATGGTAGACACCACACTTGCATCCGCTCTTGAAAGCATGGACATCTCGCCTCCCACAGCAACTCCCCCACCCCCCACACTTCCACCTTCTCCCATTCCCCCTCCACCAATTTCACCCACCCACACATCTTCAATAGACACATCATTCATTCTTCCCATTCCCAAATCCCCTCCCCATGCATCTCCCATTGTACAAACCACACCCTCATCTATAGGCAATGCATTGGACACCATGCTCGCTTGTATATCCAAATTAAAGACAGAGTATAATCAGCTCCAGCAACATAATGTACGCCTGCAAGAGCACTCGGAGATGCTACAACACCGCCTTGCTATACTAGAAGAGGAGAGTGCTTGCCTCCATACACAGTTCCAAACTTTACAAGAGGCTCATAGCATATTGGAAGTCCAGTTATAGAACACAGACCAAGAAGCAATACAAGTGGTAGAAGGTCATCCACGGACACAGCTCAAACACAATTCAAAGCTTCAGCGCAATATGGACCTACTCAAGCGACACCTCGCAGCCGCTCAGGAAGAGAATCGATGCCTGCAACTATAAAATCAAGAAAACCTCGAAGCAGCTATCGAAAGCACACCTAGGGCACCCATCAGTCCCTCAAAATTTCAAGCTGTGACCCCTGACAATATCAAGATCATATTGGAAGATTATGCTATGATGCTTGAAGCACATGACCAGTTATCAGAGGAACTGGGTCAACTAAAGCAGAAACAACAAAAAGACACAATGACTACCTCTCAAACCACCTCCTCAGCGGCTTCACTTCTCACAGACTCAGAGGCCCTAAAAGATCTCCAGAAACAGGTCACAGAATTGCAAGCACGCCTACTACAATATGAGAGACCACCTTCCCCACCAGAGGCTCCCACTAACGAGGAAACATTACAAATTCTGGTGGAACAAACGTTTGAAGAAGAATATGACCCACAACCCTTTCCAGGAGGTCAACAAACGGAAGAAGGTCAAGATACGTTCGAAGCACCACGACCCCCATGGCTACGACAAGTGGAGGAAGTCCGGAGTTCACATGAAGAACCAACAGTAGTGCAAAATTAGGCCATGAGAGTCATAGAAGACACTGTATTACAATCTAGTTACTTCAAGAACCTGTCATCTAGACGCCTTATCCTCTCATCAGAACTCCAATACAGGCCCTACTATATCATTTTGGCAGATTATAACGCAGAAATATAGAGAGTCACAGGAAAGATACCTTCCTTTGCAACCCAATTTCAACATGAAGACCATCCTCCAGAGGTACAAAAAGGCAAGATCCATCAATCGACATGGCGGCAGAAACTTCTTGAAACATATCCTGAAATACTGCGCACCTGAAACAATGCGCCATTACATCTACTTTACAATCCATGCTATGGCCCTGTTCCACGACGTCGCTCTTGGAAAGCATTCAACATTAAGGTGCAGAACAACGCACAATGCAAGGAATGGCTAAACTACCCGTACATAGCGCCACCACAAGGACCACCCTCAGTAGCCTACATGATGGCCACAATTCGACACTGGATGCCTCGACTGAAGCCCATGCCAGATGTGGCGGCCCAAATGATGCTTAAGATCTTGGATATGATGCAAGTAGTACTCAAAACCTTTCGAAATGCAGCAGCACCACAGATACGTCAACCGGGGTTTACCAATGGGAATTACGATTTGGTGTATGACTTGAGCACCACCCCCAGCATTCGGGTAGCATATGCTTGGCATGCATGAATTAAGTATCTTCCCTCATGCTATAAACAAACATTTGAAGAAATGTTCAGATCAGGATTTTGGGAGTACCATTCAGAAGTGTTTGCACCTAAGCCAACACACCTGCTCCATCTCTTTGTTTGTGAATAGGCCATGTACTCCGAGTACTACACCACACTGCAACCAGAGGTCCCCGGTGCAATAAATTGGGATGCATTGGAAGTTGATCTAGCACGAGGATTAAGGATAGGAGAACATGAACTAGCCACCAACGTCATCCAATACTATATTGACCATCCTATAGAACAGAGGTCTGTCACGGGCGACATACGCTAGGAAGGGGGGAGTGTCGGCATACAAGTCAGATGAAGAGCATACCAACACAACGGAGCAGTCATGCACAATACGGCAACAAGGCCTAATCATTTTTTTCCATGGACCATTCACAACTCAAGTGATTTTAATCACTACACAAACATTGTAAATCCCGTTTTTGGTAGAGTAGACTCCCTTTTGTTCAAGCCGAGGAGTCCTAGAGCTTGAGGAGTGTTGGTAAGCCTCTTAACCCAAGGGAAAGTGCCTACGCACAATGATATTTTGCCCCACTTTCTGATGCTAGGTGAATTTTGATCGCCCTAAATCCACAATACACTCTGATGTACCGCGGGAAGATGGAAGAATATGAGTACAACTAAGTGTCCAACCCCCAATGATTCTTTCTAACAATCTCCCTCTCTCTCTCTCTTCCCTACATATGCATATACTCTCATGCACTCTCATACATCACCAGCCTGCTGAGAAGTGCAACGTCCTTTCAACTCTAAACCAATGTCAACAAGAAGTCCAATGCTTCATCGGAAAAGACATGGTATAACAAAAATATCGTGTATCAACAGGCTAGAAATAAGCCTTAGCTTTACAAATGATAGTTGCAAGGGAAATTTGGGAATAACGATAGTGCATTTCAGAAAACACCTGAAGATTTACGATGGCTCACACACAGACTATGTCGAATGCATTTCTTTTTTCCCCTTTTCTCAAATACATGCAACGTGCTAATTCTAAAGCGCTCAATTAACTTTATGTCAAAAGATAATTCACAATATCTTTCTATGCGCACCTCAACTCCTACACTGTCCAGAGATGATATAAGTTATGAAAACCAAAACTCTTAGCACATTAATTTATGATAGACCCCCTAGATGATTCTATAGGATCCATCAACTTTCTCACTCTCTGCACATGCCTATGCATGTCTTTACATCAATCTATATATCAAGCCACCTTCAAACAGCAACTTGCAATCCAGTTCTCATGGCAGGATAGAGCGGAATAGGTGGAAAATAGCAGAAATGTTTCTTCAAACAAAACACAGAAAGCAACCTCAAGCAGTCACACATATACTGTGAAACTGTATTGCCTGCATACTTCTGATGATAAAATTCTATTGAAATTCTAGCAACTTCCAGGAACTCAATCAAGAGAATGAAATTGAATGCTTTGCGTGCGAGGCAGAGAGATATCAGCAACCAAGGCGCACGTGTTTGTCGATGCAATGCTAGAGAAAGTGTCTGTTGGTGACATAATCTTGTGAAAGAAGGGTAATATACAAACATTTAGCATAACCAAGCATTCATTCTATGCATTAATCCATATTGAAATATAAAATTGTAGACTTCAAAAGAATGAAACAAGAAACGTTACCTTAACAGACGAAGTCATCACATGAGTCCAAATGGTTTAACACAGAGAGAGTCAATTCAATTTCTTCCGTTCTCCTTGACGCTCTCAGCAGATTCAAGATTGTGAAGGATTGTCATTTTGAAAAATTTGTGTTTTCCAAAATCTGAACATACAGCGCATGTTGCGATTCTCTAGTCCACGTTCATCATTGATGCCATGATATTATCTATCTTTTTTCGCTCTGATGTGACTCTTTGCTTCCTGAATCTTTTGATTCTGACATTTTTCCTCTCGAGAGCTCTTCTACTCTATGTTGGCTTTCTTCTCATTGAGGCTCACACCTCTTCTACATGGGAAGTTTTCCTATTCTTCTCTCTAAGATTTACACGGGAAGATTTTTGAACTTGATCAAACCTTGCCCTTTCTTCCACAGTCTTCCGCCTGAGTTCCAAGGCTAGAATCCATAGAGTCTAATGGGTCCCTACATAGCTCCAATCTCGCAATGAGACGGATGGGGAAAAGCTCTCCTTTATCTGCGCTATTTCATTGCCTCATTGCTCTCATATACATATTCAGCAAAATTTAATCTCTCGGACTGCCTGCCTTCATCTTTCGACAAAAACAACTTCAACTGCTATGCAAAACAAGAGTAAAATTATTCACTGTCATCCCCAGGAAACAGAGTGCGACTCCTCCAAATGTACGTTCTCCTTTCTCAGCTCGAGGGTCTGCCCCCTCTAGAAACCTGAATCGACAAAAGAGTACTTCCTTCCCACAGTTCTCCTCCCTCAGACCTCTGCTTGCGCAGCAGACCGTTTCCTCCCAAGAATCACCATCGACAGAAGGAACATGACGAAGCCATCTGACAGAGAACTAGATCCACGGTCTTCTCCTTTGCTAGATCTCTGGCTTTCTCTCCCCGAGAGCTGCCAAGTCCAATTCCCTTCTTATCAAATCAGCACTCCCTCATTAGCACCCTTTCGGGGCCCTTCTTACTTAGAGTACGTTCTGCAAAAAAACCAAACCCCCCTTTTTTTTTCTATCCCTCCACACCTCTCTCATGGCGATCCCTTTTGAGACGAACGTGTGGGGGCCCCTCTTCTCCCAACTGATCAGTAGTAAAACTCCACCTTCTTTCTCAATTGAAGTCCAGCCTCTTGACGGCCACCCACACAGAGAGGGAGCGAGAGAATCCAAAAAGAAAACCCGCCTGCTGCCCCTGCCATTCGAGAAGAAGAAAACAAAAAAAAACCGTCCTCCCCTTTCGTCGTTTCCCTAGCTCTCTAGGAATACCTGCCACATTAGACAAAAAGAAAAAGACAAAAAACCTCCTGCCAGGGCATGGCCAAGTGCCTTCCTCTCCTTTTTCTCTACAGGTAAAGCAAAACAACCTCCCTTTTCTGCAAAAAGAAAAAACAAAAAACGGCCCACATAGCAGCTATCGTGAGAGCATTATGATTGCCTTGCGAGATAAAATCATGCCAAGTATATGTTAGATCATTGTAGCCAGAAATAGTTCGAGTTGGAGTTACCAATGGCTTTATCTAAAGACAATAGGTGAAAGGAAATTTACAGCCCATGACAAGTACCCAAAATGCGACATATTGCAAATAATGTGTTGGTTTCTCATACAGCCCACGTCCAACATAGTATTGCTCCCGATGCATCCACTTAAGAAAGCGTACAACACCCCATAGACTACTTTTCTGAGTCCAGTCTCGAAATGTAGGGGCGCGAAGAAAAAATGCTAGAAGCAGTTCAAGAACTATATAAAGAACAACGATGGCTGTATAAAAGGTCAAGAGAGTGGATTCTGAAAAACTTCTATTGTTCTCATTTAGAACCAACACATAAGGAAATGTCAAAGATACAGACAAGGCTCCAAACCAAAAAACCGAATGAATATTCTTGCAACAGCATTGCCAGGAGAGTTTCTATATGCTCCTACCATCAACAAAATATCTAGGATTAGACTCTATAAATTCCATCACCAAAAATGTGGGAGCGAAACTAAGCAATCCATTTAAAGTTGTCATGCTGATCAAGCTGCTTGAAAATGCAATTACTGCCAACCCCTGGAAAGCTATCACCAAAAAAATCCAAAGCCGATGAAAACTATGATAAATATGGACAAAGGAGCGGTGCTCTACAAAAGAGCTTTTACCCATTTTCTTTTCTGCAGGTGACCTTCTCCCACCTTGCACGACAGGCTTGCTTCTAGTAAAGAAGGGTGAGTCGAGGTCTAGGGGCCACTGAAGCTCAAAGCAAGCTGATGACCAAAAATACTCATTAAAGTCATCATAATTTCGCCACTTTGAATGAGGAACCTTTTTCCTTCCATGTCCATGATTTGCACTAGCTTCCTTTTTCACTGCCAAATAGCAACACATTAGTGCATAAGAACGAACCATTTCTTGAGCTAACAAGTGTTAGAATTAGCAACATACCAATTTTCATAATTTTTAGATTCCATTTGAGCCCTCAAATAGGCTCTAGAACCTAATTTTTAACTAAGCCGGACAATAGGTCTGGACAAGGCCAAAGCTAGTCAGAAAACTATAAAAAGAGCTAGAGAGCTCATTTTTGGGGTGAGATTATTTGTGAATTGAGCTTATGTAAGAGACTTTTGGACTAATGCAAAGAACTCCATTGTTCCTCTCCTTGTTCTTGCCTTGTGTGCACGTGTGTGTGTATGTGCGTGCATGTTTGTGTGCTTCTCACTCACACACTTGTGTCATCACTTGCTCATAGTCTTCATACTAGTCCTCACGTCTCCACAGATTGACAATTATGAGGTGGATCTTCTCACGTTGGTACTCACCATTGTGCTAGAGTGACATATATCTTTCAATAATAAATTTAATGTATCACAATAGATTTTCAATTCCTAATCATATGCACATACACTTTCACATACTATTGTGAAGTAAGAATCCTTGTTGTATCATACAATCACAATAGATTCTAAATTCCTAATCATATGCACATACATTTACACAGACTAATGTGAAGTAAGAATCAATATTGAGTCACACAATCAGAATAGATTATGCATTCACAATTATACACTCATATGCATACACATACTCATACACACATACATATACTATTATGAAGTAAGAATCAATGTTGACTCAAACATAATCTACCTACATCTTTCAATAATAAATTTAATGTATCACAATATATTTTAAATCCTAATCATATGCACATACACTTACACATACTATTGAGAAGTAAGAATGAATGTTGTATCAGACAATCACAATAGATTCTAAATTCCTAATCATATGCACATACACTTACACATACTATTGTGAAATAAGAATCAATATTGAGTCAAACAATCACAATAGATTTTTCATTCACAATTATACACTCATATGCACACATACTCATGCACACACATACGTATACTATTATGAAGTAAGAATCAATGTTGGGTCAAACATAATCTACCTACATCTTTCAATAATAAATTTAACGTATCACAATAGATTTTAAATTCCTAATCATATGCACATACACTTACACATACTATTGTGAAGTAAGAATCAATGTTGTATCAGACAATCACAATAGATTCTAAATTCCTATTCATATGCACATACATTTACATAGACTATTGTGAAGTAAGAATCAATATTGAGTCAGACAATCACAACGGATTTTTCATTCACAATTATACACTCATATGAATACACATACTCATACACACACATACATATACTATTATGAAGTAAGAATCAATGTTGAGTCAAACATAATCTACCTAAATCTTTCAATACTAATTTTAATGTATCACAATAGGTTTTAAATTCCTAATCATATGCACATACACTTACACATACTATTGTGAAGTAAGAATCAATGTTGTATCAGACAATCACAATAGATTCTAAATTCCTTATCATATGCACATACATTTACACATACTATTGTGAAGTAAGAATCAATATTGAGTCAAACAATCACAATAGTTTAAATTATTTAATATTTATAGCAAAAAATTATACCTTGTTCTCTCTACCACACTTTAAGTTCGTAAAGAACAAAGTAGCTTTTATGAAAAATGAGTAATAATCAATCATAATAGATTTTAAATTCACTTACATATACTATTGGGAAGTAAGAATCAATCTTGAGTCAAACAATCACAATAGTTTCAATTATTTAATATGGCAAAAATTTATACCTTGTTCTCGCTACGACACTTTAAGTTTGTAAAGAACAAAGTAACTTTTGTGAAAAATGAGTATAGTTCTAATCTTTTATAAAATATTATTTGATCGAATTTTTTTCACATTTTTTGATCGAAACATTTTTCGATTGAAAGATTTTCGATCGAAAAAGTGTTCGATTGAAAACTTTTTGATTGAAAGCACTTTTGATCGGAAAATGTGGAATTCACGTGCAAAAGCTATTTGGGCATGTCCGAATAAGCGGACATGGCATCAAATAATTCGGTCAAATAATAAGGGCTTACCACAAAATTCCATAATTATTCCCAATAAACAAATTGTCGAATAACGAATAATGCAACCTAGGACCTCACCTTTTGACATGTATATACTTTTGATTGATTAAAGAGGTTGGTATGTGACCTTTAAAGCCTCTAATAATTTGTATTATGACTTAGAGTTATGGAAATACGTGCCCAAGCTAAGCACACCCCCTACTAGCTGTTCTCTGCATATTTTGTGGAAATTTCACTTTTATATACTATCTTTCTAGATTATCATTGTAGACCCCCTGATCTTGTAATTGTTGTTTGTCCTTCATCTGAAATCCATTTGCAATGATTCTTGTCTTGGAAAGAATAAATGTTCTACTTTGAGTGTGATGAGTCTCTAAATCAATGCCTAAACAAATGCAGAGAGATTTCTAGAATAGTGTCTATGTAGTTAGCTAATACTTTGTGAAGATCAAATTATCTATTTTATTGTAGCTGGTTGAGGCATCATCCAATATCCAAATGGTGTGAATTTACTCTCATTTGAAATCTCTCGAAGTCTAGTTTTAGGTTGAAAAGTTTCATTTCCATTATTTCCATGTATGCAGAGAAACTTAGAAAGCATAGAGCCTATGTCTGAAAATTTTGCCAAATCTTTGTACCATCTCTGATCAGTCATGGAGCTTTCCATGGTGGCATTGGTGGAGAACTAGGAGTTGAGGATCGATCTCTTTGCATCAAGGTGTTGTCTTTCACTACTTGAAGCATGTCATGAGGTGTCTCGTTGGACCTTAGTGATAGGGACACTTCAAAAGAAGGGAGCTTCAATAGATACCTTGTGTAATCGAGCAAGATTTCATCTGATTGTATGCCAGTCCCCCCAAAAAAAAAAACGTCCTAGCACCACTTCTTTTCGTCCTTGAGAGTTCACTGCTCAAGATTCCCCTCATTTCATCTTTGTCTGGTCGGAAAAAAATCATCCTTTAGAATTCAGCCTTAAAAATTTGTCCCTCAAAATTTGTCCTTCAAAATTTGTCCCTCAAAATTTGTCCTTCAAAATTTTTCCCTCAAAATTTGTCCCTCAAAATTTATCCTTCAAAATTTGTCCCTCAAAATTTGTCCTTCAAAATTTGTCCCTCAAAATTTGTCCCTCAAAATTTGTCCTTCAAAATTTGTCCCTCAAAATTTGTCCCTCAAAATTTTTCCTTCAAAATTTGTCCCTCAAAATTTGTCCTTCAAAATTTGTCCCTCAAAATTTGTCCTTCAAAATTTGTCGCTCAAAATTTGTCCCTCAAAATTTTTCCTTCAAAATTTGTCCCTCAAAATTTGTCCCTCAAAATTTGTCCCTCAAAATTTGTCCTTCAAAATTTGTCCCTCAAAATTTGTCCCTCAAAATTCATCCTTCAAAATTCGTCCTCGGTGCCAAAATCAAGTCATCTATCAGATTTTTGATAAAGTGTTGATTCATGATAAGAAAGAGTCTTGCATTCAAGGCCATATTTCGAAGTCTTCAAGCGCTTTTGAGTCAGTTGGCTGTCAATACCAGAATTAGACCACCTACCCAAAATTAGCCAACTCTCCCTCCACTTTCGTCAGACTAGTTCGGTGCATGTAGTTCGGGGCGTGTGCAGCGTACAGTGATGGTGCAGTAACTGATGGGATCCGGTGAAGCCACTCTCTTGGCCGCGCGTGTGTAGTGAACAGTGATGGTGCTTTAAATGCTGGAATCCGACGGAAGTCACACTCTTAGCCTCGAGATCTATATAAGAATTACTTGCACTCGTTTGGAGGTACAGACAGACAGTCAGAGATATATGTTAGAGAAGAGTCCATTTGGAAGGATATATAGAGATTTAGGAAGCTGAGTGATACACTCATTGCCGTCTCTCTCTGTGATTCTAGCTTAATTCGGGATCCTAGGAGGGTTCATTTGCTTTTCGTTGTGCACATAGGAGTGTTTATCCTCCATTAGAGCTATAAGTGAAGAGCTATAAGTGAAGCTCAAAAAGGGAAACTACCAACCATGGTGATTTAGAATAAGCAATCTTTTGATGGGGAAAGATTTGTGGGGACTTGTGAGTGGTGGAGAGCCAAAACTCTATATATATGAGTGAATCCAACCAATAACCAGAGAAGAGTAGTAAGAGAGTGGGATGAAAGGGAAAAAAGAGTTATTTTTATTTTATCTCAACATATTAGCAACTCCATGATATGACATATTCAAGATTTGGATACATCAAAGAGGGCATGGGAGTGCTTGGAGACATTGTACTCAACGTCCACAAAATCTAGAAAAATTCAGCTCAAGAATGAGCTAGATAGTGTTAGGAAAGGCCCCTCTCAAGGTGCTAATGATTATATATTAAAGGTTAAAGAGCTGGAGATGCACTAGGGTCAATTAGTTGTGGCCTAGATGATCACGATCTTGTAGCTGTGTACCTGAGTCAAGAAGACTCAAGGACTTGTGCCAAAGAGACTAAACCTCATTTGCAACACAAGTGCGTATAGTGGGAAATTGACACACGCTTATATGTCAATCCGAACAAACGACCTAACCAAGTGTATGAGGACACGTGCACAAGCTCCAAGCTCCGAATATAGTCAATGGGGTACTCATTTCAAAGCTCTCGACGAGACGCATCTATTGGAAGTGGTTTGACTCAATTCTGACAATCGTGTTTCTAATTATGACCAAATTAGTGAATGGCGGGAAGCACCCTCACTCATGTCACAACTCCTACAAGCTCACACACACACTACAATAGCTCAAAAACAGTGGGGAGGGGTAGACAACAGTCCTACACACACATTCCAAGCATTACACACACATAGAAGATCAAAGAGAAGATGGAAATCTGCAAGAAAGAGGCAAATTCGAGATTCAAGAGTTCTCCTTCTTCACAATGGCAAAAAGTCTCTACAAAGAGTCACCAAGTGACTTATATACATGTGCCCTAAATTTGGTCCTTTCACACAAGAGACCGGCACTTTATTACTAAAAAGTGAATTTCCTACTAATTTACAAGGATATTTTACAACAAGATGGGATTATGCCACTAGAGGACTCCTCTAGTGCATTTACATGGCTTGAGGGAATTTCCTAAGACTTGAAGAAGAAGAAAAATGTGCCCGTTAATTTGAAAATTTTTGGGGCTCTTCTTTTATGCTTCTCTGCTCTGCAACACCCTCCCCCTCTTTGTCTCTGTCGTCCCTTGACAGGCTTTACTTCTTGTCCTCAGCTTGTTTAAGAGTTCTGAATACATGCATCCAACGGTCGAAGTGGCAACAAGGACTGTCAGACAATTGGTTATCATATCCGAGGTATGTCCTTTGCTTCAGTTTGCCCCTTGGTATTCCTTATATCACATATCTGGGTTGCTGTATTCAATTGGGCTGCCACGCACGCCACCAGTGACTAGGAATGCGTTGTTCTTCGTCACTCTCTTCAACTTTTCAGCCTCTACCTCTTTCTAACTTTTGGTCTTCTGATTTGTCTTTGTCTTCACACATCTGACCTGTTGTATTGCTTTGAGCCTGTTTCCTTGTTGACAACGCACGCTATCAGCGGAAGGATTACTACTTGCTAAATATTGTCTTGCACTTCTTCATGTATAGTTCCTGGCCCTGGTCCGTCCTTCCCATGAAATGTCCTGGTTCTGATTGTTCTTTAATTCCATTCCTCAAGACCTCGCTGTTTCGCGTTGTTGCCTGATGCGTGCCCCTGCGGGGCTTTGGGCAGAGGGTGGTTCTTTCACTTTGTGATCTTGCTTCTTTGTTGAGCCGTTCTTGACTTTGATCTTCTTCTTCTTCTCTTCTTGCTTGATTCCCCTTCCACACGTCCCTCCTCCTGAACTCTGTCGTCCCCAACAGGATTTTTGTGGCGACGTGAATAGGTCTGTATGGCTGCCTGCTCTCTTTGATTTAGCAAATTAGTATGACATATCATAAATTCTTTCCACTGTTGTGACTTGATGTCATCCTGTGGTTCTTGGCGGTGATCCGCAAAAAACTTCTTTCATACGCTACCAATCGTGCATTTAGGTTTGAAGTCATCTTGACAAAAATTTTCGAATCTATTTCGAAGAAGCTGGTGAAAAATGCTTCTTCAAAAGTCTGCATGTATGTTGACGGCAAAACATAAGTCTTGAATAATATGCCATCAAGGTTAAGTGGCTCGGAATAGTGGAGAGATAAAAAATGAGCGCTTCTGATCCTTGTGTAATGCCAATGAAGTTCAAAAATGTATATTTTGCATGCTGGAAGACTTTAATTACAGTTAATAGCATGCTAAAAATCTTATTGGTCATTTTAATTACTAAGTCCGGGACAGTCGCATATCGTGCGATCCAAAATTCCATTGTTTTTACCATATATTCTTCCATTGGTAGGTAGCTATGTGGTGGGCTAGGTAATAATGGATAATTCAACCATTGATTATTGATGCTCCCCTGGCACTGTCCTTCCCAAAATTGCGACCAGGGGCGTCTGCGGGGTACTGGACAAAATGCTGGATTGATGTGAAAGTGCATATGGTAATGCTTCCCATTGTACCCGCAGTGTGGGATTCTTTTCCAAAATTTTGCGTCTCCATTTGGGATCCGCCTTCTCGAACTCTTCTTGAGTATATTTGAATGTATCTTAGCTGAACTGGAGGTTGTGGTCCGGATCCTTATTCGTCGTAGTCTTTATATATTGTCGTGTTTGTTCTTTAAGTAGTCCATATGGTACATTGAAAGGCTTCAAAATTTGATCTAAATTTTTGCTTTAGATTTTGGCCTCCTTCATTACCTGGATTATCTGATCTTCGAATTCAGTAGTAAGCTGGGACACCAGTAGTGCCCTTTCTGGTCGGCTGAGTTTTACAATGTCCCGAATATTATGTTCAATTTGGACCTCCAGTTCCTCCCTTAGTGGCGAGTGATATAAGGGGGAAGAGAGAGGACGTACCTCAGTCTCCTCAGTAGCCTCTGCGGATTTTGGAATTACTGGTGTCCCCTCAATTTCCTTGTGTGCTAGTTGATCCTGTAGTTGCTTTATCATTTCTTTCTTTTGCTTAATTTCTTCCTGTGCCTGCAAAATTGTTTCTTTATTCTTTTGTATTTCCTCTGCCACTATTGCAAGTTGATCTATGTCTTCTTTACAATGCAGTAGGTATCTATTCTTAGCTTTTTTCCATTTTGCCCTAAGAGTCGTGGTGTCTTCCATGTACCTCTTTTCACATTCAGCAATGGTGGTCTGTGCCTGCTTGATCTGTTCTTCATGCTTAGCTATCTTTTCTTCTAATTCTTTGATGTCCTTTTCTGGTCTTCCCTGAATTTCAACAGGTTGATCACTTAGAAGAGCTATCATGAGCTCCTTGTTTTGGTTCCTTAGGTTTTCTACCTCTTCCATATATACCTTTATTTGTGATTCTAGTACTTTACTTCGGGCATGCATTCGTGCCTTGTCAGCCTCACTGACTTCATATTTCTTCGTTAATTCCTAGAGTTGTTCTTTTAATTTTGCGTTTTTTGTCTCTAAATGGTTGCACTACTTTTTGGTTTCTTGGACTTCCTTTTCTTTATGTTTTGCTAATTTTAATCCCGCCAAAAGATTCTTACCTTTTTCTTGAAGCTCCTGCTTATCCTGCATCGCTTGATCGTAGACTTCATCAGCCTCAAGCATCAGTTGTTGTGTATCCATTGCGGTTCTGATCATGTCTTGCACTACGGGCTTGAGCTGAGCAATGTCGACATTCAACCATGTCCTCGGTATGCTTGGAGCTTCTCCGATTTGCACATCTTTTCCTTGCTCTACATGGATGGTTTCATTGTGGGGTTGTCTAATTTGTAATTGTATTTTTGGTTCTTTTTCTTCTTCATCCAAATCAATAATTTTTGTGGCACTCCCTTGAAAGGTGACGTCCATGGGGGAGGGTTCTGCCATGACCCTTATTGGTGTGAAGGGTTCTTCTTCTTCTATTGCCGCTCCTTGAGGCTCTTTGTTTGGTATCTTGATTGACACCTCGCGTGTAGGTGTTGCCTCCTTGATAAGAATTGTGGAAGTCTCATTGATTGTGAGGACATGTGTCCCTTCTTGGTTTGCTTCCTTGGTAGCGGTGTCTTGAGTGGGGTGGACGGAGTTGTCATTTACCTTTTTTCCTTCGTTTGCTTCCTCGTAGTTGACTGCATTCAAGTCCTCCCATTGTCCATCATCCTTTGATTCACTTTGAATATCCACATTAAACAATGAAGTGTCGGGTTCTTCTTGTTCTTCCAAAGACAAGCTTGAGTTATCCAACCCTAATTCTTGGTAGCGGTGTACTTTTGTGAGCTTCTTTTTGGCCTCTATCTCCTGTTGGGCCTGCTGATAATGGTGCCCTTGTACTGGTAAATTGACTTGCCCTTCTATATATTGATGTTTATCCTCGAGGGCTTGAGTTAAATCTTCCTCTGTAATCGGCCTTTGCTCTTCAATTCTTGTCTTTGGAAGCACATGCACTCTTTTCGTTGCTGGAGCTTCCTCTTCCACTTGTTTTACTTCCCTTAATCTCTTTGTTCCTCTCATTCTGGATTGAGAGCTAGTTTCTGCCTCTTCCACTATCTTGACTCCCCTTTTCTTTTTAGGAACTGTGGCGACGTTGGCATACTTAGCTATGGTAGTCAAAGGTGGCATTTCCTGCAAGTGCTCTCTAATGCCTAAAGCATGGTAAATCAATATTGTCAGTGCGACACTTCCATTGAGGAACTTCTTATTATTCCATTGCTTCTTTGCTTTGAATAGTCTTTCCTGTATGTAAGGAGTCAGATTAATTTGATTTCCAATCTGTTTAATCGCATGTGAGAGCAATTGAACAATGATTTTTTGCGGAGCCGTGTATCGATGCATATTTGGGAAGTAGAAGTGCTAGTGGATAAGTCGAACTTCTTCTTCTATGTCGGCTCTGTTAATGTCGGTGAATGTTTTGGTTTTTGCCCCTCAACTCTCTTCTTTTACTACCGTGTTTCCATCTTTTTCCCATCCAAAAGCTTCCTTGATCAAGTCAGGTGTAAACTGAATGACTACCCATTCGCCTACTTTATCCATCACTCTAGCCTCAGGCACCAATGGATCATGCAGTGCTGGTTGTAATGTGTTCATGACCTCTGTACACCTTTGAAAGTCGGGCTTATAGATTGGCAATTCAAAATATTTATGAATGCCCACTTTCTTCATGATGGCAATTGTAGATGGGAGTTCATGCAAAACTCTGAAGTCTTGGGACATGATCGGAAATTGATGATCTATATCCATGATTTTTATAGTTGCCAGGAAGAGATACTCCCCAACGGGTTGATCTTCTCGAAACGAGTGTCCCTTTGCCTTGGTGATACTATGGAGAGGAAATTCCAATACTTCCTCTTGTACTGTTGCTTCAAAATCTTCAGAAGCCATCTGCACTTGTAAGGAAAAGTGCATTAGCTTCAATGGAAAGTATAGCAACTGTGTAGTGCATTGCAGTGATTTGTTGTCATTCCATCACTCTGTTTCCCATGGTTCTATAAGTGAGATCTCTTACCACATCTTTTTATTTCTTTTCCTGAAAGAAAACAAGCATTGGTATAGCCGAAGCATTTATTTATGTACATAGTATGTCCATTCCTAAGAGAGTGGAAACTATGCCCTAATTCCCATATGAGAATGTGCACCACTACTTTTATCATGTATATCATGTGCCGAATGCTTGGCCTTGTAATGTGGCTCTACTATGCATACTTTAGGTGCATCTGATACTTTATGAGTGCAATTGGAATCTCCGTTGTTTCGATGGTCCACTCCTTGCAGTCGCTTGGGTTTCCAAATCCCTCTCGTTATCGCTTTGATATGTCGTTGTGATTTTTTGATTCCTCGGGCTTCATGTGTTCTCTTGGTTTCCTCTAGTGTCCTCGTATTAGAGGCTCTTCTCTTCATTTGTCTAGGACGAGTCTGTTTTTGCTTTGTCATTCAAATGTTTTGATGTAAGGTATTCTCTTGATTGCGTATTTCTTGCTTGGCTGCTTGTTTAACCTTCTTGGGAATCCATATCTGCTGTCGTGCTTTTTGAGCTTCAACCAAAGGCTTAGGGAGCCATACTTGCAAGAGTATTGTTGTTTCAAATTTTTGTGATGCTGACTTGTTATTCTTCTTTTTCTCCTTATGATTTGGTGATGATGTGAAATGGCTCTTATGGCCACGGAAAAAATGATTGTGAAAGCCTTTATTTCGCTTAACCCCTCGCAATCGGTCTACTTGGATCACCTAAAGCCCACAATTACCTCACAATGGATTTTTCCTATGGCTAGGCACTAGCTCATATGTTCCCGGCAACCACCCCAAAATGTTTCTCCTTTCACCCAAGGGAAATGAGTCGATATGTTTTTATGTTTTGCCACAACCTCTTGGATTTGTTCAACTGGTATTGCTTGGAAGTTACAATTGTATCATTAATTGATAAGATCTCGCTTGCACCCCCTTCCCCCCCTCTCTCATGCCTCTTCACTTACACTTCCTGTCTTTCCCACCTTTGCACACTCTCTTTTCCTTGTCCGTTTTCTCTCCTTCATACACACCTAGACACCCCCACATCCCATTTTTTATCAATCAATTGCATGATTAAGTATAAGCCAAAACCCAAGCGTGTCATGTTATAAATTTGAGAATTATCCATCAGTCATCACAGCTAACTCAGTGTGAAGATACAAAGGAGAACATTAAGGCATGGAGAGTATAGGAGTCTACAATGAAGAGAATGAGTAATCTTGGAAGTAGAAGGCACAACTAACTCAGACGGAGGTTCATTTTTTGTGTGTTTGTTGGTACACAGCTCCATATGGCCTCATGAAGGCATAACTAATGGCGATGGAGTTGATGCATCATGGCTATTGTTTGCACATGTATAGGAAATCAAGGAATCACATGAGTCCATAGTGCCAAATAAGTTCATCTACCACTATGCCATCTTTGGGGTAGAGAATGAGGCAATGTTTACATCCACGTTTGTGTTTACTGTAGCTCACTACCATTGTAATCATAGACCTCATCCATAATTGGAACATCAACTCATGGTGCTGAAAGGCTCTAAATTATGTATTTCATGTTACTGATATAAGACGATCACTTAACTTCCCTACTTCACATTTTACGTTACTCATATTGTCTATCGAATGCGACTGCAATGGTTATGAAAAGCCATGGTTATCCATGATTTCCATCATTCCCATAAACTCCTCTACGACAGTTGAAATAAAAAAGAAGAATTGTTCATAGACGACGAACTTATATTTCTCTAAGTCCGATTGCTCACATCCGATTTTTCCCAAGTGGCGTCTCTGTAAACTCTTTTTCTCCAGTAGTTTATTTGGTGGAGGGAATCCTGCTACCTTTTAATGGTCTAAATCCAAGCCGTTGGCCTTTGAGAATTCGAACTAAACTTGTCTCAGTCTCTGACGCATTTATCAGAATCGCTTGAAAACAGTACTTACAAAGAATTCGAATAACTTGTAAAAGCTCATGCCGAATGTTCTTTTCAGAAAGATCCGCAGCCAAAATGACTTACAAATTGAGAATACATGGGATTAAGTAAGAGATATTCTTGCATGGAAAACGGATGATAATGATGCAACTGAAGAAATAACGTCATCCAAAATAGGCAATTTGTCAGCAATAGAAGGAAAAGGAAAACGCCTTCGAAGGTTGCTAAACCATAGGGAGTGTAACTATCTTATGAACGATAATGATGCAATTGAAGAAATATTGTCATCCTAAATACGAAAAGTTTCAGAAATAGAAGAAGAAAGAAAAGGCCTTCGAAAGTTGCTGAACCATCCATGATACCTGATCCCCGACTTGCTCGACCTTCTGCCGAATCTCCCGAATGCTGGACTCCAATTCAGCAGATATAGGTCTTTCCTCTAATACATCTTTATCCTGCTGATCGTCACTTCCAATTGCTTCGAATCTTTCGCCGTTTCCCTCACATATAGGAATGCACGAGCCAACTCTTTCCCTCCCGGTTGCCAGCTACTGCTGTCCCCCCTTGGTGTGTTCTCTTCAAATCAATTGATGCACTTCCTTGCAAAGCTCGTCGTCCATACTGAATTGCAGTCCACTCCCCCCCCTTTGAAGATCATTACAGTGGGGATGCTTCTGATCCCGTATTCTGTGGCTGTCAGAGGGCTCTCATCTGTGTTCAACAGTCAACTTCAAGCACAGTACCCTTCCTTTGTACATCTCCGCTATTTCATCGACTATGGGCGCAATCATGCGGCAAGGTCCACACCAAGGTGCCCAGAAGTCCACAAGCACGGGCTTGTCGCTCTCAATAACGACTTCGACCATGTCTTGTCATTTACCTCGCCGGCAAGAGTTAGTGTTTCTTGCTTCTGCTGGCATACTATCCCCTTCACACTGCGCCGCTGTGGTTCCAACGCACTAGATGTATATGATAAGGACCGGGAGGCAGGGACGACTTGTCTCAAGCCCGAGCAGGTAGGTAGCACATGGCGAGAGCCAGGACGCCGTAGTGTAGAAGAAGTTTTAGTACCAAGAGCAGCAGTCGGGCAGTTAGCGGAACCATCGCTTAGAACCCCGAGTCCATAGACACAGCCATAATAATAAAGAGAAGCTTCCCTTTTTCGGTTCTTTCTCGTCAGACCTGCCAGAAAAACGGCATGCCCCCCACTCCTCTGCACTCGTCAGAGCCAAAAAAAAACGGACCTGCCAGTGCTTTATCCAGGAGCCCAACTTATTAAAAATTGCTCCTGCATCATCCACTGCTCCACGTAATTGCCCACCATCAACGAGAGTGACACGCATGCCATATACATCGGCCACACAGCTATCCTTATCAAATGTGAAATTCGTTGATGCATTAGAAACAGGTAGTCTATCTAAAGCTGCAACTACTCCTCTCTGTTCATGCTGCTTCACAGCTTCAATTGCTGGAGTAGTAGGTCCAGTCAGATTATTTTTCACGTTTTTCTTTGATATTTCAGCACTTCCAGCAAATATAGGAACTTCTAATGGGCCACGACAATAAATAGCTGCTTTGATTGCACCTGCCAACGGAAAAAGTGGTGGTCTAGCTTTAAGTGTATGCATGAGAGCATTAACCTCCACATCCGAGACCTGGCAGACAAGGCGATACTCTCCACCATCCGGATTAAGATCCATATCACCAGAAACATGCAATGGAATGGCACCAAAAAATCCATGCATATTGTGCAAAAATAACCTTTGCCCTTGTACAGTAAAGTACCACTAATATCCTCTGGACATATCCACAAGTTCCCTGCTCCACACGTTCCATACATGCTTATGAGAGTGTGGACTGCCCTTCTTGGTCAGCAAGGGCAATGCATGCCTGAAGTGCAACCACATAAGTGAGCTTATTTGGATACTCCACGTGACTGACCATTTTACTATAAAATTGTAGTGCCCTACCTGCTTCATGATTTTCAACATAAGAAGAAAGCATTGCATTCCAGGACACCACATCAACAGCGGGGGTGGAATCAAAAACAGCCTCTGCTGCTGCCAAGTTACCGCACTTCCCGTACATGGTAATTAAAGAATTACATAAATGGACATTTAATCCATGGCCCTCCTTTAGGGCAACAGCATGAAAAGCATGGCAAATTTGAATGGAAACTGGCCTAGATTGTTCAAGTTCTCTACAAGCAAGATTTTCATGTTCCGCAAGAATGCCACAAGCTCTCATAATTACTATAAATGAAACTGCATTTGCAACTTATACCTTCGCTTATCATTTGCATGTACAAAAAACATTGAACACTTCACCATGTTGGACATATACTGATAGCATTGCATTCCATGAGACTAGATCACGTAGTGGCAAACCTACAAACACCTTCTCTGCCATCATAATATTCCCACATTTTCCATACATATTCACAAGTGCATTGCCAAGGATGATATCCTTTTCTAGCAAACCCTGTTGTGCAATCTCCTGGTGTATCTGCTCTCCCTTTTCCAATGCCCCAATGCAACCACAAGCTTTCAAAACACATGAATAGGTTACTGAATTTGGAGACAAACCCTTATTTTGCATCTGTTCAAAACACTTCAATGCCTCTTCACCCTTTCCTTGTTGAGCACATCCTGAAATTAGTGCAGACCAAGAGACAACATCTGATGATGAAGCCTCCTGCAGGACTTCATATGCTTTAGAAAGTTCGCCACACTTTGCATACATGTCCACAGCAACCACAAACAAAAGGTCATCTTCAAGTAGGCCACGATTGGCAACCTCCTTATGAATTTGTTCTCCCTTGTCTGCTGCCATGGATTGATATACGTCTCCCCTATCATCAAATCCACTCTTCAAGTACCTGAAATCAACCGTATTTTCCTGCCAAATAGAACCGCGTTAGTGCATGAAAATCAACCATATTGTGGGCTAACATGATGTTTCCGATTTTTGTACTTGATCTTTGCCTACCCATTTGAATTTTTTCTCCCCTTGATACGAGTATTTGAATGTTATCGTCCCAAGTGGTAATCCTTCTGTAGTATGAGAGGCTTTATGAGAGTTGGTTTCCTTATTGTCTGGCACATTAACTGAATATGATGATATCACCTCTTCCTTGAACACATTAGGGTTTGAGCTTCCTGCGTCTTCTAGACTGGTTTCTGAGGTATTGGGATTGGAATTATGTTCCACTAGCTCTCTTTTGCATTTTTCTGCACCCTCGATGGTTGCTGGTTGGAGTAAAAGCTTCTCTCCTAATAGGCTAAAAATATCCTTGTGCCCTATCTTGGCTGAAATATAGCCTTGAGCTAGGTTGATGCTTACTTCATTCTCAATGATGCAATCCTGTCCTAGGATCAACTCTTCTATTAAATCTTCATCTCTGCACACTAAGACTCGTTGCTCCATGGAAGAATTTCCGAGGTGGAGGGATATGTTAGTTACTCCCATGCATTCTATCGTTTGACCTCCAATTCCTATCATTTGGGCTTTTGTGGGACTCATAATCATATGAAGATCTTTTCTGACCGTATTACGTATGCAACTAAGTCCTGCTCCTGAGTCTATTAAGGCATTTATCAACTTGTACTCTGTCTTGCCAATTCCTAGGTTTAAATAAGGCTGTGACATGTAGGAATTTGCCATGTCAGATTTATGGACTTGGTAATTAGCCATAGGGACCGGCTCTTCTCCTTGGAGATATCATTCATCCCTTTGCCTAATCCATTCTTTCCTTTTCTTGATGCGTTCTAGGGCTTCTTGTCGAGCCTCGTCTCTAATTCGTTCTTCCTTTTTCTTCCTATTTTGAGCACCTACTAGACGTGCTAACATTTGATCCATCAATGGCTCCATGAATCGTTTAACTCTGCATCCACTTATGTAGTTAGGAAGAATGTCTCCATCTAAAGTGGCTAGGTTAACTGCCCCACTAATAGAGATCTTATTGATGATGAGAGGTCCATATCCGCGTTTTTGTAACTTCTTGGCATGTTGCTTTAAGGTGTAAACCAGGAGTAAGTCTCCTTCTTTAAGTCCTTTGTCTTTTATATGTGCATCATAATATGCCTTTTGTCTTCTCTTGGCTGCATAGATTCTTGCTATCGCTTGTAACCTAGTTTCATGCAACTTCTCGATTTGGTCTAGTTGTTGGGATAATTCATGTCCGGTCCATTCATGCTGTTGTGCTACTCTCAAAGTGGGGATTAAAAAATCGATTGGCAAAATTGCATTCTGCCCGTACACTAAATTGAATGGGGTAGTTCCAATAGCAGTCTTGTATGCTACTCGAAAGGCCCAAATTGCATGGTGCAATTGTTTGTCCCAATCAGACCTCCCATTATTGACAATCTTTGTCAATACTGTACATAATACCTTATTGGAACTTTCCGCTTGACCATTGGCTTGGGGATGGTATGGGGCTGATTTTTTGTGGATCACTAAACATTCATTCATTAGGGATTCTATTACTTCGTTAAGGAAGTGCGTTCCTCGGTCACTCACAATCTCAATTGGTAATCCAAAACGAGTGAATATATGTTCAAAAAGGAACTTAGCAGTGGTTTAAACATCGTTCTTTCTAGTAGCCTTTGCTTCTACCCATTTTGTTAAGTAATCAGTGGCCACTATGATGTACTCAGCATGTGATCCTTTGGCCGGTGGATTAATGGGTCCTATGAAGTCAATACCCCATTTAGAGAATGCTCTCGCACACACCATAGGTCTCAATGGCATGTCATCTCTCCGAATTGGGTATTTATCCCTTTGGCATGTTTCGCAACTTTGCACATATGTTTCAGCGTCCATATGTAAAGTTGGCCACCACAAGCCTACGAAGAGAATCATTTTTGCTGTTCTCTCGGCTGCAAAATGAACTCCTGCTGCACCTGCGTGTGCCATCTCTAATATGGGTAAATACTCTCCTTCATGAACACATAATCGTAATTGGTTGTCTTTTCCTCTTCTAAACAAGTTTCTTCCTATGAGAACATAATCCTTGCTCATCTCCTCTAGGGATCGTTTTCTAGCCAAGCTAACTCTTTCCTCATGTTCTCTTGTCTTTAGGAATTTCACTAATGTTTTACTCCAATTGGGTGCTATTGTTGAGAAAGGTATGGACGTATGATCCTCTGGGATTGTCTCCTGGCATTTTGCACAATTACTTACGTAGTCATGGACATCCTTGGGCATGTCCGGCCAGTATACTCCTAATCTTTTTAATTCCCTGATGGTTCCATGAGTCCCTTGGTGTGTTCTCCATTTGTTCACATGTGCTTGTTCAATTAGCTTCATTTGTTCGTCCTCCTCGACATATCTTAGCAATACTCCATTGGGTTCCTTATAGTACACACTTCCCGCAATGATATGCAAGTTTCTTGATTGGAGAATTTCCTTTTTGCTATCCTTATTGATTGAATGTTGTGGACCATGAGTAAGTATGGGAATTAATTTCTCTACCCACTTTGGACAAACTTCCAGATTAAACAAATAAGTGTCTAGCAGATCATCGGGTACTCCACTTGGTGGTTCTCCGTGTGTTAACCTTGAAAGATGATCCGCTCTTACATGGGTGTTTCCCTTCTTTACTATCACTTCAAAGTCGAACTCCATTAATAGTAGGAACCATCTTACCAGTCTTCCCATGTTAGAGGGCTTATTGACTAGGTACAATAAGGCCTAATGGTCTATGAAGAACTTGAATTTGTTGGCTAAGAGATAGTGTCTAAATTTCTTCACTGCATAGACCATTCCTAATCCTTCTCGCTCGGTAGTGGTATAATTTCTTTAAGCTTGATTTAGTTTTCTGCTTGCATAGGCAATTGGATGATCTAATTTCCCTTCGTCGGCTGGTTGGGCTAAGATACATCCTATTGCGTAATTAGAAGCATCAACATGAATATGAAAAGGATTGTTCCAATTTGGCATTTTCAGAATTGGAGCCGTGCTAAGCCTCTTCTTTAACTCATTGAATGCCCTCTCACATTCCTCTGTCCAAGTGAATTGAGTTAATAGCCCATACAAAGGTTTGGTTATTATGGCATACATGTGGATAAAGCGACGGTAATATCCACAATGTCCCATAAATGCTTGCACCTCTTTCGCATTCTTTGGTCTAGGAAGCTCTAATATAACCTTAATCTTGTCCTCATCCGTGGATATTCCATTCCTAGAGACTATGTGTCCTAGGATCTTTCCTTGTCTTACCATGAAGACACACTTCTCTGGGTTTAAACAGACTCTGTACTGTCTACATTTATTAAATATCTTCCTCAACTCAGGAATATGATCGTGTCTTTGATTGGAGTATGTACATAGGTCATCTACATATACTTCCATGCTCTTTTTCAGGAATTCGTTGAAAACATGACACATTAATCGTTGGAAAGTAGCTGGTGCATTTGTGAGTCCAAAAGGCATCACTCGGAAAGCATAGACTCCCCATTCGATCGCGAATGCGGTCTTATGTTGATCCTTAGTAGCAATAGCTACTTGATTGTATCCTGAGAATCCATCTAAGAAGCTATAGACTTCTTTTCCTGCAACCCTTTCCAACAGATGGTCAGTGATGGGTAGTGGGTAACTGTCACGTATGGTGGTTGTGTTCACTTTTTTCAAGTTAATGCACACTCTCAGTTTTCCATTCTTCTTAGGCACAACTACTAGTGGCGATACCCACTCGGTATGTTCTATCTCATATATAAATCCTGCCGCTAGTAATTTGTCTATTTCTTCCTTAATTTTAGCAGCATAGATCTCATTGTATGTATAAGGGCATTGTTTTGATGGTTTCACATCTGCTGTCATTGGTATCCTATGAGAACAAATCAAGGGTTCCACACCCTTGAGGTCCTTATATGTCCATGCGAATATGTCTCGATATTCTCAGATCACTTGTATGAGTTCTTCTTCCTCTTCTACTGATACATCTTTGCCTATGTATGTGCATCTTTCATCTTCGTCCTCCATTGTTACTATAATCTTTTTTGTTTGTTCTTTGTTGTCATATGCTTCTCCATCTTGAGCCTCTCGTTTAGGCATTTGAATAGCTATCTTTCTCTCTTCTACTTCGTATCTTTTAAAATGTGCAGGAACTTCAAACAGATCTGGATCTAGTCTAGTTTTACTCATTTCGGCTTCTTGTTCTTGTACTCTGGGAGCGGCTTCTATTGCCAAGATCTTGGTCGGTTCCTACTTCTCTCTGGTTTGAATGGTTTCCAGGTAGCTTTCTTCGGAATCAAATTCTGGTTCCATTTCTATACTCTCATACTCCTCTTTCCATTCTTTTTCCAAGATTTCCCCTTCTTCTACTTCTTGATGGACAACCATATAAAGATTTACATCATAGCCTTCCTCATCTATGCACTCGTTCATTGTCAAGACTTCTTCATTTACACATACATCTAAGGTTGCTAGGATTTCCATCCATCCATGCGGTTCAAAGGTTTCCTCAAGAAAGGTTTGAGGCATGTACCTTGGGTCCTCTACAGATCGGTAGTTAGGATGTCCTATTGGCCACACCTATCTTTTACTATCCTATCTTGGCTTCTTTGCACATCCATAACCGGGCGTCCTCGTGCATCCATGATTGGTCACTTGATCCAGCACTATGAATAGATAGGTCGCCTTCCTCCTTGTGTATGGGATTCCATTGTAGTGGAGGGACATCTCGATATGCAAATGTATGCAAGTTTATCTTGGTTGTATTTCCTTGATGTTGTAGGTACAACGAATCTCTTCCCCAGTCTTGTACTACCCGCATTTGTCTCATAAAGGGTCGTCCTAATATCATCTCGTAATTATTAGCCTTTTCAAACTTACAAATTGCTAGTCTGTGTTCAAATTCAACTCCACAGATAGTCAATTTGATTCTTTCCAGTATTCCTAAGGGTTTCTCCACATGACCGTCTGCTAATTGGAGCTTCATGCGTGTGGGTTCTTTTCCCTTTCCTTCCTTTTCTTCCTTCTCTTGCCCTAATCCCAATTGACTCGCTAATTGCCTCCATAATTGTGGTTTCACCTGAAGTAATTCTTCCACGGTTAATTTGCATTGTACTTTTGCCTTCTTAAGTTCTGTAAAATTGTGTGAACTCTTCTCTGAGTTCCCTATTCCTTTTCCATGTACTGTGGGTGCTCGTATTATCATAGATTCCTTTTCGTATTCTCCCATGTAATTAGGCAATGTTGAAATGCTCTAGGTTTCTTCTCTATTTCTGTCGATTCTTGATACTTCCTCATATACTTCTTCCAGGTTGGGGTTTGGTTGATAAACTTCTACCTCCATTTCCTCAAAGGGAGGCTTAGTCACTCCATTCCTCTTCCATTGTTCTTCTCGGATTCTATTCCATAACTCCTTCGGCCATTCAGCTTCTAGGTCAGATATGGTTGACATCAGTTCATCCTGAGTTCTTATTCGCTCTTGCTTGTCCTCCTTCTCTTTAGGTTCTTTATCCGAGGCTCTGACATGCTCTTTATATTGATTATCTGTTATTCTCGTCTCTGGGAGGGCTGGAATAGTCTTTTCTAGGGTTGCTTGTGCGACCTCTATCAGCTTTCGACATATTGCTAGCCTTTATTTTTCTAATTCTCCTTGTGGGTAAAGCTTTTCATGTTGTTCTACTTTCGGTCCAGTCTTAATTCTAGCTTGGTAAGCTTTCAACCACATGTCTAGGTTGTCGGCTTTTGGGTCAGCTAAAATGGATTTTGGTTTCTCTGCTTCTTGGATAAGTGGTGGACTAGGCACCTCCTTCTGAATTTCCTCTTCTTTTTGTTCTTTCTTACTTCTAGTTTGTTTCTTATTATCTTGACTTTTGTTTTTCATCCATTTATCTTTGAGCTTTTCTCTTCTTTCCTTCTATTTCTGTGCTTTAATGTTCTGGGTACTCTCACGTGGGTCCTCAGAATCTTCAACTATTTGCATCTTGGGACTTACCGTTCTTTTGCTCTCTCGTTCCTGTTCCGGTTGTTTTCCTTTTTGTTCTTTTGTTTGAGCTCTTGTAATGGCCTTTAAAGGCACGGTATACTCCTTGTCACTTCCAGATGCCTCTATCACTTCAATTACATTAATTGGTGCAGTGTCTTGGACTTTGGTTGGACTCTTAGGGCAGTTCCTAAAAAGATGTTCCTTTCCGCAATCATTGCAATATCCTTTCCAAGTCCTAGGGGGTGGTGGATTGTAAGGCCGAGGAAATTCTCTAATAAAATGGTCTCCTCCACATCTATAACAAGGTCTCGGCACAGGTGGCCTAATGGATGGTTGTGCTTTAGGTGTAGTATAGATCAAAGTTGCTACCTCCGTTCCATAAGCTTGATCATATCCTTCATATCCATAATAAGCCGAATCATAAGCTGATTCATACTCTAACGTGTTGGCTTCATATGGATAATAGTCTCGTGGGTCCAGATCATATCCAGGGTTTGTTGATTCCACATTGATCGTCGTCGATGCTGGCACTATGGCTCTTTCCAAATTTTCTTCTGGCTGAGCAAACTTCACAGGTACCACTTGTTGAGGTTGTGACAGTTGTGGCCCTAACACTGGTTGGGGTGGTGGATATGCTGCTTGATCATAAGGTCTTGGTGCTCCTACTGGTGTTGGATAGGGATTGTACCTAGGCATCTCTCTGCCTGGCTCTCTATGTGGATATCTGTAGGTACGATACTGAGGTGATTGTAAGGGGCGTGACTGTCTATTGAATGGACATTTTTCTGTAATGTGGTTGGTGTATTTTTGTTCTATGTGGCAGTACAAGGCAGTCCCTTGTTGGAGCTATCTGTTGTAAGGATATGTCGGATGCGCACCTGCTCCTCCTCGTGTACACATGTGAGTGGGGTGATCTCCTCCACATAGACTACATCTCCATAACATGGGCATTCTTAAGGCTGGGTGCTGGTAAGTTCTCTGCCCTTGGACTCCTAGTTTCTTTGCTAATAGTTCCGCTAATTCTTCCACATTACTAGAGTTGGATGTAATGGTACTCGGAGAGTCTTCTGATTTAGTGGGACTAGGGTTGCTCTTGAGATCCTCTACTAGATTGTCTTCTAGGTCAATGCATTCTTGAAGACATTCACTCAGGGTTTGTAATCTCTTCACGTAAACTAAAGTTCTTAGGGTTCCATTTGTGAGTCCATCCAAAAATAATGAAATCATTTTTTGCTGACTGGGCCTCTCGGTAGCTGGACATCTATCCACATACTGATTGAATCTCTAAGCAACTGTTTTCATTGTTTCATTAGGGTTCTATTTAAAACTATGGATTAAAGACGCAGAATTGTGTTTAATCCCTCTTTTAGTGAATTCCCCAATGAATTCTTGGAAGAATTGTTGCATGTTTCCAAATTGATTAGGATCTAATGGCTGGAACCAAGTCAGAGCCATTCCTGTGAGGGTGAGTCCAAAAGACTCATACTGCACAAAGAAGTCATCTACTTGTTCTGCCCTTAGAACTTGTTTAAATTCCGCAATGTGATCGTAGGGTTCTCCCAATCCGTCATAATGATTTCTTACGCATTTGGCCACTTGGATAGGTCTCAATCTTCTCATTGGTTCTGGTGGTCTAGGTATTACGGGAAAGGTAGGAACTGCTAATCTAACTGGGGGTATTCCATGCTGCCCTCCTATTGGTGGTCGTGGTCTTACTCGTGGCCGGTACTGATTACCTACTCCTGGGTGGGTCTGATTGTGTGTTTGCACCCCTAGAGTTGCAAACTGTACATGAGTACGATTTGGAACACTCCACTGGCTAGTTTGTCCTGACATGGTGTGCTCTACCTCTTGTTGAGTTCCAAAGGGGTTCTGAGAAGTAGTTGCCTGATCTCTCTGAGGGAATACAGGAAAACCCATGTATTTCAGTCGAGCTCTGTCCAAGGCACTAACCAACCAATATCTTCTCTGATTTTTGTCTAGGTATGTGACTCTAGTTTCATCTTCTGGATCCTTCAGCTCATAACATGTCATAGGGCTTTCCTCTCTTCTTGGAGCCGATGAGTCTGTTTGAAGTAACAAGTCTGATCCATGGATCATATAAACTTCAAACAAGTAGTCATCTTGAGGTATCAAATCTCCTCTCAAGACTCGTGTTACATGGGATCTGCCTCTAGGGGTTGTCACTAATTCCTCAAGGTCTGATCTATTTGAGTTCTCTTGTCCTACTAATTCTCCCCTTTCATTGATCAACTCGGGAAATTCTGTTAATATGTATATGTGACCTATCTTGTCCATGTACGCTCCTCCCTCATACTTAACAGCCGGTCTGGGTACAATGGTTGCCTCCATAGAAGTGACCATCCTTGCCACAGATCGGTTTAAGCCATCCAGGTAGATGGGGATCTCCTGGGTATTAGTGGAAACATACTGTAAGGAGGTACGATAGTCACCTTCTACAGCGGTCATGAAGTTTCTACCTGGAGCTGAAGCCTGCATATCTTCAAAAGCCATGGGTATCTCCTCCTTTGAGTCACTAGAGGTATTTGAATATACAGAGTGGTGATTGACCTGAGTGGCACTCCCTACAGAGGATATGATACTTCTTCGGCTACTTAGCACTCTCCCTAACCTCAAGTTCATTCACCCTCCTAAGGCTCTCTTGGTCTCTAAAACTCTCCTTGAGTGGCTCCACAAATGCCTCAAGTTTGTCCTACAAATGCTTCACTAGATTTGGACGATACCACGCTAGGCAATACTGCACTAGGCGATACTGCCCTGGGCGATACCAAACTGGCCACGATACGATACCAGAAACCTAGGCGATACGATACTTGTAGCAGCAAACGATACGATACCGCACTTGGGCACGATACGATACCGACTTCCCTGACGATACGATACCACCCAGGTAGACGATACGATATCAATGTCCAATCGTGATACAATACCTTAGGGGTCCACGCGATACGATACTGAAACAGTCCGGCGATACGATACTGGAAACCCAGACGATACGATGCCACTTTTTGGACGATATGATACCAAAAAGGGCACGATATGATACTGGAGTTTGCCCCGATATGATACTTGAATAATAGCCGATACGATACCAGTCTCCTCACACGATACGATACCACTTGCAAAGGGATGATACGATACCAAATTGGTATTGTGATACGACGCCTGAAAGTGAGACGATACGATACTTGGGAACTGGACGATAAGATACCAAATGCTAAGATGATATGATACCACTATTGGTGCACGATACGATACCACTATTGGTGCATGATACGATACCTGCAGTTAGGCGATACGATACCACCGAAGCGCACAATATGATACTAGTATGGTATCGCGATACTCGATGGGACTCGAGACGATACGATACCAAAAGTGGATCGCGATAGGATACCACTTTGGTAAAGTGAGATCGCGATACCAACCCGACGATATGATACCACAAGTGGTATCGCGATACCAGGGATGGTAATCAACGATACGATACTTCGGCGAGTATCGCGATACAAGGGAATTTTTGGTATGGTGATACCAAAAACTCAACCGATCGCGATACTCAAGCCAAAATACCTCCAAATGCAAAAAATTTTACACCCCCTTGCTCCTCTCTCACCCCTCTTCACTCCTAGCCTACTGTCTCTTTCAAGAAAGCTCAAAAAAACAAACAGTCCCTCCCCGCGATACGGATTGCACAACTAATCACGTGTTGGTGCACTTTTCATGTGTTTTTGCCAAAGAAATCTTGTGGAATCTTACCTTTGTGATGTCTTGATTGCAACTTGAGCTCAATACCTAGCTTTGGTAGCCTGTAGCACATGATACCACACTCGCGATACCGGTCGCTGCTCGCACACGATACTAGAATGCAAGAAAATATCAAATGGGTTCAAATTTTTGGTTTTTATACTTTTTGGTGACAGAAATTGAACTTCACTAATTTTGGCAAATTTTTTGGGCTTTTTTGGTGTTCTTGGCCTACTCCTACTTCACTTCTCTTCTCCTCTACTCTCCTTCTAACCTAACCCTAACTCCTCCTTCTCTCCCTTCCTACTAACCCTAAACCTAGAAACTCATTACACACCTCCGGGATGTGAAGTAACAAGTGCTGAAGTGATTGACTACTTGCCACGGAACGAGTTCACTTCTACAAGTACGATTTCATCACACTCAATCTATAACCATCACGAAGGCACCTTGGCTGAGTGTTCCCCGGCAAAGGTGCCAAAAATGTGTGTACCTGAGTCAAGAAGACTCAAGGACTGGTGCCAAAGAGACTAAACCTCATTTGCAACACAAGTGCGTATAGTGGGAAATTGACACACGCTTATATGTTAATCCGATCAAACGACCGAACCAAGTCTATGAGGACACATGCACACATGATGGAGAATGATGTGGCTCAGCTGATATGTATGAGAAAAGACTAATTCACCTCTCTAACTCACTGAAAGACTGAAAGTGTCTGCCGCGATACCACTTACATAAGTTTTTAGTAATTCGAGGATTTCTCCTAGCTTCAAGCTCCAAATATAGTCAATAGCGTACTAGTTTCAAAGCTCTCGATGAGACGCATCTATTGGAAGTGGTTTCACTCAATTCTGACAACCGTGCTTCTAGTTATGATGAAATTAGTGAATGGTGGGAAGCACCCTCACTCACATCACAACTCCTACAAGCTCACACACACACTATAGTAGCTCAAAAATAGTGGAGAGGGGTAGACAACAGTGCTACACACACATTCCAAGCATTACATACACATAGAAGATCAAAGAGATGGAAATCTGTAGGAAAGAGGCAAATTCGAGATTCAAGAGTTCTCCTTCTTCACAATGACAAAAAGTCTCTAAAAGAGTCACCAAGTGACTTATATACATGTGCCCTAAATTTGGTCCTTTCACACAAGAGACCGGCACTTTATTACTAAAAAGTGAATTTCCTACTAATTTACAAGGGATATTTTACAACAAGATGGGATTATGCCACTAGAGGACTCCTCTAGTGCATTTACATGGCTTGAGGGAATTTCCTAAGACTTGAAGAAGAAGAAAAATGTGCCCGTTAATTTGAAAATTTTTGGGGCTCTTCTTTTATGCTTCTCTGCTCTGCAATAGTAGCCCAGACCCTAAATGGACTTAAGGATGATGCAAAATGGAGGGCCTTCATAACTTCATTGTATGTAAGGGACTCTCTTCCTGATTTTGATCAACTAATCACTATCATGGTGATAGAGGAGATGAACCTTGGCGGTCATAATGCCAAGGATAGCCAAGGGAAATTGTTGTATTTAGGTAGAGGAAGAGGAAGATATCAAAGCAACCAAGGAGGTCAAGGACAACAAGAAAATGCATGTCAAAGAGGTGGAAGAGCAACAAATAGAGGAAGTGGTGGAAGAATTGGTGGAAGAGGACAACCCACTTCAAATGGATGCTTTGTATGCGGTAAGCTAGGTCATTTTGCAAATGAATGTTATCATAGAGCTCAAAGACCAGGGAATCAAAGCAACAAAAACAATTATAGAGGGCACGGTAATTATGTAAGCACACCATCCAACCAAGGGAATTATAATTTACTTTCCATTAGGTATGGTGAAGATACAACTCAAGCTATAGGTCACATCAACCTAAAAAAGCTCAAGGAAATGCAAAGGAGAACCTAGGTAAGAGGCCTACCAAATTTTACATCTGAAATGTTGCATGAAATTTGTGTATCTTGCCAACAAGGAAAACAATCAAGACTGGACTTCAAGAAGAGTACCTATGTGAGTGAAAATGTTTTAGACCTCATTCACATGGATGTTTAGGGTCTAATAAGAGAAGCATCCCTTGTTGGAAATAGGTATCTTTTAACCTTCATTGAGGACTTTTCAAGAAAAGTATGGCTGTATTGCATTATGAACAAATCAGATGTGTTCAACTACTTCAAGCAATTCAAGGCACATGTGCAGGAGTCTAGCAAGTTTATCAAAACTTTGAGATCCGATGGAGGGGAAGGGTACTTCTCCCATGAATTTTCTAAAATTTTGCAGGTCAATAGCAATAGGAGACAATGTACATGCATGTATACCCCTCAAAAAAATGGGTTGGTAGAGAGAAAGAACATACACATAGCAGAGGTAGCAAGATGTATGCTCAACTAAATGAATATGCTGCATTGTTATTGGGGAGAGGCTACATATACAACCATATGCATCATGAATAGATGTCCTACATCAGGTATACATCATTTAACCCTTGAGGAAGCATGGAGTGGAATAAAACCTTGCATTTCACATCTTGAAATTTTTTGAGTTGAAGCCATAGTATGCATGCACGAGTCCATTGTAAGTTGAAGAAATCGATGAACGAGATAAGAAGAATGATGATAGAGTTCAAGAAATAATGGATTTTAGTGGTCCAAGAAACTCATCCAACACAAGGATACCCTCATCATGGAGTGGAAGGCTTAGGGAAAGAGAGATCAGCTATGAAGAAAGCAAAGTCAAAGGCAAATAGAAGATTGCAATTGAATAAGGGGGCTATGTGGATGAGAGCATGTTGGAAGATAAAGAGATAGAAGAAATTCAAACCCCAAGAGTCGCAAAAAAAAGAAAGAAGATGGAAAACACACCTAAAGGAAGTGAAAGAAGTTCCTCAAGAGTAAGATATCTAGTTCAAAGGTTAACATATCATAATTTCATTGCAAAGCATTATGCATATACAACTCACGTAATCAACGACAAAGGACTGACTAGTTGTGAAGAAGCTAAGGATTGCAAGGAATGGCAAGAGGCAATGAAGGAAAAGCTCAATGAACTTGACAAGAACCATACTTGGACCTTGGTACCAGCTCAAGAAGGCATGAAGGCAATAGGTAATAAGTGGATTTACAAAATTGAAATAAATTTAGATGGTTCCATTGCTAGGTACAAAGAAAATTTGGGGGCAAAAGGCTTCTCCCAAAGCTATGGGATACATTATGATGAAACTTTCAGCCCCATAGCCAAGATGCCAACAATTAGGAATTCGATTGCAGTGGCCATATCAAAGAAATGGAGCTTATATCAGTTGGATGTGAAGAATGACTTCCTCAATGGAGAGCTTGAGGAAGTAGTGTACATGAGCCAACCTCAAGGATTTGCTAGTATGAGGTACACAAATCATGTTTGAAAGCTAAGGAAAGCATTATATGAACTAAAGCAAGCCCCAAGGCCTAGAATCAAAGGTTAATGGATTATTTAGCAAGTTATGGATACAAAGAAAGTGTTACAGATCCATCACTCTACACGAAGAAGCAAGGAGACAAGACGGTATACATATGCATCTATGTGGATGATTTGATAATCAGAAGAAGTGATATTCCAGGTGTTAAAGATATGAAATCAAAGATAGGAAAGGAGTTCAGGATATCTAATCTTAGAACACTAAAGTACTTCTTGGGAATAGATGTGATCTATGAACACAATGGCATCTTCTTGATTCAAAGAAAATACTTGTTAGATGTGATGTACAAGTTTCACATGAGTGGTTATAAGCCATTTGTCAGCCTAAGGATCCCAATACAAAGTTGGTTGCATGTCAAGGAGAGGCTATACAAGATATTACACTATATAGAAACATAATCGGTTCATTAACTTATGCTACATTCACTAGACTTGATCTTGCACATGTAGTAGGTGTACTCTCTCATGATCATCTTATGACAACAAGAAAAATGCTTAGATACATCAATCACACCATCAACCAACGTCTATTTTACTCTTATGATGATGATATAAGTGTCAAAGGATATATTGATGCTGATTGGGCAGGTAGCAAAGATGATCGAAGGAGTACACCAGGTTATGTTTTCATGATAGGTACAAAAGTGATCACATAGAGCTCTAAGAAGCAACCCATTGTTGCTTTTTCATCCATAGAGTCTGAGTACATAGGTTTAGCATTGGCTACGTGTGAGCTATTATGGCTTAAGAAGCTACTAAAGGACTTCGAAGTGGAAGTGGAGGAGTTTCCTTTTTATGGAGATAACATTTGAAGCATCTACCTAGCTAACAATCCCATGTTTCATGCAAGGAGCAAGCACATAGAGGTTATTACCACTTCATTAGAGAAAAGGTGATGGCAAAAGAGCTAGATATAAGGTATGTTAACACTAAAATACAGGCTATAGACATGATGACAAAGTTTCTTGAAGGTACAAATCTTGGAGGATTCAAGGAAGCAATCAACATAAGAGACATAGGATGAAGCAATGAAGGGAAAAGACTTGAGCTTGATGGGGAGTGTTGAAAGTTTTGTATTTCAAGCTCAAAATTGTGGGAACATGCCCCAAATTGCACCTTCCACATCATCCATAATCAAAGGAGATGATTTCCATGATTTGGAGGCATCAAATCATGTATATAATAGAAAGAAGTTGATTAGAGAAGATTTAGGTCACTTGTTGATGTGATTGGACCTCACCTGTTGACATGTATATGCTTTTGATTGGTTAAAGAGGTTAGTATGTGACCTTTAAAGTCTCTAATGAATTGTATTAAGAAAGAGTCGTGGAAATACCTGCCCAAGATGCCCCCTTGCTTAAGCACACCCCCTACTAGCTGTTGTCTACACATTTTGCGAGAATTTCAGTTTTAGATACTCTATCTCTCTAGATGATCGTTCTAGACCCCTTGATCTTGTAATTGTTGTTTATCCTTCATCTAGAATCTATTTGCAATGATTTTTGTCTTTTTGTAAAAGCTTATAAGGTCTACCTTGAGTGATATGAGTCTTGCAATAAGTGCTTGCACAAGTACAGAGAAATTTCTAGAAATAGTGTGTGTGTAGTTAGCTAATACTTTGAAGACATCAAGTTATTTGTCCTGTTGCAGCTAGTTGAGGCATCATTCAATATCCAAATGGAGTGATTTTACTCTTATTTGAAATCTCTTTAAGTCTAGTTTTAGCTTGTCGAGTTTCATTTCCATTATGTGCATGTAAGTAGAGAAACTTAGAAAACACAGAGCCTATGTCTGAAAAATTCAAGATCCTAGGAGGGTTCATTTGTTTTTGTTGTGCACATAGGAGTGTTCATCCTCCAACATACTTGACCATAGAGGAGAAATTTCAATAAAAGTTGTTTTAGATGTATCATGTAGACATCTATCAAGATGCATGTGGATATACAATTCACTTGTTGGAGGAACCCTCAAAACTTTATGTAATCATCATTGAACTTTTTTGTCATGTAAATCTTTGGTTTTTTCATGAAAGATGGAGTGGGATGTTGATGCGCCTGGTTGGTTCCTATTTTTTCTTGAAGATTTCCAATTTGCTCTTGCAATTCATGGATAGTCACACCTAGATGCAAAGGATGTATAATCTCAACTTGTGTATTTCATTGAGTTAGAACATTGATATGTTGCTGAAGATTTTGGGGCAATGCCATTTGTGTCCTAGTCTTGAGTAAGAGATAGTCTTGCTAAAATGTGAGGGGGAAATAGATTGTGCCCTTTGATTTTATTGGAAAAGATTTTTGAAACATACTTCTGATTAAAGGATTACCCACGAAGGGAAAATAGTACAAGAATACACAACAAATATGAGGAGCCCCTAAAGTTGATACTGATAGGTATGAATAGCGGGACTACATAGGATACAAGAGATCCCAAACCTTAGGATGCTATGAAAGAGGATATCAAAGTTATGAGAAATACCTTCAAGGAAATGAACTAAATACAATATATATTTTGACAAGATCTCATATTATGAGATTAAAAGATGTCAACAATGAATTTCTAGAGACTAAAATAGATATGACTAAAATAAGAAGCTAGGCAACTAGACAAGAACAAGAAATAGAACTTGGAAAGTACTTACTTTGAGATCATGAAATCTTGAACTCCCAAGACTAGCATTGGCGAGAGTGAGTATCAATGTGAGCAAGAGCTCCTTTAAGCTCAACAAGATCAATAAAAGAGAGAGCAAAGAAGTTTCACTTTTAATCTTGGGAGGAGGAGAGTTGAAGGAGAAAGACAAAAACAAGCATGAGAATAAGAACAATCTCAACCTAAAAAAAATAACAACACTTCAAAGTTGAATATACACCATGGACATGGAGAGCTAAAACACCCCCACCACCTAGCAAGAAAAAGAAATACAAGCATAAACTCTACATTGTGTGGTGCTTTGAGAGACTTGCAACTACCATAATACCCAATCATCTATTATCGTTAGTGTCCATGTGAAAGGGCACATGGCCATTGGAAACTTTTCTATATCTTCTTTAATAAAACATATAGTCGCCTGATCAACCACAGACTATAAGTTCGACCACATTTATAACATCCAAGAAGTTCGTGTTCGTGCTCCTAGGGTACTATGTTTTTCTGTGTATTCTGTAGCCTCTGTGCAGAGTACCGTGTGTGGTGCTTGGAGCTCAATATTCTACTCCAAGGATATCATCGTGTAGCTCTTGAGAAGGAGAGCACATTGTGGTGCATCATCATGAAAATACTTCATTGGTATCAGAGCATTTTGATGCAAAATCTTTTTTCCTTTTGTGCGAGTGAAGCAAGCACCTGCTCACCCACCCAAGACTTATGACTAAGGTGGCGACCAAGGCATAGACCTTGGCATACCTTGTCATCTGAGTCATCGAAGTCACCGTTGGCACCATTGGCTGTGTGTGAGGGAGGACCTCAATGATCAAGGAAGAGAGAGGTTCCTGGAACTTCCCAGGAGGTCACCCTCCCAGTACTGTTCCCCCTAGAGCTTGCTTAGCCATGGCAATCTCTTGCCACTAAGATACACTCTTGTGGTGCTTGAAGAAGGGGAAAGACTAAGGCCGACATTATCTTCAAGAATATTTGGGTCATTGTTTGTTTTCAAAGCCTATTTTTGAAGCATTTTTTGGGGTGTTTTTGGAGCCATTTCGGAGTCCTTTTGTGGATAGTTCTCTTCACAGAGGTCCAAGAACATGAAAAAGAGTCTTCTTTGTATTTTTTCAACAACAAATGTTCACCTTTTGGGGCCATGTTTTCATCCATACTAGTTAATCCATAGATTTCTTGAATGGTTTTTGGTTGTGGTGGGAGTAGCCACCGCAAGTCTATGAAGGTTTTTGAGCCTAAAGAACAGAGTTGATACACAATTGCACGTGTTTTTGGCCAGTATTTGAGCAGTGAATTCAACTTTTCAGTGCCATTTTATTGCATATATTGAGCACATACACAATATGTATGCTTCTATGGATACTGCTTATGTACGTCCATGTGGTCATTGATATAGTGATTACATTTTCTGCATAAAATCTTTTACGTTTGATAAAGAGGGTTGTGGTGAGGTTTTCTTAATTAGGAGACACCCAGATACCAGGGTCTCTTCCACCTTACCCGGCCTCGCCATAGGAGATGTATGATAGTTGTTCATAGGTGCTCCATAAGCCATAAGCCTAGTTGGTTTCTTTCGGGTAATTGATTATATGAACTCAGTGATTCACTATGCAAGTAAACCTGTCAGTACTTGCAGTTTTATGAGATTTTCACATTGATCATATGCTCATTTTGCAGATGATACTTTGATAAAAATTTTCTAGATTTCTGGTTTATTAACTATAAATTGATCGATTTACTCCTTGATACACTTATTGGTGTGAGCACATTTATTCTCACATACTTCTTGTTGAAACATAAAGATTACACTATGCTTGAGATGGATTTGATCTACATTAAAAACTATCGCTTGGATTATGTCGAAAGAATATCCGTTGGAGAGTTCTTTTACTTATGCTCACTTATTGTATTTTTTAAAAGATTTTTCATGGATCTTTGACCATTGTGAAAGCCTTGAGCTTTACACATGTAAAAGTAGATCTCTACGTATTGCTGAAAAATAGGAGGTACCACCATTGAGTATCTGTTTCATTCCAATAGCATATTTTTTTTATTCCTTATAATATTGTGCATTATATACACTCAACCCTATGTGTATCACTCCCATAAAAGGATATTTTCTAATTGTAATCACCCTAGTCGCTATGAGCATTTGAAGTTCATGTCTCATCCATAGATAGTAAGTTTTGAGCTAGTTGATGTGCAAACCTATCTGTTTTGTATCAATTCTCTCTCCTCGATGATCCAAACTACATAGTGCATTTTATTGCACTTGTCGCATGCCTATAAGGTCTATTTGAGTCTCCATACGCTCAAGGGCTGGTCTTGTGCTGGTTGGCTGGACCAAACTTCATCGCTTTGCAACTCACTTTTCTACCTCCTAAAAGCTTCTCGAAGTTCTTTCAGTGGTACCAGAGCCAGATCAAGATGGTTGATGACTTTCCCTCAATGATTGAGAAGCTTGATTGACATAACTATGGGGCTTGGCAAATCAAAATGGAGGCCTATTTGCAAGGTAGAAATCTTTATGGAATTGTAGCAGGTGATGAAGCTATGCCTATTCCAAGATCCAAAGGAGGACATACACAAGAGGAGATAAATAAGTTCACACTTTGGTGCGCAAGGGATGCTCAAGCAAGGTCATACATACTAAACTCTATCTCTCACTTTCTATTACCACATATTAGAGGATGCAAGACATCTCAAGGAACTTTGAATGCCGTCGAGACTTTCTTTTCTGCTAGTACCAAAGCAAAAAAGAAAAATCTTTGGAACGAGTTCAACCAAATGAAGAAGACACCTAAACAAACCATCACAGAGTTTGTCATGAAGGTTAAGGATGTTGCAGATCAGTTAGCATCCATTGGAGAGCTGAATGAAGAAGACGCTATCATGAGTCAAATTCTCAATGGTATTCGAAGGATGTTGCGGATCAGTTAGCATCCATTGGAGAGCTGAATGAAGAAGACGCTATCATGAGTCAAATTCTCAATGGTATTCGAAGTGATAAACGATGGCAATCCTTCACCACGACTTATGATCTCATCATGGATGTGCAAACTCTAGACTTCAACATCTTTCTTGGATAGTTTTTCAATCAAGAGGCCAAAAATAGCATAAAGAAAAGTAACTCTTATCATGGTAATTCAACTAGTGCTCTATATGCAAATAAGAAGGATAAGAAAATGAAAGGCAAGAAGATGAAGAGAAGACTTCCCAAGCCAACTTTGCAAGCAAGAGCAAGTGGAAAGGGAAGAAGAAAGGACCAAAGCATGAAAAAGCCAAATGTCAAATTGTTCAACCTTGTGCCATTTGTGATAAGACCAACCACACCACTCAAAATTGCTAGTTCAATGGGAAGACCCAAAAAGGAAGTGGAAAAGGTGGATATGGAAGCAATAGAGGCAGAGGTGGACATAACTTCAAAAACAACAATAGAGGCCATAACAGAAGGGATTTCAAAAATTATTCAGAAGATCAACCACATGAAGATTCATTGCTTCTTATGAATCTAAGCCACAAAGAAGGTAAAGAAATGATCATTTGTTCTACATAGATTCAGGATGTTCAAATCATGTTGCAGGCAACATTGCTCTTCTATCTAATTTGGAAAGTCCAAAGCATAGACATGAAGTACAAACAGGGGATGATACAAAGCACAATGTGGGGAAGATTGGTAATGTCAAAGCTTCCAATGGTAGGACAAACATTCTAAGTAAGCTTCTCTATGTAGCCACTATCGCTAAAAACCTAGTAAGTGTAGGCCAAATAGTTGAAAAAGGCTTCCACGTTAGGTTCACCCAACATGGAGCTTTTGTGGAAGATCCATGTCAAGGCTTCAAGAAGATAGCCAAAGGTGAGAAGCATGGTAGGCTCTTTACTTTTGAAGTAGGAGAAACCAGGAACGTATCTCTATTCACTTTTGGGTCTCAAACCCTAAGTGAGCTTGAAGTGTGGCATAAGAGACTTGCTCATCTGAATGAAAGAACCTTGAAGGATAAATGTAAGGATCAAAGTGTTCTTGGACTGCCAAACATATCAAAGCAACACATGATCAAGAGGTGTGATGTATATCAGATTGGGAAGGCACAAAGACAACCATTCAACCACGAAGGCTACATCCACAACAACTTATTGGACTTAGTACATACGAATGTATGGGGACCAAGTCAAGAACCTTCATTAGTAGGATCAAGGTATTATGTCTCATTTATTGATGACCATATTAGATGTACTATTCTATACTTTATCAAAAGTAAGAATGAAGTTTTTGATTGCTTCAAAAAGTATCTAGCACATGTGGAGAATCATATAGGTAGATCACTCGAGAAGCTCAGATCTCATGGAGAGGGAGAATACTTCTCCAAAGAGTTTGATGAGTTCTTGTAGGATAAAGGTATCAAAAGGGAATCGAGTAACAGGTACTCTCCTCAGCTGAATGGAATTGTAGTGAGGAGAAACAAGACATTGGTTGGATCAGCCCGAACAATGCTTGAAGAGAAGAAGTTGCCACAGTATCTCTGGGTAGAAGCTATTTCAACTACTGTGTACCTTGTCAATAGACTACCATCCGAATCACTTCAAGGTATGACTCCTTATGAAGCCTGGCATGGAAGAAAACCTAGTCTTGGACATTGCAAGGTGTTTGGTTGTTTATCTTATGTTCATGTATAATAAAAAATAAGAGGTAAGCTACATGAAAGGGCAACAAAGGTAGTGTTTATTAGATATGATTCAACTCAGATGGGTTACAGGTTATGTAATCCTTCAACCAAGCAATCCACTATAAGTAGAGATGTTGTGTTTGAAGGACGCAGGTCTTGGTATGATGAAGACAAACAAAAGGTAACTCACCATATGATCTTGATTTTGATGAAAGAGAAAAGGATTACAAACTATGGAATTCAAGAGGCAAAGCAAAGATGCAAGAGGTTGGAGAATTCTCCAAACAAGCACTTAGAAGATCAACAAGAGAGAAGAAACAACCAGAAAGGTATGGATATGATCCCACATTTGTTACAAAGTATTCAATCTACTTGGCAAAAGACTCAATTTCAGAGGAACCCTCAACCTATGAAAAGGCAAAGGAAAACCCTAATTGGGAAAAGGTCATGAAAGAAGAAATAGATGCATTGAAGCAGATGGAAACTTGGGATTTGGTTCCTTGTTGATATATTTAGGTAGTGATGTGTGTGAACACAGTAGGACTGTCGGGGCACTTTTTTCCCTCTTTAGGAGGTTTTTTTCCCCCGGCTTGTATATATGCCTATTGCCCTAATGGGCTACTTATCTTTGTACATTCTAGTGGTAATACATTCAGTATTGTGTGTTGAGCTCCAAGCTTCTTCTTCTTCCTTGTGCTGCCGTGTGCTTTCGTAGACATCTAACTCCAACAATTGGTATGAAAGCAAGTCGCCCCTTCATCTAGGGCGTTGTCGACACTCCTCCGGTTGCAGTCTCAGAATCGCACGAATTTCGATGAGCATACTCAGCATGTTTTCAACATCAAAATAGCTTTGTTGTGTGGTGCCAAAATCGCGATCTGAGCTCATTTTGGCCTTTGAACGCACTATCACAACACTTGTGCAGGCTATTTCATCTTTTTGTGTCGAAGGTATATACCAATTTCAGTTTGCTAGCATAAGCATCTCAAAGTTTGCTATAGTTCTAGCAGAATTCATCTGGGTAGTTTTGTTCAACTTTTTGAGATACAGTCAATTTTTTGCATCAAGGTATTTTAGTCACCGGCCATGGCTGAAAGCAGTGATGTTTTCTGTATGTTGGCTATTGAGGATAAGTTGGATGGTACCAGCTACCCGTTATGGGCTTATATGATGCAACATGTATTGGTTGCAAAAGGATTTTGGAACATTGTGCAGGGTATTGAAAAACGTCCTATCACACCTACCATTATTACAACTCTAAGTACTGAAGCTGCTGTAGAAGGTGTCAAAGATGATGATATTCTGCATATTCCTGTTTGTGTTGTAGTTTCTGCTGCACCTACTGTAGAGTAGATTCGTTGGGATGGCAGAGATGCCCATGCACATGCATTGATAGCTTCTTCTGTCAAACATGCCATTATTCCTCACATTCACTCTTGCAGAATAGCTAAGGATGCCTGTGATACACTTACCACATTGTACCAAGCTAGGAATGAGGCTCGTGTTGCTTACCTCCGAAAACATTTGGAGAGTGAGCACATGAATGAAGGTGATTCTATGGACAATTTTCTAACAAAGATCAAAGACTTGAAGGAATCGTTGATTTCTGCTGATGAGGTTATACAAGATAGCTCACGTATTTGGACTGTTCTGAATGGTCTTCTTGATTCATATCAGAGTTTTGCTTCTACTCTTCGTTTGATGATGAAAGGCATTCAAATGCCTTGTCTTTTGAGGAGTTAGTCTCTGTTTTGTTGCAGGAGGATCACTCCAGGCAAAATAGGTCCATTATGCGTGTTGTAGATCAAGCTTTCCTGGCTAGTCAGAAGGGCGAAGGAAAATGGATCTCTTCAACTAGTAAGCAGAAATTTGCTAATTCTGCACAATCGAAGAGGGAAGACAAAGATGAAAAGAAATCAGAAAAGCAGAAAATGTTTTGTAAGTATTGTAAAGGAAATGATCATATCATAAGAACTGTCCAAAACTGGCTGCTAAAGAGGAAAAGAAGAAAGAGGCTGGAATGGTTGTTGCAGAGGCCTCTACACCAAAAATAGAGTCAGCTAAGCTTGTGCAGGAAGAAGAATGGGCGTTTACTACTGTTTGCAGTTTTGACCCATCTTCTCAAGAGCAGTGCTTGTCTGCAATAGACTCAGATGTTTGGTACTTTGACAGTGGGGCAACCAAACATATTACCTCGCAGCGCAGTTTCTTCTCTTCACTCGAGCCTGGCCCTACATGGAATACTGTTACATGCACTAACAACTCCTCTTATCTTGTTATAGGAGTTGGTAAGATCATTTTGACTATTCCTGATGGTAGTTCTTTCACTTCGTCACATGCTTTGTCTGGTATTTTATGTCATGGGCTATATAAGCTCATAGACTATGAAAGATCTATAAATGATTCGACATGTGTAGTACATGATTCTCAGGCTATGTCAGATGCAAAGCTTTGGCATGCACGCATTGGTCATCTCAATTTTGCTAGTTTGCTACGCTCGTAGAAATCTGAAATGGTGTCCTCTTTGCCCAAACTTGAGGCACCTAGAAAACATGTTTGTGAAGGCTGTATTTTGGGGAAAATGCAGCGTTCGTCCTTTCCAAAAGATGGTTCAGTTCGGGCTACTCAGAAATTGCAGCTTGTACATAGTGATGTTTGTGGTCCTATGCAAACGCCTTCTTTTGGAAATTATCTTTACTTCATGACTTTCATCGATGATTTTTCTAGGCATGCATGGGTATATGCATTGAAGGAAAAGTCCGAAGTGTTCATGTGCTTCAAACAGTTTTTGGTTTTGGCTCAAAATCTGTCAGCATGTGAAATGGGCACCCTCCGTTTTGATTGAGGGGGGGAATATATGTCTTCTGATTTTAATGCATTTCTGGTTGAACGTGGGATAAAACACTAGTGTATAGTGTCATATACACCTCAAGAGAATGGAGTTGTTGAACGAAAGAACAGGTCACTCATGGAAATGGCAAGGTGTATGGTCAAGAGTCAGGCTCTATCACATACTTTCTAGCTTGAGGCTGTCATGTGTGCAGCATATGTACTTAACATGTGTCAAAAGCGCTGTAGCTTATCACTCCATATGAGGCTTGACATGACCACAGGCCATCTGTTGCTCATCTGCATGTTTTTGCTTGTTTGGCATATGCATTAGTGCCCGAACAATATCACAGAAAATTAGATGATAAAGCAGTAAAATGTATTTTTGTTGGGTATAGTTCTGAAAGTAAAGGATATCCTCTATATCATCCACAGACTAAATGCATTCTTGTTAGCCGTGATGTTGTTTTTGTGGAAGATGTTATTCAGCCATTACTTTCATGTACCAAGGAGACATCTGTTAGCTCCGAAGACATGTATGATACTTTGCTGCCTCTTTTTACAGGTGGACAGTCTAGTGCTGGTCCTAATGAGGCAACTTCTCAACCTTTGTAGGTTTCATGTGATGATGCAAATCATTCCACTTTTGATGTAGATTTACATGATGCACTTATTGATGAGAGAGCTGATATTGAGCAGGCAAGAACTATGCCAAAATGGTTGGTGCAGACCTTGCGTGACAACAAATTAGATGCACCTCTTTCATATCGTACTTGATTAAGCTCTCATAGTGCCTTTTTTGCATCAGATTGCTGTGCTATGGCTGCATCTAGTCTCTATGATGAGACTGAGCGTGTTTCGTTTGATGAAGCACAAAATTCAGAAAATTGGATGGCTGCTATGCAATCTAAATATGATGCAATAATGAAGAATGGTACTTGGTCTTTATGTGACTTGCCTCCTTGCAAGAAGGCCATTGGCACTAATTGGGTATACAAGCTGAAGCATAAACCTAATGGTGCAACTGACAGCTATAAGACTAGGCTTGTTGCAAAGGGTTGTGCACACAAAAGAGGCATTGATTTTCATGAGACCTTTGCACCTACATGTCGTATGACTACTGTTCGAAGAATCTGTGCACTTGCAACCCATCATGGTTGGAATGTACATCAGTTGGACATTAAACCTGCATTTTTGAATGGTGACTTGCATGAAAAAGTGTATGTTTTTCAGCCTCGTGGCTTTGTGCAGAAAGGGCATGAGAACGAAGTGTGCAAGTTAAAGAAGGCATTATACGGTTTGAAGCAAGCACCACGTGCATGGTACAAGAAGATAAATGCCTATCTCATTGCACATGGTTTTGAGAACAGTCCAAGTGAGAGCACCTTATATGTTATGCATGCTAATGATTTGCTTCTGATCATTGTTGCCTATGTTGATGACATGCTACTCACTGGTCCTATCGAGAAGCATATTAATGATTTTAAGGCTGATTTGCATGCCTCATTTGAGATGTCTGATTAAGGGCATTTGCATCACTATTTGGGGATTCAGTTTATGCAAGTTGATGGTGGAATGGCTTCGTGTCAAACGAAATATATTGACATATTATTGCAGCATTTTGGCCTTGAAGACTGTAAGCCTCTTGCCACTTCTATGGATATAGGTTTATGATTGAGTCTTCATGATGTTGGAGATGCATTTGATGTTATTCTCTATCAGCAGGCTGTTGGATGCCTGATTTACTTATGCATTACTCGTCCAGATATTCAGTTTGTTGTCTCAGAGATGAGCAGGTTTATGCATTGCCTAGGAGGCAAGCATTGGTAGGTGGTTAAGCTCATCTTTCGCTACTTGAGTGTTACTCGACTACTTGGGTTGTTTTATCTCAAGGGGGGATTACTATCGCCAAATTTGCATGCATTTTTTACTCTGATTGGGCTGGTTTCTATGACACTCGTGTGTCCACTAGTGGTGTTTGCTTCATGCTTGGTAGCTTATGTATATCTTGGTTGATCAAGAAGAAGCCTATTGTGGCTGCTTCGAGTTGTGAGGCTGAGTATAGGGTAGCTTTCATAGTGACTGTTGAGTGTGTGTGGCTGAGACGCCTTATGGCTGATTTGGGTGTTGGTGAGTCTTCTGCCACCACCATCTTCACTGACAGTCAGAGCACATTGGCAGTTGGAAGGAACCTTGTGTTCCATGCTTGCACTAAGAACATTGAGGTGCATTATCATTATGTCAGGGAGGGGTTCTTTGCTTAGGAGATCAGCTTGGCATATGTGCCCATGCAGGAGAACATTGCAGACCTTTTCACGAAGGCTCTGCCTAGGGAGAAGTTTGAAGCTTTCCGCAAAGCTTTGGGCTTACTTCCTTTTGTGGAGTGATTTCCACATAGCTTGGCACTTCCTTATACATGAGTGAGAGCTCCTTGTTCACCACATCACTCCCAGGTGGGATTTGTTGATATATTTAGGTAATGATTGTGTGTGAACACACTAGGGCCGTCGGGGCACTTTTTTCCCTCTTTAGGAGGTTTTTTCCCTCGGCTTGTATATACGCCTATTTCCCTAACGAGATACTTATCTTTGTAAATTCTAGTGGTAATACATTCAATATTGTGTGTTGAGCTCCAAGCTTCTTCTTCTTCCTTATGTTGTTCGCATGCTTTCGTAGACATCTAACTCCAACACCAATGTCACAAAATCAAAAGTTAATTGGTTGCAGATGGGTATATTAAGTTAAAGGAAATTGAGATGGATAAGTTTGCAGGTACAAGGCAAGATTAGTTGCTTAAGGATGCTCAGAAACTCAAGGTATAGACTATGAGGAAACATTCTCACTAGTTGCAAAGATGACTGCAATCAGAACATTGATAAGTGTAGTTGCTGCAAGGAATTGGGGACTCCTCCAACTTGATGTGAAAAATGCATTTCTAAATCGTTGGATAAGTGAAGAGGTATACACGTCACAACCACTAGGTTTTAAAAACCCAAATCATGAATCTTATGTTTGCAGAATTAAGAAAGCATTGTATGGACTGAAACAAGCTCCTAGAGCTTGGAATTACAAGCTGGTTACATATCTTCAAGAACAAGGGTTTAAAGCTAGCAACTCATATCCTTCTCTGTTCATCAAAAGGGATCACAATGAGTTTATCTATCTATGTTTATATGTAGATGATATTATTGTGACATGTGATGACCTAAATGGCATTCGAAGGATCAAGAGACACATTCAAGAGAAGTTCAAAATCAGTGACTTAGGTGAGCTCACATATTTCCTAGGTATGCAGGTCATATAGACATATGAAGGAATGTATTTGACTCAGAGAAGATACATTCACAATGTACTTCTTAAGTTCAAAATGGAGAACACTAAATCTGTAGGTACACCTTTTGAGATGAATCATAAAATTAGTGTTTATGAAGGTGAGAAAATTGAAGGTGTGAAAGAATATCAGAGCTTGGTAGGTAGCTTGATATATGCTACTCATACAAGGGTAGACATTTCATAAAGTGTTGGAGTGCTTAGTCAATTCATGCACTCACCGAGAAGACCACACATGGATGCATCTAAGAGAGTACTTAAGTACAAAGGTACAATCAATGAAGGTATATTCTATCCTTACTCTTCAAATTTGGATATCAAAATCTATTCAAATTTAGATTGGGCAGGAGCTACTATGCATTTGTAGGTTCAAAGCTAGTGTCATGGAGTTCCAAGAAGCAACCTACAGTTGCTTTATCCTCAACTGAAGTAGAGTACAAACGTTTGACCATAACAACTCAAGAGGACATATGGCTAACATCATTGTATATATATTTGGGGCTTATGAGTTCCATGTTGGAGATAGACGTCTACGGAAGCACGCAAACAACACAAGGAAGAAGAAGAAGAAGCTTGGAGCACAACACACAATATTGAATGTATTACTAGAGAATGTACAAAGATAAGTAGCCCATTAGGGCAATAGGCGTATATATAAGCCGGGGGAAAAAACCTCCTAAAGAGGGAAAAAAGTGCCCCGGCAGTCCTAGTGTGTTCACACACATCACTACCTAAATATAGCAACAAATCCCCCCAGGGAGTTATGCAGTGAACAAGGAGCTGGCACTCATGTATAAGTAAGTGCCAAGCTATGTGGAAATCACTCCACAAAAGGAAGTAAGCCCAAAGCTTTGCCGAAAGCTTCAAACTTCTCCCTAGGCAGAGCCTTCGTGAAAAGGTCTGCAATGTTCTCCTGCGTGGGCACATATGCCAAGCTGATCCCTGACATAGTGATAATGCACCTCAATGTGCTTAGTGCGAGCATGGAACATAGGGTTCCTCGCAATTGCCAATGCGCTCTGACTGTCAGTGAAGATGGTGGTGGTAGAAGATTTACCAACACCCAAATCATCCATAAGGCGTCTAAACCACACACACTCAACAGTCGCTGTGAAAGCTGCCCTATACTGAGCCTCACAACTAGAAGTGGCCATAGTAGGCTGCTTCTTGATCAACCAAGATATACATGAGCTACCAAGCATGAAGCAAAAGCCACTAGTGGACACATGAGCGTCATAGCAGCCAGCCCAATCAGAGTTAGAAAAAGCATGCAAATCTGGCGGTAATGATCCCCCCTTGGGATAAAACAACCCAAGTAGCCGAGTACCACTCAAGTAGTGAAAAATGCGCCTAACCGCCTGCCAATGCTTGACTTCTAGGCAATGCATAAACCTGCTCATCTCTGAGACAAGAAATTGAATATATGGCCGAGTAATGCATAAGTAAATCAAGCATCCAATAGCCTGCTGATAGAGAACAACATCAAATGCATCTCCAACATCATGAAGACTCAATCGTAAACCTATCTCCATAGGAGTGGCAATAGGCTTGCAGTCTTCAAGGACAAAACACTGCAATAATGTGTCAATATATTTTGTTTGACACAAAGCCATTCCACCATCAACTTGCATAAATTGAATGCCCGAATAGTGATGCAAATGCCGCAAATTAGACATCTCAAATGAGGCATGCAAATCAGCCTTCAAATTAGCAATATGCTTCTCAATAGGACCAGTGAGCAGCATGTCGTCAACATGGACAACAATGATCAGAAGCACATCATTAGCACGCTTAACATATAAGGTGCTTTTAGTTGGACTGTTCTCAAAACCATGTGCAATCAAATAAGCATGTATCTTCTCATACCAAGCATGTGGTGCTTGCTTTAAACCATATAATGCCTTTTTTAACTTGCACACCTGGTTTTCATGCCCTTTTTGCACAAAGCCACGGGGCTGAAAAACATACACTTCTTCATGCAAGTCACCATTCAGAAATGTTGTTTTAATGCCGAGCTAATGTACATTCCAACCATGATGGGCTGCAAGTGCACAGATCCTCTAAATAGTAGTCATACGACATGTAGGTGCAAAGGTCTCATCAAAATAAATGCCTCTTTCCTGTGCATAACCCTTTGCAACAAGCCTAGCATTATACCTGTCGACTGTTCCATCAGGCTTACGCTTCTGCTTGTAAACCCACTTAGTGCCAATGGCCTTCTTGCTAGGAGGCAAGTCACACAAAGACCAAGTACCATTCTTCATTATATCATCATATTCAGATTGCATAGCAGCCATCCAATTTTCTGAATTTTGTGCTTCATCAAACGAAATAGGCTCATTCTCATCACAATGACTAGATGCAACCATAGCATAGAAATGTGATGCAAACGAGGCACTATGAGAGCTTGAACGAGTACAATATGAAAGAGGTGCATCTAATTTGCTATCATGCAAAGTCTGCACCAACCATTTTGGCATAGTTTTTTCCTGCTCAATATCAGCTCTCTCATCAACAAGTGCATCATGTAAATCTGCATCAGAAATGGAATGATCTACATCATCACCTAAAACCTACAAAGGCAGAGACGTTGCCTCATTAGGACCAACACTAGACTGTCCACCTGTAAAAGAAGCAGTAAAGTATCGTACATGTCTTTGTAGCTAACAGATGTCTCCTTAGTACATGAAAGTAATGGCTGAATAGCATCTTCCACAAAAACAACATCACGGCTAACCAGAATGTGTTTAGTCTGTGGATGATACAGACAATAGCCTTTACTTTCAGAACTGTACCAACAAAAATACATTTTACTACTTTATCATCCAATTTTCTGTGATGTTGTTCAGGCAGTAATGCATATGGTCAAACAACCAAAAACATGCAGATGAGCAACAGATGGCTTGCAATCATGCCAAGCCTCATATGGAGTGATAGACAGTAGAGCTTTAGTGGGACACCTGTTCAGTACATATGTTGCACACATGATAGCCTCAAGCCAAAAACTATGTGGTAAAGGACTCTTGACCATACACCTCACCATCTCCATGAGTGACCTGTTCTTTTGTTTAGCAACTCCATTCTGTTGAGGTGTATATGGCACTGTACACTGGTGTTTTATCCCATGTTTAGCTAGAAATGCATTAAAATCAGAAGACATATATTCCCCCCCTCGATCTGAATGGAGGGTGCCCATTTTACATGCTCATAGATTTTCAGCCAGAACCAAAAACTGTTTGAAGCACATGAACACTTTGGACTTTGCCTTCAATGGATATACCCATGCATGCCTGGAAAAATCATCAATGAAAGTCATGAAGTAAAGATAATTTCCAAAAGAAGGTGTTTGCATAGGACCACAGACATCACAATGTACAAGCTGCAATTTCTGAGTAGCCCAAACTAAACCATCTTTTGGAAATGAGGAACGCTGCATTTTGCCCAAAATACAACCTTCACAAACATGTTTTTCAGACGACTCAAATTTGGGCAAAGAGGACACCATTTCATATTTCTGCAGGCATAGCAAACCAGCAAAATTCAGATGACCAAAGCGTGCATGCCAAAGCTTTGCATCTGACATAGCCTGAGAATCATGTACTGCACATGTCGAATCATTCACAGATCTTTCATAGTCTATGAGCTTATAAAGCCCACGACATAAAATGCCAGAAGCAATAATCACATCGCCATTTGAAAGATCATGAGCTATACACCTGTCATCAACAAATTTCACAACCAAGCCAATCTTGGTTAATGCAGAAATTGATAATAGGTTCTTCTTGATCCCTGACACAAATAAAGTGTCTGACAAAGTGAAAGAACTACCATCAGTAGTAGTGAAAATGATCTTACCAACTCCCATAACAAGATAAGAGGAGTTGTTGATGCATGTAATAGTATTCCCTGTAGGGGCAGGCTCGAGTGAAGAGAAGAAATTGTGTTGTGAGGTAATATGTTTGGTCGCCCCACTGTCAAAGTACCAAACATCTGAGTCTACTGCAGACATGCACATCTCATGAGAAGATGGGTGAAAACTACAAACAGTAGTAAACGCCCATTCTTCTTCCTGCACAAGATTAGCAGAATCTATTTTTGGTGTAGAGGCCTCTGCAACAACCATTCCTACCTCTTTCTTCTTTGCCTCTTTAGCAGCCAGTTTTGGATAGTTCTTTATGATATGATCATTTCCTTTACAATACTTGCAGAACAATTTCTGTTTTCCTAATTTCTTTTCATCTTTGTCTTCCCTTTTTGATTATGCAGAATTAGAAAATTTCTGCTTACTAGTTGAAGAGCTCCATTTTCCTTTGCCCTTCAGACTAGCCAGGAATCCTTGATCTGCAACTCGCATAATGGACCTGTTCTACTTGGACTGATCTTCCTGCAACAGAACAAAGACTAACTCCTCAAATGACAAGGCATTTGGATTTCCTTTCATCATCAACCGAAGAGTAGAAGCAAAACTCTGATATGAATCAAGAAGACCATTCAGAATGGTCTGCACAAGTGAGCTATCTGGTATAACCTCATCAGCAGAAATCAATTGTTCCTTCAAGTCTTTGATCTTTGTTAGAAAACTACCTATAGAATCACCTTCATTCATGTGCTCACTCTCCAACTGTTTCTGGAGATAAGCAACAGGAGCCTCATTCGTAGCTTGGTACAATGTGGTAAGTGTATCCCAAGCATCCTTAGCTATTCTGCAAGAGCGAATGTGAGGAATAATGGCGTGTTTGATAGACAAAGCTATCAATGCATGTGTTTGGGCATCCGTAGTCATGTAGCAGACTTTGAGACGCTTATACTAGCGAACAGAAACTAGTATATAACTTTGGCACACAAAGATCAAATAGCATGCATAAGCACTGTGATAGTTCGTTCGGAGGTCGAAACGAGCTCAGATCGCGATTTTGACACCACAAAGCAAAGTCGTTTTGATCTCGAAAACATGATGAGTATGCTCACAAAAATTCGTGCGATTTTGAGACTACAACCGGAGGAGTGTCGACGGCACCCTAGATGAAGCGATGACCTACTCTGATACCAATTGTTGGAGATAGATGTCTGTGGAAGCACATGAACAACACAAGGAAGAAGAAGAAGCTTGGAGCACAACACACAATACTGAATGTATTACTAGAGAATGTACAAAGATAAGTAGCCCATTAGGGCAATAGAATTATATACAAGCCGGGGGAAAAAAACCTCCTAAAGAGGAAAAAAAGTACCTGGACTGTCCTAGTGTGTTCACACACATCACTACCTAAATATATCAACATTCCAAACCTCACATATTTGGAGATAATGTAAGTTCCATGCATCTAGCAGCAAACCCTATTTTCCATGTCAAAACCAAACACATAGAGGTTCATTACCACTTCATCAGGGAGAATCTCGTGGCAAAGGAGATTGAGATTTCTTTTGTTCCAACTAAAAAGCAAGTAGTAGATATGATGACAAAGGCACTTGATGGAATAAAGCTTTGTAGATTCAAAGCTATGGTAGGTATTCAACCTATTAGAGAATGAAGATTCAAGCATACTTTAGGTTGAGGGGGAGCTATTGGAACATCAAGCTTACACTATGCGTGAGGTGGATTTGATCTACATCAAAAACTACCACTTGGATTACATCGAAAGAATATACATTGGAGAGTTCTTTTACTTATGCTCACTTATTGTAGTTTTTTAAAAGATTTTTCATGGATCTTTTACCATTGTAAACCCCTTGAGCTTTACACTTGTAAAAGTAAAAATAAAGAGCCCAAATTCCATGAATTTGTGGTAGTTGAGTTGCAATCAATCAACTAAAAGTAGATCAAACTACATCTTCACTTTTCCTAGATTGTAGGAAAGTGAATTGATTCCCACCAACAACTCTTACTACCTTCATTTGAATTCAAAATCCACTTGTAGAAGTCATGGATCACGTCTAGAGTCTATATAAAGACTTCAAATCACTTGTAAAATACATGGAAGCAATATACATACACTTGCGACCATCATTCCCTTGCTCCATTTTTCTGCATCATCTTCTTTGCCAATAGTAAGCTTGCAGAGGTTGCTGCTCTCTCTAAAGAGCTCAAAATTGAATGAGAGATGGCTCATTGGAAATTTATTAGTGTCTAGTTTATGCTTGTACATTTTCATAGCATTTGGTTCAATAGATTTGGTGAAACCTCAGTTTTTCTATCTCAGAGTCAATCTCTACGTATTCCTAAAAAATAGGAGTTACCACCATTGAGTGTCTGGTTCATTCCAACAGCATATTTTGCTTATTGATTATTATCTTGTGCATTATATACACTCAACCTTATGTGTATCACTCCCATAAAATGTTTTTTTCTAATTGTAATCATGATGGTTGCTATGAGCATTTGAAGTTCATTGTCTCATCCATAGATAATAAGTTTTTTGAGCTAGTCGATGCGCGAACCTACCTATTTTGTATCGATTCTCTCTCCTTGATGCTAAAAAGTACATAGTGCATTGTATTGCACTTATCACATGCCTATAAGGTCTATTTGAGTCTCCATAAGCTCAAGGGCTGGTCTTGTGCCGGTTGGCTGGACCAAACTTCATTGCTTTGCAACTCACTTTTCTACCTCATACAAGCTTCTCGAAGTTCTTTCACTCCTTACTATTCATTAATTCATTTTTCTAGGAAGACTTCTGAATTCTCTCCCAGAATTTGACACTTGTTCATCCTTCTTTGAGCCTTAGTGGGGTCTGGACTCTTCTAGCTCCATTATGATTCTATTCAGTTATCTACCATCATGGCATTAGAGGTCTCAAGCACGTCTCGTGGATTAGGGTCTAGTGCTAGTGTTCTGAGGAGGAGCTATAACTTGCAGGGTCAAGACCATTTTGAGATCCAAAAATTTGATGGCACAAACTTTGCTCTAAGGAAGAATCAAATTAAAGATGTGATGATTCAAAGGAGGCAATGGAAACCAATAAATGGAATCCCAAAGAAGCTTGCTAACATGGATGAAGATGATTGGGATGAGTTAGATGAAATGGCTAGGCCTACCATTTGATTGCATTTGGCAGATAATGTTTACTTTATAGTATTGGACTCTGAAAGTGCAGAGGATCTTTGGAAGAAGTTATGCAATACATATGAAAAAGAAACAGCATCAAACAAAGTCTACCTGATGACGAAGTTATATGATCTTCGTATGAAGGATACAGACAATGTTGCTACTCATTTCAATGAGTTTGATGATATATTCTCCTAGTTACATGCTCAAAAAATAGACATGGATAATGAAATGAAAGTAGTATTTCTGTTATGCACCTTGCCATCATCATGGGATACTATTTGCACAGCTATTAGCAATAGTGAACTTGGTTGTAAACTAGTCTACAATGACATATGTGGAGCCTTCTTGAGTGAGGAGATTCGTAGAAAATCTATGGTTGGAACTCAGAGTGGAGATGCATATAATGTTCATGATTCTTATCAAGGAAAGAATCAGCAACGTGGCAAGAGCAAGAACAAGGAAAAGAATGGTCAACAATATAAGAGTAGAAGTAAATCAAGGAAGATGGATATCGAATGCCATTATTGTCGTAAAAAAGGACACATGAAGAAAGAATGTTATGCATTAAAAAATGCTAAAGGTAAAGGACAGAATGTTGATGGGCGTGTTAAACAATTACTTGCACCATCTACTTCGACTATGAAGACTGAAGAAATTAATGCTGTTTCTGATGATGCTAATGTGTTGACACTTGATAGCACTATGCCAACTGAGGCTCCTATGGCTGATTCTCTTTCCCACATGTGGCTGCTAGATTTTGGTGCTTCTTTCCATGTCAAGAGAATGGTTCTCTAATTATGCAGCAAAGTCTCTTGGTACCATGAGATTTGGTGACTCTTACCAGTGTGATGTTGTGGGGATTGGAGATGTGGTTGTGCAGTTCATTGATGGTTCAATATTTACTATGCATAATGTATGCAATGTACCTCATTTATCACATAGTTTGATGTCAGTTGGTCAACTTGATGACATTGGTTACAAGGTGGTCTTCTATGCTGAGTCATTTTGCATATCAAAGGCAATATGGTTATTGCAAAAGGAATCAAAGTTGGCTCACTTTATCATTTATTTGTATCATAGAAAGAACACTTGTTAGCTGTTACAAAATAGCCTATGGCTTGTATTTGGCATGGTCGTTTGGGCCATATATCCCATAGTGGAATGGAAAATCTTTCTCGTTTTGCCTACTTACCTATGTTATTTTTCTCCGATTTTTCATTTTGTGAGCATTCTCAATATGGAAAGAAAAACGGAAATGTGCATAGAATGCACATTGATTCTTCAATTCAGCCTTTAGATCTTGTTAATACAGATCTGTGTGGTTCTATGCCCACAAGGTCATTAGGTGGTTCTCTTTACTTTGTCACTTTCATAGATGATGCTACTAGAAAAGTTTGGGTATATCCTACCAAATCAAAGGATGAGGTATTCCCTACTTTTAGAAAATGGCTTCCTTTAGTTGAAACTGAAAAAGGAACCAAGCTCAAAGCTTTACATTTAGATAATGGGGGTGAGTATACCTCACATGAATTCAACCTTTTCTTGCCAATCTAGAGGAATTTGTAGAGAGTTTACAACTCCTTATACTCCAGTACAGAATGGTGTAGCTGAAAGGATGAATAGAAGTATTCCTGATAGAGTAGTCTCTATGCTACATAATGCAAACCTTTCACAAGGCTTTTGGGCAGAAGCAGTATTGACTGAAGTTCATGTGATTAACCTTTCACCTAGTACTGCCAAAGGTCTGAAAGTGGCACAAGAGTTATGGACAAGAAAGCCACCATATTATGATCATCTTCGAGTTTTTGGGTGTGAAGCATATGTTCATATATCCAAGAATCTTAGATAAAAGTTGGACCATAAGTCAAAGAAATGCATTTTTCTTGGATATTGTCAAGAAGGACAATTTGGATATCGCTTATGGGATCCTGAAAACACAGCCAGTGATCAGAAGTAGTGATGTCATTTTCAATGAGTCTAAGATGCATAAACAACCCATTAAAGAGGTTGAAGTGAGAAGAGTGGTCTTTGAGGATTTTAGGAAAAAACTACAACCATAACTACAATCAAGGCTACAACAACAACAATTATCAAGGAGGTTTGAGAGGAAGAAGAGATTACAACTATACAGAAGATCAAGAAGATTCACTAATCATTATGAATATGACATCCAAGCAAGGTAAAGATGATGAGCATCATTTCTATATTGATTCAAGTTGTTCCAATCATGTGGCTAGAAATGTAGCTTTATTGTCTAACCTTGAAGAAGCCAAAGGGAAGCATAAAAAACAGACAAGTGATGATACTAAACACTCAGTCAAGCGAATTGGAAATGTCAAAACATCTGATGGTAGCATGAACCTTTTGAGCAAAGTTCTGTATGTGCCAACTATGACCAAAAACCTCATTACTGTTGGGCAGATTGTTGAGAAAGGCTTACATGTCAGATTCACTAAGCATGGAGCATATGTGGAAGACCCTCAACAAGGCTTCAAAAGGATTGCTAAAGGTGAGAAGTTTGGTAGATTATTTACATTTGAGATTGAAGACACAAGGAACATAGCACTATTCAATTATATAGATCAAACCCTATCTGAGTTAGAAATATGGCACAAAAGACTAGGACACATAGGAGAAAGAACTCTGAAGCAAATATGTAGGGATCAAAGTATGCTTGACATACCCAATGTGACCAAGCAACATATGATATATAAATGTGGAACATGTCAATTTGGCAAAGCTCACAGGCAACCGTTCAACAGGAAGGGATACATTGATGAAGACTATTTGGAGCTTGTACACACTGATGTGTGGGGCCCTAGCAAAGATCCATCAATCTCATGTTCAAGGTACTATGTTTCATTTATTGATGATTACAGTAGATGGGAAATCCTTTATTTCATGAAGCATAAGGATGAGGTATTTACATGCTTCAAAAAGTACTTGGCACTAGTTGAAAACCAAACAGGAAGGAGCTTGAAGAGTATCAGATCTGATGGAGGTGGTGAGTATTTTTCACATGAATTTGATACATTTCTACAGGAAAGAGGCATAAAGAGGGAAGTAACAACAAGATATACTCCTAAATTGAATGGAGTGGCAAAGAGAATGAACATGTTAATTGTTGAAGCTGCTAGGTCTATGTTGAATGAGAAGAAGCTACCTGATTACCTATGGGTAGAGACTGTTTCCACAGCCACCTACTTGGTCAATAGACTCCCATCCAAATCTTTGGATGGTATCACACCCTACCAAGCATGGAATGTTAGGAGACCCTCATTGGACCATTGTAAAATATTTGGATGCATTGCTTATGCACATATCCCCTCACAAATCAGAGGGAAGGTTGACCCTAAAGCTGAAAAATGTATATTCATTGGGTATGATTGAAATGAAAAGGGGTACAGGCTATACAATCCCACTAACAAAGCATTTATAGTTAGTAGGGATGTAGTTTTTGATTAAAATAATCCATGGTTTGAAGATGATTGCAAGAAAGTAAGTTACCATATGATTTGGAAGAGTCCTCAAATCAAGCAATCAGGAGATCTCAAGAAGAGAGTAAGAAACCCATAAGGTATGGCTATGATACATCATTAGTCATTAAGCATTCTGTGTATATCACTAAAGACTCTATGACAGAAGAGCCTTCTTCATTTGAGGAGGCTAGAAAGAAGAAAGAATGGAGAGAAGCCATGCAGGAAGAAATAGAAACACTCCAAGAAAGCCATACTTGGGATCTAATTCCCAAGAAGCCAAGCATGAAGGTAATTGGATCCAGGTGGATATACAAAACCAAAAAGAACTCATATGGTTCTATAAATAGGTACAAGGCAAGGTTAGTGGCAAATGTATTTGCCCAAACTCATGGAGTGGACTATGAAGAAACTTTTTCACCTGTGGAAAAGATGCCAACAATTAGGGTTTTGGTAAGTGTTGCTGCCTCTAAAAATTGGAATCTATATTATTTAGATGTCAAGAATGCATTCTGGATGGATATAAGAAGAAGTGTATATGGCACAACCACGAGGTTTTGAAGATGAAGATAAAACAGGTTATGTATGCAAGCTAAGGAAGGCACTCTATGATATCAAGCAAGATCCTAAAGCTTGGAACCATTGGCTTGTTACTTATTTGCATGACCAAGGCTTTGTGGCTAGCAAGGCAGATTCTTCTTCATTTGTTAAGAAGAACAAATTAGAAGTTATCTACTTATGTGTTTATGTGGATGACCTTATCATTATAGGGAATCATGCTAATGGCATCAAGCAAGTTAAGACTCAAGTATTGGAAGAGTTTAAAATGAGTGATCTTGGTTTATTTCTTAGAACTTGTGTACACAAATTCTGGTATATTTATTACTCAAATGATGTATATACATGATATGTTGGTAAAGTTCAAAATGGAGAACACTAAAATTGCAGGTACACCCATGGAACTCAACCATAAGCTCAGTTCTCATGAAGGAGAACTTCTTGATGAGGTTACAGGTTATCAACAACTTGTGGGAAGTCTAAATTATGCTACTCTAACAAAAGTAGACATTGGCTATGGAGTAAGTACATTGAGTCAGTTTATGCATGCACCAAGGAAGCCTCATATGGAAGCTACAAAAAGGGTGCTTAAATATCCAAAGGGTACAATGAATGAAGGGTTATTCTATCCCTTCACTTCTGACATAGATATAAAGATGTATTCTGATGCAGATTGGGCTAGCTCCAAGGATGATAGGAGGAGCACTTCAGAATACCTATCCTTTGTAGGTTCAAAGCTCATATCATGGTCATTTAAGAAGCAACCAACTATGACTTTATCTTCCATAGAAGCATTATATAGAGGTTTGGCAAATGCAACCCAAGAATCTATGTGGGTTAAGCAATTATGTGTAGATTTGGAGTTACATTCTTGCACTCAGACAATCTTTGGAGACAACACTAGTTCATTTCATTTGGATACTAATCCTATATATCATGAAAGGACTAAGCACATTGAAGTGCACTATCATTATGTAAGGGAAAAATTGTTTAGCAAGGATATCCAGCTATCCTATGTATCAACTCATTTCCAATGTGCAGATATACTCACAAAGTCATTGGATGGAACAAAGATAAACAGATTCAAATTGATGATTGGTTTGCAAGAAATCAAGGAGGAATGAAGACCAAGCATGTTAGGCTTGAGGGGGAGCTGTTGGTGCAATTAAAACCAAGCCCCCATACTTGGCTAATTAGCTAATACTTGATTTTTTGACATAACTTATACAAGGATTCATATGATCAACCTCTTGTAAAAGTCCTCCACATTTACCTTTGTAAAAGGGATTCACATCCACGTGGAGGTAGGAAGCTCTAAAATCACGACTCATTAAGTTTTGAGTGATGAGGGAATCTATCCTATACTTTAGGATTCACTTTTAGGTAGATCTTTGAATTTGAATTCAAACTTTGGCTCAAGTACAACTATAAGAAGAGGATCAGAAGACCCATGTGTAATCTGGAGCCCATAAGATCAGTTTGAAGAGATTCATTGTGAAGTGAAAAGCTTATCTCATAGCTTATTCACCTCTCACACATTGAGCAATGTATGATTGCCAGTGACATTGTATTTATATATGATTTAATACATTTATGATCATTACATTCTCATTTCACTTCTCTATTATAACTCCATCAAAACAGCGATCTTCTTAGAGCTTGTTCTCAGTGCATGATTGATCATTTGTCATGATTTAAATCATGATAAATTCAAAATATTTTCTAATCTATGACTACAAAGTTTCATTAGCATTTCTTCTTTGGATTGTGAGATATTAACACATTTTTTCTCACTGGTCTGTTGCCTGTTGAACCCTAAAATTGTCAGGATGGTCTTATGTTTTGCTAAACATCTTTCTCTATGTGTAGTCCATCATTTTTTATGAAATCACTCATGATTGATAGCTTACTAAGCTAATTAGAGTTTCCCAAAAGTAATTAAGCCAATTGTTGCTGTGCTCAGAGAACCGTTCAAAACATTGAACAAGTGTAAGAACAAAAATAGCAAGTTTCGTGATCTTGGATCAACCCATACTTATTTGTTTTGATCCATTGATTAGTGGATCATGTTCTAAGCAACATATATGATTGCTTATGATCATTAGCATGCTAGAGAGGCCCACTACACTCTCTAGCAATCATTCTTAGTAGATGTGAAGCAAGATGAAGCGACACCACTTCATCTTTGAAGACTATCCACCATCTCCTCCAAGACTATTTTTGCACACTTCCTTGCTCTTGAAAAGTCGGGTTTACACCCCTAAGTTCTTAAACTCATTTCTCATAGTACACCCACTCTAAATTCATGAAATAACTTGGAATAGTTAGATATGCTCTTGAATTAGAAGTGTCCAAATGGTCTTGGGTCAATTTCTGTCACGGAGTGAGAATTGAGTAGTTTTTTGAGCAATTCAAATCCAAAAATAGCAAGTTTTTTCACAATCCTTCTATGTGTAAGTTATCTGTTTTGGTAAAAACTTTTGGAAATGATGTTCCAAAGTACATAGTGGGTTTAAATGCATACTTTGGAAGTTGAGGGAGTTTAATAAGGATCGGTGGAGTCAACTTGGTAGGTATAGAGTAGGAATTTTGCAACACTAGCTCATCTCTGGAGTGTATCCAACCATCTTCTCACAGTGGTGACAGAGCAACAAGTCAACATGGGAGATGGATTCCCTTTATCCATAGACAAATCAAGGTCATTACTCAGCTTGTTCAATTATAATGGAAGTATATCTTCAAGGAAAAATCTCTATGGTTATATTTTTGGAGATGAGGTGATGGCAATCCTCAAAAGCAAAGGACAACCAACTCAAGAAGAACAAGAGAGGTTAACCACATTTTTCTCAAAGGATGATCTAGCCAGGTCATACATTCTTAACTCAATCTTTGATTTTTTACTTCCACACATAAGGAGCTGCAAGACTTCACAAGAGACTTGAATGTTCTTAAAGCATTCTTCTCATCAAGTACTAGAGCTAGGAAGAAACAACTTTGGATGGAGTTTACCACACTCAGGAAGATGCACAATCAAAGTGTGATTGATTTTGTCACCAAGATGAAGGAATTAGCAGATCAACTTGGGAGCATTGGAGAAGTCATTGAAAAAGAGCAGATAGTGAGGCAAGTGATCAATGGGATAAAGGCAGATGACAAATGGGAAGCTTTCACCATAGCCATGGACTTATACATGGACATGCACGTTCCTAACTTCAACACCCTCATGGGACAATTGTTCACACATGAGGCAAAGCTTATGAAGAATGGATATAACTCAAAATGTAATCAATCCTCTGGCCTATACACACATAAGAACAAGAGTAAGGATAGCAAAGGCAAAGGTAAAAGATCTGATGATGAAGGTAGTACCTCTCAAGCAAACTTTGTAGGTAGAGGTAGAGGTTTAAGAGGAAGAGGGAGAGGAGGTAGACAAGGCAGGGGGAGATTTCAAAGCTACTCTCCATGTGCCATATGTGGCCTAACTAATCATGAAAATGAAAATTGTCCTAGGAACCCTAGAAACCAAAGAGGAAGAGGCTTCAATAGAGGAGGTTATGGAAGTGCAAGAGAAAGATCAAATAATTTCAATGTCTACAACAAGAACTTCAACAATACAAATCATCAAAGAGGATATAGAGGAAGGAGAGATTACAAAAATTACACGGAAGAGCAAACTCAAGAGGATTCACTTCTCTTGATGAACATGACCATGAAGGAAGGTAAAGTAGATGAGCATGTATTTTATATCGATTCTAGTTGTTTAGATCATGTAGCAAGAATCATGGCTCTACTCTCAGACTTGGAGGATCCAAGGAATAGACATGGGGGTTCAAACAGGAGATAACAATATGCACTTAGTGGAAAAGATAGGAAATGTGAAGACTCTAGATGGAAACATTGTTGATATATTTAGGTAGTGATGTGTGTGAACACTCTAGGACCATCGGGGCACTTTTTTCCCTCTTTAGGAGGTTTTTTTCCCCCGGCTTGTATATACGCCTATTGCCCTAATGGGCTACTTACCTTTGTACATTCTCTAGTAATACATTCAGTCTTGTGTGTTGTGCTCCAAGCTTCTTCTTCTTCCTTGTGATGTTTGCGTGCTTCCGCAGACGTCTAACTCCAACAATTGGTATCAGAGCACGTCGTCGCTTCATCTAGGGTGCCGTCGACACTCCTCTATTTGCAGTCTCAGAATCGTACGAATTTTGGTGAGCATACTCAAGGTGTTTCAAGATCAAAACCGCTTCGCTTTGTGGTGTCAAAATCGTGATCTGAGCTCGTTTTGGCCTCCGAATGCACTATCATAGCGCTTGTGCGGGCTATTTCGTCTTTTTGTGCCAAAGGTATATACCAGTTTTTGTTCACCAGTTTAAGCATCTTGAAGTCTGCTATAGGTCTAGCAGAACTCGTCTGGACAATTCTGTTCAACTTTTTGAGATACAGTCAATTTTCTACATCAAGGTATTTTAGTCACCGGCCATGGCTGAAAGTAGTGATGTATTCTGTATGTTGGCTATTGAGGATAAGTTGGATGGTACCAACTACCCATTGTGGGCTTATATGATGCGACATGTATTGGTTGCAAAAGGATTATGGAACATTGTGCAAGGTGTTGAAAGATGTCATGTTACACCTGTAACAACAGGTACTGCGAATACAGGTGTTGGAGCTGATGAAGATGGTGTCGAAGATGATATTGTGCAGATTCCTGTTCGTGTTGCTGTTTCTGCTGCACCTACTACATATCAGATTCGTTGGGATGGCAGAGATGCCCACGCACATGCATTGATAGCTTTGTCTGTCAAACGTGCCATTGTTCCTCATATTCACTCTTGCAGAACAGCTAGGGATGCTTGGGATACACTTACCACATTGTACCAAGCTAGGAATGAGGCTCGTGTTGCTTACCTCCGAAAACAGTTGGAGAGTGAGCACATGAATGAAGGTGATTCTATGGATAGTTTCCTAACGAAGATCAAAGATTTGAAGGAACAGTTGATTTCTGCTAATGAGGTTATACCAAATAGCTCACTTGTGTAGACCGTTCTGAATGGTCTTCCTGATTCATATCAGAGTTTTGCTTCTACTCTTCGGTTGATGATGGAAGGAAATCCGAATGCCTTATCATTTGAGGAGTTAGTCTCTGTTCTATTGCAGAAGATCAGTCCAGGCAAAACAGGTCCATTATGCGTGTTGCAGATCAAGCTTTCCTGGCTAGTCAGAAGGGCAAAGGAAAATGGAGCTCTTCTACTAGTAAGCAGAAATCTACAAATGTTGCACATTCGAAGAACCACGATAAAGATGAGAAGAAATCAGAAAAGTAGAAATTGTTTTGCAAGTACTGTAAAGGGAATGATCATATCATAAAGAATTGTCCAAAACTGGCTGCAAAAGAGGCAAAGAAAAAGGAGGCTGGAATGGTTGTTGCAGAAGCCTCTACACCAAAAATAGAGTCTGCTAATCTTGTGCAGGAAGAAGAATGGGTGTTTACTACTGTTTGCAGTTTTGACCCATCTTCTCATGAGCAGTGCATGTCTGCAGTGGACTCAGATGTTTGGTACTTTGAAAGTGGGGCGACCAAACATATTACCTCACAGTGTAGTTTCTTCTCTTCACTCGAGCCTGCCCCTACAGGGAATACTATCACATGCGCCAACAACTCCTCTTATCCTGTTATGGGAGTTGGTAAGATCATTCTGACTACTGCTGATGGTAGTTCTTTCACCTTGTCAGATGCTTTATTTGTTCCAGGGATCAAGAAGAATCTGTTATCAGTTTCTGCATTAGCCAAGATCGGCTTGGTTGTGAAATTTGTTGATGACAGATGTACAGTTCATGATCTGTCAAATGGCGATGTTATTATTGCTTCTCGCATTTTATGTCGTGGGTTCTATAAGCTCATAGACTATGAAAGATCTGTGAATGATTCAGCATGTGCAGTTCATGATTCTCAGGCTATGTCAGATGCAATTCTTTGGCATGCACGCTTTGGTCATCTCAATTTTGCTAGTTTGTTACGCCTGCAGAAATCTGATATGGTGTCTTCTTTGCCCAAGCTTGAGGCACCTGGAAAACATGTATGTGAAGGTTGTATTTTGGGCAAAATGCAGCGTTCCTCTTTTCCAAAAGATGGTTCAGTTCGGGCTATGCAAAAATTGCAGCTTGTACATAGTGATGTCTGTGGTCCTATGCAGACACCTTCTTTTGGAAACTATCTTTACTTCGTGACTTTTATTGATGGTTTTTCTAGGCATGCATGGGTATATCCATTGAAGGCAAAGTTTGAAGTGTTTTTGTGCTTCAAACAGTTTTTGGTTTTGGCTGAAAATCTGTCAGCATGTAAAATGGGCACCCTTCATTCTGATCGAGGGGGGAAATATATGTCTTCTGATTTTAATGCATTTCTGGCTGAACGTGGGATAAGACACCAGTGTACAGTGCCGTATACACCTCAACAGAATGGAGTTGCTGAACGGAAGAATAGGTCACTCATGGAGATGGCGAGGTGTATGGTCAAGAGTCAGGCTTTACCACATAGTTTTTGGCTTGAGGTTGTCATGTGTGCAACATATGTACTTAACATATGTCCCACTAAAGCGCTGCAGTCTATCACTCCATATGAGGCTTGGCATGACCGCAAGCCATCTGTTTCTCATCTGCATGTTTTTGGTTGTTTGGCATATGCATTAGTGCCTGAACAACATCGTAGAAAATTGGATGATAAAGTAGTAAAATGTATTTTTGTTGGATACAGTTTTGAAAGTAAAGGCTATCGTCTGTATCATCCACAGACTAAACGCATTCTGGTTAGCCGTGATGTTGTATTTGTGGAAGATGCTATTTAGCCATTGCTTTCATGTACTACGGAGACATCTGTTAGCTCCAAAGATATGTATGATACTTTGATGCCTCTTTTTACAGGTGGACAGTCTAGTGCTGGTCCTAATGAGGCAACTTCTCAGCCTTTGTAGGTTTCATATGATGATGCAGATCATTCCATTTTTTATGTAGATTTACATGATACACTTGTTGATGAGAGAGTTGATATTGAGTAGGAAAAAACTATGCCAAAATGGCTGGTGCAGACTTTGCGTGATAGCAAATTAGATGCACCTTTGTCATATCGTACTCGTTTAGGCTCTCATAGTGCCTCCTTTGCATCAGATTGCTATGCTATGGCTGCGTCTACTCTCTGTGATGAGAATGAGCCTGTTTCTTTTGATGAAGCACAGAATTCAGAAAATTGGATGGCTGCTATGCAATCTGAATATGATGCTATAATGAAGAATGGTACATGGTCTTTATGTGACTTGCCTCCTGGCAAGAAGGCCATTGGCACTAAGTGGGTATACAAGCTGAAGCGGAAACCTGATGGTACAGTTGACAGGTATAAGGCTAGGCTTGTTGCAGAGGGTTATGCGCAGGAAAGAGGCATTGATTTTGATGAGACCTTTGCACCTACATGCCGTATGACTACTGTTCGGAGCATTTGTGCACTTGCAGCCCATCATGGTTGGAATGTACATCAGTTGGACATTAAAACAGCATTTCTGAATGGTGACTTGCATGAAGAAGTGTATGTTTTTCATCCCCGTGGCTTTGTGCAGAAAGGGCATGAAAACCAGGTGTGCAGGTTAAAGAAGTCATTATATGGTTTAAAGCAAGCACCACGTGCTTGGTATGAGAAGATACATGCCTATCTGGTTGCACATGGTTTTGAGAACAGTCCAACTGAAAGCACCTTATATGTTAAGCGTGCTAATGATGTGCTTCTGGTCATTGTTGTCTATGTTGACGACATGCTGCTCACTGGTCCTATTGAGAAGCATATTGCTGATTTCAAGGCTGATTTGCATGCCTCATTTGAGATGTCTGATTTGGGGCATTTGCATCACTATTTGGGCATTCATTTTATGCAAGTTGATGGTGGAATGGCTTTGTGTCAAACGAAATATATTGACACATTATTGCAACGTTTTGGCCTTGAAGACTGTAAGCCTATTGCCACTCCTATGGAGACAGGTTTACGATTGAGTCTTCATGATGTTGGAGATGCATTTGATGTTGTTCTTTATCAGTAGGTTGTTTGATGCTTGATTTATTTATGCATTACTCGGCCAGATATTCAGTTTGCTGTCTCACAGATGAGCAGGTTTATGCGTTGCCCAGGAGTCACGCATTGGAAGGCGGTTAAGCACATCTTTCGCTACTTGAGTGGTACTCGGCTACTTGGGTTGTTTTATCTCAAGGGGGGATCACTACCGCCAGATTTGCATGCTTTTTCTGACTCAGATTGGGCTGGTTTCTATGACACTCGTGTGTCCACTAGTGGCTTTTGCTTCATGCTTGGTAGCTCATGTATATCTTGGTTGAGCAAGAAGCAGCCTACTGTGGCCACTTCCAGTTGTGAGGCTGAGTATAGGGCAGCTTTCACAGCTACTATTGAGTGTGTGTGGCTCAGATGCCTTATGGCTGATTTGGGTGTTGGTCAGTCTTCTGCCACCACCATCTTCACTGACAGTCAGAGCACATTGGCAGTTGCGAGGAACCCTGTGTTTCATGCTTGCACTAAGCACATTGAGGTGCATTATCACTATGTCAGGGAGAGGTTCTCTATTGGGGAGATCAGCTTGGCATATGTGCCCACGCAAGAGAACATTGCAAACCTTTTCACGAAGGCTCTGCCTAGGGAGAAGTTTGAAGCTTTCCGCAAAGCTTTGGGCTTACTTCCTTCTGTGGAGTGATTTCCACATAGCTTGGCACTTCCTTATACATGAGTGCCAGCTACTTGCTCACCACATCACTCCCAGGGGGGATTTGTTGATATATTTAGGTAGTGATGTGTGTCAACACTCTAGGACCGCCGGGGCACTTTTTTCCCTCTTTAGGAGGTTTTTTTCCCCCGGCTTGTATATACGCATATTGCCCTAATGGGCTACTTATCTTTGTACATTCTCTAGTAATACATTCAGTCTTGTGTGTTGTGCTCCAAGCTTCTTCTTCTTCCTTGTGTTGTTCGCATGCTTCCACAGACGTCTAACTCCAACAAACATGAATCTACTGAGCAAGGTATTATATGTACCTACCATAACAAAAAATCTCATAAGTGTTGGGAAAATTGTAGAAAAATGATTGCACGTAAGGTTCAAAAGGAATGGAGCCTTTGTTGAAGATCCACAACAAGGATTCAAGAGAATAGCAAAAGGGAAAAAGACAAGTAGAATCTTTACATTTGAGCTCCAAGACACTAGAAATATAGCTCTATTCAATAATGGTAGTCACACCTTATCAAAATTAGAAATGTGCCACATGAGATTGGCTCACATAGGAGAAAGGAACTTGAAGCAAATGTGTAGGCATCAAAGTGTGCTTGGTCTACCAAATATTTCTAAGCAACACATGATATATAAATGTAGTGCTTGTTATCTTGGGAAATCACACAAACAATCCTCCATGAAGAAAGGATACATTCATGAAGACTTGTTGGAGCTAGTTCACTCAGATGTTTGGGGACCTAGCAAGGAGCCCTCAATTTCATGATGAAGGTACTATGTGTCTTTTATTGATGATTGTAGAAGATGGACCATACTATACTTTATGAATCATAAGGATGAAGCCTTCTCATGTTTCAAGAAGTATCTTGCCCTTGTTGAAAATCAAACAGGTAAAACACTAAAGAGGCTAAGGTAAGATGCAGGGGGAGAGTATTTCTCCCATGATTTTGATGCTTATCTCCAAGAGAGGGATCGAAAGAGAGATCACAACTAGGTACACTCGAGACCAAAAAGGAGTGGCATAGAGAAGAAATAGGACCATAGTTGAAGCTACAAGGTCCATGCTCAATGAGAAGAGATTAACAAATTACTTGTGTACTACCATCAGCAGTAGTCAGAATGATTTTACCAACTCCCATGACATGATAAGAGGAGTTGTTAGTGCATGTGACAGTATTCCCTATAGGGGCAAGATCAAGTGAAGTGAAGACACTGTGCTGCGAGGTAATATGTTTGGTTGCCCCACTATCAAAATACCAAACATCTGAGTCTACTGCACACATACACTGCTGATGAGAAGATGGTTCAAAACACCCATTCTTCATTCTGCACAAGATTAGTAGACTCTATTTTCAGTGTAGAGGCCTCTGAAACAACCATTCCAGCCTCTTTCTTCTTTGCCTCTTTAGCAGTCAATTTTGGACAGCTCTTAATGACATGATCATTTTCTTTATAGTATTTGCAAAACAATTTCTGCTTTTCTGATTTCTTCTCATCTTTGCCTTCCTTCTTCTAATGTGCAGCGTTTGTAGATTTCTGGTTACTAGTAGAAGAGCTCCATTTTCCCTTGCCCTTCTGACTAGCCAAGAAAGCTTGATCTTCAACACGCATAATGGACTTGTTCTGTCTAGACTGACCTTTTTGTAGTAGAATAGAAACTAACTCTTCAAATGAGAGGGCATTTGGATTGCCTTTCATTATCAAACAAAAAGTAGAATCAAAACTCTGATATGAGTCAGGAAGACCATTTAGAACGGTTTGGACAAGTGAGCTATCTGGTATAACTTCATCAGTAGAAATCAACTATTCCTTCAAATCCTTGATCTTTGTTAGAAAATTTTCCATACAATCACCTTCATTGATATGCTTACTCTCCAACTGTTTTCGGAGGTAAGCAACACGAGCTTCATTCCTAGCTTGGTAAAATCTGGTAAGTGTATCCCAAGCATCCTTAGCTATTTTGCAAGAGCAAATGTGAGGAATAATGGCATGTTTGATAGACAAAGCTATCATTGCATGTGCCTGAGCATCTCTACCATCTCAACAAACTTGCTCTGCAATAGGTGCAATAGAAACCGTAGCACAAATAGGAATGTGTAGAATATCACTATCTTCGACACCATCTCCATCAGCTCCAGTACCTATATTTGCAGTACCTATATTCGTAGGTGTAATAGGACGTCTTTCAACACCCTGTACAATATTCCATAGTCCTTTTGTGACCAATACATGACGCATCATATAAGCCCACAATGGGTAATTAGTACCATCCAACTTATCCTCAATAGCCAACATAGAAAATACATCACTACTTTCAGCCATGGCCACTGACTAAAATACCCTAATACAAAAAAACTGATTGTATGTGAAAAAGTTGAACAAAACTACCTTAACGAGTTCTGCTAAACCTGCAACAAACTTGGAGACGCTTATACTGGCAGACCAAAACCTGTATATATCTTTGTCACAAAAATACAAAATAGCATGCATAAGCACTACAATAGTGCATTTGGAGGCCGAAACGAGCTCAGATTGTGATTTTCATACCATATAACGAAGCTATTTTGATCTCTAAAACACCGTGAGTATGCTCACTGAATTTTGTGTGATTCTGAGACTAGGACCGGAGAGGTGTAGATGATGCTCTAGATGAAGCGGTGACCTACTATGATACCAATTGTTGGAGTTAGACGTCTACGGAAGCATGTGAACAACATAAGGAAGAAGAAGAATCTTTGGAGCACAACACACAATATTGAATGTATTACCAGTAGAATGGACAAAGATAAGTAGAATGTCTTATGTGGGGGTTCATCATCAGATTTAGAAGGGGAAGATTTCATTTCTTGTGTTACATCTCCCTCTTGTTGTGAAGCTTCATTCCCCCACGAGTGAATGTTGCCAGAGTGTGTCCCTGCACCCGAGTTTCATCTAGAAGAGTGGCTTGTGGTTTGACGCTTCTTGTGGGGTGTCATCCATGGTGGGCACTGAGTACCTTGCACATGGCTAGGGTAGATGACATGATCCTTTCTAGGAGTCTGCTTTGTGAGTGCCATTCTCTTAGGATGTAAAGTGGTATTAATGAAGAAGGACACCTTTATTTATAACCGTTCACTTAGTATTTGTCTTGTTCACATTTAAATGGATAAAAATTAGTTTTAAAACATTAAAAGAACATTCAAAAAACATTGAAAATTTATTTGAAGATAAAGGAGTTATAAAAACCTTGAAAAAAGTTTTGATAAGAAATAATGCATTTTGAGAATTAGGAAACTATTTCCAAGAAGAATCCTCACAGACTCTTTGTGCACACCATTGGGCATGATGTAGCAGTCTTGATGATGATATCCACTTCTCTCTCACAATATCATGTTGTATCTTTCTTGAAATCTTGGCTATTCATGAATCACATGCTCGTTCCATTGCATATTTTCTAGCAAATGTTGTACAGATAAACCAATTGAACGTTTCTTCTAAATAGTTTGATTGTAGCAGACCACCCCCATGATGGGTGTTTTGAAAGTAAACACCTCTAGCCCTACAATGTGACTTCCCCATTCCTTGTGTACTAAAAATTATCCAATGATCCATATTGATTCATGAAATATTCCCCATGTGCAAAAAGAATATTCTATGGTCTGGTCAATAAGATATACATGTGGTATTTAAGAACAAATAAAAAAATGTAAGTAAAACTTACTATGTAATATGTAATGTTGGTTTCTCCCCACGATAGGATGAATGACTGTGTAAACTCCTTCAAAGTCACTTGGAATAATTCTCGTTGTGAAGCATTAGTGGAAACCAAACCCATCAAATGTAACAATTGTTCTAACGATGACCAAACCTTCTTTCACTTATTAATGAGATCAACCTGACTATCATGGGCTATCGTAATTGAAAAGAGGTATTTCCAAAGTTCCCATTTACCATCATCTTGACTATTCACATCTCTTTTAAAGAAACATCTTACATTCTTCCCCGTCATTGAAACTTGTTGTAAAATCTCTTGAGACTCACCATACTTCTTAACAACTAAAGATACATGGCCACCATGACAACCAATAGAATTCAAAAGATCTTCTATTTTTTGGATTGCTATTGTAGACCTCTCTAGTGGTTTCATTGCAAATGCATATTCAACATGGAGCTTCAAAATCCTATCAAAGATGCTCATGAATGCATGCAAAGTAACATTGGCTAATGGAAATTGAATAATGGGGTTCCAATCATTGCTTATTTTATCATGAGTCAATTCTTCTAACATTGTACACCTCAAAAGTGATATCTTCCATTCCCTATGATTCCATGAGTTTGTGTCATCAATTTCTTCAAAGTCATCAACTCTCATCAATGCCCTTGCAGGTTTAGACTATCTCTTAGATCCTTTGTAACCTTGTGTACAATATGGGCAAGGATAGAGAGAAGATGCTCCTCGTTTACAACCTAACATGCCTTTTATACTCTTAAGGTCTCCACCCAAATGCCATTCTATCTCAAAATCACCTATATCATCTACAGAAAGATTTTGCCCATGTATTTGAGAAGAGATTGATTCTATAATCTATGAGTCCTATTAAAAATCCACAAAATAACATTGTTTGTTTCTTTGGGAACTTCTATAGCATCTAACCACTACATATCTCTCTCTGATTGCACATTGTAAGTAAAATGGGAAGTGGATCCTAACGTTTCATCACTCATTGCATGGTCCATAACTTCATTCATTAGTGTCACACTCAACCTTTCCAATGGCCAACCCTTTATAATTTGACACTCATCAAGCTTTAGTATGCACTTTAACTTATCATTACAGTCTGCTCAAAAGAGGAAACATTACCTTAATATGGCACTTGAATGCAATAAAACTTCAACACCAAATAAAATGTAGTAAGGGTACCTTTGATTGTTGAACTATAAAAGTGAAGCATTGCTTGTTGAAGCTTCTAAAGATCCACAAATATACTGTTGAATTTAGTGTAAGTAAATTCTTGTGTAGATAGGATCTTTGATTGCTTCTTGGGAATATTTGGATGATAAGCAAAGTAGGCATAGTGTCTTCTATGAATACATATTGTTTAATAGTATGAGTCACATCCTCATTAGAAGTTTTTTCCTTGATAGAAACTTTATATGGGCATGGAAATATACTTTGAGAAATACCTTGTGCTTGTAAGGGTTGTCTTAGAACGGTGTACATTGCAGTATACCCATTTCTTTTGATGCATGCTTTGTCACATATTGCCTGCACATCTTGCACTTTGATAAGGTTTTTAACTTCTTTGAAAAATCAGCTTCAACAACAACTCTAATGCACTTTCCTATGGGTGTGTATATAGTAGAAGTGATTTCTATGCTGTTTATGCAACTATTCATCAACTTGAACTGGTCATGTGTTGTTGACGAATCACTTGTGTCTTGAATAAATGACCTACACAATGAAAGATTCCTTTAAAAACCTTCATTAAAACATATAAAAGTAAAACAAACACTCACCTTGTTGCACAGATATGCCTTTGCATGCTCCGCCACCTACTAAAAGAGCTTCAAAGGATGACAATGCTCTTTTTTAATATCTTGTTACCGTTCGTGTCCATGTGAAAGGCCAAATTGCCACTGGACACTCTTGTATATGTTCTTTAATAAAACATATAGTGGCTTGGTTAGCTAGAGACTATAAGTTCTACCACATTTTGTAACCTCCAAGAAGTCTGTGTTTGTGCTCCTAGGGTACTGCGCTTTTTTGTGTATTCTGCATCATGTGTGTGGAATACCATGTGCGGTGTTTGGAGCTCAGGTTTCTACTCGAAGGATATCTTCGTGGAGCTCTCGAGAAGAAGAGCACATTTTGGTACATGGCCATCAAAATACTTCATTGGTATCAAAACATTTGACACAAAAGCTTTATTCCTTTTGTGCGAGCGATGCGAGCACCCGCCCACCCTAGGCTTATGACTAAGGCGATGAACAAGGTATAGACCTTGGCATACCTAATCATCCGAGTCAATGAAGACACCGTTGGCCCTATTGGCTACATGTGAGGGAGGACCTCAACCATCAAGGAAGATAGAGGTTCCTGGTACTTTCCTGAAGGTCACCTATCCCAATATTATTCCCCCCTGGAGCTCGCTTAACTGTGGCAATCTCTTGCCACTAAGCTCTTCACATAGGTCTAAGAACATGAAGAATGTTCACCTTTTGGGGCCATGTTTTCAGCCACACTAGTCAATCAACAGTTTTCTTGAAAGGTTTTAGTTGTGGTGGGAGCAACCACCGCAAGTCTATGCAAGTTTTTTGAGCCTAAAGAACAGAGTTGAAAAACACTTGCAGGTGTTTTTTTGTCAGTGTTTGGGCAGTGAATTCAGCCTTTTTCAATGCCATTCTACTGCATATATTGAGCACATACACACTATGTATGCTTTTGTGGATATCGCTTATGTACGTCCATGTAGTCATTGATATAGTGGTTATGCTTTTTGCATAAAGCCTTTTACATTTGATAAAGAGGATTGTGGCGAGGTTTTCTTAATTGGGAGACACCCAGATGTCGAGCTCTCTTCGATGATGTAGGTGGAAGACTTACCCAGCCTCACCATACGAGATGTATGATAGTTGTTCATAGGTGATCGATAAGCCTAGTTGGCTTCTTTCAGGTAACTAATTATATGTAGTGGAGTAAGTGATTGATTATGCAAGTAAACATGTCAATACTTGTAGTTTTATGAGATTTTGATACTGGTCATATGCTCATTTTTCCATAATTTTGGTTTTATCAACTAAACAGTGGTCGATTTACTCCCTGATACACTTATTGGTGTGAGCACATTTATTCTCACATACTCCTTTTGGTTGGTCATTAATGTTCATTAATTCATTTTTCTAGGAAGACAATTGAATTCTCTTCCAAAATCAGACACTTGTTCATCCTTCTTTGAGCTTTCGTGGGTTTTGGACTCTTCTAGCTAAATCATCATTCTATTCAGTTCTCTACCATCATGGCAACAGAGGTCTTAGGCACGTCTCGTGGATCAAGGTCTAGTGCCAATGTTTTGAGGAGGATCTATAACTTGCAGGGTAAAGACCATTTTGAGATCCAAAAATTTGATTGCATAAAGTTTGCTCTATGGAAGAATCAGATTAAAGATGTGCCGATTCAGAGGAGGCAATGGAAGCGAGTAAATGGAATCTCAAGGAAGCGTGCTGACATGGATGAAGATGATTGGTGTGAGTTACATGAAATGGCCAGGTTTACCATTCAATTGCACCTAGTAGATAATATTTACTTTACAATATTGGATTGTGAAAGTGTAGAGGAGCTTTGGAAGAAGTTATGCAATACATATGAAAAGAAATAGCATCAAACAAAGTGTACTTGATGAGAAAGTTATATGATCTTTGCATGAAAGGTATAGACATTATTGCTGCTCATTGATGCTATATTCTCCCAGTTAGAGGCTCAAAAAATGGACGTGGATAATGAAATGAAAGCAGTCTTGTTGCTATGCACCTTTCCATCATTATGGGATACATTTTGCACAGCTATTAGCAATAGTGCACTTGGTGGTAAACTTGTTTATGATGAAATATGTGGGACACTCTTGAGTGAGGAGATTCGTAGAAAATCTATGGTTATCACTCAGAGTGGAGATGCATATAATGTTCATTATTGTTACCAAGGAAAGAATCAGCAACCTGGTAGGAGAAAGAACAAGGAAAAGAATGTTCAACAGAATAAGAGTAGAAGTAAATCAAGGAAGAGGTATATCAAATGCCATTATTGTCATAAGAAAGGACACATGAAGAAAGATTGTTATGCATTAAAGAATGCTAAATGTAAAGGACAGATTGTTGATGGGCATGTTAAACAATTATCTACACCATCTACTTTGACTATGAAGATTGAAGAAATTAATGGTATTTTTTATGATGCTAATGTGTTGACACTTGGTAGTATTGTGCCAACTAAAGCTCTTATGGTTGATTCTCTTTCCCACACGTGGGTGGTAGATTCTGGTGCTTCTTTCCATGTGACACCACATAGAGAATGGCTCACTAATAATGCAACAAATTCTCTTGGTAATGTGAGACTTGGTGACTCTTACCAGTGTGATGTTGTGGGGATTGGAGATGTGGTTGTGCAGTTCATTGATGGTTTACTATGCATAATGTACGCGATGTACCTCAGTTATCATGCAGTTTGATGTCAGTTGGTCAACTTGATGCACTTGGTTACAAGGTGGTCTTCTATGCTCAATCCTTTCACATATCAAAGGGCAATATGGTTATTGCAAAAGTAAGCAAAGTTGGCTCACCTTACCCTTTATTTGTATCATAGAAAGAACACTTGTTAGCTATTATTGAATAGCATATGGCTTGTATTTGGCATGGTCGTTTGGCCCATATATCTCATAATGGAATGGAAAATCTTTCTTGTTATGGCTACTTACCTGTGTTATCTTTCTTTGATTTTTCATTTTGTGAGCATTGTCAATATGGAAAGCAAACTAGAAATTTGCATAGAATCCACATTGAATCTTCAACTCAGCCTTAAGATACCATTCATACAGATGTGTGTGGTCCTATGCCCACAAGGTCCTATGCTACTAGAAAAGTTATTTATGTCCTATCAAATCAAAGGATGAGGTATTCCCTACTTTCAGAAAATGGCTTGCGTCAGTTGAGATTGAAAAAGGAACTAAGCTCAAATCTTTACGTTCGAATAACGGGGGTGAGTATACCTCGCATGAATTCATCCTTTTCTACTAGTCTAGAGGAGTTTGTAGAGAGTTTACAGCTCCTTATACCGGAGTGTAGAATAGTGTAGCTGAAAGGATGAATATAACTATTCAGGATAGAGTAGTCTCTATGTTGCATCATACAAACCTTTCATAAGGCTTTTGGGCAGAAGCAGTATTGATTGCAGTTCATGTGATTAACCTTTCACCTAGTACTGCCAAATGTATCAAATTGGCACAAGATTTATGGACAGGGAAGCCACCATATTATGATCATCTTTGAGTTCTAGGTGCGAAACATATGTTCACATACCCAAGAATCTTAGACAAAAGTTGGAACATAAGTTGAAGAAATGCATTTTTCTTGGATATGGTCGAGAAGGAAAATTTGGATATCACTTATGGCATCTTGAAACACGATCACTGATAAAAAATAGTGATGTCATTTTCAATGAGTCTCATATGCATAAACAGCCCATTAAGGAGAAGAGTGGTGTTTGAGGATACTAGTCCTCCAATTAGCATGCATAAAAATGTTGCACATAGGGACGTTCAAGAGAATGTTCGATCAGATGGGTCTACAAATGTTCCTGTTCAACAACCATTGAGATGCTCTACAAGTGTCTCACATCCACCTGATAGATATGTTCCAGGTTTAGATTTTGTTATGCTAACAGATGCCAGTGAGCCTTCTTGCTACAAAGAGGCTATGCAGACAGAGGATCATGTCAAGTGGGAGTGTGCCATGAAGAGTGAATTGGATTCTATTCACAAGAATGGTACTTGGGATTTAGTACCTTTGCCAAAGGGCAGGAAAGCTTTACCATGTAAATGGGTATGTAAGCTGAAATTCACATCAGATAGTGCTTATCCAAAGTATAAAGCACGACTTGTTGCAAAGGGTTTTAAGAAACAACATGGTGTTGATTTCGAGGAAATGTTCTCTCCACTGGTCAAGATGAATACCCTATGTATGTTGCTTGGATTTGTTGCAATGGAGGACTTACAGCTAGTCCAAATGGATGTGAAAACTACTTTCTTGCATGGAGATCTTATAGATGAGATCTATATGGAACAACCAGAGGGTAATGTAGTTCTTGGCAAGGAAAGTCTAGTTTGTAAGCTCAAGAAGAGCTTATATGGACTTTAACAGTCCCCTAGACAATGGTACCAAAAGTTTGATGCTTTTATGAATTCTCAAGGCTATTGTCAAAGCAATGAGGATCATTGTCTCTACACAAAGAGATGCGTAGATGGCATCTTGATATGCTTGATACTTTATGTCGATGATATGTTGATTGTTGGGAAGTCCTCTTATGACTTGTCAATTCTCACAAAGAAGTTGAGTCAAACATTTGATATGAAGGATTTGGGGGATGCCAAACATATTCTTGGCATGCACATTACTTGTGATAGGAGTAAAAGATGCATATAGTTGTCTCAAAATGAGTAAATATCCAAAGTACTTCATAGGTTCAATATGCAGGGTGGGAAGGCATTGAGTACACCTTTACCCACATATGTGAAATTGAGCAAGGATGATTTCCCCAAATCAGATGAGGAAAAGGAATTCATGAACAAAATTCCTTATGAGCCTGTTGTTGGTAGTCTAATGTATGCTATGGTAGCTACAAGACCAGACATTGCATTTGCAATGGGAGTTGTGAGCAAATATATATCTAATCCTGGCAAGAAACATTGGGAAGCAGTCAAGATGATTTTGAGATATCTGAGTGGCACTAAGGAGAAGTGTCTATGCTTAGGTAGAGGGAAAGCATGCATTATTGGTTACACAGATTTTGACTATGCTGGTTGTGTAGACAATTGTAAGTCTACATCAAGGTACATTTCTAATATTGCTGAAGGTGCTATCTCTTGGAGATCTTGGCTTCAAGAATTTACAGTTGTTTCTACCACAGAAGCCAGATTATGTTTCAACAAGTGAGGCATGTAAGGAAGCATTGTGGCTTTCTTGTCTTGCTTGTGATATGGATCTACCTCAGCATGTACCTTGTTTGCTCAGTGATAGTCAGAGTGCCATTGCTTTGGCTAAGAATCCGGTCTATCATGCAAAGACCAAGCACATTGAGGTGAGGTATCACTTCATTAGAGATTGCTTAGCCATTGAGTGCATTATTCTTGAGAGGATTCATACTCGAGATAATGTTGCAGATTCTTTGACTAAAGCACAGGATAGCTTTCGACACTATTGTCACTTGATGGGGATTACTTGATTCATGATCTTACATAGTCACTTGTATATTGTGTAACATGCCCATTAAGTGGGGGGTATAGTTTACACACTCTGATCCCTAGTGATTTGTTTTAGAGCCCTTTCACCTATATGAGCTAACCTTTTGTGCCAAATCTCCAATTTTCATAATGTTTGACTACCATAGTTAAACAAAGCAATGTTCCTAGTATCTTGGAGCTCAAATGTAAGTAGTCTATTTGATTTTTCTCCTCTTGCTATCCTTTTGATTCCTTGATGTGGGTCATCAAGAAATTCTCCATTCTTTGTAAACCTAATTGGCAATCCTTTCTCAACAATCTGCCCAACACTTATCAGATTGTTGATTATGGTAGGCACATACAATACCTTGCTCAATAGGTTCATATTACCATATGAAGTCTTTACATTTCCTATCTTCTCCACTGGATGCCTTGTGCCATCTCCTTTTTGGAATTAATTTCTATTCCTTGGATCCTCCAAGTTTGAGAGTAGAGCTACATTCCCTGCTACATGATTTGAGCAACCTGAGTCTATATAGAATACATGTTCATCTGCTTTACCTTACTTCATAGTCATATTCATCAGAAGTAATGAGTCCTCTTGAGTTTGATCATATGCATAGTTGTTGTGGTCTCTCCTTCCTCTATATCCTCCTTGGTAATTGTTGTTGTTGTTCTAACCATTGTTGTTGTCGAATCTTCCTCTTGACCTTCCATATCCACCTTTGTTGTAGCCCCTTCCTCTTTGGTTTCAAGGATTCCTGAAACAATTCTCAATTATGTGATTAGTTAATCCACATATGGCACATGGAGAGGAGCATTGAGAACTCCCCCTGCCTTGTCGTCCTCCTCTACCTCTTCCTCTTGAACCTCTACCTCTACTGTGAAGTTTGTTGGGGAGGTACTACCTTCATCATTGGAATTTTTACTCTTGCCTTTACCATCCTTATTTTTGTTCTTATTTGTATATAGGGTAGAGGATTGATTACTTTTTTATTTGTCTCCATTCTTCATAAGCGTTTCCTCATGCGTGAGCAATTGTCCCATGAGGGTGTTGAAATCAGGAATTTGCATATCCATGTATAGGTCCATGGCTATGGTGAAAGCTTCCCATTTGTCATTTACCTCTATTCCATTGATCACTTGCCTCACTATCTTCTCTTCATCTGTAATTTCTCTAATGCTCCCAAGTTGATCTTCTAAGTTCATCTTGGTGACAAAATTAGTCACACTTTGCTTGGGCATCTTCTTGAGTGTGGTGAACTCCATCCAAAGTTGATTCTTTCTAGCTTTGGTACTTGATGAGAAGAATACTTCAAGAGCATCCCAAATCTCTTATGAAGTCTTGCAGCTCTTGATGTGTGGAAGTAAAAAATTAGAGATTGAGTTAAGAATATATGACCTAGCTAGAGCATCATTTGAGCACCATGTGGTTCACCTCTCTTGTTCTTCTTGAGTTGGTTGTCCTTTGCTTCTGAGGATTGGCATCATCGCATCGCTAGATATGTAACCATAGAGGTTTCTTCCTTAAAGATAAACTTCCATCCTAAGTCACCAGACTAAGTAATTACCTCGATCCACTTTTTCTATGGATGAAGGAAATCCATCTCCCATGTTGATTTGTTGTTGCTCTGATACCACTGTGAGGAGATGGTTTGGGTTGATCCAGAGATGAGCTGGTGTTGCACAAAACCTACTCTACACCTAGAAAGTTGACTCCAAGGATGCTTAGTAGACTCCTTTTGCCTCACAATAATGCATTTACAACCACTAGGTACGTTGGACCATCATTCCCAAAAGTTTGTATCAAAACAGATAACTTGCATGTATAAGAAATGTGAAGAAACCTTCTATTTTGGAAATGTAAGTGCTCAGAATTTTGGTTAGAGCTCACAACCTCGTATGAATTGACGAGAGAGCTTTTGCACACATCTACTTCAAGCCTATAGCTAACTAATACAAGTTATTTTATGAATTTAGAGGCACTATACATTGAGAAATGAGTTTAGCAACTTAGAGGGGTCATCCACACATTTCACGAGCAAGATGATGTGCAAACATAGATGACTTCATTAGTTCATATCTCAAACTTGGCTGAGCAAAAAATAATGAAACTTTATAGATATATATTAGACACTTTAGCCTAGCTTAAAAAAGTTAAATGTTATCAAATGGTTGAGTATACACAGAGAAATCACTTTTGAAAAATCACTAAAATGATGAAAATGCAATAGAGGACAGTGGGCAGAAATGATCATGAAGAAATGTATCAATTAGTATATAATAATGCACATATGGTACATTGGAAATTGTAGTAGACTACACATACATCCATTGAGCCCAATGTATGATCAATGATGTATTCTGAAGCCTCTCAAAAATGGCACACTTGCCTCGTGACTAAATCACCTCTATTTGTACTCATCTCTTGAGTTTGATTTTTGAATTTTCCTCACCTAAAAGTGTTCCTTTACTTTAGGGGTGATTGAAATGATTTTTCCTACCACATGAGTCGTGGGTTCAGCTCCTTAACTTCACTATATTCTATTCTCCCTTCACTTTTCCATTTTATTCATGGTGAACACATTTAAATATATAAGTAGGTGTTCATGTGTGATCCTCTATGTGAGGTTCATAAACTGATGAGTAGTCCTTGAGATAATAACTAAGAAATTAGGCTTGCTATTTGCACTAACACTAGTGACCCTATTTCTCTTCTTTGTGTGTTCACGAGTCTGGGTAGCTTTGGTGTTCGTATTATTGTGAAACATATTGGGTATCTCAAAACTGAAAATCAATCAATGGATCTTGTATTTCAAAGTCAAATGTGAGACCGACTTCTTGAATGGTTGTGTCACTTATTGGAAATACAAAACCTTCTTTTGTAACTAATTATGCATGAGTGGTCTCTTGTTCAACTATACTTGGCTCTTAAACTTTTTGGTCTTGTGTTGTAGATGAATTTAGGCGAGGTAGGCAAATAGTAAACAGTGGGGCTATAGAAATGGGCCATGTTGGTGGAGGTAGTGGGGTTGGAAAAGTCTCTTTTGTTTGTAGGCATGGAATGGTGCCTCTCATCCTTTTGGTATGATGTTATGTGGAACCTCTCCCGTCGTTGATTTTTTGCAATCGCGCTCAAGTGAGCACCCTCTCTACTAAAACATCATATGCCAAGTACATATACACTATAAGATTGATGGCACAACATCCATTAAGAACTTGTTTCCTTAGACATCTTGCATTTTCTTCATATAGTTGATTGATAATCCAATGGAAGATCTATCTTTAGTGATGTAGTCTATGTTAAGTTGAGAGTAAACCAAATCTCATGAGGTTGGGTAAACCGATCTTGTCCGAGGAAGGCAAAATGTTGCATGCACATTTGAACAATCATGGACAAGTTTGGTGTGATAGCCAACATTTGTGAGATTTTGAGAACCCTTTATCTCTTTGGGGATATGTGCTTCCTCTTTTGAAGGGATATGTGTCCCAAACATCTTCAATGCCTCCCTAATCAACTTATGGGTGAGGCAAACCTTTTTCAATGAATGATTGAGGAGATGTGGAGGTAGTACAAAAGTGCCAAGCCACAAAGTATTCATCAAGGCTAGATTTGTCCCATATGGGGCGTAATTCATCTGAGTTTTGTAGGGCTTCAAACTCTTGTGAGAAAAAATTGAATCAAGCCAATTGCTGATAGAAATCTAACTTGGATTCCCAAATGGATTGAGCATCTACCAATGGTCCTACTTATCCTTGGAGCCAGTCAGACTTCGTGTGAACATGATCGGTGTGCTTCACTAAAGGGTCCAATGGGTATCTTGCCTTGAAAGTCTGTAAACCCTTGTGGTGGAAGTAGTGGATACTCCTCTATAGGAATGGTCATGTAATGGAGCTAGGTCCAAGTGCCATCATTGTTTTGACTTGGACATGCTAGTTACTCTACTAAGACAAAGAAAATCACATGTTAATATGGTCAGAGACAAAAGATCCTATTATAATGAGACCTCCGACCCTTTCCAATGCTTACATGAATTTCCTTCTTATCACTTATAAGTGAATCATGAAATTGGGCTCAATGTGTGCTTATTTCATAGATGCATACTTGGAGAAATGCATGACCTCATCATGGTGCATCAAGTCTATGGGAAGCTCATCTAGGATCATTATATAAATTATTGAGGTTAATGTTACAAGGTGTATACATCTATGGTTTTCTCATGGCATTATATTAAGTTTTGCAAAATTGATTATGGTTTAGGAGAAACTTATGATCATGATTTGGATCTTGAATTTGTGTCAAGGCATGTGGGTGAGATGTTACATAGTTGAGGGGTTGATTGAATGTTTGCTTAGGTATCCATTTGTACATAATGCATGGTGAATTAAGATAGACTGACAATTTAGGCTTCACAAATTAACATTGGATTTGAGCGAAAGACTTGAATGTAGGTTTCTCTAGTCAAGTAGAGTGGTGAGGCTGAAATCTAGCTTGTAAGTTGGCTTTTGGCACCCATATGTGAAAAACATTAGATTATGCCTTCAAAAGCTGCTTTGCACATAGTGGTATGATGAAATTCTACATTTTCTCACTTTTGGAATATTCCTTGAGAGCATAAAACCATTAGAGAAGAGGAGATTACTCTTTAAATCCAAAGCATATTCACTTATAAATGGCCATTTGTATAAATATTGTCATGATGGTATCTTCAGAAAATGTGTTTATCTAGAGGAGGTGAATTTTCTGCTTGAAGCAGCACACAGTGAAGGGCATCTCAAGGGAGAGGAGTTGGCTCACAAAATTATCCACAGGGGATTATTGTGGCCTCATGTTTACAAAGATGCTATCAATTTTGCCAAAGGATGTGATATCTGCCAGAGATATGCTCCCAAGCCTAATAGACTGAATTTTCAACCATTAGTAATCTCCACTGGATGGCTACCTTTCGAACGATGGGTTCTTGATTTCATTGGACCAATCAGCCCAACTGGTCAACCTGGTGATAATAAGTATATTTTGGTGGCGACATGTTATTCTACTAAGTGGGTAGAAGCTAAGGCTACTGCTGATTGTACTTCCACTATAGTAGCCAAGTTTATGTATAAAAGAATATTCTCAAGATTTGGCTGCCCTCTTGAGGTCACCAGTGATAGAGGCACACACTTTGTAAACCAATTGTTGCAAATAGCCTTTGACAGGTACAAGATCTTCCATAAGAAATCCTGTACATACTACCTGAGAGCAATTGGGCCGGCAGAAAGTTCTAACAAAATTTTGATTGGATTACTACACAAATTAGCCTTTGACCATCACAGTTCATGGCCACAAGCCCTCATTGGTGCAATATGGGCTTTTCGAACAACCAAAAGGGGCACCACGGGAGAGAGCCCATTTCTTCTAGTCTATGGGAAAGAGGCATTAGCCCCTTTTGAATTCATCATCAAAAAAGAAATTGAAGCAAAAAGAATTGATGTTGACCCTCACATTAGAAGATTGGTAGCATTGGAGGAATATAGGGAAACAACTATGAAGAGGCTGCAGGAAAAGCAGGAAGAAAGGAAACACATCCATGACAGACACTTAAGGACCAATAACGTGGAAGAGGGAGCTCTAGTGCTCGTATATCAGATTCCATCTGTACCTACTAAATTGGCACTAAAATGGTCAGGACCCTACAAAGTGATGAGGATATTTCAACAAGGAGCAGTACAAGTAGAGGAACTACATGGTGAGAAATTGCCTCTGGTCAACATTTCCAGGGTGAAGGCTTATCTAACTTGAAACATTTCGAGAAAAATCAATCATTGTATATACCCTAGTTCTCCTTTCAGCTTGTTTTGCCCATAGACAGTTCTTATTTTGTTCTTAGAAATTTTTAGCCAATATTGAAGAATTGCACCGAGACGGTGCAACATCTTGATGTGGGTGTAGCTCAGTGATGAGTAGCACCTCCTTTAATGTCAATCCGGGAAGACATGAGGATGGTATGAAGACCTCGAGCAAGTGAAGGCACAAATATGTGAGTGAGAAGCACAAAACATGCACACACATACGCACACACGCGCACACACGACAAGAACAAAGAGAGTAAGACAATGGAATCACTTCTATTATAACCAAGTTCTCATACAAGCTCAAAACTACAAGAAGCTAGCCCCAAAAATGAGCTCTCTAGCTCTATTTATAGTTTTTGACTAGCTTTGGCCCTGTCCAGACCTAGTGTCCGGCCTAGTTAAAAATTAGGTTCCAGGGCTTATTTGAGGACTCAAACGAGATCTAAAAAATATGAAAGTTGGCAGGCAACTACTTCTAAGGCTCCCCAAGCTCGAGGACTCCTCGGCTTGCACAAAATGGAGCTACAAAAAGATGAACCGATATTTACAATGGTTGTTAGTGATGAGAATCACTTTTAAAATGATGTAATGATTGGAAAAAATGATGGGTTGCCTCAGTGCTAGATCTGCATGTATGCTCGTACTTGCTTCATCTGCCAACACTCTCCATATGATGCCAACACTCTCCCCCCCTAGCGTCTGTCGCCTCTCACAGACCTTTGCTCCGCGGTCTGATCGATGTAGTGTTGCAGTATGTCGGTTGCCACTTCTTGTTCTTTGATCCGTAGTCCCCTGATCAAGTCTCGTTGAAGGGCATCCCAATTGACTGCTCCCGGTATGTCCGGTTGTGGCATTGTGTAGAGCTCTGAATGCATCGTTTGTTCGCACGCGAAGAGTTGTAGCAAATGAGTGGACCGTGGCGCGAACACTTCTGAGTGTGCTTCCCAGAACCCCATGGTGAACATATCGTCAAAGGTTTGCTTGTAGCAGGCAGATATCTGATTCTATCTCTTCCTTGATCTTGGCCGCATAGTTGTCATTGTATGTGTATGGCTTTTGCTTAGAGGGCCTAGCCTCTGAAGTCATGGGTATCGTATGTGAGCATACATCAGGGTCTACACCTTTCAGGTCCTTGTAGCTCCAAGCGAATACATCTCTGTACTCTCTTAGCAAAGCTACCAACTCTTGCTCTTCTTCTTCCGTCAGGTCATGCCCTATGTAGGTGCACCTTTCTTCTCCCTCTTCTATGGCGACAACTATTTTCTTGGTAGTTTCCTTGCTATCATAGGCCTCTCCTGCTTGTGCCTCACGTTTAGGCATTCTTATCATGACTCTCCTATCGTCTACCTCATATTTTTTGAAGTTTTCAGGGACCTCAAACAAGGATGCTTCTATCTCTGGAGTAACTTCCTGCTTCTTCCTTTTCTTTCCTCCACTCTTAGTGGCTACTTGTGTGGCTAACCTCACCTCATTCGTGATTTCTCCGTGTCTCTGGGGGTAAGCTTCAACTTCATAGAAGTATTCTTCATCTGATGCAAAAGGTGGATCCATAATGATTGACTCTAGATCGGAATCACTTGCATCCTCAAATGCATCAGGGCTAGGTTCACACTCTTCTAACACTGCCTCTCCCATGATTGGCTCTATGGAGAAGACTGAAATTTCATAGCCATCTTCATCATAGTGAGATGTCCATTGTTCTTCATTGATGGCTACATCCATTGTTGCTAGGATTTCTGCCCAGCCGTGGGGTCCAAATTCTTTGTCAGGAAAGACTACATGTGCATAGGCTAGGTCTTGAATTGATCTATGTGTTTCTTTTGCACCTACCTCTCTGGCTTTCTCTCTCTTCTCTTCTTCTACTGCTACCTTACACATCCATAAGTGAGTGTCTTCATGCATCCACGAGGATCCGGATCCTATGGAATGCACAGATTCAGTCTCATCTTTGGCTCTATGGATGGGATTCCATTGAATAGGCGGTACGTCTCTATGAGAGTAATCCTTGAGATTGACTTTGGTTGTAACACCTAGATGTTGCAAATACAAGGAATTGGTTCCCCAATCCTGTACCACTTGCAATTGCCGCATAAATGGCCTTCCCAAAATCATCTCGTAGGCTTGGTTTTTGCTAAAGTCGCATATAGCAAAAGTATGCTCAAACTCAACACCACATGTAGTGAGAGTTATTCCTTCTAGCAATCCTAAGGGCCTTTCAATATGACCATCGGCCATCTGCAATTTCATTCTCGTCGGTCGGAGTGCTGGCTTGCCCCAACGCTTCCATAGGGAAGTGGTAGCAATTGCAAGTCCTGCACCTGAGTCCAAAATTGCCTTGGTTGTGTATCCTTGATGGGTAACTGGGAGATAGGTATTTCCTTCTTCTCCTTCACTCATGTCTCCTATCTTATGCAATGGTATTTCAGGCACTGTTCTATGAGATCCTACCTAGGAACGCGATTTCGCTATGTCTGGCACTTGTTTGGCTACGTGTTTCCACACTTCTGGCTTAACTTTGAGTAGCTCTTCTAAAGTGAGATTGCACTGCACTTTAGTGTTCTCTACTACCTCTGTATTCCTAGGTATGATTGAATCTTCGTTTCTTATCATGACTGTGGGTGCTTTCAAGCAAGTAGACTTGGTTTCCCATGGGCCTGTGAAATGTGGTAACTCTTGCAAGGAATCAGACTCAAAGTCTAACCTCTCATGAGAGTGGACACTTTCCTGTTCTTCATAAATAGAAGGGATGTCCTGTGGGAACTGATCATGTGCGTCATCCACGAGTTCAATGGGAGGAGGGACTTCACTCTCCTTTGCCCACTTCTCTTCTTGAGTCTCTCTCAAGAACTCTGGTGAATACCTATTCATAGAAGAAGAGGTGTTTGGTTTAGTGGAGTTAGGCACATAAGCTCCCTGGGGAGGAATGCTTATTCTATCACTTGCCGTCTCCTTAGCCTGGGAGGTGGCTCCTTTTCCAGACTTTGCAAGTAACCTCTCCAATCTATCCAATAGACCATCAAAGTGCAATGGTGTTCTGATGGGGTTAGAACCATTGAACAAGCGACTGGCTTCAAACATGGCTTGCGCCAATTCGACCATTTTAGCACAAAGCTTTGTTCGCTCTATCTCTAGATCGGCTCTAGGGTAACATTTCTCATGATCTGTTACATTGGGCCCTTCTTGGATTCTGGCCTGATATGCTTTAAGCATCATGTCTAGATCTTCAGGAGTGGGATCGGCTAGGACTGATCCTACTCTGGGTGGTGGGTGGGTTAAGGGTGGTGTATTGAAAGGTTGGGGAATGGAAGAAGATGGATTGGTGCGTAAAGGGGAAGGTGGTGGAGGGGTGGTGTGAAAGTGGTTTTGAGATGCGAGTTCACTTATCTTTGCTTTGGTTTCTCTCAAGCTTTCTTCAAGTTCGCTCATTTTCTGTGACCATTGTCTTTTCATTCTCTCCCGGCTATCCCTCCATGCTCTTGTCCTTTTCTTGGTTATACTCTCTGTCTCACTAACCTCAGAACTCTTTTCCTGCCCTACTCCTTGAGTCTGCTGCAAGGCTTGGGCTCTAGTGACCACATGCACTGGGGCTGTGGAAGTTATACTTCCCGTAGAGTCTACCACTAACCCAATGACGTTGATAGGAGTGATTTTAGGTATGTTATTAGGGTTCTTTGGGCAATCTCGTAGGAGATGCTCTTTTCCGCAGTCTTGACAGAAACCCTGATTTGTCACTGGTTGGGGTTGTGTAGGGGCAGGTAGTGGACAATCACGTATAAGGTGATCTCCCTGACATCTGAAGCATGGTCCTCTAGGAAATGGGGTTCGTACCTGCCTAGGTTGAGGTCTAGAGTTGGGGTTTGTGTACATGGCATTAGCATACTCAGGCTCCCCACTATTTTCACTTGGGTCCTCATAATAGTATGACTCGTTATGCTCGGGTGACTGCAAGTAGTAAGCCTGTGGGCTATCAATATGTGTGGAGTCAAAACTATGGTCACTTGGATCACTGTCTAATAGCAATGGGGTGACTGGGACTATGGATCTGTTCGGATTTTCTTCAGCAGATGCATATTTCAATGGGATCACATTGGTTGGAGCAAGGGGTTGCTGCACTAGGACTGGTTGAGGGCTCTGCTGCCCTTGATAAGGTGGCTGATAAGGTTGCTGTGGCCTGTTGTATTGTTGTGGTGGGTACTGATTCTGGTATCTACCCTGTTGTGGATATGGCTGAGGGTAATTTTGCCTAACAGTTTGTTTGTTATATGGGCAGTCCTATGCAGTGTGGTTGGTGTACCTTCGCTCTATGGTGCAGTACTGGCTACTAGGATTCACCTGGGGTTGGGCCATAATGGGACATACATTTGCCATATGGTCACCTCCACAAGTGTAGCACCGCTTAACTGGGGCAAATCTTGGAATTTGTTTGCTAGAGACACCTAGTTTTTGAGCTACCTTCTCTGCAAGTTCCTCAATGGATGTGGATTGACCAGATGTGAGGCTACTAGAGCTATCCGAATCCTTATAGATTTTTGATAGCTCTAACTCCTCACCTAGATTATCCTCAATGTCTACGCACATGCGCACGCACTCTTCTATAGTTCTGGGGTCCTTCAAATACACATATGACCTGAGCTTGGTGCTCAACAATCCATCTAAGAACAAAGCCACTTGCTTGGCTGGTGTGGGTAGCTCAGGCATCGGGCACCTCTCTAGGTATTTCCTAAACCGTCTTCCTGCTAGTCTGACCGTCTCTTGAGGTGTTTGCTTGAAGCTATGAATTGGTGAGAAAGTGTTGTGCCTTATGCCGCTCTTAGAAAACTCAATGATAAATGCCTCTAGGAGCTGGTCTATGTTTCTGAAATGCCTCTCGTTCAGTGGTTGAAACCATGTAAGGGCAGTGTTCCTAAGGGTTAGACCAAAAGCATTATATTGTGTGAATAGGTCCTCTACCTGTTCAGCTTTCAAGACTTGCCTAAATTCTACCACATGGTCATAAGGGTCTCCAGTGCCATTGAAGTAATTCTTCATGGACTTCACCAGTTGAGTTGGCCTCAGGGTCCTAGTGTGTTCTCTCGGCCTTGGCAAAGGAAAATCATCTGCATTTCTTTGGTTCCTTGGGTCTCCAAATCTCTCGGTTTCTTCTCTATCCGTCCCTATTCTCCTTCTTTCTCTTCCCTAGGGGTTGGCAAAGCTTACTTCAGGTCTATCTCTACTTCTATATCCTTGAGCTCCATGAGCTTGGGAGGTGCCAGCTCCTTGGTGACTGTAGGACATATTGGACCGTGGTTGGGGAAAAACAAATTCACCCTTCCATGTGTAGGCATGTCTGCCATGCTCAATGACCACGAAGATCCTCTCTGATGTATTGTCTAGGTAGGTTACTTTGCCTGGGCTATCAGGGTCTTTAAACTCATAGATTATGAGAGCACTTACTTCCTGAGGCTGGGCAAGTTTATACCTCCAAAAAGCCTCATCAGTTTCTCGGTTTAAAAGCAAATCTATGCTTTTATTATCTTGTGGAATCCACTATGGAGTCATGATTCTGGTCAAGATGGATTTACCACGGGGAGTTCTTGGCTCTCTCTCTAAATTCCCTTGCTCTATATCACCCATGTCGGTCTCCGCAATCACATTTCCAAACTCATCTGTTCTATCAGGAAGAGTGGTGACTACATATATAGTCCCGTCTTTATCTAGGTATACTCCATTCTCAAACTTGACTACTGGGTGTTCTAGTCCATGGGGTTGATCGGGGTTCTTAATCTGGACCACAGATCTTCTCAGGCCGTCTTCATAGATGCGAGCACATAGACGATTAGTCTTGATGTATTCCAATTGAGTCTTGTAAGGTCCTTCTGGCTTTTCTAGATAAGCCACCCCTGAGCTACCTACAGGTCTCTCCATGTTATAGGACATCTCAGAATCACTTGTTTCTGATCGGGGAGTGTATGGGTAATCACTCAACTGTTGGGCCCAAGATCTAGCAATGTGATTGACACTAGCTTCAGAAGATCTGAGGCTTTGTCTGTCTCGGCCTAAGTGTCTGCCTGACCTAAGGTTCATATGCCTGGTTTCTCTACCCCCTTGGACCCAAGTACACTCTCGTTGCAGGTTAATTGGCACCAATCACTTTGTTCTTTTTAGTTGATTATTATGTTTATGATCTTGTCTGATATCACGTCGTCAGGAATACTTAAGTGAATTTTGCACTTGATAAGTGATCGATTCAAGTTTACTTTTGTCCCTTAGGGTTTTCGCACTTAAGACCTACTTAATGCTTGCACTTGGTTGATTAGTTCTCTTAGACTTATTTTGTGCCTCACGTTGACCTAATTAATTACCACACCTAAGTCGTACTTAGCCTAGGCTAGGAATTGACAAAGGAGGGTTGAGAGAACTCCCAACCTCAGTACTCTGGTTGCTCAGACTGCTACACCAGCCGAGGAAGCCTTCTCCCAAGCTTGGTACTCACCCTTGCTAGCTTTCCTTGGAATACCTTGAGTGCACACAATGTTCCTGCAAAATTTCACAAGTTAATATAGCTCATTTACCACAATGAATTGAAAGACACACATCAACAATTATGGGCCCCCCTTGGAGTAACTCACTGTACCCCCAAAATCTTATGACCACCTAGTTCCACCTAAAGGTCAACTTAAAAATACATGTTCTAAAACTCCACGTAGGATTCTCAACAAGCTTTCCAACGAGACCAAAATCTCATCAATCGGAGTGTGTATGGTGAAGTTATGACCAATCAGGCACTTCGGGGTCAAAACAGGCTCTCAGGGGTCAGGAGATTTCTCCCTGGTTTCTAGGTCTTTTGCCCACTCCTAAGGCTCTAATGTTATCCCAATGTGTCCAAAATTAAGCCCACATATACCTCAATTCACTCAATTAATTCACTCTAAAATTCCATGCATTAAGCCCATGTATCGCGATAGGTCGGGTCGAAGTGTCACGATAGGTGGAGGTGTCGCGATAGGTGGAAGTGTCGCGATAGGTAGGGGTGTCGCGATAAGTTGGGGTGTCGCGATAGGTCGGGCTGTCGCGATAGGTGGAGATGTCGCGATAAGTCGGGGTGTCGTGATAGGTCGGGGTGTCGCGATAGGTGGAGGTGTCGCGATAGGTCGGGGTGTCGCGATAGGTCGGGGTGTCGCGATAAGTCGGGGTGTCGTGATAGGTCGGGGTGTCCTGATAGGTCAGGGTGTCGCGATACTTGAGGGTGTCGTGATACCTGAGGGTGTCGCGATACCTGAGGGTGTCGCGATAGGTGGGGTCGGTGTGTCGCGATACTCCGAGGTGTCGCGATAGGTCGGAAGTGTTGCGATACTCCAGTGTGTCGCGATACTCCGGTGTGTCACGATACTTCGGTGTGTCACGATACTTCGAGGTGTCGCGATAAGTCGTGGGTATCGCGATACTTCAAGGTGTCACGATAGGTCGGGTTATGGTGAATTTTGGTGTTCTGTCTAGTGATCCTAGGAGCTCTAGGCCTGCGCAGTGTCGTGGTGCACTCAGAATCGTGATCGGGTGAAGTTTTTGGAGTGTCACGATAGCTCGAGCTCGACGCCTCGGGGCTTGCGCAGACCAAAATCTCATCAATCGGAGTGCGTATGGTGAAGTTATGACCAATCAGGCACTTAGGGGTCAAAACAGGCTCTTAGGGTTCAAGAGATTTTTCCCTGGTTTCTAGGTCTTTTGCCCACTCTTAAGGCTCTAATGTTATCCCAATGTGTCCAAAATTAAGCCCACATATACCTCAATTCACTCAATTAATTCACTCTAAAATTCCATGCGTTAAGCCCATGTATTGCGATAGGTCGGGTCGAAGTGTCGTGATAGGTGGAGGTGTCGCGATAGGTGGAAGTGTCACGATAGGTCGGGGTGTCGCGATAAGTCGGGGTGTCGCGATAGGTCGGGGTGTCGCGATAGGTGGAGATATCGCGATAAGCCGGGGTGTCGTGATAGGTCGGGGTGTCGCGATAGGTGGAGGTGTCGCGATAGGTCGGGGTGTCGCGATAGGTCGGGGTGTCGCGATAAGTCGGGGTGTCGCGATAGGTCGGGGTGTTGTGATAGGTCAGGGTGTCGCGATACTTGAGGGTGTCGCGATACCTGAGGGTGTCGTGATAGGTGGGGTCGGTGTGTCGCGATAGGTCGGAAGTGTCGCGATACTCCGGTGTGTCGCGATACTCCGGTGTGTCGCGATACTTCGGTGTGTCGCGATACTTCGAGGTGTCGCGATAAGTCGTGGGTATCGCGATACTTCGAGGTGTCGCGATAGGTTGGGTTATGGTGAATTTTGCTGTTCTGTCTAGTGATCCTAGGAGGTCTAGGCCTGCACAGTGTCATGGTGCACTCAAAATCGTGATCGGGTGAAGTTTTCAGAGTGTCACGATAGCTCGAGCTCGACGCCTCGGGGCTTGCACAGACAAAAATCCGTACCTACTGAGCTTGCTGGAGATGATGATGGAGCTGAAACCTGCAAGAAACATACAAAAAACACACACAAACAAGGACACACACTTGCTCTCTCTCAAACTCGCACAAAGCAAATGAGGGAAATGATTTGGAAGTGGGAATATAAGGTGGTGAAGAAGATGAAGATGGAGATGAAGATGGAGATGAAGATGGAGATGAAGATGGAGATGGAGATGGTTAAAAATCAGAAATTTACCTACTACTTACCATTCCAACGCGTCCTCTCTACGTCTTACCATCACATGCTCATCCTCAAAGCTCAATCCCCGGCAACGGTGCCAAAATTTGGTGTAGCTCAGTGATGAGTAGCACCTCCTTTAATGTCAATCCGGAAAGACATGAGGATGGTATGAAGACCTCGAACAAGTGAAGGCACAAATATGTGAGTGAGAAGCACACAAACATGCACACACATACGCACACACGGCAAGAACAAAGAGAGTAAGACAATGGAATCACTTCTATTATAACCAAGTTCTCATACAAGCTCAAAACTACAAGAAGCTAGCCCCAAAAATGAGCTCTCTAGCTCTATTTATAGTTTTTGACTAGCTTTGGCCCTATCCAGACCTAGTGTCCGGCCTAGTTAAAAATTAGGTTCCAAGGCTTATTTGAGGACTCAAACGAGATCTAAAAAATATGAAAATTGGCAGGCAACTACTTCTAAGGCTCCCAAGCTCGAGGACTCCTTGGCTTGCACAAAATGGAGCTACAAAAAGATGAACCGGTATTTACAATGGTTGTTAGTGATGAGAATCACTTTTAAAATGATGTAATGATTGGAAAAAATGATGGGTTGCCTCAGTGCTAGATCTGCATGTATGCTCGTACTTGCTTCATCTGCCAACACTCTCCATATGATGCCAACAGTGGGGGATTGTAATCGAGCAAGATTTCATCTGATTGTATGCCAGCCCCCCCAAAAAAAAAGTCCTAGCACCAGTTCTTTTCGTCCTTGAGAGTTCACCGCTCAAGATTCCCCTCATTTCATCTTTGTCTGGTTGGAAAAAATTCATCCTTTAGAATTCAGCCTTAAAAATTTGTCCCTCACAATTTTTCCTTCAAAATTTTTCCCTCAAAATTTGTCCTTCAAAATTTGTCCCTCAAAATTTGTCCCTCATAATTTATCCTTCAAAATTTGTCCCTCAAAATTTGTCCTTCAAAATTTGTCCCTCAAAATTTGTTACTCAAAATTTGTCCTTCAAAATTTGTCCCTCAAAATTTGTCCCTCAAAATTTGTCCTTCAAAAATTGTCCCTCAAAATTTGTCCTTCAAAATTTGTCCCTCAAAATTTGTCCCTCAAAATTTGTCCCTCAAAATTTTTCCCTCAAGATTTGTCCTTCAAAATTTTTCCCTCAAAATTTGTCCCTCAAAATTTGTCCTTCAAAATTTGTCCCTCAAAATTCATCCTTCAAAATTCGTCCTCGGTGCTAGAATCAAGTCAGCTATCAGATTTGTGATGAAGTGTTGATTCATGATAAGAAAGAGTCTCGCATTCAAGGCCATATTCCGAAGTCTTCAGGTGCTTTTGAGTCAGTTGGTTGTCAATACTAGACACCAACTCTCCCTCCACTTTCGTCAGACTAGTTCGACGCGTGTAGTTCGGCGCGTGTGGAGCGTACAGTGATGGTGCAGTAAATGATGGGATCCGGTGGAAGCCACTCTCTTGGCCACGCGTGTGTAGTGAACAATGATGGTGCCTTAAATGATGGAATCCGGTGGAAGTCACTCTCTTGGCCTCGAGATCTATATAAGAAGGAGTTGCACTCGTTTGGAGGTACAGACAGATAGTCAGAGATATATGTTAGAGAAGAGTCCATTCGGAAGGATATACATAGATTTAGGAAGTTGAGTGATACACTCACTGCCGTCTCTCTGTGATTCTAGCTTTTGTCAATTTGGGTCTACTTGTGTTACTGTGGTATTTTGAGAGTGTTCTCTGTTGGAAGTCAATGTCCTCATTGCCTTAACAATTCAATAGCAGTTTTATAAACTACTCCAAGGGAATCCACGCGGGCGCAGCGTACATATGTATATTATTATCTCCATACACTTGACAACAAAACTACGTGGGTGACTTGGTCTAGCCCAACGTTCATAAAAGCATCCTCATCGACCAGGGTTCAATCCCCACGCGCTGCGGTAGAGGAATTCGTGCTTTTTAATAAAGCAATCCGAAAAAGTCTTCATGGAAAAAGCCGTTCGCGATAGAGGTGTTTTTTTTAGTTATCGTTCTACGATCGTAGCTTTTAGATTGTGCTTTTGGAGGATACTCACAAACTATATAAACAAGGCCTTGGCTCCTTGTATAATCACTCACTCAAAGATCTAGAGCTTGGAGATCTTCTTGAAGACAGAGTGTTCTCACACTCTTGAAGGACGTGAAGTTGTGGTGAAGGAGAGGCTACTCTCATTGCAGCAGGAAGTCTTCTACGAGGTGGTGGTAACTATCTTTTGTGAGTTAACCTTGTGGTTGATTTACAATTTCGTTACACTATATTGTTAGCTTCGTTGCTTCATTCTCTTCACACACACTTAGATTATTTCGACATAATCTAAAATTTGTATCATCATCTTCTTATTCTTCCATTAGTGAGTGCACCACTTTATATGGTTGAGTAGTACTCCCATGTTGTAATTTGGACATCTATTATTTTTAGTGAAGTAAGCATCCAGCTTACGTTCCCTATCTTTGTCTCAAGATCTCTTTCTTTCTCTATCTCACTTATCATCTTGTCAATTAAGTTGTGTATGCTCAAGAGGTTTTAGTATTGGAACGATCCTGGGGCCCCAAATTCCAACACTTGGTATCAGAGCTACATAATTGACATACACACTTAAGATAAGATGAGTGAGATTAGAATTGAGATTGAAGACAAGTTGGATGGATCTTCTAATTATCCCATGTGGAGTTTCATGATGATGAACTTGTTAGTGACAAAGGATTTATGGAGTATCGTCAATGGATCCTTAACAAGACCAAGACGAGAAGGCGAAGAAGGGTCTACAGCAGCTTCAACAGGTACTGGAATTACTATTACAGAACCAACAGAAGAAGAGGTAACCACTTCGACATCCAGAGTCACTGCTAGGTCTTTACCTAGAGTTCCTCCTACTGAAGATCAGGCAAGATGGATGCTAGAGATGCTTTAGCACTTTCATTCATAGCAATGAGTGTCAAAAAGCATATTCTACCACAGATCAGATCTTGCAGAAGTTCTAATCAAGCTTGGTTAAAGCTCGAGAATCTTTTTCAGAGCAGAAATCCTGCTAGAAAAGCTCACTTGAGGAGACAACTAGCAAATACAAGGATGAAAGCTGGTGAGTCAATTCAAACCCACATTACGAGACTCGTTGACTTGAGAGATCAACTTCTAAATGTAGGAGTTGAGATATCAGATGAAGAAATGGTAAATACGCTGATTAATTCACTTCCTATTTCATATCGATCTTTCATAACCACTCTTACCCTTACCACAAGAGATAGAGAGGTTACATTTGAAGAATTAGAGTTCTTGTTGCTTCAAGATGAAGATCAGTTGAAGGGAATGGAAGAGAATGAAGAAGCACTTTCATCTTCATCAAAGGGTAAGAAGAAGAAGGATAAGAAGAAGGAACAAAAATCCAAGAAGGAAAGTAGGTCCCTTTCACCTTCTACTTCAGATTCTGTATCTACGACATCTAAAGTGAATTCTTCTAAGAAGAAGGTAAAAATATGTTCTTTTTGCAAGAAACGTGGACATATTCAGTCAGAATGTTATAAAAGGATTGCAGCAGAAAAGAAAAAGGCATCAGGTAATGTTGCAGAAGATGATAAAAAAGGGGAATCTCAAGGTGATTCTTATGCCTGTATCACTATTGAGGAAGTAGCTTTTGATCAAGCAGCTTTACAAGTTCTTTCAGCAAGTCCTTGGATATTCGACACAGGTGCTACAAAGCATATGACAGGTTGTAGAGAAGTATTTTCTTCTCTCTCCTATTCTTCAGGTAGAAGAGTTACTATTGCAGATGGCAATGATTTGGATGTTATGGGAATAGGTACAGTAACCCTAAAGTCAAGAGAAGGTGGTAATTTTCAAATTTCAGATGTCCTTTATGTACCTGAAATGAAGATAAATCTGCTATCTATATCTGCATTTTTAAGTGATGGTTTTAAAGTTGTATTTGAGAAAGATCTTTGTAAGATCTTATCACATAAAGAAGACAAGTGTCTTTTACAAGGTAAGCATAAAGGAGGGATCTTTGTTTTGTCAAAAATCAGTCAAGCATATGCAGTCAAATCTTCGTCACCGGTGGAAGATATGAAGCTATGGCATGAAAGATTTGGACATATCAGTTTTGGAGCTCTCAAGAATATCAAAGATAGAGGTATGGTTGAGAGTTTACCCTCATTCAAGCTACCTGATGATTCAGATATATGTGAAGGTTGTCTTGAAGGTAAGATGCATAAACTACCTTTCAAGAAACATGGTCATATTACAGCTACCAGAAAATTGCAGATTATTCATTCAGATGTGAATGGACCTATGAGAGCAGACTCTATTCAGGGTTTCAGGTATTTTGTCCTATTTGTGGATGATTTTACAAGATACTCATGGATCTATGGTCTTAAGTCGAAGTCAGAAGTCTTTCCTATGTTCAAGAAGTTTGTAGCTATGGTTGAAAATGAAAGTCAAGAAACTGTCCAGATTCTCAGAAGTGATAGAGGTGGAGAATACTTGTCAAAAGAGTTCCAGACATTTCTCGATGAGAAAGGTATTACTCGACACCTTACTATTGCTTATACTCCTCAGCAAAATGGTGTTGCAGAAAGAAAGAATAGAGTGCTTGTTGAAATGATGCGGAGCATGATGGCGTCCAAGAGGCTTTCACCAAAATTCTGGTTTGATGCAGTACATACAGCTAATCACATTTTGAACAGGTCATCTACAAAAGCTTTAAAGGTAATCACACCGTATGAAGCTTATTATGATAGAAAACCTAATGTGAGTTACTTCAAAGTGTTTGGATCACTTTCTTATGTACATGTTGAGAAAAAGGACCGAGGCAAACTAGATGTAAAGGCAAAGAAAGCTGTTTTTATTGGATATCCTATTGAAAGCAAAGGATACAGGTTTTATGTTCCAGAAACAGGTGAAGTTATTCTTTCACGTAATGCTTATATTGCTGAAGATAAGGTTTATGATAAAGAAGCAGAAATTCCGGAGTTCATTAGTGAAAATGACTATGGAATTTTTAGAAAGATTCTGGATGTACATGTTCAGCCATATCAGGAGGGAGTTAAACCTCAAATTCCTAGTATTCAAGAAAAAATTGAAGAAAGAGGAATTTCACAACCTTCTACAGAGTCAGATCCACAAGAAACTTTGGTTCCAGAAACGGAAGAAGTTAAAGTTCTAGAAAGTCCTAGTACCTCGATAGGACAAGTTCCAGAACCTGTGGAAGCTGAAAAAGTTCAGAAAGAGTTTCACCACTATTCAAGGATACACCTACGTGGTTATATCAGACTTGGAAAGACAGTGGTATAAAGACTTTTACTGGAAGAACAAGGAGTCAGACTAGACAACAACAACAAGATCATGTAAGAACAAGAAGTCAAACTAGACAGCAAAAAGATCATGTAAGTTTTGCTGAAGACTTTGAGATTCATGATATTTTGGCACTTACGACTGTTGAAGATGAACCTGCGTGTGTTAAAGATGCACTTAACATTCCTATTTGGAGAAAAGCTATGCAAGAAGAGATTGATTCTATTCATAAGAATCAAACTTGGCAGCTATGTGAGTTACCAGAAGGAAAGAAGGCTATAGGTGTAAAATGGATCTTCAAAATCAAAAGGAAAGCAGAAGGTACTATTGATAGATACAAGGCCAGGTTGATTGTCAAAGGATATGCACAACAAAAAGGTATTGATTATGATGAGACATTTGCTCCTACATCTAGGATGACTATTATTAGGTCAGTTTTTGCTCTAGCAGCACATTTTGGTTGGCATATATATCAACTTGACATTAAGACTTCTTTTCTAAATGGTGATTTACACGAAGATGTGTATATTCAGCAGCCAGAAGGTTTTGAAGAGACAGGTAAAGAACACTTAGGGTGTAAGCTTATAAAAGCTTTGTATGGTTTAAAACAGGCACCTAGAGCATGGTATGAAAAGATACATACATATCTTTTATCCATTGGTTTCCATAACTCAGATGCAGCTCCAACTCTTTATGTCAAAGCTGAAACAGGTACGATGATTATAGCAATCATTTATGTGGATGATATTATAGTCACAGGTCCCAGAGATGAAGATTTGCAGATGTTCAAAGAAGAATTGAAGCAAACATTTGATGTGAATGATTTAGGCATTCTACATTATTATCTTGGGATTCAGTTTCTGTTTCAAGATGAGTGTATCTACATGACACAACAGAAGTACATTGAGAAACTTTTGGAAAGGTTTCAGATGGGTGATTCTAAACCTATGCAAACACCTATGGATCAGAACACGTCTTTACAAATGGTAGCAGATGCAGAGCCATTAGATGCTACTCTATATAGTCAAGCAGTTGGTTGCTTGATTTATCTTTGTAATACACGTCATGATATACAGTTTGCAGTTTCTCAAGTATCAAGGTTCATGCAGAATCCGACAGTGTTACATTGGAAAGCAGTAAAGCGGATCTTTCGTTATTTGAAGGGAACTTCAAATTATGCTATGGTATTTTCGAAATCTACACATTTGTTACTAAAAGGATTTTCAGATTCTGATTGGGCAGATGATAAAGACACAAGAAGAAATACTAGTGGATTTTGTTTTTATCTTGGAGATTGTCTTATCTCATGGTTTTCAAAAAGACAACCCACTATTGCCACTTCATCATGTGAAGCTGAATATCGTGCAGCATTTACAGCTACTCTAGAGTCAGTATGGTTGCAGAAGATTTTCAGTTATCTTGATGTAAGAGTACATCAACCCATTCAGATATTTTCAGATAGCCAAAGTGCTATAGCTATAGCTAAAAATCCAGTGCATCATGCAAGGACAAAGCATATAGAGGTACACTACCACTATATTCGAGAGCAGATAGCTAAGAAGCACCTTGAGCTAGTTTATGTTCCTACTAGTGAGAATGTTGCAGATATATTTACCAAAGCATTGACTAGAGATAGTCATGAGAAGATTTGCAGGTTACTGAATCTTGTACCAATATGACATTGAAGGAGGGATTGTTGGAAGTCAATGTCCTCATTGCCTTAACAATTCAATAGCAGTTTTATAAACTACTCCAAGGGAATCCACGCGGGCGCAGCGTATATATGTATATTATTATCTCCATACACTTGTACAACAAAACTACGTGGGTGACTTGGTCTAGCCCAACGTTCATAAAAGCATCCTCATCGACCAGGGTTCAATCCCCACGCGCTGCGGTAGACGAATTCGTGCTTTTTAATAAAGCAATCCGAAAAAGTCTTCATGGAAAAAGCCGTTCGCGATAGAGGTGTTTTTTTTAGTTATCATTCTACGATCGTAGCTTTTAGATTGTGCTTTTGGAGGATACTCACAAACTATATAAACAAGGCCTTGGCTCCTTGTATCATCACTCACTCAAAGATCTAGAGCTTGGAGATCTTCTTGAAGACAGAGTGTTCTCACACTCTTGAAGGACGTGAAGTTGTGGTGAAGGAGAGGCTACTCTCATTGCAGCAGGAAGTCTTCTACGAGGTGGTGGTAACTATCTTTTGTGAGTTAACCTTGTGGTTGATTTACAATTTCGTTACACTATATTGTTAGCTTCGTTGCTTCATTCTCTTCACACACACTTAGATTATTTCGACATAATCTAAAATTTGTATCATCATCTTCTTATTCTTCCATTAGTGAGTGCACCACTTTATATGGTTGAGTAGTACTCCCATGTTGTAATTTGGACATCTATTATTTTTAGTGAAGTAAGCATCCAGCTTACGTTCCCTATCTTTGTCTCAAGATCTCTTTCTTTCTCTATCTCACTTATCATCTTGTCAATTAAGTTGTGTATGCTCAAGAGGTTTTAGTATTGGAACGATCCTGGGGCCCCAAATTCCAACATTCTCATCACGCTCCTCCTTGATTATTCTCTGCTCACTGATGTGATTTTGCCCACTGTGGAAGAGGCTTCTCTGTTGGAGATTATACAGAGTGAGAGCTTCAGCGTTGGGGGCAGTTGGCATGAAGTGAGATTAGATATACTGGGATAGTCACTTGTAAGCTGGAGTTCGTAGAATTTGTGCTGATGACTCATACTATTGTATACCTTCTTTGTGTTTGTATACCTTCTCTATGTTGGGATGTCATAGTTCATCTTTGGAGTGATTAGACTCTTTGCACTGTTAACAAGTTTATCTTTTCAATCTTGAAGATGATGATATTCTTCATGTTCCTATTCATGTTGTAGTTCCTGTTGCACCTACTCCAGAGAAAATTTGTTGGGATGGCAGAGATGCTCAAGTACATGCATTGATAGCCTTGTCTATCAAATCTGTCATTATTCCTCACATTCGTTCTTGTAGAATAGCTAAGGATGCTTGGGATACACTTACCACTTTATACCAGGCAAGGAATGAGGCTCGTGTTGCTTACCTCCGAAAACAGTCGGAGAGTGAGCACATGAATGAAGGTGATTCCATGGACAGTTTTCTAACAAAGATCAAAAATTTGAAGGAACAATTGATTTCTGTTGTTATAGATTCCTATGTGAACAAATTTCAAGATCCTCTTCTTTCAAACCTTTATACATCCAAGCAATTATGTCTCCGTATTCTCACAAGATGTTTGTTAACTCTTCTTCTTCTTTAATAGTTAGGTAATGTAATAAAGTAAGTCTATGATCTAGGGATCCGATGGCTTCAGACAGATCTGAAATCGGATACCGTTTGGTCACTCGTCTGTAGGACCAAAGATCTCAAGAGTAGACTCAAGCATAAGTCATGTGCTCTCATATTCAAGTAATCTACTTAGCCTAGTGGTTAAGTCTCATGGTTGTGAAGGAAGAGGTCTTGGGTTCAACTCCCATGGGAGCATGGGAAGAGAGTTTTGCCCAAAGAGCTCTAGAGCCTTCTAACTCAAGTTAACGTGAGTTAACTTGAGTCCAGTGGACTTAACTCAAGAGGTGAGTACAACAACCACTAGTGGACTCTAGTGGAAGGTACTAAAGTAGTGGTCGAGATCACTCCAGCCACTAATAGACTCTAGTGGTGGATATGAAAGGAGTGGAGGAGATTGCACATGCACTTGTGGACTCTAGTTACATTTGTGGTCCTCATTAGTTCAAGCAGCTATATATACAGGCATAAGGTTGGGAGGAGAGTCATTCATTCATGAGCATTTGCAGTCGTTACGCTGTTGCATTGGTATTAGAGAATATTATCGGAAGTTTGTGGCTGGATATGCCAAGATTGCAGTACCTTTGACGGATCAACTCAAAGGGAAGCATCAAAAGTTAAATTGGAAAGAAGATCAAGCAAAGAGTTTTCAAGATCTTAAACTTGCTTTAGCATCGGCCCCGGTTCTACAGATTATAGATCCGAACAAGCCTTTCCAATTAGAGACAGATGCAAGTTCATCTGCAGTAGGAGCAGTACTAAGCCAAGATGGTCGACCGATAGCTTTCGAGAGTAGAAAGCTAAGTCCTGCTCAGCAAAATTACTCTACCTATGAGCGAGAGATGTTCGCTATTATTAATGCTCTGAAGAAATGGCGCCATTATCTATATGGATCAAAGTTGACCATAGTTTTTGATCAAGAGAGCATAAAGTGGTTTGCAAACCAACCTGATCTAAGAGGTAGAAAAGCGAGGTGGGCCGAGCAGTTGCAAGAGTTCGATTACGAACTCAGGTATAGAAAAGGAAAGTTCAATGCAGTGGCAGACGCCTTAAGTCGGATGCCTATGCTGAATAATCTAAGTTTTGTACAAATTCAAAGTGAATTTATTTCAACTTTGAAAGGAAGCTGCAAAGAGGATCCAAGCTTCAGTCAAGCATGGAAAGCAGCTGAACAAGATAAACAAAATGAAGCAAGTACTTCTGAAAGAAAGTTTAAACACTATTCTCTCCAAGATGAATATTTGCTTTATAAAGGTAAGGTTTGTGTTCCAAGTACCTTGGACATACGAAATCAAGTACTTTTCGAATGCCATGATGCTCCAAGTGCAGGACATCCTGGTATTAACCGAACCTATGAGTTTGTGAAAAGACATTTTTATTGGCCTAGTTTGCATCGAGATGTGCAAAACTATGTATCTAAGTGCCATAAATGTCAAGTAAATAAGTTTGAACGACTTAAAGTTGGAGGATTGCTGCATCCTTTGGAAATTCCCAAAGGAAAGTGGGAAAGCATTTCCATGGATTTCATTTCTGGATTACCCCGCACTCAGAAAGGCTTTGATTCAGTCTGGGTTGTAGTTGATCGATTGACTAAACTTGCTCAGTTTATACCAGTCAAGACTACTTATAAGACTCCAGAACTTGCAAAAATATTTGTAAATCAACTTTATAGACTCTATGGTCTTCCAGTAGACATAGTTTCTGATAGAGATGCTCGATTTACAAGTCATTTTTGGCGAGCGGTCTTTAGTAGACTTGAAACTAAACTAAGTTTAAGTACAGCTGAACATCCCCAGACGGATGGACAGACAGAGAAAGTCAATCAGATTTTGGAAGACATACTCAGAGCTTATGTTACTTCCAAACAGACTGACTGGGAAGATTATCTTCCATTAGCTGAGTTTGCCTATAACAGTGCCAAGAATTCATCAACTGAATTTAGTCCATTCATGTTGATGTATGGTTTCCAGCCTAGGTCTCCTTATGCAGTAGGACTACAAAATGAACGAGTTCAAGCAGCTCAAGAGTTCATTCAAGACATGAACTTTAAGCTCAAGTTAGCTAAAGAAAACCTAAAGAAAGCTCAAGATCGTGCAAAGGCTTATGCCGATCCGAAGCGAAGAAATGTTACTTTTCAAGTTGGCGATCAAGTTTATCTTCGTATCCCTGAAAGATCGGAAAAGTTCAAGACTGGTCAATGCGCCAAGTTGTCGCCTAGATATTGCGGTCCTTTTCCAATCACCAAGAAAGTTGGTTTGTGGGCTTATGAACTACAACTTCCAGACGATAGTTGGATTCATCCAGTGTTCCATGTTAGTCGGCTTAGGAAGAGTCTAACAGATTCAGATAATCTAGTTGGACAACAGGTTATACTTCCTATTCCCGTAAAGGAAACAGTTCCTCATGAACCTGAAAGGATACTTCGCACCCGAGATAAACGTACAAGAAGTCACTTGTATGAAGAGTGCTTAGTAAAATGGAAGGATGGAACTGAAGAAAATTCAACATGGGAAAAAGTTTCCACAATCCAACGACGTTTTCCAGTTTTCAAGTTTTAAGTTGGTCCCAAATAAAGAAGGTTTTTTACTTTCAAGTTTCTAAGTAAATAACCTAATTGAATGAATGCATGTTCTTCAAGTTTTAGAACATGAGGCTCGGGGGTTGCCTACAGTTATATATATAGCTTTATTTTCGAGGACGAAAATCTTTCCCAAGGGGGGAAGAATGTAATAAAGTAAGTCTATGATCTAGGGATCCGATGGCTTCAGACAGATCTGAAATCGGATACCGTTTGGTCACTCGTCTGTAGGACCAAAGATCTCAAGAGTAGACTCAAGCATAAGTCATGTGCTCTCATATTCAAGTAATCTACTTAGCCTAGTGGTTAAGTCTCATGGTTGTGAAGGAAGAGGTCTTGGGTTCAACTCCCATGGGAGCATGGGAAGAGAGTTTTGCCCAAAGAGCTCTAGAGCCTTCTAACTCAAGTTAACGTGAGTTAACTTGAGTCCAGTGGACTTAACTCAAGAGGTGAGTACAACAACCACTAGTGGACTCTAGTGGAAGGTACTAAAGTAGTGGTCGAGATCACTCCAGCCACTAATAGACTCTAGTGGTGGATATGAAAGGAGTGGAGGAGATTGCACATGCACTTGTGGACTCTAGTTACATTTGTGGTCCTCATTAGTTCAAGCAGCTATATATACAGGCATAAGGTTGGGAGGAGAGTCATTCATTCATGAGCATTTGCAGTCGTTACGCTGTTGCAGGTAATTCCCTATGTACGTGCTTCATTCTTCTTGCTCTTAGATTGCTACTATAATTTTCTTGGTCATTTCTTTATTGTCATAAGCTTCTTCCATGAGAGAAACTCTTTTTGGCATCCTCAATATAATTTTCCTATCTTCAATTTCATACCTTTTTGAAGTCTAGAGGCACTTTGATTAATTATTCTCCCTCTTCCTCCACTAATGGGGTTTTTTTTCATTTCTTTTTCTTTTCCTCCATTTCTACTTGAGTGTTTAGTAATATCTCCTTCTTGAACTCACTTCTTTTGTGGGACTCCACGTTGACTAGAAACAAGTAATCTTCTTTGAAATCATTGAAGGGGTCCATAATGATGGATTCTAGATCTTTCTCCTCATCCTCTTCTAAGGGTTCACACATAAAGAGAGATATTTCATAACCATCCTCATCACAAATGAGTAATCATTTTTGTTCATTCATTGCTATATCCATTGTTTCTAATATTTTTTCCCAACCATGGGGTTCGAATTCCTCATATGGAAATATAATGGGTGCATGGGTTGGGTCTTGTATCAATATGGTGTTCTATAACACTCCTTATTTCCTCATGTTTGTTCATTTCTCCTCTTCTTGTTCCACTATGGGGTTGGGAAATCTCTAGGTGTGTAGTCTTTAGATTGATCTTAGTAGTTACCCTTAGGTGTTGTAAGTGCAAGGATTTGCTACCCCAATCTTGCACCATTGTAAGTGTCTCATAAAGGTTCTACCTAAGATCATCTTGTATGCATGGTTCTTCCCAAACTCGCATATGATAAATGTGTGGTCAAAATCCACACCACAAATAGTGAGAGTGATTCTTTCCAACAACCCTAATGGTTTTTCAATAATGACCATCTACCATTTGAAGCTTCTTTCTAGTGGATCGTAAGGTCGGCTTGCCCCATGACATCCATAAGCATGTGGTTGCAATGGTGACACCCACGCTTGAATCCAAGATTGCCTTGGTGGTGTGACCTTGTTAGGTAATGGGGAGATAAGTGTTTCCTTCCTCACCTTCACTCATATCTCCTATCTTATCTATAAGAATCTCAGGGACTTTTCCTTTGGATTCTACCTTTTAGTAGGAATGATCAAGTTCTAAAACTGGATTTGTTACATGTTTCCATTGCTCTAGTTTCAATTTTAGGAGCTCTTCTAAAGGGAGATGGCACAACACTTTAATGTTCTTTACACCCTCAGTATTCCTTGGTATGATTGGATCTTTGTTCATCACTAGTGTTGTAGGGGCTCGTATATGAAGGGACTTGGATTCGCATAGACATATGAGTTGTGTAACTCCTATAAAGAATTGGATTCAAAATCTAGCCTTTCTCTTGATTGAGTGTCATCTTGATCTCCATTTAAAGATGGAATATCCAAAGGAAATTCATCTTGTAGATCATCAATCTCTTGAATGGATGGGGATTCCTTTGCTCATTGGCACACTTCTCCTCTTGGATATCCCACAAGAACTCCTTAGCGTACTTGGTAATGGAAGGAGGTATTCCCCACTTTGTTGAGTTAGGAACATAAGAATCTCTGGGCAAGAATTCCTTTTTTCCATATCCAATGTAGTGAGCCTTTTGAGGTGCCAAATTCATTGGCTTGATTTCCATTTTGTCTAGTATTTCTAACGATACTTGAAAATGTGAATCTAGCTTGATGAAGTTGCTTTGGTTGAAGATTTGGCTAGCCTCTAACATAGACTAAGCTAGTTCTACCATTTTGATGCACATTTTTGTTCTCTCACCCTCTAAATCTACTCCTGATAACTTTCACAAATGAGATGTTCCTTATTACACTAAGAATAGAAACCTTGAATTGTGGTATGCTTACATTTCATGCAGGTGGATGATGGGGACATTCCCATATGAAGTGATCTCCTTGACATCTAAAACATGGTCCTCTAGGAGCTTGTTCCCATACTTGCCTCATCTAGGCTCTAGGGTTGGGATTTCTATAAATGATATTAGCATAATCAGATTCCCAATTATATTCCTATGGAGGGGTTTCATACTGATAAGTATTAGGATCATGGGGCAACTCTATGTAGTAGGTAGGTAGATTATCACCATGTGAAGATTGAAAACTATTCACATTTGGATCATTTTTAGTGATCAAAGGGGACACTGGTATCAAATCCCTATCTTGGTTTTCTTTTGTTGTTGCATACTTAGCTTAAACTACAATTGCAAAGAGGTGATGTTTGTTGAGGTAGTACAGGTTGTGGACTAAGTTGTCATTGATAAGGCTATTGGTATGAATCTCAGTTCCTGCAATAGGGTTGAGCGTGTTACAACAGTTAATACCTATATGGCTATTGAAAATTCTTTTTGATGGCTTGCTTGTTATATGGACAATCATGTGCTACATGATTGGTGTATTTCCTCTCAATCATGCGATAGTATGAGCCAAGTACTAGTGCATTATGGGCTTGCATAGGGCATCATTATCCATGTGATCACCTCCATAAGTGTAGCAATGTTTGACTGTGATCATCTTTTGATTTTTTTTCTATTTTGAAAGTGAAGTATTTTGATGGATATGCACCATTTTGAACTCTCCTTCTTGAGAGCTCCATGATGATGCCCTCAAAGTAGAAAACCAAGCTTGCGGCATTGCACACAATATTCCACACAGGAGGTGCAAAATACACAAAAAATAGAGTACACAGGGAGCACAAAGATAGATTTCGTACGTGTTACAAATGCATCCAACGTACAGTTTGTGGCAGAACATACCACTATATGTTTTATTAAGAACATATAAAAGAGTGTTTAATGACCATTTGCCCTATCACATGGACACTAATGGTAATAATCTCCCACTAAAGGTCAACATGGCAAAAGTGACTATGGGAGAAAAATAAAGAATCATATAGAATACCTGACTGTAAGTATACAAACTATACCTCCTACCTGATGGGCATGTTACATAGTATACAAGTAACTATGTAAGGTCATGAATCAAGTAACCTCCATCAGGTGACAACAGTGTCAAAAGCTATCCTATGGTAGAGCTTTAATCAAAGCATTTGTAGCATTATCTCGAGTATGTATCTATCTAGCTATCTATCTATCTATCTATCTATCTATCTATCTATCTATCTATCTATCTATCTATCTATCTATCTATCTATCTATCTATCTATCTATCTATCTATCTATCTATCTATCTATCTATCTATCTATCTATCTATCTATCTATCTATCTATCTATCTAGCTATCTATCTATCTATCTATCCCTCTATCTATCTATCTATCTATCTATCTATCTATCCCATATCACAAGCAAGACAAGAAAGCCACAATGTTTCTTTAGATCCTCACTTATTGCAACATACTCTACTTCTGTAGTGGAAACAACTGTACATTCTTGAAGAAGAGATCTCCAAGATATAGCACCTCCAACAAAATGAAAAGTATACCCTAATGTAGACGTATGGTTCTCTACACTACAAGCATAATCAAAATCTATGCAATCAATAATGGATGTTTTCCCTCTACCCAAGCATAGACACTGTCCTTAGTGCCACTTAGATATCTCAAAATCATCTTGACCACTCCCCAATGCTTCTTGCCACGATTGGACATATATCTGCTCACAACTCCCACTGCAAATGCAATTTCTAGTCTCGTAGCTACCATAGCATACATGAGACTACCAACAATAGACTAATAACAAATTTTTGTCATGAATTCCTTTTTCGCATTTGATTTGGGGCAATCATCCTTGCTCAATTTCACATATGTGGGTAACAACGTACTCAATGCCTTTCCACCCTGCATATGGAACCTGTAAAGTACTTTGGATATGTACTCACTTTGAGACAATTATATGCATCTTTTACTCCTATCATGAGTAATGTGCATGCCAAGAATATGTTTGACATCCCCCAAATCCTTCATATCAAATGTCGCACTCAACCTCTTTTTGAGAATTTAAAAGTCATAAGAGGACTTCCTAGCAATCAACATATCATCGACATAAAGTATTAAGCATATCAAGCTGCCATCTAAAAATCTTTTTGTGTAGAGAAATGATCCTTATTTCTTCTTTAATAGCCTTGACACTTCATAAAAGCATCAAACTTGTGGTACTATTGTCTAGGGGACTGTTTAAGTCCATATAAGCTCTTCTTAAGGTTACAAACTAGACTTTATTTGCCAGGAACTACATAACCCTCTAGTTGTTCCACATAGAATGCATATGTAAGATCTCCATGCAAGAAAGCAATTTTCACATCCATTTGGACTAGCTCTAAGTTCTCCATTGCAACAAATCCAAGCAACACTCGCAAGATAGTCATCTTGACCACTAGAGAGAAGATTTCCTCAAAATCAACACGATGTTGTTGCTTAAAACCCTTTGCAATGAGTCATGCTTTATACTTTGGAGAAGCCCTATCTGATGTGAATTTCAATTTATATACCCATTTACATGGTAAATCTTTCCTACCCTTTGGCAAAGGTACTAAATCCAAAGTACCATTCTTGTGAATAGAATCCAACTCACTCTTCGTGGCACACTCCCACTTGACATGATCCTCTATCTGCATGGCCTCTTTGTAGCAAGAAGGCTCACCAGCATCTGTTAGCAGAACAAAATCCAAACTTGTAACATATCTATCAAGTGGATGTGACACGTGCAAAGTGTTTCAGTGGTTGGTAAACTTGAACATTTGCAGACTAATCTGATCGGACATTTTTTTGAACATCCCTTTGTGCAACATTTTTTTGCATGCTAACTGGAGGACTACTATCCTCAAACACCACTCTTCTCACTTCAACCTCCTTAATGGGTTATTTATGCATCTTATGCTCATTGAAAATGACATCAGTACTTCTGATCATCGATCGTGTTTTAGGATCCCATAAGCGATATCCAAATTGTCCTTCTCAACCATATCCAAGAAAAATGCATTTCTTTGACGTATGGTCCAAATTTTTTCTAAGATTCTTTGGTATATGAACATATGCTTCACACCCAAAAACTTGAAGATGATCATCATATGGCCGCTTCCCTGTCAATAAATCTTGTGCCACTTTCAAACCTTTGGCAGTATTAAATGAAAGGTTAATCACATGAATTGTAGTTAATACTTCTTCTGCCCAAAAGCCTTATGAAAGGTTTGCATGATGCAACATAAAAACTACTCTATCCTAAATAGTTCTATTCAACCTTTCAGCTACACCATTTTGTACTAGAGTATAAAGAGTTGTAAACTGTCTACAAATTCCTCTAGACTGAAAAGGCTAAATTAATGTGAGGTATACTCACTCCCATTATCTGAAAGTAAAGCCTTAAGCTTAGTTCCTTTTTCACTCTCAACTGAAGCAAGCCATTTTTTAACTATGGAATACCTCATCCTTTTCTTTGATAAGATATACCTAGACTTTTTTAGAAGCATCATCTATGAAAGTGACAAAGTAAAGAGAACCACCTAATGACCTTGTGGTCATAAGACCACACACATCTCTATAAACAAGATCTAAAGGCTGAATTGAAGAGTCAATGTGCATCTTGTGCACATTCGTAATTTGCTTTCAATATTGAGAGTGCTCAAAAAACAAAAAAGATAACACAGGTAAGTAGCCACAATGAGAAAGATTTTCCATTCCATTATGGCCCAAACAGTCATGCCAAATACAAGCCATAAGCTATTCAGCAACAGCTAACAAGTGTTCTTTTCTATGATATAAATAAAGAATAAAGTGAGAAAACTTAGCTTCCTTTTGCAATAACCATATTGCCCTTTGATATGCAAAAGGACTGAGCATAGAAAACTACCTTATAAACAAGGTCATCAAGTTGACCATCTGACATCAAACTATGTGATAATAGAGGTGCATGGCATACATTATGCATGGTAAATTTTGAACCATCAATGAATTGCACAACTGCATCTCCAATCCCAACAATATCATAATGATAAGAATCACCAAGTCTCCCAGTGCCAAGAGACTTTGTTGCATAAGTAGAGAGCCACTCTCTTATGTGGCGTCACATGGAAAGAAGCACCAGAATCTAGCCGCCATGTGTGGGAAAGAGAATCAGCCATAAGAGCCTTAGTAGGCATAGTACTGTCAAGTGTCAACATATCAGCATGATCAAAGATAGCATTGATTTCTTCAATCTTCACAATCTAAGTAGATGGTGCAGGTAGCTATTTAACATGCCCATCAACATTTTTCCCTTTACCTTTAGCATTCTTTAATGCATAGTCATCTTTCTTCATGTGTCCTTTCTTATGAAAATAATGGCATTCAATGCCCCTCTTCCTTGATTTACTTCTACTCTTATTCCATTGACCATTCTTTTCCTTGTTCTTTCTCCTGCCATGTTGCTGATTCTTTCCTTGGTAAGAATCATGAACATTATATGCATCTCCACTCTGAGTGCCAACCATAGATTTCCTATGAATCTCTTCACTCAAGAGTGCTCTACATATGTCATCATAGACTAGTTTACCACTAGTCACAATTGTTCATATGCAAAGTAAAAAAATGCATAATGGGATTGATGTTGCAAAAACAAAGTAGGGCTAGTAATATCAAGGATTTCTAATAGAAATGCTTTCCTAATAGTCTAGTGAATTAAAAAAAGGTTTATGTGAGCCGACTGGTTTCTAGAACCTTGTGAGACCTCTAGTTCTGAATCCATAGTACAATTGAAGGCTCTTGGGTCTTTTAGCTCTCTATCCACTATAAAATTGGGGTCTCTCAAGCTTTCTAGAGCTCAATCTATAGGAGTGTTGAAGACTCGTGAATCTGCTAGCTCTCAAACTACCATAGAGCTAGAGACACTCAAGATCTCTAGTCATGAGTCCACTCATGGTGCATTTACCCCTATGTCTATTGTGCAAAATGTCTCACTCCTTGATGGATAGTTCATGCAAGTGTTGGAGCCCCCTTCTTTTCCAAAGACGAACCTATCACTGACAAATCAACCTCAAAGGCAAGAACACCACTACAATAGGAACATAAATCATGAAGATTTCTTATTACTTTACCAGATAACCAACACAAAATACCACCTATTGTAGGCATGAAGCAAGTTTGGGTGAAAAAGGGTTAACAACCAATTGTTTCACCTAAACCAAAGCCAACACAAAAGAAGCAAAAGTTGAACAAAAGATGGAGGTCAACAACAAAGGAAAGAAATAAACCACAATTAATTCAAAAAACCTATATTTTTAAGCTACCAATGATGGCATGCCCTCATAGCTCAAGCATTTAAGTGTGTAAGACTTGCTTGTAGGCCCAAATTTCCCCATCCCGATCATCAATTTTTAGGAATCCTCAATCTTCCCATAATCATGCTTCACTTAGAAAGCAAGCCATTGTAAACAAAAAGGCATGTAAATGAGCTCTTATGACAACTTGTACATGGGCACCTAAACAGCCCTAAGACCAATAATGCTCATTACAAGATAAGAACATGTACATGTAATCCCATAAGGGAGCCCATCACTCGTCACCAACTTTGTAACAAATTTGTGCATCATAAACCTTGTAATATACCTAAGACCTACTACACACATGGTGAGCTTATGCATTATCCGAAGTGTGTGTGTGTGTGTAGGCAGTCTAGTGACATGCACTAGGCATAAGAACATCATCGTGCACTCTTACACTACACATGGCTACATGGGAAGCATGTGACTATTGGAAAGGAACCAAGGTCTTTTCATACTAGCATTGAAGTTTGTTTCCATAATAATATGTTCTCCTAGTGTAGTAGAAATTGTTAAGCAACAAGGCTTCAAAGATGGAAGCAGGTGACCCCTCAACAATAGGCCCTAGCCAACAACCAATAGACTACAGGGCCCTCATGACTGAATAATACTCTCTACTTGCACCAAGAAAATTTGCAAGTTTCTAAGAAAAAATACCCATTCAAGACCCCCCCTGAGGCATAGAACAGATCACATCAATGTCAAATCCCATGGGATCTAGGGTTTATCTAGACCATTAGTAGATGCCAAATGCATATGGGAGTCCAGTTGGAATTTGAACATTGTTGGGGAGTAATCCAATTCTTCTCACAAGAATTTGAGGCACTCCAAAACTTAGAAAAGTTGCAGCCTATTTGGGAGAAGGCAAGATTGGTTGAATACTTCATAGCACTCCTCTCAAAGCTGAACTTTTACAGGTGTTATTTTCTTGATTCATACTTTACAACCAAGTAGTGATAAAGAGGTATCAGGTACCTTTGTGCTCCCTCTTTTCTTCTCGATAAGTCATTGAAAAAGTTCAAGTAATCTCATAAACTTACAAGTTTTTAACCACTATCAATCTTGACATTTCGGATATGTTGCATACTAAATTTCAATTTCCAAATACTAAGTATGTGTCGCAAGAATACGAACAGACAAGCAACATTATGACGAAGAGGACAATGAGAGAGATGAAAAACATTCAAGTGATAATGCTGCCTACACAGAGGCCCTCCAATGATTGTATACCAGAATGAATGCTATTCTAAAAAGGAACCAAATGACCATAGAAAGGATTCATGTCCTCCTAGAGGAAGAACTGACTAATAGCGATTTCAATAACTTTTATTCAAACCATGCACTTACCCTTAGAAGCAGTGCGTGTGGTAAACACACTTCAATTTTGAATGAACCACCCTCTAGCATGCTATGATCAACACACACTATAAAAACATACAACATTCAGTTGAACCATCAATGTACCCACACATAATATATCCCATAGACCAACCTTTAGAGCCCATACCCCACCTCCAATCCCTCCCATTAACACAACCACTTTACTGTTGTTCAATCCCCACCCGTCACCACCAACAAAGTATCTGAAATTCATACCTCCAACTTTTAAACCTTACCCCATCACACCTCATCACCCATCCTCACAACATCATCACCTTGTACTCCCACTCAATCACCTCTCACACCAGTCTTTCCAACCCCTCTACAAACATCCATACCCACCTCCATCCTCAAAAAATGGACCTCAATGTTTGCAGCTTTACGTGGTTTCCATCCCCCACTCACTAAGTTTGTTGTCCCACATGTACCTCCTTCCGAGCCCATTGCAGTTCCCCTTCCCATCCCTACTTTTAATGTATCCACAATGCAAGAAGTTGTAACAAAAGCAACAAACATATCACCATCCTCATCGATGATCCCTTCCCCCATCCCACCTCCTCTTCCTACATCAACACCTCCACATTCCCCCACTCCCCCTTCACCACCATTTATTGACATGCATGTTTTTCGGAACCCTATTCCTACTCCACTTGCATTTCTAGCTCCCCTTGTATTCATGCATGCCAGTCCAATATTCTCAACAATTAACATGCACAATGCATTTGCACAGATGTTCACCTGCATGACACAAGCCCACGATGAGTATGTCAAACCCTAAGCCAATGCAAGGACCACTTGCAAGCACATGTGACATCACTCTAGGGACAAGTGATTGCAATATTGAGTGAAAATGCAGCCCTCAATTCAAAACTACACCACACTCCAACATGCACACATTGAACTAGAAGCACAGTTTGAGTGCTAAGATGAAGAAGCTTTCCCAAAATTGATAGACAACCTATGCGTACAGAAGGAACAAAATGCCAAACTAAGAAAGAATATGGATTTGCTTCATAGTCGCCTCATAGCTGCTTGCAAAGAGAACATCTAGTTGCAAAGGCAGAACCAAGAAAATTTTGATATGTCAATGGAAATGACAGGTGTGACTCTTGTCAACCTATCTAGATTTCAAAAAGTCCCTTTTAATGCTATAAATACTATCCTCAATGATTACACGAATCATCTAACTAAACACAACAAGCTCATAGAGGAAGTGACACTCCTCAAATAAGCACAATTTGCACCATCACCACTGCGACCCCTGATCGAACCCATCAACTACCATATCCTGGTAGAGACGACTCAACAGTTAGAAGTGCTCGATCAACAAGTCTAGAATATAAATATACAACTTCAAGAGTATGAAATTTCTCTCAAGTAGAACAGAGATGAATGCCCACCCTCATCTCCAAAAGTCCCAAGTGAAGAGGAAATGGTACATATCCCAATGGATCCTATTTATGAAGAAGAATATGAGCCACAACCAGCAATCAATGGCCAAGTAACAAAGGAGGCTCAAGTTTTTTTTTTAATTACAACACACTACATGGGTGAAGTAGATCAAAGAGATAAGGAAAACCTACTCGATTTGCATGGACTATAGTCAATAGTCCTCGCCTTAATAGAAGATCAAATTCTCCATTTGGAATTCTTTCAACGACCTCCATGCTAGATTGTAACTAATGATCAACAATACTTCCCCCTCTTTGTGTTCCTCAAAGAATATAATGTACATGTGAAGCACATCTTGGGCAAGAGACCAATGTCTGCTATCGAGTTTGAGCACGATGACCTTCCTGTCATTGCCGAGCATGGTACAATTTTTCAACTAAAATAGCATGCTCAATTATTACAAAAATTTCCAAAGATTTTGCAAACATGGAGTAAAGAAGCCCCCCTCCATATTCTTTATGATCCATGCTATGGACTGGTACTGTGATGACGCAACTGGAAGGCATTTTCTAGCAAGGTGAGGAACAATTGTAATTGCATAGACTGGATTAATTATCCATATTTTTCTCCACAATAAGGAACACCCACTATGGCTTATATGAGAACAACCATTCGACATTGGCTCCCTTGCTTATAAAAAATGAAGGCAAATAGCCACCAAGATGTGTATGCAAATCTTTGATTTGATGCTAACTACCTTCACAGTCTTCAAAAAACTTAAGTACCCTCACATCAATAGACCAAGGTTTAAAAGAGACAACATCAATCTCGTGTATGATATGAGCACCAACCCCTCAGTAAAATTCCGTTACATGTGGCATGCATGCACCAAATATGTGCCTACATGTTACAAGAAGACATGTTTGCCATGGGTTTTTGGGAATACCATTATGAAGTTTTTAATACCCAACCCACAAACCTATTACATTTATTTGGTTGCAAAACTCTCATGTATTTAGAGCATTATCACAATATCTAGCCAAACACTCTAAGGGCTATAGAATGGCAACATCTAGAAGTAGATTTAGCATTGAAATGTATGTATCCCCAAACATACCTTTGCAAGTGATATGTTGCAACATTATATCAGATCTCTTATTATTGAACATAAGCATTCTTCCCTACATTTTCTCTTCCTTGTCTTGACCTTATGTGTGTGCATCTATTGTACTTCTCACCTTCTGTTAACCTAATTAAATGATTCTTTTTATGCACTAACAAGCTTCCAATTGTTAAGTATATGATGGATTTAGGTTTCTAGCAAGCTCGAAATGCTCGTCACTAACGTCAACTGCAATAAATATGGCCGCCCGAAAGAGCTGATAACAACATGTGTGCAACAAGGTTTTTCTTGAAAAGCCTTCATATTGGAATGTAGCCAAGAGGATTTTTTGGATTGGGGATAGATTGGGCATCATAGAGATATTGAAGTTAGCAAACGAGAGGCGAATGTTGGAGGTGCATCGCATGGATAACTCTTGGTCATAAAGGGCCCTAGTGCCATGAAAAACACCTATACTTGCCTATTTATGTGGTGCCTAATGCAGTTAAGGAAAGACGTCGTTCAACATAGAGGGAATTCCCAATTTCATCATTGGAAACTGTTATCTTTTGTAATTTATTATGCAGGAATATGGAGGTAGCCATTTTTATGTTTTCTATTGCCTTGCTAGAGGTTGCAAATGTCACAGATAAAGAGACAAATATAGTTTCAATCAGTTTTGGGTGGTAGGCCTATGGAAGTAATCCATTGATCAGATGGCAAGAAATGACAAGAGACGTTTCTTTGGCAAGAACAACAATCGATGGGTAGGCAACCTTTGACAGAAAAAAGAGGCAACCGCTAGCCTTTAAGGGGGGGGGGGAAGAGCTATCCATCAGGGGGTTTTTTTCCTATTATCTATTGTTGACGGGAGGGCTTCTTGTTTTTGGTCGGTTGCTGTCGATTGGGGGCGGTGTTCGTCTGTACAGGTGGTGTTCGTCTCTACAGGTGTAGAAGAAGGGAGATTTGGGGCATATTATCGGACCTGTGGGAAGAAGGGCATTTGTATTGGGGGGGCGGCTTGCTTACTCGGAGCAGGTGTCGAGGAAGGGGGGAAAGAGTTTCGAAGTTTTGGTTCTCTTTTTTTTGTCGGCTTCAGCTTCGTTTGGGGGTGGCTTCTGGTGGCTAAGAGGAATATAAACCAGCAGAGCAGAGGGGGAGTCGAGTGTGAGATCCCTGCCAGTTACGAGGGCAGATAGCCCTTTGCACCAGCAGCTGCTTGGGGGGAAGGCGTGGAAAAGAAGAGGATTGACATCGAAGGAGACAGAGCGTCGGAGGAGAGAGTTAACACAAGGACCTGGTGAGCTCTACAGACGTGGAGGCGTCTTCTCTCTCAAATCCACACAGAACCTTTGAAAGATTGGGAGTCATTAACAGAGTATGTTTTTCGGTAAATCAATTCCAATTATTTTGCTATAGAGAACCGTAAAGAAAAGTTGGTTCTGGGTATTAATGAGATAGATAAGTGTGTGATAAGCATATCACTTTTGCAATATTTTACCTGACTGCAATAGTGATCTGCGACATCGTGAATTCCAACAGTTGATATAGAATGTTTATAGTCACAGTATAACGATCAATACAAATTAGGGAGTTTAAGGACTTTTGTTTCTTTTATTTGGACATATGGTGCAGACATCTTGTACAAAATGCTAATATGCTTTCCACAATTGAAGTGTTTTGTTTTGTTACTATGCACTTGCTGGAATAGATTAAGTTCATAAAATGAACGTCCGCTGTTAAGAGCTCCGATGGTAGCGGATGGAATTCTGTCATAAATTACCCAATGTATGATACAATGTCAAACCTTTCAAACTCTGTAAAATCTTCATTGTTCCATATTGAATGTGGGTTCAGGAGTGTTCCCTTGCCTAATTCGGTGCTCCTCCATTAGGTCAGTCTCCGATGATTTAAAAGAAACACATACTATAGCAAGACTGCCCTGAATCTCTCAGTGAAAACTTATTGTTCCACTACCCGGGGCCCGAAGTTTTTTATTTCCCTCCTCATCTCCACTACGCAAAGGAAACTTTGGTGCTCCATATGCTCTCTTGCTTTATGTCAACAAATGGTCAAATTTGCGAGGGTGCCGAGCTACATGCGGCACGATAGATCCAATATGGAGGGTAGCATAGCCAACTTAAGGTGATCTGGCACTTTATGGCTGAATCCCTGTATAGCAGTGCAAGCGGTCTAATTTTGTCTACATAGGAACGCTCTCGTCGAAAGCCTGAGTGTGTGGGGGTATTCACATATAAGTGAACGAAGAGGAAAGGCTATATTACTTCCAACATTGGCAGTGATCAGTCACAGCGGCATCGTCCCTGTTTTACATTACACTCTACCTGTGTTGATATTAGTTCTCTCTAGGAGACTACTACTCGAGGTGGAGCGACCATTCCTCAGCGAAGTCGGCAGCACAAATAGAAAAGAATATATATACGACACCTTTATTTTAGTAAATCTGAAGGCTATGATGAACATTGCCACCTTTGATTGAGAATTTAACTGAAGGGAGAAAGTTACATTTCAAACCCAACTCCCAATAATTGTAGGTAGTAAACACCACCCTTTTGTGCAGTTTCCTCATTTCCTTGTTGCAGAGGTATCACACTTGTGTGGAAGAAAGGATCTCGCATTTAGCACTGGGGGTGGCCCTTCCGTGTGTGAAGAAACCACATCTGAGCCCCCATCTATCATATGTCAACAATGCTAACAAGGTGTTGAACTAGGAATATGATGCTCCTCCATCAATACTTTGGAGTGAAATTCTAGACTTAGGGAGACCAAAAGCTGACCTAGCATTAGAAAGTCTGGGCAAAATATCAATAAGTATATGCAATCTCCCTTGGATGAAGAGGACGAACATTTTGGTGCGTCTGCCGGGAAAAGCTTGGCACGTCTCTATAAGAGAGTGCCATAGGTTCGCCTAGCGCCACATGTTGGTCGAGCTTGCGGACCCAAGATCTAGTACACGAGCGAGGGGAGCTCATTCTCAGGAGGAACACAAACGCAAAGAGAGGAACGTGCTCAGAGAAGAGCCCTTGAAAGAGAAAGGAAGAGGTGGGAGTCGCAAGGTGAGTCTACCTCGACTAGCTTGAAGAAATCTGTCAAAAACGTGTACTCTCGTAAGAGAGTTGCGAATCAAGTGCAAAAATTTGAAGGAGGGATCTTGAAGCCGCATGCACTAAATTTCTGGGATCGAAGTGATATTGACATCACATCTCTATTTGAAATGGCTCAGCGGATTTCGGTTCATTTGGGGGACTTCACCAAGTTCTCAGGTGCTTGGGACGAGGATCCTGATAGTTTTATCCAACTATTTGAAGTTACTTGTGAGGCCAATGAGGTAGTTGACCAGGGTCAAAGGTTGAGGATTTTTCCGGCTTTTCTCCGTGATGAGGCAGCCAATTGGTATGGGAATCTGACACCACAAGAGCGTGGAACTTATCAGATGCTCAAGGAAGCCTTCTTGGCAAAGTTTCGACGACAAGGCTTCCAAGATAGATTGGCCCAATAGATGGATTATTTGCGACAGGGAGTCAATGAAAGCATTGATAACTACATTCAGAGAATGGAAACCTTGGTAAGAAAGATGGGCACGAATGCCTCGAACGATGAGACATTGAAGAGAAGGTTCATTGCAGGATTGAGAGATCCGACGGCGCAACAACATATCAGCCTGACAAGACCTGCAACTTTAATAGATGCTAAGGAACAAGCAAGGCTTTGGGAGGAAGTACAATTATGTCAACAAAAGAAGATAGAGCTCTTATACGAGCCAATGGGAGGCCCAAGAAACATACCAATGAAAGATCCTGGCCAAGGAAGTCCCGCATTGACGACCCCAGCTTTTGTAGCTGCTACTAGCATGCCAGGCGAGGTAAAGCCTACGCTAACTGAAGAACAAATATTGGAGTTGGTCACACAAGCTATAAAAGCTGCCACAATGACCCAAGAAACATACACAGTAAAACCAGAGGTAACTACGAACCCAAATCAAGTGTTTAGATCGAACACATGGTGTGGAAAGTGCCATGGTTACGGCCATTTGGCTTCAGAATGCCCTACAGTCTCGAGAGTATTCACAGATAGATCACCACCTAGAATGCGTTGCACATTTTGTGGAAGGACCAATCACACGGAGGACCGATGTTACAACAAGAGAGCCTATGAAGAGAGGACCATGAAATTGGGAGATACAAGAGAAAGATCCTACATGGGATTGCCTGCTCAAAGTGTCTCGCCTACATCTCATTGGGAAAATAGACAAACTTATGGATATGGTGCTCAGGGTCAGGGAGGAGACTATCCAAGAGGAGTCGCACGTGATCAAAGGAGAGATGGTCCAATCCAGTGCTGTAGATGCCATGGCTTTGGCCATACTCAATCTAGATGTCCAAACAAAAAGAAACCAGTTGTTTATACCCCACTATGTAGGTACTGTAGTGGAGAGGGCCACTTTGATGAAGATTGTCCAAAACGAAGAGTTGTCACCGGCAAGGAAAAAGGACCAGTAGGGTCCTCGATTTATGTTGATACTCAGATGCATTCCACAACGAGAGCTCAAGAGCACGTTCCTACGATCGGAGTAGTGTTCAAGACACCGAACCCTCAAGAAGGCTCTAGCTCGTCAATGCACTTTGTGGATGCTTACCAGGCCAAGAAACCGCATAAAGAGCCAACTGTGGCAGTAGTGGCAAGGACTCAAGAGTATTTAAAGAAACATCCAGAAGGTGAAAGCGAAAAAGCTAGCCAGGAGAAAATACCCGAACATGGAGAGGTAGAGAACCAAGTTGGAGGATTTGCTGAACAACAAGAGTTTGAGGATGGGGAAGAAATTGAGATCCTTCCACCAGTGACCAAGGAGTTGGTGCCAGGCATAGCGCCCTTCCCTGAAAGATTAAGGGTTCCAAAGTGTAGGAAGGAAAGGCAAAGTTTGGAGGAAGTGGACATCGTAAAGCTGCTCGCTGGCACGGAAGTCACATTGGGCATTGGCACATTGCTGAAATGTTCACCTCTATATAGGAAACAATTCTACAACGAATATATTAAGAAGCCGAGGAAAGCTTGAGACAAAAAGAGGCAAGATAAAGATGTCCAAGGAATGATTCAAAGTATTACGATGCAAATTGATTCGAATGCTCCAGCTGTGACAGTTGAGATTAAAGGCTATGCAGTCCCCGGTGCTCAGTTAGATAGTGGAGCCGCAGTTAACCTTATGATTGAGTACATGATGAAAGCTTTGGGCCTCAACCACATGGAAGAAACTCCAATGTCCTTGAGGATGGCAGATCAAACACAAGTGAAGCCTGCGGGTCTTTTGAAGAATGTAAGCACAGTTGTGGGCGGTCTAGAATTTAAAGTTGATTATCTGATAGTAAGACCAAGGACCTCAGAGGCCACCTTCTCGATCTTACTTGGACGACCATGGCTGGTGCAAGCCGAATGTGTGCACGATTGGCGCACAGGATTTATCACAATTGGACCGAAGGCTGATCGAATACAACTTCAAGTGTCTCCAAACTTGACCGGCAAGAAATCGACAACATCTGAGGAAAGGGAGCAAAAAGCAAAGGAAAAGGTTAGACAGGAAATGGCACGGGTAAGATTTGCCTTGCGCACGGAGACTTCCAAGGATCTTTTGCAGGATGGATTTAACTTGCAATTGTCCAACCCCCAACACGTGAAGGTGGGCGAGTACAAAGACCCACTAGTTTACAAAGATGACTCAGACCAGGAGTTGCTAGGATGGTTGACTCACACGAGTGAATTTGAGTGCTACATGTTGAGTATAGACGCAAGGGAATGCAAAGCTACCCAATCCCTGGAGAAGGGAACTTCAAAAGATGAGATGAAGCTGGAGTTAGCTCCGACAATGGAAGTACAACAGTTGAGAGAAAGGGTCAGAGTGCTAGAGACAGAGCTTCTAAGGAGAAGTCGAGAATCAAAAAAAGAAGCAAAAGGTAAGACTAAAGTGCAGGAAGCCATTGCAAAAGCTAAACTAAAGAAATTGGATCGCGTCGAAAAAGAAAAAAACGATGATTTACTGGCCAACCATGCACGCGTGATCGGGGAGCACTTTCCAATCACAGCGTCATCAAGGAATAAGGAATATTCGCGAGAAGCTCAGGTGGAAAAATGGGAAGTTTTTCCAGAAAAGTTCTTCAGTGTGGGATCAGAGCTACCAGATGGAGTACGGGATTGCATTAAATTGGCACTCAAAAATTTCAGCAAGGCCTTTGCATGGTCATACAGTGATCTGAGAGGAATCTACCAACATTATATAGATTTGGAAGAAGGCACCCGACCAATATGTCAATGACTTAGGCGGACAAATCCAGTCTACTCGAAATTGATCAAGCTGGAATTGACTAAGTTATTGGAAGCAGGATTCATATATCCCATCGCATCCAACAAATGGGTATCACCAATTGTAGTTGTTCCGAAAAAAAATAAGAAAATCCACATTTGCATAGATTATTGGAAGTTGAACGAGCGCACAAAAAAGGATCACTTCCCTTTGCCGTTTACTGATCAAATCTTGGACAGAGTGGCTGGCCATAAATTGTACTCATTTTTGGATGGTTTCAGTGGGTACAACCAGATCCAAATCCATGAAGAGGATCAATCAAAACTACTTTCACGACAGAATGGGTTACGTATGCATATCATGTGATGCCATTTGGATTATGCAATGCACCAGCCACATTCCAGAGGGCAATGATAACTGCATATCAAGACTATTTGCAGGATTGGATGGAGATATTCCTCAATGACTTTGCGATCAGAGGCAACGATGAAAACATGATGGAGAGGATCGAAGCTATTTTAAGAAGAAGCGTTGAAAAAGGCATCGCATTAAATCCTGAAAAGTGTACATTTGGAGTACGAAGAGGATTGCTCTTGGGACATGTTATTTCCGAAAAAGGGATCGCAGTTGACGAGGATAAAGTAGAAAAAATCGGACAACTTCCACCTCCTCAAAACTTGCGGCAACTCAGAGGATTCTTGGGACATGCTAATTATTATCGACGAATTTTGCATTAATAGCAGCACCATTGACGAACCTTTTGAGGAAAGACCAACAATATCAATGGACTAGAGAGTGTCAAGCTGCATTCGATTTGATCAAAGAGAAATTGATAAATGCACCAATTTTAGTGGCACCTGACTGGACGAGAGAATTTCATGTGCATACAGACGCTTCTCATACTACGGTTGGAGTAGTGCTATGCCAAGCCGATGAAAAGAAGTTGGACCACCCTATTTATTACACAAGTCGAAACTTGAATAGCACTGAGAGGAACTACACGACTACAGAGAAGGAATGCCTCTCGATGATCTTTGCGGTAAACAAGTATCGGCACTATCTGATGGGAAAGCATTTCACGTTTTATGTGGATCATGAAGCCCTAAAGTATATCATCAATAAACCCGAGCTATCAAGGCAATTGATGAGGTGGATGCTACTCCTCCAAGAATTGTAGTTCACAGTGGTAACCAAACCAGGCAAAGCGCACATATTGGCTGACCATTTATCTCAAATTATTAATGAGGAGCCAATCTCTGGTGTGCCCAATGATGCTCCTGATGGACATCTATTTCAGGTTGATGCTAAGGTACCTTGGTATGCCGACTTGGTGAATTTCTTGTGCACCACTAAATACCCGCCGGGAGCAAGCAAGAGAGAGAAGCAAAAACTATTAGCACTGGCAAAACACCATAGCATCATTGGTGGGTAGCTCTATCGATATTTTGTCCATGAAAGCATTTATCGGAGGTGTCTCGAGGAAGAAGAAGCAACCCTAGTTTTGAGGGCATTACATGATGAACCCTGCGGTGGGCATTTTGCTGGTGAGCTGACAACAAGAAAGATCTTATTGGCTGGGTATTGGTGGCCAACGCTGTTCAAAGACTCTCACACATACTGCAAGAAATGCGACAAATGCCAAAGAATGGGCAAACCAACATTAGCACATGCAGCTCCTCTTACGCCGGTGCTGGCTCTTAAGCCTTTTGAAAAATGGGGAATTGATTTTGTGGGGCCTATTGATCCTCCCTCAAGACGTAGATCCAATAGGTATATCTTGGTCTGCACTGACTATGTTACCAAGTGGGTAGAAGCCAAAGCTCTGAAGACTGACCGAGCTATTGATGTAGCTAAATTTTTGTATGAACAAATTATCACCCGATTCGGATGCCCGTTGGAGATAGTGAGTGATAGAGGAACACACTTTGTCAACGAATTGATCGAGGAATTAATGGAATTGTATAAGATCAAACATAGGAAAAGCACTCCATATTACCCGAGGGCGAATGGACAAGTGGAGGTTACCAACAAGGTTCTTGAACAGATTTTGACAAAGACAGTAGCTGTGCATAGGCCAGACTGGGATGAGAGACTTTTGGAAGCTTTGTGGGCGTATCAAACATCCTACCGAGTGACGACTAAGAGCACTCCGTTCTCCCTAGTATATGGCGAGGAAGCCATCTTTCCCATCGAAAAAGAAGTTCCCACATTAAGAGTGGCCATCGAGGCCAGGCTGGGAGAGGAAGAGTCATTGAAGGAGAGGTACATACAACTGGTCAAGCTAGAAGAAAAGAGACTCATTGCACAGCAAAGTCTGGAAGCTATTCAGAGAAGACGTAAGGAGAGGCACGACAAGAATCTCAAGACCTATGCGATTCAAGAAGGGGATTTGGTGCTAGTCTATGATAGCAAATATTACAAATTCTCGAGGAAGTTACAGACAAGATGGGCAGGGCCGTTTAAAGTGGTGGAACTCAACTCCAATGGTTCCATGCAAATTCAAGATTTAGGAGAAGAATGTGCTCCCGTGAAGGTTAACGCGCTTCGAGTTAAACCATATTTCAACTAGCATTAGGATGGGAGAAGCCAGACGAGATCCAAGCGGAAGGACGTAGTAGACTCCTTGTACATAGATGTATAGTTATATATATATATATATATATATATATATATATATATATATATATATATATATATATATATATATATATATGTGTGTGTGTGTGTATGTGTGTGTGTGTATGTGCATATGTTAGCTATGATTTTTGTTGTCATAAATATTATCCCTTGCTAGCTCAAGAATTTTGGACTTCTAATTATTTTTTGTGTTGCGTAGAGACTCTTAGGAGCTAAGTAACAAAATGGCAGATCAAATAACTCAACTCTATTTGTACGAGCTGGGGATATATTTCTCGGACCAAACATTCGCCCGCATGGACGTAGAGGTCGACGACTTTGAGACCGAATATGATGTGGAGGAAGCGCACTGGCTGGTATGCTTCATAAACCAGGGTTTGGATATTACGTTTCATATTGAGTGGTTTGAGACATACCTGATGCGACATGTAGGATGGGCGGGGGATCGATATTACTATTTCGACCCTTCGAGGGAAATGCCTAACGAAGAGAACGATATCACTTGGGCTTGGGCAGATCTGTTAACGATAGGTAGCGATGACGGAGCTCCTGAAGTTGAGCTTGACTCGCCCTAGGGAAGTCGTCGGGATACGAGTACGAGGTGAGGCTATATGAGACATCCCAGAGACCCACATTCTAGATCATCTAAGGATAGGTATATGAGGGACCAAGGCATAGCTGGTTGTAGTTACCTAGTGAAAATTCAAATCGATGAATACATATGTAGTATCTGTAATTGAGAGAATGGAGTGAAGAGGTGGTTGATCTGTCAAAGGCTAGAGTGTGTATGGTTGCATGCATGTGTGGGAAAAGTGGGGAACACCCCTTTCTTCCTCTCCCTAATCCTCAGGACTAGGGTATTAATTATTAAAAAAAAAAACATCGTGTTGTTGTGATTGTACCAACGCGCTATGGTGTGCTAGTAGGTGGGTGGAGTTATCCTAGCCGGGTGGTTAAGACCACGAGCCGCAGCTAGTTTTGCCATAGGCTTGGGATGTATATGTTGATGTCTTAGCTACGCGCCATAACGGGTTGGTAGGTAGGTGGAGCCATCGTGGCCGGGCGGTCACGACCACGAGCCGCATCCAGCTTCGTTATGGGCTAGCTTTATATGTGATTTGTTATCATTATGTGGTTGTGTGTTGTGTGCTGCGCTGCATTGGTATATGTGTGGAATCAACCTGGCCGGGTGGTCAGGTCCACGAATCGCATCCAATGTCAACGTAGGCCAACGTGTGAATATAAATAAAATTTACATATGAAATTATTCCCCACTCCTCAGGGGGAGAGAGAGAGAGGAGAGGGCGATGATCGCTTGGAAGGGAACGTTATTTGCTTGTGTGATTGGTATGGTGGCTTGTGACAGATCAGCTCACTCTGAATCAACATTCTCAAAGGCACAGATACTGTATATGTACTTATGGATGAGACCTTTAGCGAGGTAATGCAACGATCTTGCTTTATAACTTGTGTGCTCTATCCAAGGGTTTTCCAGTGTGTGGGACACTCCAGGGTTTTTATGTAGGTCTTGACTTGTACTCGAATCTCGATGGCTTTTGTAGGACGACGATGGGGATTCTTAGGAAGTGTCTAGTCATGGAATAATTGTACATAGCGAATAGTAGGTGCAATAAAAGGGTATGCATTTTGGGTATGTTGCAACTCCTGTTGAATTCATTTCAGCAGTTGTTTTTTATTTTGGTATTTCCTTTTCTGTTTTTTTCGCAATGATAGTTGCATGTGTAAAACATGGAAAGGTATGCATGTGTTGTTTTGGTTGAGAGTATTTTCAAAATGGAATGCATGAGCAATTTGATGCATGTTGAAAATGGAGTTGCATATATGTGCATGTTCTTGGATCAATTTGTAAATGAATGATTTGTATGAATTTATGAGCGATTATTTTTTAGCACTAATAGCTTCAATGAGTGCAGGTCCAGTTGGAGGGTGGATCGATGTAAAGGTATGCACACAAATTGTAAACTGACATGATCATGGCTGTTTGGATTAAATTGCAGCATAGAGTGGCTCGTCGAGGACGACTTCGTAGACAAGTGAAGGGGAGTATGTTAAACCAATTAAATGATTCTTTTTATGCACTAACAAGCTTCCAATTGTTAAGTATATGATGGATTTAGGTTTCTAGCAAGCTGGAAATGCTCATCAGTAACGTCAACTGCAATAAATATGGCCGCCCGAAAGAACTGATAACAACATGTGTGCAACAAGGTTTTTCTTGAAAAGCCTTCATATTGGAATGCAGCCAAGAGGATTTTTTGGATTGGGGATAGATTGGGCATCATAGAGATATTGAAGTTACCAAACGAGAGGCGAACGTTGGAGGTGCATCGCATGGATAACTCTTGGTCATAAAGGGCCCTAGTGCCATGAAAAACACCTATACTTGCCTATTTATGTGGTGCCTAATGTAGTTAAGGAAAGACGTCGTTCAACATAGAGGGAATTCCCAATTTCATCATTGGAAACTGTTATCTTTTGTAATTTATTTTGCAGGAATATGGAGGTAGCCATTTTTATGTTTTCTATTGCCTTGCTAGAGGTTGCAAATGTCACAGAGAAAGAGACAAATATAGTTTCAATCAGTTTTGGGAGGTAGGCCTATGGAAGTACTCCATTAGTCAGATGGCAAGAAATGACAAGAGACGTTTCTTTGGCAGGAACAACAATCGATGGGTAGGCAACCTTTGACAGAAAAAAGAGGCAACCGTTGGCCTTTAAGGGGGGGGAAGAGCTATCCATCACGGGGTTTTTTTCCTATTATCTATTGTTGACGGGGGGGGCTTCCTGTTTTTGGTCGGCTGCTGTCGATTGGGGGCGGTGTTCGTCTGTACAGGTGGTGTTCATCTCTACAGGTGTAGAAGAAGGGAGATTTGGGGCATATTATCGGACCTGTGGGAAGAAGGGCATTTATATTGGGGGGGCGGCTTGCTTACTTGGAGCCGGTGTCGAGGAAGGGGGGAAAGAGTTTTGAAGTTTTGGTTCTCTTTTTTTTTGTCGGCTTCAGCTTCGTTCGGGGGTGGCTTCCGATGGCTAAGAGGAATATAAACCAGCAGAGCAGAGGGGGAGTCGAGTGTGGGATCCCTGCCATTTACGAGGGCAGATAGCCCTCTACGCCAGCAGCTGCTTGGGGGGAAGGCGTGGAAAAGAAGAGGATTGACATCGAAGGAGACAGAGCATCGGAGGAGAGAGTTAACACAAGGACCTGGTGAGCTCTACAGACGTGGAGGCGTCTTCTCTCTCAAATCCACATAGAACCTTTGAAAGATCGGGAGTCATTAACAAAGTATGTTTTTCGATAAATCAATTCCAATTATTTTGCTATAGAGAACCGTAAAGAAAAGTTGATTCTAGGTATTAATGAGATAGATAAATATGTGATAAGCATATCACTTCTGCAATATTTTACCTGACTGCAATAGTGACCTGCGACATCGTGGATTCCCACAGTTGATATAGAATGTCTATAGTCAGAGTATAACGATCAATACAAATTGGGGAGTTTAAGGACTGTTGTTTCTTTTATTTGGACATATGGTGCAGACATCTTGTACAAAATGCTAATATGCTTTCCACAATTGAAGTGTTTTGTTTTGTTACTATGCACTTGCTGGAATAGATTAAGTTCATAAAATGAATGTCCGCTGTTAAGAGCTCCGATGGTAGCGGATGGACTTATGTCATAAATTACCCAATGTATGATACAATGTCAAACCTTTCGAACTCTATAAAATCTTCATTGTCCCATATTGAATGTGGGTTCAGGAGTGTTCCCTTGCCTAATTCGGTGCTCCTCCATTAGGTCAGTCTCCGATGATTTAAAAGAAACACATACTATAGCAAACTGCCCTGAATCTCTCAGTGAAAACTTATTGTTCCACTACCCGGGGCCCGAAGTTTTTTATTTCCCTCCTCATCTCCACTACGCAAAGGAAACTTTGGTGCTCCATATGCTCTCTTGCTTTATGTCAACAAATGGTCAAATTTGCGAGGGTGCCGAGCTACATGCCGCACGATAGATCCGATATGGAGGGTAGCATAGCCAACTTAAGGTGATCTGGCACTTTATGGCTGAATCCCTGTATAGCAGTGCAAGCGGTCTAATTTTGTCTACATAGGAACGCTCTCGTCGAAAGCCTGAGTGTGTGGGGGTATTCACATATAAGTGAACGAAGAGGAAAGGCTATATTACTTCCAACATTAGCAGTGATCAGTCACAGCGGCATCGTCCCTGTTTTACATTACACTCTACCTGTGTTGATATTAGTTCTCTCCAGGAGTCTACTACTCGAGGTGGAGCGACCATTCCTCAGCGAAGTCGACAGCACAAATAGAAAAGAATATATATACGACACCTTTATTTCAGTAAATCTGAAGGCTATGATGAACATTGCCACCTTTGATTGAGAATTTAACTGAAGGGAGAAAGTTACATTTCAAACCCAACTCCCAATAATTGTAGGTAGTAAACACCACCCTGTTGTGCAGTTTTCTCATTTCCTTGTTGCAGAGGTATCGCACTTGTGTGGAAGAAAGGATCTCGCATTTAGCACTGGGGGTGGCCCTTTCGTGTGTGAAGAAACCACGTCTGCGCCCCCATCAATCATATGTCAACAATGCTAACAAGGTGTTGAGCTAGGAATATGATGCTCCTCCATCAATACTTTGGAGTGAAATTCTGGACTTAGGGAGACCAAAAGCTGACCTAGCATTAGAAAGTCTGGGCAAAATACCAGTAAGTATATGCAATCTCCCTTGGATGAAGAGGACCAAACCTTCACCTTCATGCACATCACTCATTTATGATTCTCATATCATCCTCACATCTCCATGGATTGACAATTAAGCAGGTGGAGCTCCTTGATGTGATACTCATCTTTGTTTAGAGTGACACTCATCTATGTTGGAGTTCAAGGTCTATGTAAGCACGAGAATAGCACAAGGAAGAAGAAGAATCTTGGAGCACAACATACACTACTAAATATATTACCACTAGAATGTACAAAGATAAGTAACCCATTGGGGATATAGGCATATATATAAGCCGGGGGAAAAACTTCCTAAATAGGGAAAAAAGTGCCCTAACAGTCCTAGTGTGTTCACACACATCACTACCAAAATATATCAACAAACGCCCCCTGGAAGTGATGCGGTGAACAAGGAGCTGACACTCACCTATAAGGAAGTGCCAAGCTATGTGGAATCAATCCACAAAAGGAAGTAAGGCCAATGCTTTGCAAAAAGCTTCAAAATTCTCCCTAGGTAGAGCATTTGTGAAAAGGTCTGCAATGTTCTCCTACATGGGCACATATGCCAAGCTGATCTTTCCAACAGAGAATCTCTCCTTGACATAATGATCACTCTAGCAGAGAACCTCTCCTTGTACCTCAATGAGCTTAATGCGAAGTACAAAATACAGGGTTCCTTGCAACTTCCAATGCGCTCTGATTGTCAGTGAAGATGGTGATGGTAGAAGACTAACCAACACCCAAATCAGCCATAAGGCGTCTAAGCCACACACACTCAAAAGTCGTTGTGAAAGCTGCCCTATACTCAGCCTCACAACTGGAAGTGGCCACAATAGGCTGTTTCTTGCTCAACCAAGATATACATGAGCTACCAAGCATGAAGAAAAAGACACTAGTGGACACACGAGTGTCATAGCAACCAGCCCTTTTAGAGTTAGAAAAAGCATGTAAATCTGGAAGTAGTGATCCCCCCTTGGGATAAAACAATCCAACTATCCGTGTACCATTCAAGTAGTGAAAGATGCGCTTAACCACGTGCCAATGCTTGACACCTAGGCAATGCATAAACCTGCTCATCTATGAGACAACAAACTGAATATCCAATCGAGTAATGCATAAGAAAATCAAGCATCCAACAGCCTGCTGATAGAGAACGACATCAAATGCATCTCCAACATCATGAAGACTCAATCATAAACATATATCCGTAGGAGTGGCAATAGGTTTACAATCTTTAAGGCCAAAATGCTACAATAATGTATCTATATATTTTCTTTGACACAAATCCATTCCACCATCAACTTGCATAAACTAAATGCCAAAATAATGATGCAAGTGCCCCCAAATCAAACATCTCAAATGAGGCATGTAAATCAGCCTTAAAACCATTGATATGCTTCTCATGAGGACCAGTGACCAACATGTCATCAACATACACAACAATGATCAGAAGCACATCATTAACACGCTTGACATATAAGGTGCTCTCAGTTGGACTATTCTCAAAACCATGTGCAATCAGATAGGCATGTATATTTTCATACCAAGCAGGTGGTGCTTGCTTCAAACCATATAATGCCTTCTTTAACTTGCACACTTGGTTTTCATGCTCTTTTTGCACAAATCCATGGGGCTTAAAAACATACACTTCTTCATGCGAGTCACCATTCAGAAATGTTGTTTTAATGTCCAACTAATGTACATTCCAACCATGATGATCTGCAAGTGCACATATGCTACGAACAGTAGTCATTCGGCATGTAGGTGCAAAGGTCTCATCAAAATCAATGCCCCTTTCTTGCGCATAACCCTTTGCAAGAAGCCTAGCCTTATACCTATCAACTGTTCCATCAAGTTTATGCTTCAGCTTGTATACCTACTTAGTGCCAATGGCCTTCTTCTCAGGAGGCAATCCACATAAAGACTAGGTACCATTTTTCATGATAGCATCATATTCAAATTGCATTGCAGCCATCCAATGTTCAGAATTTTGTGCTTCATCAAACAAAATAGACTCAGTCTCATCACAAAGACTAGAGGCAGCCATAGCATAGCAATCTCATGCAAAAAAGGCACTATGAGAGCATGGACGAGTATCGTATGATAGAGGTGCATCTAATTTGCTATCATGCAAAGTCTGCACCAGCCATTTTGGAAGAGTTTTTGCCTCCTCAATATCAGGTCTCTCATCAACAAGTGCATCATGTAAATATGCATCACAAATAGAATGATCTACATCATTACATGAAACCTAAAAAGGCTATGAAGTTGCCTCATTAGGACCAGTACTAGATTGTCCGAGTTAACAAATGTCTCTTTCGTACATGAAAGTAAAGGCTTAATAGCATCTTCCATAAAATCAACATCATGGCTAACCAAAATGCATTTAGTTTGTAGATGATACAAAAGATAGCCTTTGCTTTCAAAACTATACCCAACAAAAATACATTTTACTACTTTATCATCGAATTTTTTGCAATGTGTTTCAAGCACTAATGCATATGCTAGACAACCAAAAACATGCAGATGTGCAATAGATGGCTTGCAACCATGCCAAGCCTCATATGGAGTGATAGACTATAGTGCTCTAGTGGGACAGCTGTTAAGTACATATGCTGCATACATAACAACCTCAAGCCAAAAACTATGTGGCAAAGCCTAACTCTTGACCATACACCTCTCCATCTCCATGAGTGACATGTTCTTCTATTCAAAAACTCTATTCTATTGAGGTGTATATGGCACTATACACTAATGTTTTATCCCACATTCAACCAAAAATGCATTAAAGTCAGAAGGCATATACCCCCCCCTCGATCAGAACAAAGGGTGCTCATTTGACATGCTGACAGATTTTCAACTAAAACCAAAAACTGTTTGAAGCACATAGACACTTCAGACTTTTCTTCGAGTGGATATACCCATGCATGCCTAGAAAAAATCATCAATGAAAGTCATGAAGTAAAGATAGTTCCCGAAACAAGGTGTCTGCATAGGACCATAGACATCACTGTGAAAAAGCTGCAATTTCTAAGTAGCTCAAACTGAACCATCTTTTGGGAAGGAGGTGTTGAGATATCAAGCTCAACATGTGATGATCTAGGATGACACGTACCAGTTTTTCGTTTCTCTAACATGTATAGTGGTCATACCGATATATGTCGGGGATACTTCATTAAGCTTTATTAGATTTATCTACCGAGAGTGATGGCACATTTGTTTCTTGCCAGCTCACTCATTCGCGGATATTAGGTTTTTCCTTATGTACTGATCTTTATATATTGCACTTGTTGTATTCTTGTTTTTAGGTCATTCTTGTACATTCCTTTTATGTAATAGAAGAAGAAGAAGAAGATCATTCTTCCTTGCCTCAATCTGTGTGTGTGCTTCTCCTTGAGAGTGAGAGTGTGTGTGTGAGCTCTCTTCCTTATCTCCTTCCTCGTGACATGGTTTCAGAGCCAGCGTGGCTGTAGAGAGCTCGTGGAGAAGGCGACGGTGAAGACTACGTGGCAAGGCGTGGAGAAAACGTGATTTCACAAACGGCCTCTGTTTGCTACGAAAATCGCCGTGAAGGTAGAAGACGATTTTTGGAAACTGTAACTTGCGTTGTGTTTGACGACACTCATATCTTCCAGATACAGAATTTTAAGCGATTCCGTGTACTGTTGATACACGAAAACTGTGTTTTTCTGAGATCGAACTGTCATGTCATAGTGCGACAGTGTTCAAGCAGAAGTGCTGCTTGTAGTGTTTTGTAGTGTTGTGAATTGTTGCAGAAATGGCAAATGCAGATGGAATGAGTCAGCTTATGAGCGATAAGTTGGACAAGAACAACTTCCATGCTTGGAGATTCAGAATGACGAATTTCCTGATGGGAAAAGGCTATTGGAAGTACATCGAAGGAGAGAATGAAAATGCTCCGTAGTTACCAGAAAGGAATTGGACTGCAGATTAGTTAAGAGCATATGAGGAATGGAATCAAGGAGCACGAAAGGTAATGTATTGGCTATCTGTTAGCATACAGGATAGCATGATTGGACACATACAGGATGCCAAGACTCCAAAAGAGGCTTGGAACAGCTTGGTCACTTTGTATGAGACTAATACAAAGGCACGGAAATTGCAACTCAAGAACGAGCTGCATACATTGGAAAAGAAGAGCATGTCGGTAAGTGACTACACTCTTAAAATCAAAGGCATATGTGAGTCACTTGCATCTATTGGCGTGAATATAGATGATGATGATAAGGTGGAAGTGTGCCTTCGTGGTTTAGGAGCTGCATATAAGCAGTTCAGAACTTCCATACAGACCAGGGAAAATATTCCGAATTTTGCTGATCTGGTATCTATGCTGATTATTGAAGAAAAGAATCTTGGTGAGGACTCAAACTCCCAAGGAAAGCCCAGTTCTGAGCAGGTATTCTACTCTGCTAGAGGAAGAGACAGAGGTAGAGGTTTTGGAAGTGGAAGAGGAAACAATAACCAAGACCAAGGTCAACAACAGAATCATGCAGGAGGAAGAGGACAGTTTCGAGGCAGGGGGAGTCAAAGAGGTCGCAAAAATTTCCAAAGAAATGATTCAGGTAATGATAGTAAAGGATGTTGGAATTGTGGTAAACCTGGACACTTTGAACGTGATTGCAGGTTGAAGAATCAAAATAACAGAAGGCAGCAAAACAAATATGCATCCACAAGTGCAGATGATTCTGAGAAGCTGTTTATGGTTCAACATCACATGATGAATACGATGTCTGCTGGTGTTTCAAAATCGAATGATAATGTCTGGTATGTTGATTCAGGTGCTTCAAATCACATGACCAATCATGCAAAATGGTTTAGTAGTCTGCAGAAAATGCCAGTTCCTGGATATGTTGAAACGGGTGATGATACATCGCATCCTATTGAGCATACAGGAAACATAGCATTGTCTATGGAGGACGGAAAGGTAAAACATCTCGTTGATGTGCTGCATGTTCCAAATATAACAAAGAATCTGGTTTCTATTGGACAAATGGTTGACCAGGGATTACAATTGAGGTTCAATGCTGATGGATTATATGCAGAAGAGTACAAGCAGGATGGACGATTGGTTGCCAAAGGAAACAAAGTCGGTAGGATGTTCACCTTAAATGTGAAGATTCCTGAAATGAATGCAGCCATGTTTGCAAAAGGTGCAGGAGTTATTGCAGATATAGAGATATGGCACAAACGGATTGGACATTTAAACCTGCAAAGGCTGAAAATGATGCAGTCAAAGGAGATTGTCCATGGACTACCAAATTTCAAGGTTGCAGAAATGCAAAAGGTATATGCAGCATGTCAATTTGGTAAACAGTCAAGAGCATCATTTCCACATGACAAGCATGTTAGTGAGAATGTACTAGAAGTAGTACATATAGATGTTTGGGGTCCAGCAAAGACCACATCTATGGGTGGTTGCAGGTTTTATGTTACTTTCATTGATGACCATACACGCAAAGTATGGGTATATTTCATGAAAGAGAAGAGCGAGGTGTTTACTCACTTCTAGAATTTTAAAGTAATGGTGGAAAAGCAGACAGGGAAGTACATTCAGACATTAAGATCTGATGGAGGAGGTGAATACATGTCAAATGAGTTCAGCAGTTTTCTAAAAAATCATGGAATTCAGCGTCAATTTTCATGCAGGTACACACCACAACAGAATGGTGTTGCTGAACGCAAAAACAGACATTTTGCAGAAATAGCAAGAGCCTTAATGGCTAAGAAGAATATGCCTCATTGTTATTGGGCAAAAGTTGTGCATAATGCTGTATACATCATGAACAGAACTCCGACTGCTGTTGTACATCAAGTTACACCTGAAGAGAAGTTTACAGGTAAAAAGCCAAACTTATCACATCTGAAAGTTTTTGGTTTTATTGCATATGTACATGTTCCAAATGAGTTGAGGATGAAGCTTGATCCGAAAGCAGAAAAATGTGTCTTCATTGGATATTCCCTTGAGCAAAAGGGGTACAAATGTTATAACCCACTCACACGACAGGTGAAGGTGAGCAGAGATGTGGTATTTGATGAAATGTCAAGCTTCTATGCAGATGCCAAAGAAGGACTGAATCTTGAACCAAATGACAAAGAAAATGCTGAAAAATCTAGTGCAGAATCTCAAGTTTTGAGTGGACCGGATGCATCACCAAGCAATAGTTCCAACTCAAATCCATGGAGTGGAAGATTGCGTGGAAATTTCAGTCCAGCAAATTCATCAAATACATCCAAGAGAGGTAAAGAAAAGCTTTCTGCTGGTAGTAAAACAAGTGCAGGTTTTGAAGATGTTGATGGAGATTCAAGTGGTTCAGAAAAGAGTATTGATGAGGAACTTGGATTGCCCTCTGTGAAGAATCCAGGAGTAAGAAGGGCACATGCATATGATACAAGAAGAAGTGACCCAGGACCAAGAAGATCTGGGAGGATGCGTAATTCAGTGCAACGATTGACATATGATAGTTACATGGCTCGCCATTGTGCCTACATGACAAAGGTAATACAAGATGCTCAACCTTCTTGTTTTGAAGATGCAATTGGTAATGCAGATTGGGAAAAAGCTATGGATGAGGAGATGGTTGCACTTTATGGAAATGATACATGGAAGCTGGTTCCATTGCCACAAGGAAAGAAATCCATAGGCTGCAAATGGGTTTACAAGGTAAAGCATAATGCTGATGGTAGCAAAAGCAAGTATAAAGCACGATTGGTAGCTAAAGGTTATGCACAAACATATGGCATTGATTATGAGGAAACATTCAGCCCTGTAGCTAAAATGTCTACTGTCAGAACACTTGTTGCATTAGCTACAACAAAAGGATGGACTTTGCATCAGATGGATGTGAAGAATGCTTTCCTACATGGTGAGTTACAGGAAGAAGTATATATGGATCAGCCACAAGGATATGAAGATTCAAAACATCCAGAATATGTTTGCACGTTGCAAAAGGCTTTGTATGGGCTGAAGCAAGCCCCTCGTGCATGGCATGCAAGGATTGGTGATTACTTAACCAGCATTGGGTTCTCTATGTGTGATGCAGATCACTCACTATATGCAAGGAAGGCTGATGATGGCATCACTATTGTGGCTATTTATGTTGATGACCTGATTGTAGGTGGTGATAATGAAGAAAGCATCAAAGAGGTAAAGAAACGTCTTATGCAGGAATTCGACATGAAAGATCTTGGTGTGCTGCGCTATTTCTTGGGCATTGAGTTTATACATACAGAAATAGGTATATGGATGTCGCAAAGGCAATATGCCTTGAATATGCTACAAAAGTATGGTATGGCTGATTGTAAGCCAATTTCTATGCCATTAGATCAGAATTTGAAATTGGATACTACGTCAGGTGAAACATTGGAAAATGCTACTATGTATAGGAAAATTGTGGGAATTCTTATATATCTCACAATTACAAGGCCTGATCTAAGTTATACTGTTGGACTTGAAAGTCAGTTTATGCAGGTTCCCAAGAAGCCACATTTGGATGCTCTGAGGCGCACTCTACATTATGTGAGTGCTACTTTGGATTATGCATTGTTTTATGAAGCTGGTGTGGAGTTGCAGGTTCATGGATACACCGATGCAGATTGGGCTGGTAGTACTCCAGATAGAAGATCTACTAGTGGCTTTCTTTTCTCACTTGGAGGCGCAGCTATTACATGGAGTAGCAAGAAGCAACCCACTATTTCTTTGTCAAGTATAGAGGCTGAGTATAGAGATGCTGCAATGGCAGCATGTGAGGCATCATGGCTGGAGATGTTACTTGCAGATTTAGGTGTGGAAGTGCAAAAGCCTATCACTATCTATTGTGAAAATCTTAGTAGCATACAGTTAGCACGGAACCCTGTTTTCCATGCTAGAACAAAGCATATCGAGGTACATTATCACTTCATCAGAGAGAAGGTATTAGCACGTGATATGATCTTGTTTATGTGAGAACAGATGAGCAGGTTACTGATATTTTCACCAAAGCACTTGGAGCTGAGAAGTTAAAGAATTTTTGAGAGATGCTTGGATTACAGGATATGACGTTGAGCTTGAGGGGGAGTGTTGAGATATCAAGCTCAACATGTGATGATCCAGGATGACACGTACCCGTTTTTCGTTTCTCTGACATGTATAGTGGTCATACCGATATATGTCAGGGATACTTCATTAAGCTTTATTAGATTTATCTACCGAGAGTGATGGCACATTTGTTTCTTTCCAGCTCACTCATTCGCGGATATTAGGTGTTTCCTTATGTACTGATCTTTATATATTGCACTTGTTGTATTCTTGTTTTTAGGTCATTCTTGTACATTCCTTTTATGTAATAGAAGAAGAAGAAGAAGATCATTCTTCCTTGCCTCAATCTGTGTGTGTGCTTCTCCTTGAGAGTGAGAGTGTGTGTTTGAGCTCTCTTCCTTATCTCCTTCCTCGTGAGAGGAGGAACACTGCATTTTGCTGAAAATAAATCCTTCACGGACATGTTTTTCGGGTGCCTCAATTTTGGGCAAAGAGGACACCATTTCAGATTTTTGCGGTCATAGCAAACTAGCAAAATTCAAATGAACAAAGCATGCATGCCAAAGCTTTGCATCTAATATAGCCTGAGAATCATGTATTGCACATGCCGAACCATTCATATATTTTTCATAGTCTATGAGCTTATACAACCCACGCCATAAAATGCTAGAAGTAATACTCTCCATGATAGGATAAGAGGAGTTGTTGGAACATGTAACAGTATTTCGTGTAGGGGCAGACTCAAGTGAAGTGAAGAAACTATGCTATGAGGTAACATGTTTGGTTGCCCCACTATCAAAGTACCAAACATCTGAGTCTACTGCAAAAATACACTACTCAGGAGAAGATGGGTCAAAACTACAAACAGTAGTAAACACCCATTCTTCATTTTTCACAAGATTAGTAGACTCTGTTTTCGATGTAGAGGCCTCTACAACAACCATTCCAGCCTCTTTTCTCTTTGCCTCTTTTGCAGCCAGTTTTGGATAGTTCTTTATGATATGATCATTTCCTTTACAGTACTTACAAAAGAATTTCTGCTTTTTTGATTTCTTCTCATCCTTGTCTTCCTTCTTCAAATGTGCATCATTTGTAGATTTCTGCTTACTAGTAGATGAGCTCCATTTACCTTTGTCCTTTTGATTAGCCAAGAAAGCTTGATTTGCAACACACATAATGGACCTGTTCTGCCTAGGCTGATCTTCTTGCAATAGAACAAAGACTAACTCCTCAAATGTCAAGGCATTTGGATTGCCTTTCATCATCGAAAGAAGAGTAGAAGCAAAACTCTGATATGAATCAAGAAGACCATTCAATGCCATCTGCATCAGCTTCAGTACATGTATTCGCATGTGTAATAGGATGTTTTTCAACACTCTGCACAATATTCCACAATCCTTTTACGACAAATACATGATGCATCATATAAGCCCACAATGGGTAATTTGTACCATCCAACTTATCCTCAATAGCCAACACATGAAATATATCACTACTTTCAGCCATGGCCGCTGACTAAAATACCTTGATGTAGAAAAATGACTGTATCTGAAAAAGTTGAACAAAACTACCCTGATGAGTTCTGCTTAACCTGTAGCAGACTTTGAGACGCTTATACTGGCAAACCAAAACCTGTATATATCTTTGGCACAAAAAGACAAAATAGCCTGCACAAGTGATGTGATAGTGCATTCAAAGGCCGAAAGGAGCCAAGATCGTGATTTTGGCACCACAAAGCGAAGCAGTTTTGATCTTCTAATCAGCCCGAGTATGCACACCAAATTTTGTGCGATTTTTAGACTGTGACTGGAGGGGTGTCGATAATGCCCTAGATGAAGCGACGACTTGCTCTTTTTTTGGAGTTCGAGGTCTGCGGAAGCATGTGAATAGCACAAGGAAGAAGAAGAATCTTGGAGCACAACACACACTACTGAATGTATTACCACTAGAATGTACAAAGATAAGTAACCCATTAGGGCTATAGGCATAATGAAGAACACTGAAGGTAAAGAGGACCATAATGATGATGGAAATTAGGAAGATTTAGATCAAGCAGAGGACATTCTTGGAGATCCATGAGAAGAGCCATTGCAACTAGAAATCGAAGAGTAGGTAGAACTTGTCACATGACATTCATATGTTTATCTTTCCATATGATATAGTCAAGGGTAGAAGAATAAAAAGTGAAGAGAGTCTTTTATTGGAGTGACTCTTATGTAGAGTTGCTCGATGGCTGGGAGGCGAACCAAAGGGAATATCTCTGTGTGTGTTTGACAGCAGCCTGCGATGGCATAAATTTGGCAAAAATGTCGAATGGTGAGGCAGAGCAGCAAAAGGATTCAACATTGGTATCAGAGCACGAGATCCTTGCCTAGCTTCACCCGCAGTAGATGGGATTTGATCTCTCGCCACTGAGATGCAAGGCGCATGCCTTATCCAAGCTCCCTTAGATCTACAGATGCCATATTTTCTGTACAAATATTATTGAGCCAGTGTTTACCAATTATCCCATGTCGTCCGAGATATGCATCATTTTATAGTAGAGATGCTCACACAAGGAGTGCTTATTGTTGAACCAAGATTGAAGTGAAGCATTCATGCAGCCATAGAGATCTTCCAACAATGAATTAGCCATGAGGTGAAGTGGGAAGGCTCTCAACGGCTTTTTTCACACAGGGATGGGAAAAGAAGCTATGAACCGGATGAGAAAATTTGAAGATGAAAGGGGGACGTTTAATGGACCCAAAGCCATTGGAAGGAGTAATTGGACACATAGAAGGATTGGCCTTTGCTCGCGTCCGTAAGGATTCAGTAAGAAGAATTTATGCCTTCAACTTCCATGTTTGAGTATTTTTGAATTTTGTATAATCTGCATTTTTGAGAAGGGCAAGGAAGGGTTTGAGTATCAAGCCCTTTGAGGAAAATTATAAATTTGGAGAGTATGAGATGTATACTCTCATCTAGATTCAAGAAATCCCTCAAAATATAAGAAAGCATAAGTTTTTGATACTTTTAAAATAGCCATTTTTCATGATTTTCATAAATAACCATTTTGGGAAAGGGAAATGAAGGCGGATTTTTCTTAGTTTGGTAGGAAAAATCATCCATACTTATAGTCTACTATATTGAATTCCATATAAGATTAAGGAATCCAAAATATAACTTAGTATGATGGGAGTTTGAAACCCCACAAAACCCCCTTCCATCACTGTTGAGAAAAAATTTCAGTACATCATTTTAAGAAATTCCCATTTTGGAAGAGGGAAAAAGAGGTGCGTTAGCTATGGATGGATGGGAAAAAGTACATATACTAAGAATATGGTGTATGGAATTCATAGTGGAATCATAACATTCATTAAAATGATAAGTTAAGGAGGACTTTTGTACCCTCAAAGACCCCCTTTCCACACTTTTTAGGAAAAAATTCAGATGTTGACTTTTGCCAAACTCCACTTTTGGGAGTAAGAAAAGAGACCATCTATGAGGCTTCCCATGGATTAGTGCACAGTTACATGAATTATGGTGTATGAATTACCATGGAGAAGATAAAATCCAAGAAAAATCCACATTAGGAGTGGATTAGAAGCTTGGTAAAAGCTCCCATTTAAGTTTTTGCATGAAAGTAAAAATCTTGATTTACGCCTTTTTTTGGGAGCAAACTCGCATGCATTAAGGGAGGATTTGGAAGGGTGAAAATAGGCCCAAGCATCTTCATATAACACTCTTGGAGGTTATGGAGAGAATTTTGGGATTTGCTTGATGGAAGAATGTTTTTGGGCACCCCAAAAATACATTTTTACACTTTTTCTAGCCCCTCCAACAATCCACTATTTTGGCATGTCCCGCTTGGAAAGGCCATATCTTGGGCTAGAAAACTCCAAATTGGATGTGCTATGGCTCCTTTCGAAGGGCACAAGGTCTAATTTCAGTTTATAAAAAGAAACTTTGGAAAATAAATATTTTTAAAGGTCTGAACAGGTCTGCAAGGTCTGAACAGTTTTTGGCAACTACCTTTCGAGAGCCATATCTTACAAACCGGGAAGGCGATTGAAGTAATTTCACTTTGATTTACTTGCACATGATATATATTTCCGTTTTTGATTGTTTGCAAGTCCTAAAATGGGTTTTGCAAGTCTGAATAGGGATTACAAATGCATTTTTGGGTAAATTTTGCATTATTTTAGTAATCATCTGACCATGCTTTATGTTTTGGCAAGTGATCCGATGTTTTCGGACACTTCAAAGCTTATGTTAGGACCTGAGGAGGAAGGTGCAGAGGTCTCAAAGCTCATCGAGAAGGATTGGATGCATGCAATTCCAATACCAAATCATTCAGGAACGTATGCTTTATGTTTCCAGGCATCTTATTTTAGTTTATGGCATGTTTTGTGTGTACATGCATGGATTGGATTGCACATATCCAAGTTGATCATTGTTTGAATTTTAAAAGTATGGATCAACATGCAGGAAATACACTTTTTGATTGTTTGAAGGAAAGATGATTGCAGGAACTACATGGTTAGGCAACAAAGAGATTGTTGCTAGCATCTGTTTTTATGTTTTTTGCAGGTTATGGAGTTCATGTATGATTTTATGGCGTGCATGCCATGGGCCTGTCAAACCCTATGTTGTTGGATGGCCTGTGTGCCATTGAGCTTATGGTTTAAATTTTTTTGGGATTCCATTTCCTGGGGAAATGCTGTCGAAAATTTTCCCCCCTCATGGTGTTATATATGCACTTCCCTTTAGGTAAGAATGTTATGGCATGGTATGTATTTGATGGACTTAGTACCATCAGAGTATTATACATAAAGTAGTGAAGATTTACTTATCTTCACAAGAGTCTCATTGTATGATTAAGAGACTATGGGGTATTATGAGCGATACCCAAAGAGTGACTAGTTTCACTCATGCACATCATTTGAGCAAGTAGTGAAGCATTTCTGCTACACTACCAAGGAAACCAAGTATATGGGATCACAGTAATGGGTTTCATGAGACAACATTGACGGGTGCTTATGTGATTAGAGTGATGCTTAGGAAGACCACAGGTATGGCACTAGCTCTATGACTTAGAGCATAGATCCCTTAGTCAGAAATAGTCAAGGTACCCAATACGTATATGTATATCAAGATCTACAAAGAGGTACCTAGGCTCAGTCTTGGTACCTAGGAACAAGTTAGTTTGGAACAGAAAGGGATATCCATTGTCACATATTGACTAGAACTAAAGTACCTAGTTATAGGACATGGGACTCATTTGAGTCCACTGACATGATTTTAGGATATGGGATTCATTAGAGTCCACATGTATATTCCATTACATATATATGGAATATACATTTGGTTTAGTGTAGGTATGACACCGTGAATTGGAAGAAGTTTTCACTGGTATGGGACAGTGGAAATGACTTCCCTTTGAGCACTCTTCTTCTATGGCCAGTGAGAAAAGGACTCATCATTCATGGCATCATGTCTCACTAGATCATAGGAGAGCTCTTACTAGACATCTCCTTAGGATTGGCAGTTATCCTTCATATTTTAGGGAAGATTTATTCTTCCAATAGAGAATGTGATAGGTGATTTTATCACCATTGGTGTCACATACTCATTTTGAGCTTTTCACGAAGGATAATTCCATGCACAGAGGATGGTTGGCATGGTATCCTTAATATGGATACACATGGGATCATATAGATCCATGTACAGAGGATGGTTGGCATGGTATCTTTAATATGGATACACATGTGTGTATGATATCATGTTATATCAGTGCTAATCATTTTAGCAGAGAGCTTTGACCTTTATTAGGAATTTATTTTCTCCACTCTTCACTACATACACCTTCATTACTTATGGGAGATTTGTTCTCCATCTTTATAGTAATGTTTGTAATGAGGGATGCATCAGTTATGGAAGAAAGGAGCAAATGAATTCATAAGTTTCTCTTTTAAGGAAAGGAGAAAGTGGGAATTAGCTTAGAAATCAAGGAGAGATCTCGCTTTAGCTCAGTCATCTCACTTTAGCTCCTGCTCTTTGAGAGAGAAAGAAGGAAAGGAAAACATGATTTCTTCATAGGAGAAGAATAGAGTATGTTTTCCTTTAGAGAGAAGGTGTTTAGGAAACATTTCTTAGTCTACATTTCTTAAGGAATTCATTTCTTCTACTTTTCAATGTAATTTTTCTTCACATGGGAGTATGATTCTCCACTATTTTGGGGAGGAAAAAGTATGGAGAACTTATATATGTGTTCTCAGTTATGGAGGAGTAGAGTAAATGAATTCATAAGGAGTCTCTTCCAAAGGGAAAGGGAAAGTGGAATAGATTCCACTACTAGAGCTCTTTTCCTTAGAGGAGATTATACAAAGAGAGACATGGAGAGAGTTTCACTTTTTCATTTTGGTTGTCTGGATAGAAGTGGCACTCTTCTATCAAAGACCAGAGGGAGATCAGTTAATCATGATAGTTAGATTGAGTCTCACATGGAGACTCTTGAGAAGTAGTTATGTATATTTCCAGTAATGGTCGTTGACTAGATGAGATGATTTAGTTATTGACATTAGTGAGACTGGAAATAGAGTTATGACTTCTCTCTTTAGGGTTTCTAGGAGATAGACATATATCTAACCTATTGGGGTACCAAACTCTTAGTTGATGTTACATCATGAGCATGATGTGTAAACATCAATTAGGAGGATGGGTATTTAGGGATTATTTGGATCTTAAAGAGAATGCTTTTTGCATTCATATGGCAAACTAAAGGGAAGAGAAACTTTTAGAGTTTGCACTAGTGCCAATAGATGCTCTTCCAATAGAACTTAGTCCAATGGTAAAGGATGACAAACCACAGACTTCTTGGTTGGTGAAATGCAGAGATTGCATTTTTCTATCAAGAAATTCCTATATATGAGCTAGATGATGGAATTGCATAGCCACAAGGTAGTTTAGAGGAAACTATTACTTGTGAGCACACTCAAGGTTAGGGAGACCTGGAGTGTTATGAGGGCAATCTATCATTTAGTCTTAGATGGGTTTGGAGCCACTTGTTATGGAACTTTGTTCTATATTTCATAGAATTCTACGGTTTATTATCTCCATTATGACATGGTCAAGCCTATAAGCTTGGCACCCTACACTTCCCTATAATATTATTACTCCATAGAGGATACATCATATGGACTTGGGTCATTTTGATGATGTCACATGTCATGGGAGTGATAGTTTGGAAGTGGAGAGTATATGGGAGATAGTAGGCACCACTCAGACGGTTTCCCACCTTGGAGATGATCTCATATGAGACTTCTTAAGGGGAAGGATACGGGGAAACAACACACAGAGATGACCATGTACATAGAGTACATGGGGTTCAGGGGTGTCCGAGCACTTTCTTCTACCATTAGGGACATTTCATATACATTTTCGAGGATAAAAATGTTTTAAAGGGGAAGGAAATGTCACATGGCATTCATATGGTTATCTTTTCATATGATATAGTGGGGGGTAGGAGAATAAAAAGTGAAGAGAGTCTTTAGGCAATATCTCTGTGTGTGTTTGACAGCAACCCGCGATGGCATGAATTTGGCAAAAATGTCAAATGGTGAGGCAGAGTAGCAAAAGGATTCAACAGAACCAATGGATGAATCCCTCGTATGCTTTTCAGGGTTGTGTATTGAATTTACAACCCATTTTAATACCTCTTCTAACAAGAAAACAATGTTGCTAGACACTCAACAATAGAAAGAAGGAAAAGAAACATCTCATGATAATGAGGAACTCCCTTTACCCATAAGGATGGTTGCAAAAAAAATTATCTAACACCTTCAACACCCCTGCAAGAGAATAAGAATAAGTCACAAGAAGTATGTATGGTAGAAACAACTCAAGTAAGTACAAGTGTTGCTCCTATGTATGGTATGACTAAAGTTCAGGTAACCTTTCAATGAAATTATACATATGTTAAAAGGGAATCAAGTTGGCTCTAATGTACCACCATTGTTGCCCATATCTACTTGGTCAAACGTGGGTGTCAATCAATTGAAGCCAGTAGTGATTTCAATGATGCAAAGTGCCATGTTACTCAGATGAAGATGGTGGAAGCACATAAAAATTTAGAATCAACAAATATAGAGAAACAACAATATAAAGACACTAAAAACTTGTGAATGAAATAGTGCAATTAAAGGACTCGAAAAAGAAGTTGTAAAGAGATGGCAGAACCATTGCTCAAAATTGATTCATTGATGTCACAAAATACTACCTTGAGGAAAAAACAAAAGGATTTGGAACCCAAATACAACAAAATGCTTATAGAGAATGAAGAATGAAAGCACAAATGCACCATGATGGAGGTAGAGAAGGTAAACATAACTTTTCGATCCAAATTGATAGAACAACAACTAATGAAATATATGGAGAAGGCAAAATCGCTAAGAAAAAAAATAAAGATTTGATGACTTTGCTTTTAACGAATGAACCAATCAACTTGACTAGTACACCAAATGAAGAATTGACCGCAACAAAAGCTCAGCTAGAAGAATGTCCGGTTCAATTAGATAAAGAGATAACTATGCAAGTAACACTTGAAGCAAAATTTAGAGTACAAGAAAAGGAGTGGAAGAAAATTTTTCATGATGTGTTTAGAATATATTTAGAGCACTACAATCAAGACAATGTTGTGAAAGCAAGATGTAGAGAGAGCAAGAATTGTAGAAAGCTTTGGAAAGAGTTCAAAAGCAAGAAATGTTAATATAGGAACCATCCTCGTGGCTTAAAGAAGTAAAAATGCCCAAAGTGGAAGTTGATGTGGCCATGGGGAAAAAGGTATCACCCATTGTTATGAAGCATACTCTAGAGGCTGAGGTACATCCCCACTCTCCACCCCTTGATCCATCACATATGCAAAGGGATGATGAATTCTCAACTGATGTGCCCAACATACCTTATGCAAAAATGTTAGACCAAAAGAATGGACAGCTCTAGTGGATAGATTGACAAACAAATCAAGGAAGAAGTGGTCAAATTAAAGAATGATGCAAAAAAAAATAAAAACATAGAAGTTGTCTGGGAATCTTTCAATGTGTCATATGGAATTATGAAAGAACAAAGACACAAGTACATGAATAAGGTAACCAAGAAAAATCCGGATGTAGATTTTAATTTCAATATAAAAACATTCAAATACATAGAACAACAATTTAATGATGGAGATCCTATGTTTTTTCTTTTTTTAAACCCACCTTATGGCCACATTGGCAAGATGACCTATATTTATTATAGGCCAATCCTAATTTTTTTTCGAGTACCATGAATGTGATCTTGGCCAAAAATAAGGCAATCTTGGCCAAAAATTTGGCGATCTTGACCGAGTCCCCCACATGGGTATCTACCGATTGAGGATTATATGATCAAACCGATTGAGCATTCGATACGAGTACATGAAAATATTCCATATGTGATCATCAAATTGACAAACAACATCTTAAGTATCATTTTAACAATACTAAAATTATTGAAGCATGCTAAATACAAATGTTTGAATTTCATGAGAATAGTTCAAGGAGTCAAACCTCTACTATTTGATTCTCGATTAATCTTTTTGTCGAGCCCCTACTTATAGACCTTCAAAGAAGCATTTTTTATGGGATCTTTTGATTAAGAAGAATCTGATATTATTTTGAAGATCACCTCCAATATCAATGCACAACTGATATCATAAAAAATTACACTTTTTCTCAAACAATACATAAGGATCAAATAATGTGTTATCGGCCACCAGATTGGAAGTGTATAACTGAAATCTTGTTTCATACGTGCGAAAGGTTGTTACGCAGACACTTTGTATTCTTTTATATAAAGCAATGAAAAGAGATGCTGAGTGACGTTCGAGAAATCACCAGACTGTCTGTCTGGGTGATTGAACGGAGCGCTACTGTAGTGTTGGTTTGTCTAATTCCAAGTGTTTGGAGTTTTCTGAGTATTCTGCGCGTATCTGTGTCTCGTCTTGTCTGTTGTCTATTGGTATCTATTGCGGTTGTGAGTATCATCTACATCCAGTAGATCATTCGGTCTTTTGTCTGAAGTGAATCGTCTGCGAATCCTTATTGCGATTGTTGTGTTAAGTTTGCGTATTGTCGTAGTACTCGTTCTTGGAATGTTCTGCCAGTTGTTTGGTGAAGTCTGTGTAACTGTGGTAGTGTTTCTAACACTGTGCGGGATCGTGTTGTTTTCAGCATTGAGATCTGTCATCCTACGGTAAGGGTTAAGCTACAGTAGGATTCTTGGGTTGCGTACTGAACCTTCAGTACGGTGTATCTGAACACTTGAATTCTCTGTGTCTTCGGATGTTGGTCGGATTGTGGTACCTATTCGGTAAAGGTTGAACGATTACTCTTGCCTCTGGTATTTTCAGTAAGTTTATGTGCAGATGCAATATAGCCTCTTAGTGTATGTGGTACACGTTGGCTGAGCTAAATCGTGAACTGTAAATGTCTAAGTACCACAGAATCTTGATAGAGCTCTCAGCATCAGTATATTTTTGTGTGTAAGTGGTTAGTTTGGGAACTAAGCATAGGGCCTCTGTCTAACAGACCCCTTCCACTCCCAAGAACCCAAATAACGTTGAAACGCGCTACTAGCAGTTAGTCTCGTGTTTTAACACTTTTAACACTGGCACCGTCTGTGGGAAGGTGGCAACAAATCAGATTATTGCAAACCAGTTGTGGAAACGTGACTGTAGATTGTGAATCGACATTACTAGTACGTGATTAGTACCAAAAGATGATACATGCCGATTACTCGATCCGGTGAAACGTATCCAAAGAACCGCCAACCTGGGGTACCTAATTTGCTAAGGACGCCTCCAGGAGGTAATAGCGCAGATAGGTCTAACCCAGTTGTCAAGAAAGTAAATAACGTTAGTAGTGATTCCGGTCATATTCCGGTGGAACATACTACATCTTTGGTAGATTCCGGTACGATTTCGGCCCAGTCTGGCAAAGAGATAGTAACTCTAGAATCTACCAGGATGCAGCCTGAGGTTAGTTTAACAACATCGGGTAAAGATTCCAATTTGTTTACGAATAGAAACGCTTTAGCCAAAGAAATCAGTAAGGGAGAAAAAGCACCCTGTATTGGTGAAAAATCGACACATTTCGGTGATATTTTGGTAACAGTTGCTGAAAGATCGCAGTTTTCCGGCAAAGGTTTACCATTTCTTGGTGAATCTTCAACCCAGTCACCGCTATTGGGAGTAAGCTTTCCTACAATTGACATCAAGCAGGAAGGTAGCTTGTTCGAAGCTGAGATTCGAAACATACTGAACAAGATTATAGACCCGGAAAGTGCACTAGCTGACGATACAGATTTCGACGGTCCAAATACTCAGCCTCGGGTTACAGAAGATAGTCACAATACAACCATCAACACAATGAACGGGCAACAACAACAACAACAACAACAACAGCATCATCATCATCAGCAACAACAACAACTATGCCCACCAAGGCCGACTCCAACAGGAGTGACGTACACCAAATTTGGTGGATTTCCAGGTGATGACCCAGATGCTTATGTACGCACATTTGAGATAAGTTACATAGTGCTCAATCATCCACCTGATCCGGCGTATAAAGCTATTGTCTTCCAATCTACATTGGTTAATGAAGCAACTAGATGGCTTACAGAATATGATATTAACCATTTTGGCACCTATGAAGCAGTAAGGGACGCATTTCTGCAAAGATTCAGGCTAAAGAAGAATCCAGCCGAAATTTTCGACTACTTGCAAAATAATAGACATAAGATAAATCAAACAGTGCAGGAGTATACCACTCTATTCAGAACTCATTTGAGGCAATTACCACCAGCACATGCTAACCTACCGGATGATCTTATCACACAATGGTTTATCAATGGATTGTCTCCGCAACTTAAACAGATTATGATCATACGCTGTGTAGGAGCTATGACGCTAGATGCTGTGATCGCAATGGCTTTGCAACTTAAAAACAAGGTTGACGGATTTACAAAAGATCTGGAGTGGTTAAAAGCAAATAGAAATATCGCCGAAGACCCGACTAGACAGATGTACTGCACTACATGCAAGAATTCAGGCCATACTAGTGCCACTTGTGCACTTAATCAGTTGTTTTGTGCTATCTGCAACACTACCGGACACACCACCGAAAACTGTGCATATAATGCCAAAGTACAGGGACCAGCAACTGTCAATGCAATTATACAAGAACCAAGACAGCCAGCCAATCACTACGTACCACCACAAATGAGAAACAACCAGCAACAAGGTTATCGAAATTACAGAGGACAGAGAAATAATAACTACAATGCAAACCGCTGGCAGGCCGGACCAGCACCGGAAAATCCCAATTTGCAACACCGCGCTGTCATTTTATGGTGAATTTGGTCACATTAGAAGATTTTGTAAGGATGCAGCTGAGTATGATCAGAGGAAGAAAGAACGTCAAAACCCAATGACTAATATGGTACAAATCACACCAGTTGAAACGCACGCTGCAGTAATTCAGACCCGATCCGATAAACAACTGCAACAAGCAGCAGAAATATTTGAACCAGGCATACGTGAACAACAAAGGATGTACGATAAGGCTAGTCAATGGACCACCGCCGAACCTCCAGTGTTTCCAGATCCTATTCCAATGACCTAGGCTTCATTAACCTAGGAAGGAACACAACAACAGGATTCTAATTCAGCAGCAGGCACATCATCTTCAGCAGGCGCATCATCTTCAGAATCTGTGGAAAATACAATTCAATCATAAAAAGCTTGGGAAATTTTATCTAAAGCATCCATCACTCTTCCTTTGGGCCAATTACTTGCACTAGTAATGGGAGTTCGACAACAATTCCAACAACAGTTCAGTCCTGTGCCTTCTTTCATTCCAGCAACAGCAACAGTGCAACCGGAACCTGATTCTACGGTCGATCATTCGGTTCCTTTAATTACGGTATGGTATAAAAATCATAAAATCACACAGGTACTAATTGATGGAGGATCTGGTGTCAACATTGCCACTGCTGCACTGTGTAAAAAGTTAGGGTGGACCGAAATCGAACCAGTTCAGTTTTTTGTCAGAATGGCCGACCAATCAAGAGTTCATCCAGTAGGACTTGTGCGAAATGTACCAATAACTTTGCAAGATACAACATTTAAAATGACCTTTGTCATCCTAGAATTACCGGAATCCACCCTTGATTATAATCTCCTTTTCGGCTGTCCTTGTCTGAAGCACGCTAAGGTGATACAAGATTGGTCTGCACAGGAACTCACTTTCAAAGATAATAATCATAAATACATTGTAAAATTAGATGCTATACAACCTTGCGAGTTGCATGCTAGACCATATTTTGCAGAACCAGTTCATATGTTAGATGGGTTGTCAGATGATGAAGAAGAAGAGTTTCTGAAAAATAACATTGATTTGATCTCCCTAGGAACTGTTGATCTACAATCTGTTGTAGATAATTGGAATCCTGCAGTTTGTACGGTGATGTCTATAACAGAAAAAGATACGAAAGAAGATAAGGCTACCATAGATGACACTGATCTACAACAACTTTTTAAGCTAGCTGAGAATACAGAGAAGCCTCGACAATTCTATGTTCTAGAAGATCAGCTGATCACCTACAATTTAGGGGATGAAGAAAATCCACGTCCTGTTAAGATAAAGGAAAGCTTACCTGAGTTATTTCAAGCAGATTTAATCCAACTACTTTGAGAATTTTTTGATGTATTTGCATGGGATTACAAAGATATGAAGGGTTTGGACCCGCACATCTATCAACACAGGGTCATGCTGAAGCCGGAAGCAACCCAGCTACCAGATGAATCCGAACTATGCATCACAGGTAAAGGCAGAACTTGATAGGCTACTCAAAGTCGGATTTATTGTACCAGTAGAGCATGCTGAATGGATCTCACCAATTGTTATTGTCCCTAAAAAGAATAAGCAGCTATGAATATGTGTGGATTATCGGAAACTGAATGCAGCTACGGTGCCAGATCCATTTCCGCTACCTTTTCTTGACACGATGCTTGATAGAGTAGCAGGACATGAAATGTATTCATTCTTAGATGGATACAGTGGGTATAATCAAGTTAGAATGGCTGAATAGGATATAGCAAAGACCGCTTTCATTACCAATTGGGGTGTTTTTGCTTGTACCGTAATGTGGTTTGGATTAAGAAATGCCCCAAGTACTTTTCAGAGGTGTATGCAGGAAATATTCTCCCCTTACCTTACCTCGTTTATGCAAGTTTATCTTGATGATTTTTTGTTATTTGGAAAAATGGTAGCACACCTGTTCCATTTACGGTGTTGCTTTGAAAAGTGCAGAGAATACAGAATCTGTTTGAACCCAAACAAATCTGTGTTTGCGGTTTCATGTGGAAGGCTACTTGGTCACATTGTATCTGCACAGGTATACAGGTGGATCCCGATAAAATCACAGCTGTGTTAGAAGCACCTGTACCCACTACACCTAAGGAAGTAATGCGCTTCATGGGCCAAGTAAGATGGCATGGTCGGCACTTACGGTGGCTTGCTCATTTGGCAATACCACTGAACAAATTAATAACCAAGACTCCTCGACAATTTGAATGGACCCCGGACTATCAAATTGCTTTTGATCGTCTAAAGGGATTACTAACACAGGTTCCAATCTTACAGCCTCCTGACTGGGATCGCCCATTTCATGTATTTGTTGATGCTTCAGATATAGCAATAGGGAGCGTTCTAATGCAACAGACCGATAAGTGGTTCAGACCAGTGTACTATGCAAGTCGAAGATTGGCCCCTGCTGAAAAGAATTACTCTGTAACAGAAAGAGAATGTCTAGGTCTAGTATATTCTATCAAGAAATTCAGACATTATTTGTTGGGCCGTAAATTTACTTTTCATGTAGATCATGCTGCACTTGTCTATCTAGTTCAGCAACAGCATCTAGGTGGTTGATTAGCACGATGGGTTCTGCTTTTACAAGAATTTGATTACGAAGTTATTCATCGGTCAGGCAGTTCACATGCCTTAGCAGATTTCCTTTCTCGTTTAGATTCCGGTGAAGCTCCAGCTGGTATAGATGACACAACGCCAACAATTTATGTTTCTGAACCAACTAATGATGAAATTACAGACCCACCTATGCCATCTACATATTATGATCAGATCTTGACCTTCCTCACTGATGGATGCCTACCCCCTCAGATTTCTCCTGCAATACGAAGAAAAATTTCAATTTTCAGTCGCCGATTTCGGTTGATTGCTGGGGAATTATACTATACGGATCACGCTGGAGTTTTACTTCGTTGTATTCCACCACATGAAGTTAACTCAGTCATTAATTTGGCTCACTCAATTCCTTCCGGTGGCCATTTTGCTGCAGACTTAACACACCGGAAAATTCTGCAAAGTGGACTTTGGTGGCCTGCTATGTACAGGGATGAATCACAGTTTATCAAACAATGTGATAATTGTCAGAGATCTGGACAGCCCCTGCAACGTCATCTTTTCCCTCTACAACCTGTCTTGCCATTAGAGCCTTTTCAGAAGTGGGGTCTAGATTTCATTGGCCCTATTACACCACCAACAATCCTCAATAATAATCGTTATATTTTGACATGTATTGATTATGCTACCAGATGGGCAGAAGCCTGGGCTTTACGGTCTGCCACAGCTGTTGCGGTAGCCAAGTGTCTACTGAAAGATGTCTTTCCACGTTTTGGCTTACCGCTGGAACTTGTTACACATCAAGACACTCATTTTGTCAACAATTTAATGAAAGTGCTCACACATTCGTTTCAGGTCACGCATAAATTCAGTTCACCATATTATCCTCGTGCAAATGGTTTGGCTGAGAGTACAAACAAGACTTTATTGAATATGCTTCGAAAACTCATTTTGGAAGCACCGGAAAGATGGTATCAATTGTTACCTGCAGTATTATGGGCATACCGGACTACATACAAGGTAGCAACAGGATTAACCCCTTTCAAACTAGCTTATGGATTGGAAGCCATAGCACCCATGGAGATAGTTGTGCCAAGTTTACGAGTAGCAATCACTCAGAAACTACTACCTGAAGAATCTCTGTCATTTCGGTTGGATACACTCAGAGAATTAGACGAGCATTGATGGCACAGTTTTTTGACTATTCAGGAAGTACAGCTAAGACAAGCTCGAACACATGATCGATATCTAAAGACTCCAATTTTTTCGATGGGACAACTTGTACTCTTTTACAATTCAAAGTCAAACCGCTCTGCTGGCAAATTCAAGTTACGATGGTTTGGTCCCTACCGGATTGCTGAACAAGTGGGCCCAGCAACTTTTTGGTTGACCACTTTGACCAAAATTCCTCTTCCAAAGGTGATAAATGGATCAAAGCTACGGCCGTATCAACAAGCATCTAATCCACACTGAAACGTTTCGCGGTTGGCCGCGTCTTTTGGCGTTCTCTTTTCTTTTATTTTCTTTTCTTTTCTTTTTTGTGTGCTTAATACAATAAGTCTGTAAATATCCGCGTTTTGATACCTAATTATGTCAATAGCCGCCCTGCCCTTTCCAGCTACTCATGCATGCACACCGAAGTTAAGAATTATCATCTCAATACCGCGCGATGATTAGTCATTCTTGATTGCTCTCCACTGTAGTGCATCTACTTAACCTTTTCTATTTCGCCAAAAATCGCTATTATGTTTGTGTGATTTGTGTCATTGTGCGTACCCTGTGTTCTGTGTACTTGTGATTGCTTTCTCTGTTTGCGCCATGGAAGCTTTGGCTAATTATGCCGCTTTCCGTGATGGACTCCCTACCGACGTAGGAGAGTTCCTGTGCATCCGTGGGCTATCCAATTTCACTGAACTGCCTGTTGGAAGTGAGGTAGGCCCTTAGGCTCATGTCACAGGTCCATGGTTCCATAGTTCCACTCATGTACAACATTAATTCCCGCAATCTTCCATATTGACAAAACATGAACATACCACATCTTAATCATACAAATGATGAGATAAAGATAGAGAAAGAATAGACGACATGTGTAAGGTGTTATGTAAACCATCGCTTACTCATAGTATCATATATACAAATGTTCAATGTACAATGTGGGAGCAAAATTCTCAACCATTCTATGTGATGAGAAATAGATGAATGAGTGAATGTACAATGTAACAAACATATTCAGATGTGTGGGCAGTAATCTGAATATACATGAGATGTGTGACCTTATAGGTTATAGAAGAGTGAATATGAGTGACTGAATGAGGAAGGATCAGTGTGAAACTGATGGTCAACAAACCTACATCTAAACTTAGGCTATGGAAGACCCTAAGTCAGATACGTGTGTGAAAAGATCACATACTTAAAAAGTAGCATGGAATGCTAACAAGATTGTTGCCGAAAATCCTCAAACTCATGTGAACACACCTTCTCAAACACCTCATAAAAATATGCATAAAGCATATAAGTACTGATTCTCTTGTACCTATGCTGAATAGGACTCCTTCTGATATGAACGCCAACGCCTCCATAAACTTCAAGTAGTACCTGTGTGCATAAAGAGAATATGTACCTGAATACTTAACATAAGATGTGAATCTTATGTTAATCACCATCTAATGTCTTTGAAGTAGCCTGATATCTTCTTGTAGAAGACAATCTTCAACCTAATATCTTCCTGTAGAAGATAATCTTCAAAATCATGTAGATGGTCCCATCCAATGTCTTTGAAGTAGCCAGAAATCTTTTTGTAGAAGATAATCTTCAACCTAACATCTTCTTGTAGAAGATGATCTTCAAATACATCATGTAGATGGGCGATCCTCGCCATCAAGCTGCTAATAATCAAGTCTTCTTGCCATGAACAAGAGATGACCTCCTCTCCATGAGCTAGAGTGTGAGCACACCCTTCATCTTCTCCAAGAAGAATCACCAAGAAGAACTCCATAGCTGCTCCTCAACATGCTTCAAGTTAGCACCATGGTTGCCCCATGTGCTAGAAGAAAACCCACCTCTACTAAGGTCCAAGCTCTAGAAAGCTTGTGTTGATCCTAGGTGAAGGATGAAAGATAATGAGGCCAATACTCTTCTTATATATTTTTGTGTAACTTTGAAAAGCTCATAATAAAGCTAATAAAGCTACAATCTGCGATTGAATAAATCACTTGATCGTATTCTTCAAAAAAAGCTACTGTTTTATCGAACATCGCGTCCGTCCGTTGTCATCCGTTGTTTGAATGATAAAAGCACCAAAAAACTCACGAGACCGGCGTTGCAGGATCGGGGACTTGAACCGTGGTCACCTCTTTGAAAGACTAATCAACTAGCCAAGGCGCCGGTCGGTTATCTTGGAGGAGAACCTATAAAAACTGCATGCTATGCTTTAGTTCTGGATACTTTTGACCAATAGGATCATTGTTTTCCAACAATCCCCCCTGCAATGGCATATTGGTACAACCTGGACTGGATCTGCAAACTATCACAAGCTGCAAATTATTACAAGCTTCAAGCTTGTACTCCTGCACTTCAGAACTTGTTCTTCAAAACTGAATTTGACTTTACTTCAAAAAGTCTGAACTTGTTGAATATGAACCATAATACTTGAGAAAATATGCAAACTAGATATCCAATAGTGTATACATCAAGCAATCACTGCTTGACAACAAATGTTGCATGTACTGACTCTGAACCTGCTATAACAAATGTTGCATGTACTGACTCTGAACTTGCTATCTCCTGTCTTCAAAAACCTAAAAACATACACTAGGATCCATATATTTGCATTTACCTTCTAAAAAGGTTTCTCAACGTACTTCTGCTGCATCATGTAAATACACTAAACAAAATCAGGAACTGAATCCTGGAACCTGTGACTGTCAACTCACAACTTAGTGTATTATGAACACTGCTGGTTCATCTCTGACTGTACTCAAGTCATGTCGACTCATCTCAATTGAAATCAACTGAAATATGAGTCAAAAAATCTATGATGTCATCATGTCTTCATGCTTTAAATCCTTCATACCTCTTTCCTTCAGAACTTGGTATAAACATATATGTGCGCACTTCTGAAATATACCTTTCTGAAATATCAAGCTTCTCTTCAATAGAACTCTGGAACCTTCTCCTGAACAGGAATATCCTAACAGGAACTTTCTCCAAATATTCTTCTTCTTCCTTCTTCTTTTAAAGCTGGAACATAAAGAGAACTTGATAAAGGAAATATAGGAATACCTGAAATAGGAATACCTGTAGGTATGACTCTGCATTCTTTCACATATGGCTTGAAAATAAGTCTTCATGTTTCATCACCCCCCTGGATGACTTAACACTAGTATCCAAAATTCTTCAAATATATCAGACTTTATGAAATGTGGAACGTCTTCCTTCTTTCAATAAATCTGATCTTCAGGGATCAATACCTGTATCTGAAACAAAATCTCTGGACCCTTTTTATTAGCACTGTACACATGCCAATAGCTTTCCATGTCATTCCTCAGCTTTCCAAATTGTAGAATAAGGTTAGCTGATCCTAACATAACAAAACCTTGTTGAAAGCATTTTAGGATTCATAACCTTTTGTAACATAACAAGTATCTTCTTCTATCTCTCTGCAACACAAATTTGATAGAATCTGAATCTTTGACTTACTTCTTCCAATGCTAAGAATATTTGCAAACAAAGGATAGACAACTGACTCATAAAAACTCAAGATCATACAAGATCTATTCAAGATCAATGATCTCTCCTATGTAGAATCTGCTATCATCAAACCTTCATGACTGAATGTTTGATTTACTTTCTGAATGTCTCCAAGTGTCCATGCTTCTCAAAAAGTTGTAAAACTTTTCTTCAAACAAATCCTTCAAGGAATCTGCAATTCCTACTTGAAATATAAGTGGACAAACTTCTCACCTTGAGAACTCCAAAAGCTGCAAGTTGATACTTCATAACTCTCATATTTTACCCGGGTGAAATGTGATAGTACCTGCTTGATTTTCTTTTGGCTAACTCCACTTTTCAATCAAGTGATAGGATATGATGGAACACCTTTTTGAATACAAACATGTATCCAAAAGTCAAGACAATCACTGAAAGTAGATTCTTCAACTGACTGGTACATCAACAAGATTCTGAATTTTCTGAAGTTTCTGAAAATACTGAATATGAGGTAACCTTTTCCAAACATAAAACCTCAACCCAAGTCTTCAACATCTGCTACAAAAAACTCTTTTACCTCAAGAGTTAGATAAAGAAGAAATATACTTCTCTGCAACTTGTCATATACCAAGTAGCTCTGTATTGACACTCCAAGAATTCTTTGAGGGAACATATAAGCTGCCTGCTTAAAAGCTTCAACTAAAACATAACTCATACATATATGAGTTAAAACATATATCTGTTGCTTTTCTTTCTCTCAATGCAATTCTTTGTCAAATCTACTAAATCTACTAAATCATGACCAAGTGTAATGCAAAACAAGAAACTGCTTCTTCTTTAAACAAGATGTTCTCGTAGACTTGTCTTTGGGTGTAGAGGATAAAATAGGAAAAGTATATGGAAAATATATGAGAAAAGGAAGCCTTACTTTTCTTTTGGAAATGATGGACTTTCTTCTTCTGCATCTTTCTTCCACCTGATGATGTCAACATCTTCAAACTTCTCTTCCATACCTTTTGTTCTCTTCATCTTGAAGTAGCAAACACTCTTGACCTCTTCAAATGAACTTTTCTCTTCCTCTAGTGCTAAGAGTAAGAGATAAAACAAACATGGTGTACAAATGGAAGTGAATATAGAAACATGTTTTATCATCTCCTCATATCTCTGAATCAAAATTCTGCTTCAAATGTCTGAAACAACTAAATTCACCAATTGTTGTGTGAATGATGAATTGCCCTTCTAGAGTTACCTTCTCTAGATACATTTGTACCTTGATATCCAACCAACTTACAACAGAAAATTGGCTGAAAAAACGCATCTCATCTCTGCGCTTGTCTTCTTAGATGAACTTTCTTGCCATGAAAGAGATTTCTCAAAAACTCTCTAGAAAAACCTCTAGATACCTGTTTCGATGTAGCCTTTAACTTTCAAATGATGAAAGTGTATAAAAGCATTCTTTGAATTTCTTCAAATCTCTTCATAACTGCTCTTCTAAGATATGACCTGCAAATGATAATCTGATAGTAAACATTGATACCTGTGATTTGATGTTGATCTGATTCCTTCATCTTCTCTGAACCATTGTTCTTCCTTGAATTTGAAGTAGTCTTCGCTTCATCAAGTCTGGGTCTTCAAACAATACTTTTGTAAAGTATTTGCATACTCTTCAAAAATATTCGGCTGCTAACAGATCATCAACTTCATACTCCACACTAATGAATACACATGTAACTGAATTGTCTAATTCTCAAATCTCTACTCATCTAGATTAAGTGTGTATGTCAAATGTCAAATATTAGAAGATGCTTTCAAATCAAATGTTGTAAATCTGGAATTCTGGGAACCTAGGATTGTGGTCCCATCCAATGTCTTTGAAGTAGCCAGACATCTTCTTGTAGAAGATAATCTTCAACCTAACATCTTCTTGTAGAAGATGATCTTCAAATACATCATGTAGATGGGCGATCCTCACCATCAAGCTGCTAATAATCAAGTCTTCTTGCCATGAACAAGAGATGACCTCCTCTCCATGAGCTAGAGTGTGAGCACACCCTTCATCTTCTCCAAGAAGAATCACCAAGAAGAACTCCATAGCTGCTCCTCAACATGCTTCAAGTTAGCACCATGGTTGCCCCATGTGCTAGAAGAAACACCACCTCTACTAAGGTCCAAGCTCTAGAAAGCTTGTGTTGATCCTAGGTGAAGGATGAAAGATAATGAGGCCAATACTCTTCTTATATAGTTTTGTGTAACTTTGAAAAGCTCATAATAAAGCTAATAAAGCTACGATCTGCGATTGAATAAATCACTTGATCGTATTCTTCAAAAAAAGCTAATGTTTTATCGAACATCGCGTCCGTCCGCTGTCATCCGTTGTTTGAATGATAAAAGCACCAAAAAACTCACGAGACCGGCGTTGCAGGATCGGGGACTTGAACCGTGGTCGCCTCTTTGAAAGACTAATCAACTAGCCAAGGCGCCGGTCGGTTATCTTGGAGGAGAACCTATAAAAACTGCATGCTATGCTTTAGTTCTGGATACTTTTGACCAATAGGATCATTGTTTTCCAACACTTCCTTGGCATTCAGTGGAATCCCACCCCTTCTTTGCCCAGATCATCTCTGCCATCGCCAACATACCGGCCACCGAGCAGAGTTGGCCGATCATCTCCCTACCATCCTGTACACTGATCACCTTCCAAACTTTCGCTGAGTCATTTCGACTCCCTTCGCAAGGTCGGGAAAATGGCCCGAACCTCCCCGTAGCAACAATGACACAATTATTTCCTAGGTATTCGTCAAACGAATACGCGATCCTTTGTCGATCGGAACCTGAAAGATCCGCCCTTCAATTCTTAGTAGCTATCCTAAACCTACAGAAATGTACTTATGGAATATCTCGTCCCATCTACTTCGCCATAGACTTAGCCGCCCGAGAACCAGTGAATTTTGCGTCCTATTTCTTCCACCGCATTCACAAAGAATGCGTGGCAATCATCAAACAGGTAAACAAGGGAGGAATGCCAAGATCAAGACTTCCTCATATCCTATCCTTCCGGTTTCCGGCCATCCTTGCAGCACAACCACCACCCAGAGGCCCGGTCCTACGACATGAAGAGTTTGTGCAATTATTGGAGGATGATGAAGAAGATGAAGAGGAGCTAAATCAACTCTTCCGCCGGAAGAGAATCAAGATCAGTTCATCTGAAAGTGAAGCCCAGGGATCAGCCGAAGGAAACAAAGAAGATGACAAGGAACAAGAAAAGCAAGATGAAGAAACCTTCCACGACACCACCACATCTATGCAGCACGAATCATCCGCGCAATCATCTTCAGAAGGGCAACAAGAACAGGAGGATCACACTAAAACCGACACAAGCTCGTCAGAAGAGGCATCACAGCAACAATCGGAGCCGAAAAAACAAAGAGATAAAGAACAGGTCGTTAAGGATATTTTCGACGAACCGCTTAGAGCAATAAAATCCACAATTGTTGATACCGTCGACACTGCACAACAAACCGTAGACAAGGTAACACAGTCTCACTCTGTCCTTCCCACTCCCCCACCGGAGCCGCCACTCAACCCCATTATCCCTATCCAACCCATCCACACCAACGAAACCACTGCCTCTTCTTCCTCATCCCCCAACTACTCTCCACCGAACTCCCAGCAGCTGCTCACCGCGTCCTCATCCCAACCTCGACCTCAGCTACCACTCCCTTCAATCCCTACGATCTCTGAACTTGCAAACATGGGCCAACTGTTAATTCAGTTATCACAGCAATTGCCAATCCAGATGAGAGAAGTCACTGATAATATTCGAAATGAGTTACAACACAAGGTGGATGTCCTAGATGCATATATCACGCCTCTACAGGAAGAGATAGATGCAGTCAAAAGCAGAAAAACATCACCTGCAATCCCAAATTACCCATCTCCAAGCCCAGCTTGCAGAACAGCAAACAATTGCCAATCAGAGAGATACAGCACTGGCAGATCTCAACCAAAAGGACAAGTTACTAAGCGAAGCATAGGCCGAAATCAGTCAGTTAAAGCTAGATCTACAGGATAAAGAAAATGCCAGAGTAGCCTTAGGTAATTTATTAGAAGAGACCAGAGTGCAGCTCGATGAAGTGGTACAAAAAGGCCAAGAACAGCACGATCTGGCAATGAAGACAGCGGAAGAACTACAAAGACACAAGGATCAATTAGCTGATGTAAATAATATGCTCAAACGTTATTTGTCAAAAGAAGCTCAAACACAGAAGGTAATAACAGACCTTCGCAGAGAAAGGGACGCATACTCCAGAACTATACAGTTCCAGAATCAAGAGATCGAAAGAAGGGAAAATCAGCTGGAAAATAAAAAAGAAAGAGTAATCAATATGGAGAAGCAGGTTGCAGAAATGAAAATATCCAGAGATGCGGCGTTGTCCAACGAATTCTACCTACAAGAAGCTTTTCTGCAGACGCAAGCAGAGATTTTGCTCACCGAAGCCATAGCTTTAAGTTCTGTAAGAGTAGATGCACAGCTAGTAGAACCGGACACCCTCAAACAAATGTTAGAAACTCTAAAGAAAAAGATCGCCTGCACCTTTAGATTAGCCAGAAATATGTACTTAGAAGGCATTATAGATGAACAGTAGTTTTGTAAAACCTACGGGTTCGAGTCCACCGTGCGTGCCAGAGTGTTATCGGTCGCCGGATTGGAAGTGTATAACTGAAATCTTGTTTCATACGTGCGAAAGGTTGTTACGCAGACACTTTGTATTCTTTTATATAAAGCAATGAAAAGAGATGCTGAGTGACGTTCGAGAAATCACCAGACTGTCTGTCTGGGTGATTGAATGGAGCGCTACTATAGTGTTGGTTTGTCTAATTCCAAGTGTTCGGAGTTTTTTGAGTATTCTGCGTGTATCTGTGTCTCGTCTTGTCTGTTGTCTATTGGTATCTATTGCGGTTGTGAGTATCATCTACATCCAGTAGATCATTTGGTCTGTTGTCTGAAGTGAATCGTCTGCGAATCCTTATTGCGATTGTTGTGTTAAGTTCGCGTATTGCGGTAGTACTCGTTCTTGGAATGTTCTGCCAGTTGTTTGGTGAAGTCTGTGTAACTGTGGTAGTGTTTCTAACACTGTGCGGGATCGTGTTGTTTTCAGCATTGAGATCTGTCATCCTACGATGTATCTGAACACTTGAATTCTCTGTGTCTTCGGATGTTGATCGGATTGTGGTACCTATTCTGTAAAGGTTGAACGATTACTCTTGCATCTGGTATTTTCAGTAAGTTTATGTGCAGATGCAATATAGCCTCTTAGTGTATGTGGTACACGTTGGCCGAGCTAAATCGTGAACTGTAAATGTCTAAGTACCATAGAATCTTGATAGAGCTCTCAGCATCAGTATATTGCTGTGTGTAAGTGGTTAGTTTGGGAACTAAGCATAGGGCCTCTGTCTAACAGACCCCTTCCACTCCCAAGAACCCAAATAACGTTTAAACGTGCTACTGACAATTAGTCTCGCGTTTTAACACTTTTAACAAATGCAATCAAACTAAACCACCGGCAAGTATTTTTAATAAAGCACTCAACAACTATCAACCATAAAGAACATATCATTTATCATTCTTATGTAGGTCACCAACCTCCCACTGTTAAGCATGATAGATTTCAAGAGGAGGGATGTGTGGAGATAGCGATTCTCGCAACAATGGAAAGCACTCAGTGCAATAAGAAAAAGAAAAGAATAAGTCAGAGAAAGAAATAAGCAACCACACAATTTAATGAGGTTTTTATGTTAATTGACCTTATAAAGAGAAAAAAACAATAGGCCCTAGACCTCATAGGGGTACACATGTCAGGCTTCATGCATATAAGGAAAAGGTAAATCAAGACAATACATAAGCAATCAGGGTATTAGGCCAAGACACAATGGATGAAGACTTGACATACAGAGTTGGGAAACTTTCAAAAGATTAGATGGCAATGAAGAAGATCCTTCCTTGAGCACTTCAATAATACATAAAACACAAAGGCTATACCATCATAACCCACAAGTGGTATGTCAGGCAAAGCCAAATGAAGCTCTATTAGGAATGGTAGATATTAGGAGAGGGAGAGTGTTGGAGAGGAAAAACAGACAAAGAGAGGGGAAAAAGAGGGACCATAAAATCCTCATTTTTTTTTAGAACAACACATCCTCATGTTGTAAAATAACATTGATGCATACCAAAAGCATTGTATTTGTGCACTTAGAGGAGTCTACAAGTGTCACATGCCCAACATTATAAACTAGTGAGCTAACTCACAAGAAGAGGAATTATATTTCAATGCATGTCAAATATGTGAAAGGCCACACTTATGGGCACTTGTATATAAGTCAACTTTGACTCTTTTGTAAAGACTTTTTCCATTATGAATAAGACAACTAACTTGAAGAAGAGAAATGTCATAAATCCATCTTCTTGGCCTCTTTTCTCCTCCTTTGTGTGCTTGCATGCATGTCAATGGTTTGGAATGTGTGCCGAGAAGTGTTTTCTACCCCTTCTCCATAGATTTTCATTATTTTCTTTCTCTTGTGCAGTGTAGGGAGTCTTCGAGTGTAGGTAAACAATTATTGCCACCTTGTTTTTTTTCCATAACTCTATGCATCAATCTCCAAATGCATCAAATTCATTTCTAATAGATGTGTGTCATTGCAAGCTTCAAAATGAATCCAATATTGACTATGTTTGGATCTCTAAGCTTAGAGAAAACATCATATGTTTGTCTGCTACAATTATAGATGTTGTGGTGCTTGTCTGAGTGTAAAATGCAATTGGGTGAGGTGATTCACTCTTAATACATGTTTACTTGACCTTAGGATGAATTAACCATCATACGTGTGCACATGCTTCTATGGACTTGATCTGTCTACTCTCCGTTTGACAATTTGATGTGTTGGTCAAGCCACCACTCGAGTGTACTCTACTGCATGTGGTTGCTAGTTAGAATCACTTGTTGTGAGTCTACACGTTTATAAAAACTTCATTATCACTAAAAAGCTTGGAGTTCAATTTAAAACAAGGAAACTAACCCACACAAAATCAAGTCCATTCAATCACAAGGACCAATTTTGAACCACCAAGCTCAAAATGATTGGCATGGAATTCATTTCTACCATGGGGAGCACCACACACCTCAATTCCACTTCAAAAATGATAAGTTCATGATCAACCTCAAATGAATAGTTCATACCTTTGGATTAGGAAATCTTATTGTCAGTATGCCCTTGAGCACCTCACTCAAGTACCAACTTTTATGCCATAATTCTTACAATGCATTCTAAAGTAGGCATGCATAAGTATAAGTTACAAGCCCATGCACAAGACACATATTTAATTAAACCTATGCACTATGCACTTATGGACTACAAGAATTTTGCATGTTGTTTTTGGAATTCCTCTTCAAAAGAACCAAGCAGCACCCATGTAAAAACATCAACACCTATGGAGAAAATCACAGGCATCATGCTTTCATGAGCAAAGGTTCCTAGAGCAACTTGTATGTGCTAAAAGCCCAACAATACACCATGATGCTAGAGGATTGAAGACTTCTTGGGAAGGTCATCTTATAAGGTCTTCAATCCTCTAGCATCATGGTGTATTGTTGGGATTTTAGCACATACAAGTTGCTCTAGGAACCTTTGATCATGAAAACGTGATGCCTGTGATTTTCTCCATAGGTGTTGATGTTTTTACATGGGTGCTGCTTAGTTCTTTTGAAGAGGAAATTTTGTAGACAAGGAGATTTGTGCATAGTTGGGGTAGTTTTCTTGTAAGAGGGAGGAGTATTTCCTTAAAAATTTGCAACAAGGAAGCTAATTTAGAGTAGGATACTTTATTTTTCTATGAATTTTGAAATAGAAAAGTTATGGTCTTGAGGAAACACATTCAAAAAGGCTAAGAACTTCATTTGTAAAAACAATTCTTGAAGTGAAGTAGTTAGCTCTCTTTTCTTGCAAACTCTCTTTTCTTGTGAGCTCTATATAGGACTTCTTGACTACTTTTTTACATTTTGACCTATTGTAACATTTTCTTAAGAACTTCAAAATAATCCATAGCTTGTGCAAAACAGATCATTAACGAGGGAGATACAAGCATTTTGGCCATTTAACCCTGTTATTGGATCAAAAAGTGCATGTGCTTGACACCATCAAGAAGTGCATGCTTGAGACCATCGAGAAGTTGCATGTGCTTGACACTATCAAGAAACATGTGTTTGACACAATTGAAAGTGCTATCACTTGAATCCATCATGGTTATGCGACTCATGGCTTGGAGGAGTTTTCAATCATGATTGTGTTATGTTCTACTTGAACATAGGTGATATCGTGGTGTGCAACTAGGCCATTCCATCGTGAGTGGAGGAGTGGAAATGTCTAATACTTTGTTGTACTTGTAATGTGCACTTATGATCATCCTCCAAGGGAGGAGGGAGCATTGAGCTAAGGACTTAGTGGATGATGGAAATTTGTGAACTTGATACAAGGAAAGAGGAACTCTCCCCTCCTGAGTAGAAAGTTAAGAAAAAGGAGAGCAGAAGTGTGGTAAACAATAAACCCATGCAGGAGCAAGCTTCATCAATTCTAGCAGATCCCATGCATGAAGATCTTAATATGTTACTAAAGGCCGACAAATCAAGATTAGCAACTAGGCATAATCTTGATCAACATGATAAATTCTACCTCAGAGGATGTGAGGAGGTGATGGATAGCATATAGAGATGAGATGGTCTTGGCAAAAACCTACTCTAGAATAGCCTTGATAACTTTAGAGAACCTTGATACAATCCTAACCTTCCAATTCACACATTTACACTACTATATTACTTTGGATTATCATTTCCAAAACTCTATGTCAAAACATATAAATTGTGAGTTCAAAGAACCTTGAGAAAAACCTTACATTTATGGAAGCAAGCTCTCCATTGTTTTATTCAGAACTCAAAGCCTGGTAGCAACTGACCCAAGACTTTTTTCACACTTGCAAACGAAGTATTAAGCAATCTATACCAAGTTATCTCATGAATTTAGAATGACTACACACAAAGCAATGTGCATAATAAATGAGGGGGATAATCCCGAGTTTTCACGAAGAAGGTGATACACAGACCCTATCACATAGATTTACTCATAACTCATGATCTATACATCCCATGGTTATGAAACTTTGTACACATGCTTACAATAGATTAATGTTCCAATTGATGGATTGGGTGATCAGCACTCACACACTAAGAAATGACCCAGAGAACTTGATAGAGGTGCTCAATGTACTATAACAGACAATAAAGACTCATAAACCAATAATAATGAAGCATAAAATGTATTGCCAATGGATATATGATAAAAAGAGAGCATGGAGGACTTCTCTAGCTTTGTATTAGTACAAAGTTCACTCAATATGTTTGTGATGATTAGCTCTAATCTCTATAATTATCCACAACTCAAAAACATAGTGTGTATATACACTTTTTACTTGATGATTGTTAGAAATCCCACATCAAAGTGATTCTAACCTTTAGTAGATGATTTGATATTTGAATTCAAATGGATTTGTTGCTTTTGGATCCTACTAAGTTCACGATAATGTCTCCATTTATCTCTTATCTTTGTCTAAGATAAAACTAAATAGTTAACCCTCCAAAGTGTATATTGCAATGGATGTACATTTATGCCTCATAAATGAAGAGAAGTCCAATTTGCATTAGTCAAGCACTTAGGCTTGCTCCACGCACCCACAACTCCAACTTTACTCCATCCAATGCTTTGGTCATCATATCTGCACATTATTGTTGAGTGGATACATATGAGTTTAATCTCCTTGCTTGTGATTTTATCCCTGACATAGTGAGAGTGAATCTCTATATGTTTGGTCTTAGCATGATAAATTAGATTTTCTTCAAGGTGAAGCAAGCGTATGTTATCTCTAAAAATGTGATGAGTAGAAGACTTGAGACCTAAATATGAGTACAAGGTGTTGATCCACATGACTTCCCGAGTTGCATTGGATAATCCTCTATATTTAGATTTTCTTGATGAAGGTGCAATTGTGGGTTGCTTCTTGGATGACCATGATATTAACTTTGTACCTGCAAAAGTAAGATATCTAGAAGTACTTCTCATATCATCTTTAGAACTTTTCCAGCTTCATGTCTAACCACACCACTCCATTCTACTCATGAGTGTATCTGGTAGTGGTTTCTTTTTTTATTCCTCTATCTCAGAGATAGGAATCAAATTCCTCTATCAAACCTTAGTCTTTTTAGGGGCTACATTTCTTAAAGCATCAAAACACTTCATCATTATGCTTCATGAAGTACAAAATAGTCCATCTGCTACAATCATCTATATATGAAACATAATACCTTGATCTTGAGGTTGAAGGTTCTTTGCTTGGTCCCCAAACATTTGTGTGGACAAGATCTAAAAGGTCTCCATGTATGTACCCTTTTTTGGTGAATGGTTGCATGTGTGATGTTGCAAATTGACATGCACTAAACTTCTATACCATGTGTTGCTTTGTGATATTGGGTAGTCCAAGCACACTCTGGTATCTAATAATTCTATAGGGCTCTTTCTCGAATGTGAGCTACCCTCTTATGATAAACCTCAAGTTCTAATAGGGTTTGGGTGCCATGCAATGTTCTTAGTGTCTTGGAGTTCAAATGTGAACATGCTATCTTTCTTCTCTCCCTTTGCTATCTTCTTGAAACCTTGATATGGATCCTCTACATAGGCTCCATGCTTGATGAATCTTACCTGCAAACCTTTCTCCACAATCTACCCTACACTTATCCAATTCTTTGTAATAGTTGGCACATAAAGCACCTTGCTTAACATATTCATATTAACATTAGAAGTCTTCACATTTCCTGTCTTCACATTTCCTGTCTTCTCATTTGAATGTTTTGTGTCATCACCTATTTGGACTTCATGCTTGTTGTTAGTTCACATAGGAGAAAGAGATCTGAAACAAATTAGTAGGGATCAAAGTGTACTTGGGCTACCAAATACATCAAAACAACATATAATATATAAATGTAGTGCTTGCCAATTTACTAAGTCACACATGCAATGTTTCACCAAGAAAGGATGCAAGGGAACCAAGCAAGGAGCCTTCAATCTCTGGATCAAGGTACTATGTGTCATTCATAGATGATTGTAGTGGATGGACTATATCATCCTTCTTTGATTGTGCAGAATTAGCAGATTTTTTCTTACTAGAAGAAGAGCTCCATTTACCTTTGCCCTTCTGACTAGCCAGGAAAGCTTGATTTACAACATGCATAATGGACCTATTTTGCCTAGATTGATATTGTTGCAATAGAACAAAGAATAACTCCACAAATGTTAAGGCATTTGGATTGCCTTTCATCATCAAACGAAGAATGAAGAGTAGAAGCAAAACTCTGATATGAATTAGGAAGACCATTCAAAGTAGTCTGCACAAGTGTAATTGTCACGCAAGACTTCCTCAGTAGAATTGTTCCTTCAAATCTTTGATCTTTGTCAGAAAACTATCCATGGATTCTCCTTCATTCATGTGCTCACTCTCTAATTGTTTTCAGAGGTAAGCAACACGAGCCTCATTCCTTGCCTGGTATGAAGTGGTAAGTGTATCTCAAGCATCCTTGGCTGTTCTGTGAGAGTGAATGTGAGGAATAATGGCACGTTTAATAGATAAGGCTATCAATGCATGTGCCTAAGCATCTCTACCATCCCAACAAATTTGCTCTACAGCAGGTGTAGCAGGAGCCGCAACACAAACAGGAACATGAACAATATTGCCATCTTCAATTGTTGAAAATCAAGTCTCAATCATGCAAAAAGGCTCAACCACGAGTTTTGCAAGTGGACCAATCAAAAAGGAGGACCCAAAGTCATGGAATGAAGTTAGAAGCTCCACCAAACTCAATCAAATTCAAATCTCATCAAATCAGCCACCAAAAAGTGCACCTAAATTGATTGGTGGGTGGTTAGCTAGATTGTAGGAAAAGTAAAAGTCTATATAAGCATCATCCCGCCTTTGTTTCTTGAGTTGTATGCATTCCACAAGTTTCCCACTTAGTTTAGTGAAGTCATAAACTCCAAGAAGCAGCCCCCTTGCTTGCTTACCTCATTTTCTCATGATTTTGCTCCTCTCTATCTAGAGCTGTAGTTAGGCTTTTTCAAATCTGATTGTACCAGATTGCAGAGCATTGTTTGCTCTCTCACTATAGTCATTTTCATTGATTTATAGTTTCATTTGGTCTCTCATATTGTGCCCCAAACTTTTACAAAGTTTCAAGTTATTTGGCTAAGTGAGTTGTGAGAAATTGCCAACTTTGTGAAGGTATATCTCTGCACATAGGCAGAGAGTGTTGGAAATAGGTAGCTTGTTTTGAAGCGGATGGTTCTCCCAGATGGAATATCCATTTGAAATTATTTAAAGCTTGTTGGGTAGCTCTTATAGTCTACTACAAGTTTCCAAAAAATCAGTTTAAGTCTCTGTAGTGGTGCAGAGAAAAGTTCAGAACAGTGAGCATATATCACTCCTTGTGGACCTAGTGGAGGGCAGCCATCTTCCATTTTTGCATTGGGGTGTTAGAATCATCCCCCATCAGTGGTATCAGAGCCATTTTGCAAGCTTGGAGACATCATCGGCATCATATTGAAGACTTGAAGGGATCAAGACAACTCGTGGAAGCACAAGGAGGACTCATCAAAGCAAGAAGACATCAAAAGGGGGATACGTCGATCGAGATCTCAACTAGTCGAAGGTTAGCAAGGGAGAAGCTATCAAAAGGTAATATCCACACCTTCTAAAGCATACAAAAACTTGAGAAGAATCTAGTGGAGCATCTTAGAGCTCAGTATGGCTGAGTATAATGCACAAATAGAGAAGTTAGAGAAAGGCAATTATCAACCATGGAAATTTAGAGTTAGCAACTACCTTATGGGCAAAGGATTGTGGGGATTAGTGAGTGGAACGGAGCCAACGCCTCATGTACATGATCCACCACTTCAAGGGCAGGTCAAGGCACTTAATGAATGGATACAAAGGGATAGGAGAGTCATATTCATTCTATCTCAACACATAAGCAATAGCATGATAGGGCATATACAAGACTTGGACACATCCAAGAAGGTTTGGGAGACCTTGGAGAGATTGTACTCTTCATCAACCAAAGCAAGGAAGATTCAGCTCAAGAATGAGCTGAATAATCTTAGGAAATCACCAAGTACTAACATAAATGAGGTACATTTTGAAGGTAAAGGAACTTGCAAATGCTTTAGGCTCAATTGGGAGCCCAATCGAAGACGATGATCTTGTTGCACACACTCTCAATGGCTTGAGAGAGGATGAAAGGTGGAAAGCATTCACCACATTAGTTTATGTGAGGGATTCCCTACCAAAATTTGATCAATTAGTCACATTGATGGTGACCGAGGAGATGAACCAAGGAGGTTCACAATCAAAGGGCAGCCAAGCCCAAGTTTTCTATGCCGGTAGAGGCAAAGGCAAAAGAGGTGGACAAAACTCCCAAGGCAGAGGGAGAGGAAGGTCAAGCTCAAGCTCAAGCAACCAAGAAGGCTCCAACCAAAGCTATGGATCAAGAGGAAGAGGAAGGAGTAGAGGAAGAGGAGGAAGATCACATGGAAGAGAAGCATCCAATGGAGAATGCTACAATTGTGGAAAACCGGGCCATTATGCAAGAGATTGTTGGTCCAAAGGAGGAGGCAATCAAGGATACAAAAGGAACCAAGGTAAGTATGCTATTACTTCAACAAATTCAGAAAATGAGAACTTGCTTATGATGTATGGTTCAAGTGAAAGAGTCCATTCAGATTTTACATGGTACATTGACAGTGGTTGTAGCAACCATATGAGTTGCAATAAAGATGTTTTCTTTAATTTACATTCACCCATCACTCAAGGACATGTAGAGACAAGGGATGAAACTGAGCACAAGATTACATATGTGGGAGATGTTGCATTGAATGGATCTCAAAGCTCCAAGGTATTGAAGGATGTGTTGCATGTGCCAACCATCACAAAGAACTTGGTTTCGGTAGGTCAAATGGTTGAAAAAGGTTATGAGGTGAGGCTCAATGAGCAAAGATGTTTTGTTGAAGACCCCATGCAAGACTACAAGCTCATAGCAAAAGGAAAGAAGCAAGGAAGACTCTTCACCATGGAGATAAAGCCATCAACCCCTCACACTGTCTACTTGTCAATTGGAAATAAACAGATTGCAAAAATTGACTTATGGCATAAAAGAATTGGGCACATAAACTTACAAAGGATGAAGGACATGCAAAGGAAGGGTTTGGTGAGTGTTCTACCTGATCTTACATCTCAGAATATGCAACATTTGTGCCATGCTTATCAATTAGGAAAACACAGATTTCCATTCAAGAAGGGAGCACATGTGAGCAATGAAGTGTTGAATCTCATACGCACAGATGTATGGGGACCTAAAAGGGAGCCATCCATTGGAGGTAATAGATCACATTTATAGATGATCATTCAAGGTTTGTTTCGATGTATTGCATGAAGTCAAAGTCAGAGGTGTTTTACCACTTCAAGAGGTTCAAAAACCTAGTGGAGAAGGAAACAGGGAAGTATATCAAGACTCTCAGATCGGATGGAGGGGGAGAGTATTTTTCAAATGAATTTTCAGATTTTATACATGACAATGGCATCAAAAGGCAATTCACTTGAAGGTATACACTGCAACAAAATGGGGTGCCAAAAAGGAAGAATAGATACATAGCAGAAGTGGCTAGATCTTTGTTAAATGAAATGAATGTTCCTCACTCTTATTGGGCTGATGCAACAAATACAGCCATATACATTATGAATAGGTGTCCAACCTCAGGAGTACATCGAGTTACACCTTATGAAGCTTGGTGTGGTAAGAAACCCAATCTTTCACATCTCAAAGTATTTGGTTGTGTGTGTTATGTTCACATACCTCAAGAATTGAGACACAAGTTAGACCCGAAGGCGGATAGGTGTATATTTCTTGGATATTCTTTAGAGAAAAAGGGTTTTAGATGCTATAATCCTTGTAGCAAAGAGCTTAAGGTATCTAGGGATGTAATATTTGATGATTTGTTGCCTTGGTATGGTAGCAAAGATGTGTTACAGGTTGACGATGCATATGAAGCCAAAAGAAGTTCAAAGAGCAACAACAAAGCATGGAGATAAGTGGTCCAACCACTTCAAGCACACCATCAAAGGAGAGTAATATATCAGCTTGGCATGGAAGGACAAGGAATGAAGCTCATTCAAGTGAAGGAAGTAGTAAAGGAAAGGAAAAGGCAAATGACGAAGACCATCGATGGGTAGAGATGGAATCTACAAGTGATGAAGATATGGAAAAATTAGAAACTCCAGGATTTAAAGCATCTAAACCAAGGAGGAGGAGTTTCCTACCACCTAATGGTGAGGTAAGGTTATCCAATAGGGTTAAATACCCTATTCAAAGGTTAACTTATGATTCATTCATTGCAAGACACTATGCCTACATGAGTCAAGTTATAGCTTGTGAAGAACCTAACTTTTTTGAAGAAGCAAATAAGCATAGGGAATGGATTGAAGCCATGGAGGAGGTAGTCAAAGCACTTGAAGAAAATGATACTTGGTCATTGGTGCCAAGAACAAAGGACATGAAAGTCATTGGCAACAAATGGGTGTACAAGGTAAAGAGGCATGCAGATGGGAGCATCTCTAGGTATAAAGCAAGGCTGGTTGCCAAAGGTTTTGCTCAAACCTATGGCATAGACTTTGAGGAAACATTTAGCCCAATAGCTAAGATGTCCACCGTCAGAAGTTTGATTGCAATTTCAGCCTCAAAACGTTGGAAGATGTACCAGTTGGATGTGAAGAATGCTTTCCCAAATGGAGATCTTGAAGAGGTAGTCTTCATGGACCAGCCCCAAGGCTTTGAAGATGAGAGGTTTCCACATCATGTATGCGCTAAAGAAGGCTCTTTATGGACTCAAGCAAGCCCCAAGAGCTTGGAACCAAAGACTTGTGGACTACTTAGTAAAATGTGGATACAATCAGAGTCATGCAGACCCATCCATCTTTGTGAAGAAGCAAGGTAGAAAAATTGTTTTCATTTGTACATATGTTGATGATTTGATCATTACAGGCCACTTCAATTTCTTTCTCCATTACCTTTTCTCTCAGGAAATGATAATGTATCTCTATATGTTTTGTTCTTGCATGAAATACTGGATTTGCTGCAAGATAAAGTGAACTCATATTATCTCCCTGAATTGTAGGAATACCTTGATCAATGCCCAAGCTTTTGAACAGTGTCTGCATCCATATGACCTCCTTAGCTGCTTCCACAAGTCCGTTGTACTCAGCTTCAGTGGATGATAATGCTACTGTATGTTGTTTCTTTGAACACCAACTTACAAGCTTATCACCAATGTAAATCATGTATCCATGTGTTGATCTTCTATCATCTTGATTACCTGCCCAGTCTGAGTCACTATATGCTCTCAACTTCAAATCTGATGTAAAAGGATAATATAATCCTTCCTTTATAGTTCGTTTGATATATTTGAGAACGCTTTGACCTTCAATCCAATGTGGGTCCTTTGGACAATGCATGAATTGTGACAGAACTCCCACTGCATAACTTAGATCAGGTCTTGTTAGTGTAGCATAAATCAAACTACCCACAAGAGATTGATACTTCCTCATATCTTTGTATTCTGCACCATCATATTTACTGAGCTTGTGATTAACTTCAAGTGGAGTTGAAGCTTCTCTGCCATTTTCCATATCAAACTTCTTCAATAGATTCAGAATATACCTTTCTTGTGATACATATATGCCATGATTTGTATAAGTAACTTCCATTCCAAGAAAGTATGACAACTTTCCTAGGTCACTAATCTTGAACTCTTTCTCAAGTAATCTCTTTACCTCCTTGATTCCTTCATTTGAAGTACCTGTGATTATAATGTCATCTACATTAATACAAATGTAGATTGGACCTTCCTCTACTCTTTTGATGAGTAGACTTGGATCTTCTTTTGAACTTTGATATCCAAGTTCATTCAGATACTTCACCAGTCTATAGTTCCATGCTCTTGGAGCTTGTTTCAATCCATAGAGTGCTCTTCTCAACCTGCAAACAAAATTTGGATATCTGGAATCTATAAACCCTTGAGGTTGTTCCATGTATACCTCATCTGATATGTATCCATTCAAGAATGCATTCTTTATATCTAGTTGACTCAAAGTCCATCCTTTTGAAGCTGCAATAGCAATAATTGTCCTTATAGTTGACATCTTAGCTACAGGACTGAATGTCTCATCATAATCTATGCCATAGGTTTGGGCATAGCCTTTCACCACCAGTCTAGCTTTGTATCTGGCTATACTTCCATCTGCAAGCTTCTTCACTTTATAAACCCATTTATTTCCAATTACTTTCTTACCATTTGGTTTAGGAACAAGTTCCCATGTCTTGTTCTCCTCCAGTGCATTGAATTCTTCCTTCATGGCTTCTTCCCATTGCTTCTTACCTTTAGCTTCATCATAGTTCTAGTTCTGAGGTTCTTCATCATCTTTTACCATATATGCATAGTTCTTCTCAGTTATGTAAGAAGTGTCATAAGAATACCTTTATGGTTGCCTTCTAGTCCTGCTTGACCTTCTTGGTTCACATTCTTCATAAGTGTCTGGATACACCTCTTCATCAAATATAGGAGCTTCTTCATTCCTTCTTGTTAATCGACTTCTGGATGTACTTGCTTGCATATAGTCTTCATCTCTATTTACCTGCACAATTGATTTTCCTTTCTCACATCTTCTTACCTCTTCTTCAAATTATTCAGCTGTATTACTTTGATTTGCATACCAACTTTTTTGTTCATCAAATGTAACATCTCTAGAAACAAGAAATTGTTTGGTTAGAGGATTCCACAACCTGTAACCCATCTGCTTTTCATCATAACCAATGAACACATATTTTTCTGCCTTTGGTTCAAGTTTATGTCTAAGTTGTGATGGCACATAAGCATATGCAATTGATCCAAACACTTTACAATGATCTAGTGTTGGTTTCTTACCCCACCAAGCTTCATATGGAGTCATTCCATTGAGAGTTGCACATGGTAATCTATTCACAATATATGTAGCTGTATTTACAGCCTCAGCCCAAAAATAATTTGGACAATTCTTCTCCTTCAGCATAACTCTAGCAAACTCAACCAAAATCCTGTTTCTCCTTTTTGCTACACCATTTTGTTGTGGTGTATACATGCAAGTTATTTCTCTCTTAATAACTGCATTCCAAAGATAATCATTGAACTCTTGGGAGAAGTATTCTCCCCCTCCATCAGACCTCAGTCTTTTAAGCTTTTGACCTGTTACTCTCTCTGCATATGCATGAAAATGCTTGAAAGCTCCAAACACTTCTGATCTTTCCTTCAAAACATATAATGTTATCCATCTTGTAGGATCATCAATGAAAAGAACATAATACCTTGAGCCATTGATAGATCCTTCTTTTGTTGGTCCCCATACATCTGTATGAATGAGCTCTAGTAATCCATCATGTTTGAATTCTTTCTTTTCAAATGGTAGCCTGTGTGCTTTTCCAATTTGACATGCTTCACATTTATAAACCATATGTTGACTCTGCACATTTGGTAGTCCTAGTACAGACTGATTAGCAATCATAGCTTTAATTCCTCTTTCATTGAAATGACCTAATCTCTTATGCCAGAGATCAAGTTCTGTAATCACTCCTTCACCATGTGTGAGCAAAGCTTGACCAATTTTCCCTTGAACTCTTAAAGTAAAGAGTCTACCTTCTTTCTTACCATAGACAATCTGATTATATTCATTCTCTGGATCTTCAACAAATACTCCTTCATTTGTAAACCTGACTTGAAAACCTTTTTCAACTATCTATCCCACACTAATCAAGTTTTTAGTTATTGTAGGAACATACAAAAAATTGGTCAGCAAATCTGCTCCACTCTTGCATTTCAATTTTCCAATTGAATGTACACTATGTCTTGTATTGTCACCTGTTTGAACTGTATGACTAGAAATACCTTTTTCCAATTCTGACATCAATTCTATGTTTCCTGACAAATGATTAGAACATCTAGAGTCAATGTAAAATACCTTTAGACCTTCTTTATCTGATGTGCTGATTGAGTTCATCATCAATGATGTATGACTTTCATTCTGTGTGTCATTTGCATAGTTGTAGTAGGTGGTGTTGTAGGATTGATTTTGTCCCCAACTTCTTCCTCCACCTCTACCATAGCCTCCTCTTTGAAAATTACTTTGATATCTTCCACCTCTGCCTCTGCTATTGTTATTCTGATTTTGATTTGATCCTTGTTGATTATGCCAACAGTCATGAGCCAAATGATTACTCAATCCACAGATCCAGCAAGCCTTCGTGTTGTTATTTTGATTACCTCTTCCTCTTCCAAAACCTCTTTCTCTTCCTCTACCAGTGCCTTTACCTCTTGCGTAATAAACTTGAGAAGTTGAATCTTCTTCATCCTTTGCTTTACCTTTATCTCCTTTCTTCTTGTTCTTCATGTACATTGCAGAACTTTATCCTTTATCTCCATCTCCCTTCAAGTCTTGCTCAAATGTGAGCATCAAACCAAGCAACTAGTTCAAATCTGGAACATAATGATTTAATGAAAGTTCTGTTGATAAGACAAAAGGTTTCCACCTTTCATCCCCTCTCAAACTTGTAAGTAATTGAGCAATCAACCTCTGATCCTCAATATCTTCATCTATGGTCCAAGACTATCTGCAAGATCCTTCATCTTAGTGACATAATCACTAATACTTTGACTTGGCTTCTTCTTGAATGTTGTAAACTCTGACCATAGACTTGCTTTCCTTGCTTTGGTAGTACTTTGGAAATGATATTCCAATGCATTCCATATATCTTCAGCTGATTCCAATCCTCTGATGTGTGGTAGCAAATGATCAGAGATTGTATTGTAGATGTAGGCTTTTGCACTTGCATCCTTCTTCTGCCAATGCTTTAAAACATCAAGTTCTTCTTTCTTTGGTCGGCTTTCATCTTCAAATACTGGCTTCTCTTCTTCACCTGTTACATATACCATGAGATCCTTACTCATAAGTAAGGCTTCCAATCTCATTACCCATGCAGGGTAATTATCTATGTCCAGTTTGTCAATGGAGATATGATCTGCCATACTCCTTTCCTTCTCGTGCAACCTGTGAGCTTAAAGGATAAAGGATAATACCTTTTGGATTTCTTTGTGTATGAGAATACTTTTTAAGTAACCTTTTTATGCCTTGTGTCTTCAAATGCTTTACCTTTCAACCTTTAATGAAAAAACTTTTCAAAACTTCTTGTACCTTTACCGCCTTCTGCTCTTTAGGACCTTTCTGCTCTGATACCACTTGTTGATGTGTGAAACGCCACAAGAAATGAATTAATGTGACACTAGACAACCTCTATGGTCACCATTAACTCATTGCCACTCCAAACTTTAAGAAATGATAGCCAAAACCAAGAAATTTACTTCTTTAAAACTTTCTAGCCACTGAAATGACATACCTTCAGTATTTTGCTAATTTCTCTTAGCACAAATATTATTTCTCCAAGATCTTTTGGTCGATGGAATTAGAAGAGTAGACCTTTCCAACAAGCTATCATATCCAAGAAACGGTGTGAAGGTGATTGCAATCCGGGTGGATCGGGTCCGGTCATGGCACACACAGGGTGTATGAAGCTAATGAATGTTGGAAGGTTTAAGGACATGAAAGTGAAATTAATGTTGAGTATGGAGAAGAGAGAGATGTTGAAATGATTATGGGAATGGGAATGTAGGAGTGCAAGTTAGATTTATGAACATTACTGATAAGAATGAAAGAGAACCATACACACGAATCAAATTTGGAAGGAAGAATGGTCCATTGAAGGAGCTTCTTAAACACTTCCTAATTCTAATCCATATGCATAGTCTTCTTTGGATGATATGTATGCATGACGAGAATAGATGGAATCCTTACACATAAATCAGTTTCGAAAGGAAGAATGGTCCAATATTGGAGCTTCTTATACACTTTCAGAAACTAATCAATATGTATGGGTATGTATGGATTATATGCATGCAAGTGAACTATGATGATAGAGTTTAATCACAAGCTCAATGAAACATCCTCACTGGTTCAACGCAATACTGCAGAGCCTTCTCACACATAGAAGAAATAGAAGACATGTAAAAATACTTAAGAGACTGAGACACAAGAGACAAGAGACAAGTGACAAGTGACATGAATTAAAAGGATTTGAATTAAGATACATGTATAAGATCATCGTGATACGTCAAGCTAAGCAGTCTACTGATCAAAAGCGGTTCCGACCTTCAAACCATGACAGTTCAACCGAATGTCACACATAAGAAGATGAGTTCCACTTCATTGACCCTATGTATGTCTAGGCTCGTAACGTCTAACTAAAGAAGTCTAAGACTCATTAAAACCGGCTCTAACTTGTTGAGATATCAAGCTCAACATGTGATGATCCAGGATGACATGTACTAGTTTTTCGTTTCTCTGACATGTATAGTGGTCACGCCGGTATATGTCAGGGATACTTCATTGAGCTTTATTAGATTTATCTACCGAGAGTGATGGCACATTTGTTTCTTGCCAGCTCACTCATTCGCGGACATTAGGTTTTTCCTTATGTACTGGTCTTTATATATTGCACTTGTCGTCTTCTTGTTTTTAGGTCATTCTTGTAATTTCCTTTTATGTAATAGAAGAAGAAGAAGAAGATCATTCTTCCTTGCCTCAATCTGTGTGTGTGCTTCTCCTTGAGAGTGAGAGTATGTGTGTGAGCTCTCTTCCTTATCTCCTTCCTCGTGACATGGTATCAGAGCCAGCATGGCTATAGAGAGCTCGTGGAGAAGGCGACGGTGAAGACTACACGGCAAGGCGTGGAGAAAACGTGATTTCACAAACGGCCTCCGTTTTGAGCCCGTAAGGTGGGGCCCACAAAAAAACCAGGTCAGTTTCAGAAACTGTAACTTGCGTTGTGTTCGGTGACACTCATATATTCCAGATTCAGAATTTCAAGCAATTCCGTGTATTATTGATACACGAAAACTGTGTTTTCCTGAGATCGAACTGTCACGTCATAGTGCGACAGTGTTCAAGCAGAAGTGCTGCTTGTAGTGTGTTGCAGTGTTGTGAATTGTTGCAAAAATGGCAAACGCAGATGGAATGAGTCAGCTTATGAGCGATAAGCTGGACAAGAACAACTTCCATGCTTGGAGATTCAGAATGACGAATTTCCTGATGGGAAAAGGCTACTGGAAGTACATCGAAGGAGAGAATGAAAATGCTCCGTAGTTACCAGAAAGGAATCGGACTGCAGAACAGTTAAGAGCATATGAGGAATGGAATCAAGGAGCACGAAAGGTAATGTATTGGCTATCTGTTAGCATACAGGATAGCATGATTGGACACATACAGGATGCCAAGACTCCAAAAGAGGCTTGGAACAGTTTGGTCACTTTGTAAGAGACCAATACAAAGGCACAAAAATTGCAACTCAAGAACGAGCTGTATACATTGGAGAAAAAGAGCATGTCGGTAAGTGACTACACTCTAAAAATCAAAAGCATATGTGAGTCACTTGCATCTATTGGCATGAATGTAGATGATGATGATGATAAGGTGGAAGTGTGCCTTCGTGGTTTAGGAGCTGCATATAAGCAGTTCAGAACTTCTATACAGACCAGGGAAAATATTCTGAATTTTGCTGATTTGGTCTCTATGCTGATCATTGAAGAAAAGAATCTTGGTGAGGATTCAAACTCCCAAGGAAAGCCCAGTTCTGAGCAGGTATTCTACTCTGGCAGAGGAAGAGGCAGAGGTAGAGGTTTTGGAAGTGGAAGAGGAAACAGTAACCAAGACCAAGGTCAACAACAGAATCATGCAGGAGGAAGAGGACAGTTTCGAGGTAGGGGGAGCCAAAGAGGTCGCAGATATTTCCAAAGAAATGATTCAGGTAATGATAGTAAAGGATGCCGGAATTGTGGTAAACCTGGATACTTTGAACGTGATTGCAGGTTAAAGAATCAAAATAACAGAAGGCAGCAAAACAACTATGCATCCACAAGTGCAGATGATTCTGAGAAGCTGTTTATGGTTCAACATCACATGATGAATACGATGTCTGCTGGTGTTTCAAAATCGAATGATAATATCTGGTATGTTGATTCAGGTGCTTCAAATCACATGACCAGTCATGCAGAATGGTTTAGTAGTTTGCAAAAAATGCCAGTTCCTAGATATGTTGAAACAGGTGATGACACATCGCATCCTATTGAGCATACAGGAAACATAGCATTGTCTATGGAGGACGGAAAGGTAAAACATCTCGCTGATGTGCTGCATGTTCCAAATATAACGAAGAATCTCGTTTTTGTTGGACAAATGGTTGACCAAGGATTACAAGTCAGGTTCAATGCTGATGGATTATATGTAGAAGAGTACAAGTAGGATGGACGATTGGTTGCCAAAGGAAACAAAGTGGGTAGGATGTTCACCTTAAATGTGAAGATTCCTGAAATGAATGCAGCCATGTTTGCGAAAGGTGCAGGAGTTATTGCAGATATAGAGATATGGCACAAACGGATTGGACATGCAAACTTGCAAAGGCTAAAACTGATGCAGTCAAAGGAGATTCTCCATGGACTACCAAATTTCAAAGTTGCAGAAATGCAAAAGGTATGTGCAGCATGTCAATTTGGTAAACAATCAAGAGCATCATTTCCACATGACAAGCATGTTAGTGAGAATGTACTAGAAGTAGTACATACAGATGTTTGGGGTCCAACAAAGACCACATCTATGGGCAGTTGCAGATTTTATGTTACTTTCATTGATGACCATACACGCAAAGTATGGGTATATTTCATGAAAGAGAAGAGCGAGGTGTTTACTCACTTCCAAAATTTTAAAGTTATGGTGGAAAAGAAAACAAGGAAGTACATTCAAACATTAAGATCTGATGGAGGAGGTGAATACATGTCAAATGAGTTCAGCAGTTTTCTAAAAAATCATGGAATTCGACGTCAGTTTTCATGCAGGTACACACCACAACAGAATGGTGTTGCTGAACGCAAAAATAGACGTATTGCAGAAATAGCAAGAGCCTTGATGGCTGAGAAGAATATGCCTCATTGTTATTGGGCAAAACCTATGCATGCTGCTGTATACATCATGAACAGAACTCCGACTGCTGTTGTACATCAAGTTACACCTAAAGAGAAGTTTACAGGTAAAAATCCAAACTTATCACATCTGAAAGTTTTTGGCTGTATTGCATATGTACATGTTCCAGATGAGTTGAGGACGAAGCTTGATCCGAAAGCAGAAGAATGTGTCTTCATTGGATATTCCCTTGAGCAAAAGGGGTACAAATGTTATAACCCACTCACACGACAGGTGAAGGTGAGCAGAGATGTGGTATTTGATGAAATGTCAAGCTTCTATGCAGATGTCAAAGAAGGACTAAATCTTAAATCAAATGACAAAGAAAATGGTGAAAAATCTAGTGCAGAATCTCAAGTTGTGAGTGGACCGGATGCATCACCAAGCAATAGTTCCAACTCAAATCCATGGAGTGGAAGATTGCGTGGAAATTTCAGTCCAACAAATTCATCAAATACATCCAAGAAAGGTAAAGAAAAGCTTTCTGCCGGTAGTAAAACAGGTGCAGGTTTTGAAGACGTTGATGGAGATTCAAGCGGTTCAGAAAAGAGTCTTGATGAGGAACTTGGATTGCCCTCTGTGAAGACTCCATGAGTAAGAAGGGCACATGCAGATGATACAAGAAGAAGTGACCCAGGACCAAGAAGATCTAGGAGGATGTGTAATTCAGTGCAACGATTGACATATGATAGTTACATGGCTCGCCATTGTGCCTACATGACAAAGGTAATACAAAATGCTGAACCTTCTTGTTTTGAAGATGCAATTGGTAATGCAGATTGGGAAAAAGCTATGGATGAGGAGATGGCTGCACTTTATGGAAATGATACATGGAAGCTGGTTCCATTGCTGCAAGGAAAGAAATCCATAGGCTGCAAATGGGTTTACAAGGTAAAGCATAATGCTGATGGTAGCATAAGCAGGTATAAAGCACGATTGGTAGCTAAAGGTTATGCACAGACATATGGCATTGATTATGAGGAAACATTCAGCCCTGTAGCTAAAATGTCTACTGTCATAACACTTGTTGCATTAGCTACAGCAAAAGGATGGACTTTGCATCAGATGGATGTGAAGAATTCTTTCCTACATGGTGAGTTACAGGAAGAAGTATATATGGACCAGCCACAAGGATATGAAGATTCAAAGCATCCAGAATATGTTTGCAGGTTGCAAAAGGCTTTGTATGGGCTGAAGCAGGCTCCGCGTGCATGGCATGCAAGGATTGCTGATTACTTAACCAGCATTGGGTTTTCTATGTGTGATGCAGATCACTCACTATATGCAAGGAAGGATGATGATGGCATCACTATTGTGGCTATTTATGTTGATGATCTGATTGTAGGTGGTGATAATGAAGAAAGCATCAAAGAGGTAAAGAAACTTCTTATGCAAGAATTTGACATGAAAGATCTTGGTGTGCTGTAGTATTTCTTGGGCATTCAGTTTATACATACAGAAACAGGTATATGGATGTAACAAAGGCAATATGCCTTGAATATGTTGCAAAAGTATGGTACGGCTGATTGTAAGCCAATTTCTATGCCTTTAGATCAGAATTTGAAATTGGATACTACATCAGGTGAAGCATTGGAAAATGCTACTATGTACAGGAAAATTGTAGGAAGTCTTATATATCTTACAATTACAAGGCCTGATTTAAGCTACACTGTTGGACTTGAAAGTCAGTTTATGCAGGTTCCCTGGAAGCCACATTTGGATGCTCTGAGGCACACTCTACGTTATGTGAGTGCTACTTTGGATTATGCATTGTTTTATGAAGCTGGTGTAGATTTGTAGGTTCATGGATACACCGATGCAGATTGGGCTGGTAGTACTCCAGATAGAAGATCTACTAGTGGCTTTCTTTTCTCACTTGGAGGTGCAGCTATTACATGGAGTAGTAAGAAGCAACCCACTGTTGCTTTGTCGAGTACAGAGGCTGAGTATAGAGGTGCTGCAATGGCAGCATGTGAGGCATCATGGCTGGAGATGTTACTTGCAGATTTAGGTGTGGAAGTGCAAAAGCCTATCACTATCTATTGTGATAATCTTAGCAGCATACAGTTAGCACGGAACCCTGTTTTCCATGCTAGAACAAAGCATATCGAGGTACATTATCACTTCATCAGAGAGAAGGTATTAGCAGGTGATATTGATCTTGTTTATGTGAGAACAGATGAGCAGGTTGCTGATATTTTCACCAAAGCACTTGGAGCTGAGAAGTTGAAGAAGTTTCGGAAGATTCTTGGATTACAGGATATGGCATTGAGCTTGAGGGGGAGTGTTGAGATATCAAGCTCAACATGTGATGATATGACACGTACTAGTTTTTTCGTTTCTCTGACATGTATAGTGGTCACGCCAGTATATGTCAGGGATACTTCATTGAGCTTTATTAGATTTATCTACCGAGAGTGTGGCACATTTGTTTCTTGCCAGCTCACTCATTCGCGGACATTAGGTTTTTCCTTATGTACTGGTCTTTATATATTGCACTGGTTGTATTCTTGTTTTTAGGTCATTCTTGTACATTCCTTTTATGTAATAGAAGAAGAAGAAGAAGAAGATCATTCTTCCTTGCCTCAATCTGTGTGTGTGCTTCTCCTTGAGAGTGAGAGTGTGTGTGTGAGCTCTCTTCCTTATCTCCTTCCTCGTGACATAACTCACTCACACGCTCCACCGAGGGTGAGTCAAGATAGAGATGCTGGTTTCAAGAGCCTATCCTAGATTGGAGTTCTAACTTAAATTTGAAACTAGCTACTATACTCATACTAGCCCACCTTGGATCCTCACTCGCTCAACCAAGGGTGATTGTCTCAAGGAAACCTTAAGCTAGCAAGAGCCCCATGGATGCCTAACAATGATGCTCTAGGAGTTTGGAGGGGGGTTTATATAGTTTTTTGAATGAATTTGGGCCCTTGGATCTAGAGAAATCAACTCTCAACTCTAGGATTACTACTTTCGATTACAACCATTTGATTAATCAAATCAATGGCTTGGAATTGTTCTTTCTATCAAATCTAGTGTAAAGGAGTGAAATTTAGGTGCCTTCATTCTCCAACATTGGATCTGGGGATGATCTGGACCGTCGGATCAGTGCTGACATCAATTCGGATAAGATAAGCCACTATTTTTGGAGAAACTTTTCATTATTGATCTTTAAATGTCAAAAAAGTCTTCTTTGATTAAAAAACTCGTGGATCCTCCTTCCTTTATGCTTTAGTGCATCTCCACCCTTGAATATGAGCTCATCTTGACCGTACAACATGGTTCAATCATATTTTGCCATGTGGTAGCCCTTCAAGCCTTCAATTTTCTTATTCTAGAAAATTGTGGTGACCTTGAAAACTAGATTTTGTGCTCTTTGACCCTTCAAATATCCTTTGATGAAGATAAAAGTTTGTAGGACTATGTTTTGAAAGGCCTCCTTTAGGAATATGCAAAAAAAACTCCCATCTCAATCTTCCTTCTACAAGTTTGACTACATTTGGAAGCTTGCAAGGTGGCATTAAGGTGACTAGGAAGCTCTGATAGCCTTGAAAGTTTGTAAAAATATGTAGCCACATATGGTCTTTATACATGCCAAACCATATGGCTAACAAAAATTCCTATACAAAATTTTCTGGGATCTAAGTGAAAAATTACATTTTTTACAAAATGCACATGGCATATCAATGTGCTAGAAAATCCATTTTCATGTGAAATTTGGGCTATAAACTGCCTTTGATAGGTTTACAAGTATATGAATTTTCATGTGATTTGGAGACATTGAAATTTTTGCCCTAATTTCTAAACTTTGACCAGCTTTGACTGCTACCTTGGATTTGCTCGATTTCTTCCAAAGTTTGCATGTGAACTCCCTTTGACATCCTTGATGCATCTTGGACTTCTCAGGGAATTTTGGCTACCTTCATCGAATGTGTTTCCTATAGGCCTTCATGAGTGAGAGAGGAGAGAAAATCTCAACGACATTCGCCCCCACTAAACCTGCGATTCCTCCGGAAGCGCCACTCTAGTATCTGTGAAAAACAAAATGTTCCAGGCATCAAATTATTTTATAGGCAACATACATGGAAGGAAAAATTGATCATATGCATGAATGAGTAGGCAACATGACATGAAGAAAAATTTGCATGAAAGAAAGAATTGAAACACGCAACATGAATATGCATGAACAAATAGGCAACATATATGCAAATGAACAAGCAACATTGACAACAAGAAAGAAAACAAACAAGCATCAATATGAAGTGGAAGTGGACGTATTGAGTCGTTTTAAGCATCAGTTCCTCTCATCTTGAAGAAAAATTTGTACCTTTTTCATAAAGCAATCTACCTTAAATACGATTATAAACAAAGATTTAGGATTTTCAAGAGACATCTTTCATCTTTAGCTTATTTTAGATCAACTCCTTTCCTACATAAATATGAATATGCTCTTTCTCTAATAACATGCAAGGAAATCTAACTAAACTCCACTAATGCATAAATCTGCCTATATAGCCCGTGATTTATTCTACTATGCCTCTTTATCCTCCTTTGGCTTGCTCTTTTTTTTTTTTTTTATGATGATGATTCGGCAACTTTATGGTTACGATCACTTTTTTGGGGCGGAAGAAAGTGTAAACTTCCTAGTAATATGTAGCAGCGTTTTTTTTTTGATGATGGGGAAAAATTAAACCCCGATACAAGGTACAACCATTTTTTATGACGGAGAACAGTCATTTAAACTCCGATACAAGTGCTGTGAGATGGACTAAGGATGTAGCAACATGCAATAGCAGGAGCTAGGATTTCAACAATTATGCTTTCGATACAGGATACATATGCATATTTATATATAAAATTCATGTCACCAAAATAAACCTCCAAAATAAATCTTTCCACAATCCTAGATTATAATCAATTTCTTAGTAGATAAGTTACTACTTAAGTGTTGATATATTTAGGTAGTGATGTGTGTGAACACACTAGGACCGCCGGCGCACTTTTTTCCCTCTTTAGGAGGTCTTTTTCCCCCGGCTTGTATATATGCCTATTGCCCTAATGGGCTACTTATCTTTGTACATTCTCTAGTAATACATTCAGTACTGTGTGTTGTGCTCCAAGCTTCTTCTTCTTCCTTGTGCTGTTCGCGTGCTTCCGCAGACGTCTAACTTCAACAATCGGTATCAGAGCAGGTCGTTGCTTCATCTAGGGTGCCGTCGACACTCCTCCGTTTGTAGTCTCAGATTCGCAGGAAATTTGGTGAGCATATTGAGGGTGTTTCAGGGATCAAAACAGCTTCCCTGTGTGGTGCCAAAATCGCGATCTGAGCTCGTTTCGGCCTCCGAACACACTATCATAGCGCTTGTGCAGGCTATTTCATCTTTTTGTGCCGAAGGTATATAACAGTTTTTGTTCGCCAGTATAAGCATCTCAAAGTTTGCTACAGGTCTAGCAGAACTCGTTTGGGCAGTTCCATTCAACTTTTTGAGATACAATCAATTTTCTGCATCAAGGTATTTTAGTCACCGGCCATGGCTGAAAGCAATGATGTATTTCGTATGTTGGCTGTTGAGGATAAGTTGGATGGTACCAACTATCCATTATGGGCTTATATGATGCGACATGTATTGGTTGCAAAAGGATTGTGGAACATTGTGCAGGGTGTTGAAAGACGTCCTATTACACCTGCGACTACAGGTACTGCAAATACAGGTGCTGAAGCTGATGAAGATGGTGTTGAAGATGGTATTCTGCAGATTCCTGTTCGTGTTGTTGTTTTTGTTGCACGATGCAAAGCTTTGGCATGCACGCTTTGGTCATCTGAATTTTGCTAGTTTGCTACGCTTACAGAAATCTAATATGGTGTCTTCTTTGCCCAAGCTTGAGGCACCTGGAAAACATGTATGTGAAGGTTGTATTTTGGGCAAAATGCAACGTTCCTCCTTTCCAAAAGATGGTTCAGTTCGGGCTATGCAGAAATTGTAGCTTGTACATAGTGATGTTTGTGGTCCTATGCAGACACCCTCTTTTGGAAATTAACTTTTACTTCGTGAATTTCATTGATGATTTTGCCAGGCATGCATGAGTATATCCATTGAAGGCAAAGTCCGAAGTGTTCATGTGCTTTAAACAATTTTTGGTTTTGGCTGAAAATCTGTCAGCATGTAAAATGGGCACCCTCCGTTCTGATTGAGGGGGGGAATATATGTCTTCTGATTTTAATGCATTTCTGGCTAAACGTGGGATAAAACACCTGTGTACAGTGCCGTATACACCTCAACAAAATGGAGTTGCTGAACGAAAGAACAGGTCACTCATGGAGATGGCGAGGTGCATGGTCAAGAGTCAGGCTTTACCACATAGTTTCTGGCTTGAGGCTGTCATGTGTGCAGCATATGTACTAAATAGGCGTCCCACTAAAGCGCTGCAGTCTATCACTCCATATGAGGCTTGGCATGACCGCAAGCCATCTTTTGCTCATCTGCGTGTTTTTGGTTGTTTGGCATATGCACTAGTGCCTGAACAACATCGCAGAAAATTGGATGATAAGGCAGTAAAATGTATTTTTGTTGGGTACAGTTCTGAAAGTAAAGGCTATCGTATGTATCATCCACAGACTAAACACATTCTGGTTAGCCGTGATGTTTTCTTTGTGGAAGATGCTATTCAGCCATTGCTTTCATGTACTAAGGAGACATCTGTTAGCTCCAAAGACATGTATGATACTTTGATGCCTCTTTTTACAGGTGGACAGTATAGTGTTGGTCCTAATGAGGCAACTTCTCAGCCTTTGCAGGTTTCATATGATGATGCAGATTTACATGATGCACTTGTTGATGAGAGACCTGATATTGAGTAGGCAAAAACTATGCCAAAATGACTGGTGCAAACTTTGCGTGATAGCAAATTAGATGCACCTTTGTCATATCATACTCGTTCAGGCTCTCATAGTGCCTCCTTTGCATCAGATTGCTATGCTATGGCTGCGTCTGGTCTCTGTAATGAGAATGAGCATGTTTCTTTTGATGAAGCACAGAATTCAGAAAATTGGATGGCTGCTATGCAATCTGAATATGATGCTATAATGAAGAATGGTACATGGTCTTTATGTGACTTGCCTCCTGGCAAGAAGGCCTTTGGCACTAAGTGGGTATACAAGCTGAAGCGTAAACCTGATGGTAGAGTTGACAGGTATAAGGCTAGGCTTGTTGCAAAGGGTTATGCGCAAAAAAGAGGCATTGATTTTGATGAGACCTTTGCACCTACATGCCGTATGACTACTGTTCGGAGCATTTGTGCACTTGCAGCCCATCATGGTTGGAATGTACATCAGTTGGACATTAAAACAACATTTCTGAATGGTGACTTGCATGAAGAAGTGTATGTTTTTCAGCCCCGTGTCTTTGTGCAGAAAGGGCATGAAAACCAGGTGTGCAGGTTAAAGAAGGCATTATATGGTTTAAAGCAAGCACCACGTGCCTGGTATGAGAAGATACATGCCTATCTGGTTGCACATGGTTTTGAAAACAGTCCAACTGAAAGCACCTTATATGTTAAGCATGCTAATGATGTGCTTCTGATCATTGTTGTCTATGTTGATGACATGCTGCTCACTGGTCCTATTGAGAAGCATATTGCTGATTTCAAGGCTGATTTGCATGCCTCATTTGAGATGTCTGATTTGGGGCATTTGCATCACTATTTGGGCATTCAGTTTATGCAAGTTGATGGTGGAATGGCTTTGTGTCAAACGAAATATATTGACACATTATTGCAGTGTTTTGGCCTTGAAGACTGTAAGCCTATTGCCACTCCTATGGAGACACGTTTACGATTGAGTCTTCATGATGTTGGAGATGCATTTGATGCTGTTCTCTATCAGCAGGCTATTGGATGCTTGATCTACTTATGCATTACTTCGCCAGATATTTAGTTTGTTGTCTCATAGATGAGCAGGTTTATGCATTGCCCAGGAGTCACGCATTGGAAGGCGGTTAAGCGCATCTTTCGCTACTTGAGTGGTACTCGGATACTTGGGTTGTTTTATCCCAAGGGGGGATCACTATTGCCAGATTTGCATGCTTTTTCTGACTCAGATTGGGCTGGTTGCTATGACACTCGTGTGTCCACCAGTGGTTTTTGCTTCATGCTTGGTAGCTTATGTATATCTTGGTTGAGCAAGAAGCAGCCTACTGTGGCCACTTCCAATTGTGAGGCTGAGTATAGGGCAGCTTTCACAGCGACTATTGAGTGTGTGTGGCTCAGACGCCTTATGGCTGATTTGGGTGTTGGCCAGTCTTCTGCCACCACCATCTTCACTGACAGTCAGAGCGCATTGGCAGTTGCGAGGAGCCCTGTGTTTCATGCTCGCACTAAGCACATTGAGGTGCATTATCACTATGTCAGGGAGAGGTTCTCTGTTGGGGAGATCAGCTTGGCATATGTGCCCACGCAGGAGAACATTACAGACCTTTTCACGAAGGCTCTGCCTAGGGAGAAGTTTGAAGCTTTCCGCAAAGCTTTGGGCTTACTTCCTTTTGTGGAGTGATTTCCACATAGCTTGGCACTTCCTTATACATGAGTGCCAGCTCCTTGTTCACCGCATCACTCCCAGGGGGGATTTGTTGATATATTTAGGTAGTGATGTATGTGAACACACTAGGACCACCGGGGCACTTTTTTCCCTCTTTAGGAGGTTTTTTTCCCCCGGCTCGTATATACGCCTATTGCCCTAATGGGCTACTTATCTTTGTACATTCTTTAGTAATACATTCAATATTGTGTGTTGTGCTCCAAGCTTCTTCTTCTTCGTTGTGTTGTTCGCGTGCTTCCGCAGACATCTAACTCCAACATTAAGATACAATTTTACACAAGTAGAGAAATCATCATTTGCCTTTTTTTTTTTTACTCAAGTGATGTGGATATGTAATGCAATGCAAAGACTAAAAACAAATATGCATGAAACAAGAACAGAAAAAAAATAGAATGAAAAAAACAAAGCAACATGAACTTGAAAAATTAATGATATTTTTATATGTTTTTTATTTTTTTATTTTCTTTTTTTATTTTACTTTTTTTTTTATTTTAATTTTATTTTTTATTTATTTTTCTAACATGGATACTCTTGTTTATGAATCGGCCTCATTGTTGTCATCTTCTTCAATGTCATCATCCAAAATGTACTCGTCATTATCACGTTTCTTGAATATCTTTATCCTTTAACCTGCAATCAAAGTTTTTAGTGCAACACCATTTAATTCACAAAGAGCATACGTACCATTGTTGTTGACTTTTGATACAATGTATGGCCCAAACCACCGTTGAGTGAGCTTTTTGCGTGCATCATATTGAGAGTCAAATGTACTATCATAAATGAGCACCCATTCTCCTACTTCAATTGGCTTAGGACGCAATCGATGAGTTTTATTAAAATAATGCTTGTTCTTCATTCTAGATTCTCTTAATTTTTCAATGGCATCATCAAGTCTTAATTTACCTTGTTCTAACTGTTTAATGCGCAAACTCAAAAAATCATCAGTAGACATGTCATCTAAAAGGTGCCCTACATCCTCACCTATAGCCATGAAACACTTCAGATGCTTCACAAAGGTCTCATCTCCTTTATGGATATAGAAAAGTAGGTCATAGGGGACCCATTTACACTCATACAATGGAATATCTATGGAGTATAGTAGGATATATAACTCCATATAATCAATTATCTCCTCAAGAACATTAGAGTTCATAGTTAGTGACCCTTCAAGATTAGTCTTTGTAGTCAGTTCTATCCAAGAATTGCATGAAAAGCTTTCGAGGAGATTTGATGGGAGCGGAAGGTATGGAAGCAACCATTGTGTGTGGGCATAGTATTTTATTTCCTTGCAAGAATGTCTAGCTCTTTGTGATTGCAAATGTGAGAAATGAGCACGTAGAACCCATTTATGTAGCACTTTCAAGTTTTTAAAGTGAGCGGGACCCACTTTTAAAAGTACATAAGAAAATAGTGAAAGTTAAAAACTGAGCTTCTGATGACAAAATAACGTACAATTTACCAAACAATATCAATATTTTTGCATCAGAGCAAATGTTTAAACATAACATAACAAAAAACAACATGAACAACCACATTTCAAAGTAGTGAACATAGAGTTTTGACAATCCAAAAGTTCTGAAATTACCATTACAAATAAGAAGGTATATACAATATCTAACATATCTTGTTTATCCTAATTTTTAGGTGTCTTTTGCAAGTGCCAAAACCATCCGGTAGAATGAGTAGGACCCAAAAAGTGACATCATTTGGTTGCAAAAGAGCTATGACAATGAGAGTTTAGTTCCATTTTTACTCCAATCTACAAGGACTTTCATTTTGTATTCCAACCTTCTTCCCATGTGTAATCAATTTATAGGAAATTGAAGTTATAAAATTGAAATAAGCAATAATGAAAAGATTACTTATACAAATGCACAAAACATTTTCTCACCATATGTCCTTGTATATTGAATTTGGATTGAGTTAAGTCCCTCAAAGCCCATAATCACCAAGTGTTCTCTCACACTAGCCAAGGTCCAATGACGATTCACTAAAATAGTTTCCATTTCATTGTTGGGCAATTTAAGCTTTATTTCAAATGAAAGTAAAGATCCCTCAAAACTTTGAAATGATATCAATTGTTCCAATGATCATAGTAGAATCTAATGTACAATGAAGTACGTTGTTTCAAATATCAAAATCCTATGCATGTTCCACCTATTTTACAAAGATACCTTTTGCAATTCCTTCTATCAAACCCCATTTTTCACTTAGAAGACTTTTGACTTGCTCATATGTGATATCTTTACACATGAACATGGTGGATGTCTCTTGGAATGAGAATCCTTGAAATAAATATACAAAAAAATGGATGGGAAAACACTATTGCAAACCTACAGATCTAAACACTTTTGTGAATTTCAAAAAGTTATGTGTATCCATTACCATCTTGTGCTTCAAATATGACATGGATCATATATCAAGTTTTGGACAATCCAAGCTAAGAAGAGAATCTACTTCGATTCTCTCTAACCTTCCAAAGCCATTCATTGTAGAGGGTACAACGTATCTATGTGTGAAAGAAAATGCTATCATGGAAAAGTTGAGCAAGAGATACTTCTGGAAAGACTAGTGCACCAACATCTGCATGCAATTCTCGGAAAGTACTTGTAAGACTATGAAGTGGTTGCTCTTCCACCAAAGTAGAAGGAAATATATTTGAAATAAATAAAAGCATATCTAAATAGTTCAAAAATATATTCAACACTATAAAACATACAATATTGTATACTAATACTTACAATTCATAGGATATCTCATTCTAATAAATTTTTCAAGTTTCATAATTTCTATTGTAAAAACATGTTGTAAAATAGCAACCATCCCATTTTCTTTGTGCTTCTTGAATCCAAGTATCTTTCCCTTCCAATGAAGATCCAAGTTTTTACGATCTCTTATTCGATGATGCCCAACTCTAGAGGGTTGCATATACACCCATGCACCTTTGGAGTACTCATGTGATAGCCATTGTCCATCTATAGCTTTGATATTGTGACATCTTAATGTGAGGACTTCATCTTTTGGTCACCTAAAAGCTTTAGATGTTGCCATTGAAGTTGAAAGTCAAGGTACAAAAGTAGTTTGGGAATTGCGTATGAAAATGTGAGGTTTAGGAGGGAAATAACTCTTTTTGAGTTTTTTTGAAAAAATTCACTTTTTGAAGCTCAAAACATGCAAGGATTTTGAATTTGAGGTCAAAAAGGTTACTTTTGATCCTAAAAATTAATGAGGGGTCCATTCTCAAGTGTTATGATGAGTTTTCTAACTTTTTAAAAAATTTGAATTTTTGGGCCCAACCAAGTTACGGGATTCCTTCTCTCTTTAGACGTAGCTCATTAAATAAGGGAGAAATATGTCCTCTCTCCCTCATTTATCCTAATATTTTATAGGGTATAAAATGTGATCATCACCCTCTTTTGATTGGTCCATCACCAATCACTCCTTAATCGAAAAGGCCCATGTAGGGTTCATTTTTTTTCATAATGCAAATGCGTATAAAAAGACCATCTAGTGTGGAGGAGCATATCAAAGAGATATTGATATATTTTGATAGTGATATGTGTGAACATATTTAAGAACATCGAGATACTTTTTTCCCTGTTTAGGAGGGTTTTTCCCTAGCTTGTATACATGCCTATAACCCTAACAAGTTACTTATCTTTGTACATTCACTTGGTAATACATTCAATATTGTGTGTTGTGCTCCAAGCTTCTTCTTCTTCTTCCTTGTGCTGTTCATGTGCGTTCGCAAACTTCAAACTCCAATAATTGGTATCAGAGAAGGTCACCACTTCATCTAGGGTGTTGTCGATACCCCTCCAATCACAGTCTCCAAATTGCACGAAAATTAGTGAGCATATGTAGGGCACAAATTTCTTTCTTTTGAGCCAAACATATATATAGGTTTCAGTTCGCCAGTATAAGTGCCTCTAAGTCTACTACAAGTTGTGGAGCTCGATAGGGTAGTTCTATTCAACTTTTTGAGATACAATCATTTTTCTACATCAGGGTATTTTAATCAGTGCCTAATTGATTGCAAAAGGATTGTGGAATATTGTGCATGGTGTTGAAGAAACGATGTACTACACCTACAAATACAATTATTGAAGGTGATGCAGATGGTGTTGAAGATGATGATTTTCAAATTCTTGTTCATGCTGTGATTCCTGCTGCACATACTATAGATCAACTTCGATGGGATGGTAGAGATGCTCAAGCAAGTGCATTGATAGCTTTGTCTATCAAACATGCCATTATCCCTCATATTTGCTCTTGCAAAACAACAGAGGATGCTTGGGATACACTTACCACCTTATACAAGGCTATAAATGAGGCTCGTGTTGCTTGTGTCTGAAAATAGTTGAAGAGTGAGCATATGAATGAAGGAGATTTTATGGATAGTTTCTTGACAAAGATCAAAGATTTGAAGGAATAATTGATTTCTGATGAAGAAGTCTTGCTAGACAGTTCACTTGTGCAGACTATTCTGAATGATCTTCTAGATTCATATCAGAGTTTTGCTTCTACTCTTTGGTTGATGATGAAAGGAAATCCAAATGCCTTAACAGTTGAGGAGTTAGTCTCTGTTTTGTTGTAGGAAGATTAGTCCAGGTACAAAAAGTCCATTATGCATGTAGCAGATCAAGCTTTTTTAGCTAATCAAAGGGGAAAATGTAAATGGAGCCCATCTACTAGTAAGTAGAGATATGCTAATTCTAGACAGTTGAAAAAGGAAGAAAGAGAGAAGAAATCAAAAAAGCAGAAATTATTTTGCAAATACTGTAAAGGAAATGATCATGTCATAAACAGTTGTTCAAAACTAGCTGCAAAAGAGGCAAAGACAAAAAGAGGCTGGAATGATTGTTGTAGAGGCCTCGACACCCAAAACAGAGTTTGCTAATCTTGTGAAGAATGAAGAATGGGCATTTACTAGTCTTTGTAGTTACGATCCAGAACAATGCATGTCTATAGTAGACTTCGATGTTTGGTACTTTGATGGTGGTGCAACCAAACATATAACCTCATAGCACAATTTCTTTAGTTTACTTGAGCCCCCCCTATAGGAATACAATCACATGCACCAACAACTCCTCTTATCTAGTCACGGGAGTTGGTAAGATCATTCTAACTACTACTAATGGTAGTTCTTTTACATTGTCAGATGCTTTGTTGCCAAGGATCAAGAAAAATCCATTGTCAAATTCAGCATTAGCCAAGATCAGCTTGGTTGTCAAATTTGTTGATAAAAAATGTACAATTCATGATGTGTAAAATGGCAATGTTATTATTGCTTTTGGCATTTTATGTTTTGGGTTGTATAAGCTCATAGACTATGCACAATCTATCAATGATTTAGCATGTGCCGTTCAAGATTCTCAAGCCATCTTAGATGCAAAGATTTTGCATGTATGCTTTGGTCATCTGAATTTTGCTAGTTTTCTATGCCTACAAAAATCTCAAATGGTGTCCACTCTACCCAAACTTGAGGCACCTAGTAAACATGATTGTGAAGGCTGTATTTTGGAAAAAAATGTAGTGTTCCTCCTTCCCAAAAGATGGTTCAGTTCAAGCTACTAAAAAATTTTAGCTTGTTCACAGTGATCTATGTGACCCTACACAAACAACTTCTTTTGGGAACAACCTTCACTTTCTGACTTTTATTGATGATTTTTTCCAGGCATGCATAGGTGTATCCATTGAAAGCAAAGTTTGAAATGTTTATGTGCTTCAAATAGTTTTTGGTTCTGGATGAAAATATGTCAGCATGTAAAATGGGCACCCTCCATTTTGATCAAGGGGGGGAATACATTTCTTCTGATTTTAATGCATTTCTAGCTAAGCGTAGGATAAAACATCAACATATAGTGCCATATCTCAACAAAATGGTGTTTTTAAAAGAAAGAACATGTCTCTCATGGAGATGGCGAGGTGTATGGTCAAAGATCAAGCTTTACCACATAGTTTCTGGCTGCACAGTGTTATGTGTGCAACATATGTACTTAATGTTGGTGCATTTATCAAGCCTAAGATTTTTGGCTAAAGCCTTGAGGACTACACACATATATTTTTCTACATGTATAGACTTACATTTGAACTCATGCTTGTTAATATTCATTATATTTACCTTGGATAAATGTAAAAGATAGAGTGAGATGAAGGAATCTCATGATAATATGGATCCCATTCCATGACTCTAGAAGTGGAATCTAATTCAAATCATTCCCCAAATATAGGATCACTTCTAGGTGAGCTATCTACCAAGTTCAAATTCAAATATGAGTATAAATACTAATATCTCTTAGTCACAGGTAGAAAAGCAGATCTGAGTGAGATTGAGCTAAAAATCCAAGTCTAAATTGAGCTTACATCCTCTAAGTGTAGCCCTCTACACAATCTATATCATATGTGCAATATCATTCATATTTGGATACATTTCATTGATTAAGTTCTTCTCTACATTATGCTTCAATATTTTCAGGTACATAGTGAAATTGTTTAGTAGATTTCTTTGAGTTGAAGAATCCCTTTGCTATACTTTAACTTGGAATAGTTAGATTAAAGTGCCTAGTTTTTACTTATCAAATTTCATTTTATTTGTTTTAGTATATCTTGAGATATGAAGCTCAGAAGCTAACTATGTCTCCACATCTTCTAGTCCCTAAAAAGTCGGGGTGACTCCCCTTGACTTGTTAAATTTATTTCTCCTTGTATGGTATAGCTAAAATCATCAAATAAATTGAATTGGTTAACTATAGACTTCAATTAAATGTGTGTAAAAGCTCTCTAGTCAATTCATACCAGGTTGTGAGCATTGAGCATAATACGGAGGCCCTCTCATAAAAAATAGAAGGTTCTTCACATTCTTTGCACTTAGGAGTCATCTATTTTGATGCAAACAATTGAGAGTGATGTTCCAAAGAACTTGATGGTTCTTAATGCCCATTTGGGAAGCTAAGAAAGTCTACTAAGAATCCCTATGGGTTATATTGGCTAGTGTAGAGCAAGTTTGTTGCAACACCAACTCGTCTTTGGACTCAACCATCACCTCTTCACAGTGGTATTAGAGCAACTAGACATCATGGGTGATGGATTCCCCTCATCCCTAGGAAAATTTGATCAATTTAATTACTCGACTTGTTCACTCAGAATGGAAGCTTATCTTGAAGGGAGGAACCTCTATGGTTACATATTTGAAGATGAGATGATGCCAGTCCTCAGAAGCAAGGGCCAACCAACACAAGAAGAGAAAGAGAGCTTGAATACATGGTACTCAAAGGATGCTTTAGGTCATACATTCTTAACTCTATCTCTTATTTTTTACTTCCACACATTAGGAGTTGCAAGACTTCACAAGAGATATGGAATGCTCTTGAAGCATTCTTCTCATCAAGTACCAAGGCAAGGAAGAACCAATTGTAGATGGAATTCACCACACTCAAGAATATTCCCAAGCAGAGTGTGAGGGATTTTGTCACCAATATAAAGGACATTGCAGACCAAATTTGAAGCATTGGACAAGCCATTGTTCAAGAACAAATATTAAGGCAAGTGATCAATGGATTAAAGGCAAATGACAAATGGGAAGCCTTTACCACCACCATGGACCTCTACATGGGCATGCAAGTTCTTGATTTCAACACCCTCATGAGACAATTGTTTACACATGAAGCAAAGCTATGAAGAATGGAGACAACCAAAAAGGTAATCAATGCTCTACTCTCTACACAAGTAAGAATAAGAAAAAAGATAACAAAGGCAAGGGTAAGAAATCTGATGATGAAGGTAGTACCTCTCAAGAAAACTTTGTAGATAGAGGTAAAGGATTAAGGGTAAGAGACAAAGGAGGAAGAAAAGGTAGGGGGAGAGCTTAAGGTTCATCTCCATGTGCCATATGTGGTCTAACCAATCACATTACTAAGAATTCTTTATCCTTGGAACCAAAGAGGAAGATATTACAATAGAGGAGGCTATGGTTCATACAACAACAATAACTACCAAGGAGTATACAAAGGAAGGAGAGACTACAACAACTATGTAGATGAATAAACTCAAGAGGACTCACTCCTTTTGATGAATATGACCATGAAGGAAGGTAACGAAGATGAAAATGTCTTTTATATAGACTCAAATTGCTCAAATCATGTAGCAGGGAATGTAGCTCTACTCTCTGATTTGGAGGATCCAAGGAATAGACATGAAGTCCAAACATGAGATGACACATGGCATCTAGTTGAGAAGATAGGTAATGTGAAGACTCCAAATGGTAATAAAAACTATTGAGCAAAGTATTGTATGTGCCAACTATCACCAAGAATCTCATAAGTGTAGAACAAATTGTGAGAAGGGATTGCAAGTTAGATTCACGAAGGATGGAGCATTTTTGAAGACCCACATTAGGGATTCAAGAAGATAGCAAGAGGAGAAAAATCAAGTAGAGTATTCACATTTGAACTCCAAGACAGTAGGAAAATTGCATTGTTCAATTATGGTAGTCAAACTCTATCAGATTTGGAAATTTGGCACAAGAGATTAGCTCACATAGGTGAAATAGCTCTTAAGCAAATCAATAGGGATCATAGTGTACCAAATATATCCAAACAAAACATGATTTATAAATGTAGTGCTTGTCAATTTGGTAAGTCACACATGAAACCCTTCACAAATAAAGGCTACATACATGGAGACTTATTGGAGCTAGTCCATACAAATGTATGGGGACTAAGCAACGAGCCTTTAATCTCTGGATCTAGGTATTATGTATCATTCATTGATGATTGTAGGAGATGGACCATACTATACTTCATGAAGCATAAAGATGAAGTTTTTTCATGTTTCAAAAAGTATTTCACCCTTGTTGAGAACTGAACAAGTAAAACCCTAAAGAGGCTAAGGTCAGATGGAGGGGGAGAATACTTCTCCCATGACTTGGATTCCTATCTCCAAGAGAGAGGAATCAAAAGAGAAATCACTACCAGATATACTCCAAAGCAAAATGGAGTGGTAGAGATAAGAAATAAAACAATTGTGGAGGCTGCAAGGTCAATTCTTAATGAAAAGAAACTACCCAACCACTTGTGGGCAAAGGTAATATCTACAGCCATATACTTGATCAATAGACTCCCATCAAAGGCTTTGTATGGTATGACACCATATAAAGCATGGATGGGAAGAAGACATAGCCCAAAGATTATAAGCAAGGAGATTCAACTTTCATGTGTATCAACTCAACAACAATGTGTAGATATGATGACAAAAGCATTGGATGGAAGCAAGTTAAACAGATTCAAATTAATGATTGGACTGCAAGAAATCTTCAAGGATTGAAGACTCAAGCTTCTTAGGGTTGAGGGAGAGATATTGGTGCATTAGCAAGCCTTAGAGGTTTGGCTAAAGCCTTGAGAAGTACACACATATATTTCTCTACAAATAGAGACTTACATGTGAACTCATGCTTGTTGACATTCACTGTATTTACCTTGGATAAATGTAAGAGCTAAAGTGAGATGAAGAAATCTTGTGATATTAGTGAGCCCATTCCATGACTCTAATAGTTGGAATCTAATTCAAATCTTTTCCTAAACGTAGGATCACTTTTAAGTGATCTATCTACCAAGTTCAAATTCAAATATGAATATAAATACTCATATCTCTTAATCGCGGGTAGAGCAATATATCTGAGTGAGATTGAGCTACAAGTCCAAGTCTAAATTGAGCCTACATCCTCTAAGTGTAGCCCTCACACTCACTTTGTATCATATATGCAATATCATTCATATTTGGATACATTTCATTGAGTAAGTCCTTCTCTACATTCTACTTCAATACTTTCATGTACACAGTGAACTTGTTTAGTCAATTTCTTTGCATAAGTATCCATTTGTTATAATTTAACTTGGGATAGTTAGATTAAAGTTTCTAGTATCTAAATATCAAATTCATCAGATTTTTCACTAGATCTTGAGATACAAAGCTCTAAAGTGCTATTGTTAGTGTCCATGTGAAAGGCCAAATGGCCATCAGACACTTCTTTGTATATATTATTTAATAAAACATATAGTGGCCTAGCCAGCCACATACTGTAAGTTTGACTGCATTTGTAACACCTAAGAAGTCTGTGTTCGTGCTCCTTGCGTACTCTGTTTTCTGCATATTCTGTAGCCTCTGTGCAAAATATTGTGTGTGGTGCTCAATTTTTCTACTATGAGGATATCGTCGTGGAGCTCTCGAGAAAGAGTGCATTGTGGTGTACCATCATCAAAATACTTCACTGGTGTCAGAGCTTTTCAATGCAAAAATTTTGTTCCTTTTGTGCGAGTGAAGCGATCACCCACCCACCCACCCAAGGCTTACGACTAAGGTGGCGACCAAGGCATAGACCTTGGCATAGACCCACCCAAGACTTTCTCCGGCTTATGACTAAGGCGGTGACCAAGGCATAGACCTTGGCATACCTTGTCATCCGAGTCACCAAAGTCATCGTTGGTGTTGTTGGCTGTGCGTGAGGGAGGACCTCAACGATCAAGGAAGACAGAGGTTCCCGATACTTCTTGGGAGGTGACCCATCCCAGTACTTTTCCCCCTGGAGCTCGCTTAACTGTGGCAATCTCTTGCCACTATGCTACACTCTTATGGTGCTTGAAGAAGGGGAAAGACTAAGGTTCACATTACCTTCAACAAGTTTTGGGCCCTTAAAGCTTCATTCTTTGCTTTCAAAGCTTATTTTTGAAACATTTTTGGGGTGATTTTTGGAGCCATTTTGGAGTATTTTCGTGCATAGTTCTCTTCATAGAGGTCCAAGAACATCAAGAAGAGTGTTCTTTGTACTTCTTCGACAATGAAAGTTTACCTTTTGGGGCTCTGTTTTTAGCCACACTAGTTAATCCACAGGTTTCTTGAAAGGTTTTAGTTGTGGTGGGAGCAGCCACTGCAAGTCTATGGACGTTTTTTGAGCCTAAAGAACAGAGTTGACAAACACTTGCAAGTGTTGTTGGCCAGTATTTGAGCATCTTTTAGTGCCATTTTACTCGATATATTGAGCACATACACTCTATGTATGCTTATGTGGATACCGCTTATGTATGTCCATGTGGTCATTGATATAGCAATTACATTTTTTGCATAAAGCATGTTATGTTTGATAAAGAGGGTCATGGTGAGGTTTTCTTAACTAAGAGACACCCATATGTTGGGGTCTCCTCGGTGATGTAGTTGGAAGACTTACCCAGCTTTGCCATAGGGATGTATGATAGTTGTTCATAAGTGCTCGATAAGCCTAATTGGCTTCTTTCAAGTAACTGATTATATGTAGTGGAGTCAATGATTCACTATGCAGATAAACTTGTTAGTACTTGTAGTTTTATGAGATTTTGACATTGGTCATATGCTCATTTTGCAGAGGATACTCTAGCAAATTTTTTTAAGATTTTTTGGTTTTGTCAACTATACAGTGATCGATTTACTCCTTGATACACTTATTGGTGTGAGCACATTTATTCTCACATAATCCTTATGGTTGGTCATTACTATTCATTAATTCATTTTTCTGGGAAGATTGTTGAATTCTCTCCTAGAATCTGGCACTTGGTCATCCTCCTTTGAGCCTTAGTGGTGTTTGGACTCTTCTCGCTCCATTATCATTCTATTGAGTTGTCTCCCATCATGGCATCAGAGATCTCATGCACGTATGATGGATCAAGGTTTAGCACTAGTGTTCCGAGGAGGAGCTATAGCTTGCAAAGAAAAGACAATTTTGAGATCCGAAAATTTGATGGCACAAACTTTGCTCTATGGAAGAATCAGATTAAAGATGTGCTTATTCAAAGGAGGCAATGGAAGACAACAAATGGAATCTCAAAGAAGCCTACTGACATGGACGAAGATGATTGGGATGAGTTGGATGAAATGGATAGGTCTACCATTTGATTGCACCTGGCAGATAATGTTTAATTTACAGTACTAGACTATGAAACATATACCCATGTATATGGGGATCACCTTTCTAAATTGACAAATGATGAGCCAACACACATAATTTCTTATGATTTTCCAAACCCTATTTACTTAATCTAGAATTGGTTAAGAAATGCACAAAGCCTAATGTACTTGTGCTAACGTATGATCTAATACATCAATATCATCCAATAGATAAGCAAATTGTAAGAGAATCTAAAGATCTTCAAATCATTGTTGGAAGCATCTACCAATTGGATGAACTCAGAATACTATCTTATTGTGTGGATAATGACAAGAAATGGAACTTGATTACTTAATACCATGATTCTAGTCTTGGGTAGCACTTTACCAAACTAACTCCTCGAAAAACGTAACAATTCTTTCCCTTCACGGAGTCCAAAAGCCTCTTTATAATAAATTGTATCTAGATCCAAGTTCTACTATATATAGGAATATCAAATAGAAACAACAATCATTATGTATACTCAAGTCATCTTTTGTGATGTTATTTCTCTTTGTAAACTTTCTCTTTGATAAATTTATCTATACCCATTGCATTAGGGTAGTGAAAGGACTTAAGGTAAGGGACCGTAGACTTTGCCTTTTTCACTAACCATGTCTACCTTTGCAAGTGGCCATTAGCCTTGTGGATAGCTTTGTGGGTGGCCCTTAGGTGACGACTAAAACTTGGTTGCCCTTGGGTAAACATCTCTTGGATGGGTCTCCATTAGGGGGAAAAATGAGTCTTGCATGGGCCTTGTAAGGATTCCTATTTTTTTAGGGATTAAAAAGCTAATCAAAGAGATTAAGGGTGCATATGAAACCACTAGTGGTATTCTCCAATAAAATAATTTTGATACACAAATAATTTTGTATTTTTTAAGGGAGTAATTTGTAGCCCTTGAGTGCTTGAAATTAATGACTTAGATTGAATTAGATGAGAGGCAAAAGAGAAAATCTCTGAGATGCATGGGAGTAATGACAAGCTCACACATAATCTTGGACACCCTCTGCATGTTTTTGAGCCCTCGGATGGAGTCTAATCAAATGGACCCCCCCTTTTGGGGTTGATCTCATATATTAATGTGTTTAAAGCCCTTAGATCTATGCCAAATCTAATGGACACCCACGTTTTGGGATGATCCTATTTTCAGGTGTGATGAGATTCATTGGCTTCTAGCTAAATCGAAGGGGAGAGATCAAAAGGTGCATTTTCAATGGCAGGCATCATTTATGGCCTTGAGTTCAAGCTAAGATCCAAGGGTCAAGATCTTAGGCACATTTTGAAGGAGGCTACACATCTCAACCATTGGATCCCAAACAAATCCAAGGGTACACATTGAAAGGTGCCTTTTTGAGGATGCAACTCATCTCATCCATTGGATATCAAGACAATCCAAGGGCCCAAATGCAATGCCACCTTGACTTTTTCCATTAAGCCTCAACCTTTGATTTTTGAGCCAATCCAAGGGCTCTAATTAATTTTCAAGCATTTGAAAACCAGTAAAATGGCTAATTGGATGGAGAGAAAGCACTACCAAGTAGACAAGAAAGCAAGCTTACAAACTAAGGAGGTAGTAAAATCAACAAGGATCTCACTTGCAACTCCTTCCAACAAGAAAAATTGTTCCTTCTACATGCAAAAGAACCTAGAGGTGGCAATTCAAGGTATCAGATACTCTTAGTAGACTATTGGAGGTAGTTTGATTTGAGATATTCTTATTTTTGTTATTGCCTGATATTGTAAGAATCCATGTGCTGATGTATTCTAACTCACTAGTGTACTTGAATCCCATATGAATATTAATAACCACTCACTACTAACTACCAAGAAGATTCCTGTAATTAGAAGTAAGCACTCTTTATTATCTTACAATCCCTGCCTTATTTGTAAATGGGATATTTACAATCTCCATACGAACTAGCTCAACTTGTCTCTTAAGGATGAAAGATACTCTACATTGTTTTTCCATTCTGTAGTTTGATGTTCGTTCCATTGTTAGGCATAGTGCGTAATATGGAGAATACTTCTCCAAGAAGGACCCCAACCTCAAAAGTAGCTATCTTTAAGGTTCTGTTACAATGAGCTATAAAACGAATTATTGCAAATGAAGCATACTAGACATTCAAAAATTTTGGATTATGTCACCTTATGATATAATGCACAATATCCATACAATGTTAAAAATAAAATAAAAATTAAACACATTAAGCAATGCATCGGAATTGAAATGGATTCAATATGATGACACTACCTTATCTGTGATTAAAACAGTAAAATAAATATGATGAAAAAGTTGTACTCATTCAACATATAGAGCAATTGACGCAAGGGTGTACTTATGTACTTCAAGGTGTTATACGTTTTACTTCAAGGTACTTTATACTTTAAGGTACTTTGTACTAGAAACTAGTACTTGATGGGTACTTATGTTGTTGAACTACTACAATCGGATGTGATATGTAGAAGAGAGGCCCCGCAAAACTTTGATGTATTACCCCTTCTCTCTCTGTCTCTCCTTGGTAGAAGTGTACTTGCTATCCCTCTTCTACAAGTGGCATGGTAGGTAGATACCACCTTCTCCCTTTCCCTTTTCCATGTGGCATCACTATAGTAAATCTCTTCTCCCCATGCACCTTTCCCCCTTCCCAAAGGGCATCTCTCAGACAATTTGTATGCATTCATGTATTCATAACCTCTTCATGGATGAAGACATACTCTTTCCCCAACTTGGTTCTTTTCCTTTTTCATGTGGAATAAGATCCTATGGATGGTTCTTCCCAAGGTATTATAATGGAAGGTCAAGGTATTATAATGCAAGTCTTCTTCTATTTCTAAGGAGGAAGTTGAAAAATTCTTAATATTAGTATACATTATACTATATTATAATATAGAGACACATAAGAAGAAAAATACTACATACTACATGAAAATGATAGGATCCATCTTTGTGTCATGCATGTATTATTTTCCACAAGGGACTTCACTGAGGGAGGATGACTAGTCCTCTACGATAACTCATGTGGTTGGAGTTGGATTGGTTGTAATTTGTGCATGAATATAATGCTTATGTTGTTATTTTCTTAATTTTTGGCTCGTGGCATCCTTCTTCTACTGTAAATTTTCACATCCTTCTTCTATTGTGATGTGTGGCATTTCATCTATCATAACTTGTGGCATCCTACTTCTATTGTGATTTGTGGCATCTCCTCTATGGTAATTTGCTGAATGTACTTGTGGTATCTCCCCCTTCACTAACTTATTGAATATTGTTTGTAGTGTAGTAACTTTTTGTGCACTTTGATGTACTCATGTGAAAGGCTTGTGTCGTATGAATGGCTAAGGCTTATCTAAGAACAATGAAGTGATGTTGTTTCTTTTGTGAATTGTTGAAGGGCATAAAAATTTAATTTGTGTTTACTCTCTAAATGAAACCTCATTGCCCTTGGGGTCTATGCACTACATACAAATACTTTGGTAGCCTAGTGGGAGAAAAAAAGGATACAATGAACCCATTCTAATGTGCTAGTTTATCCTTGTATGAATAGAACCCAATCTCATTATAGTTCTATGGTTCCCATTCGAACACCCCATAGTCATACCAACAACGAAGGAAAGTCCATTATTCCCCTCGAGAAGATCACTATGGGGTCCTAGCACCAGAATCTCCCATGGCTCAAGGAGATTTGGCTTCACTTCTATCACAGGTCAACATCAACTTTCCAACCTTCAAGGGGTAGCAATAAAAGACCTACATGGCCATATATGCAGGTTTCTCGCTTTATGTAAGAATAGAGGCCTAGAATGAAGAAGGGATGCATTCGTGGCACTCTTCCTTGCTACCTTGGGTGGACTCACTAGCAAATGATTCATCCACTTTGAAGATGCCCATTTCCCCTCATGGGATGAATTGAAAGAAGAGTTATTTGATGCATTTAGGCCTAGGAATTCCACCAAACATATCATCGATGAGTTAGAGAAGCTATGACTACGACAAGGTGAGTCATTTTGAGTACAACTAACATGAATCAAGGCATTAATGTCTAAGCTACTAGAGGCTTTCAATGATTGTTTGGTAAACAATGGCTAGAGAACGCACTTCCCATCTGTAAAAGGGACAAACTGAGGGATCTCTTGTCACCAAATGCTATTCTTGATGAATTTGTTGCTTTTGCAACATGAGTCAAACAAGCATAAGTTTGTTTTTGGGGATTTGGCTACCTCAACAATGGTGTTGGATGATCCACTAGACTAGCAAAGAAGGGAGCTATAGGCACTCAAGTTACAACAAAAGGTCACTATTGACGTCAACATGGTGACAAAACTATGACAAGAAGTAGAGGAGCTCCATAACAAGGAGTTAAGATCCACTCTATGGTGCACTTTATTCAATAAATATGGGCACACTCATGTAGAATATCCTATCAAGGTCACTTGCCACTTTTTTGATAGACAAGGACACGAAGCCAAAGAATGCTACTATTTGAAAGAGTTTCCAATGGCTTAGTGTACAAGCTATTGGGGGCAAGTAGCTCCTATCCAACAACCCCCGATTCTAGGAGAAGCACCTCACGGTCCCTCTCATTTAAAAAATGAAGTAGTAGGACTATACAATCGATCATCCAGATGCCAAAAACTTGTGTAGAGACTAAGGAAAATTCATCAAAAAACAACTATGCAAATGCAAAATTGGGGTCTTATAAACATGATTTAAATCAAGGATGGAATCAATTGCGAATCAATAAGGGAAAAAACGAATGATCTCTTCCTTTAGTGCATCTTGAGCTTCGATCCATACTAAAGTGTGCTTGCCCATGCAAGGGTATTAGAGAAAGGATTCATATACTTGGATGCATTTTCCAAGAGTATGGGATCTTGCAAATTCCATTATGCAAGAACTGAATGCTTGGTGCCAAAGTCAACATCATGAATAAGATCTTGGTCTTGGGCAATTTGTTTTGTGTTAAGGAGACCTTGATCACCTAACAGCTTGTATTGTTGGATCGTTATTGTACTTTCTTTATCATCTATGTTGCCTTCTTTTGATGGATCTTCCTTTCCAAGTTAAGGTTCTTCTTGTTGTTTCTCTACTATGGTGATGTGTGAAGTTTTCAACATGGTGGGGCCTTTCTCCAAGCCCAGTGCCTTACGTGTGAGTTCTTCTTCCAAATATGCTCGCACCACCTCAATCTCGCCAATGTGAACCTTTTCATGCACCCAATCCCTAGGTATCTCCTCCAAGGGGGAGCCTCTCTATCATCCTTGACTGCTTCCTTCCATTCGTCATTGTTCTCTTTTTGTAATGGAGATTCCTTACATCTTTCATGGTCCATGATGGGTTTCCAAATCCAAGTACTTCGATGTCTTCTTGTGGTTCTTTTGTGGCAAAGGTAGTTTAGCAAGGGGGAAATTCCACTTCTATTAATTGCAATAGATCGGTTTCAAGGTCCATGCCATTTGGCCATGGGATGTTGACCTCCTTATCTTGTGCCACTACAATCTTCTTTTTTGTGCCATTGTTGTGCAATGAGATGTACCTAGGTAGCATGGTCTAGCCCATTCTCCATGTGCACTTGCTTCATGGTCCTATTCATTTCAAACCACATTGAATCCCATCTATTGTCATAGATGACTTTGGTATGTCCAAGCCAAGGCCATCCGATCAGCAAAAGAAAACTTCCAAGCATGTATAGAAGCCATCAAACCACAAAATCAAGCATGAACATGGACCCTTGGACCTTAAATGCAACTTCTTGCACCATCTCCACAACTCACGTCTTACTTTGATCAGCAAGGGTAACTGTGAATTGTGCTTCCTTGGAGGGTTGGAGTCCGAATTGTTGCATAATAGATTTTTGCATCAGGTTGTTTCTTCATCCCCTATTGATGATAACTCTCGAAAATTGACACCCAAGATAGTTGTAGTCAAGCAAGGGGTGTGATAGTTGGTGATTGGGGCTTGTGCCATAAATCAAGATCCTTTCCACCATAACACATTCCACCACACAACCCCCCCCCTCCTGCAAAAAAAAAAAACACCAATTAATATTGATTATCCATTACAGATCTGCCACTTCATCCAACATTCATCTATTATCTATAAATTATCCATTTTTCCCATGTCGATTATCCCATCGATTATCTACCCATTTTTTCCATGGGTCCTCCATGCATTACCCATCCATTATCCATTTTCCCATCCGATCATTCATCTGTCCATCTATTATCCTTTTGTTCCATCGATCATCCATGTTTCAATCCATTCTCCATTCAATTATCCATCCATGAAATTATCCCTCAACCTCATCAATTATGTCCATCACACTTTTCATTATTCCCCTCAATTCTCCATCGATTCATTCTCCATAACAACTCAAAATAACAACATGAACATATTCCTCCTCCTCATCATCGACTCTTTCCCATCCATTATCCCTCCACCCCTCTATTATAACCCATTGACTACACCTTGTCCATTAAAGCATTAAAAGATTCAAACATTAAGACTTTAAAGCATCAAAACATTCAAACTTTAAAATAGTCAAACATTAAAAGATTACAACAATGAAACATCAAAACATTAAGACATTCAAAATTCAAAACATAAAAACATTAAAATAATTAAAACATTGTGACGTGAATCCTCCTAAAAGAGCAACTCCATTGCCGACACACCATCTCTCTCTCTCTCTAAGCATCAAAACATTCAAACTTTAAAATAGTCAAACATTAAAAGATTACAACATTGAAACATCAAAACATTAAGACCTTCAAAATTCAAAACATCAAATCATTAAAATAATTAAAACATTGTGACGTGAATCCTCCTAAAAGAGCAACTCCATTGCCGACACACCATCTCTCTCTCTCTCTCTCTCTCTCTCTCTCTCTCTCTCTCTCTCTCTCTCTCTCTCTCTCTCTATCTCTCTCTCTCTCCCCAAAGCTCTTTGAGATGGAGAACCCTCTAGTAGCAGGCACCCTTTTTTTTTTTGAAAAAATAGGAAAGCTTAAATTAACAAAAGAAGGTACAAATTATGCTCAGGGTAGGAGCCACAAGAGCAGAGGGATTACAATGCCGAAGCCATAGCTAGTCTTTTACTGGAGTACAGAGAGGAGATTAATTCTCTTCCAGCAGAGAACTTGTTATTAGACATCAAACTATAAATATCAGAATTGTACATGGGGGCAAAATTGATTTTTCTTAATACATTTTACTGAGGGCTTTTTGAGCTTAACAGGAAGGGAGATGAGAAAATTCCTATTCCCATTGTTCAGGGTGGCATTATTCCTACTCAGCCAAATGGACCACAGGATATGACCTCTCCATATATTCCAAAGCTAGTTATCCATATTCCTGCAACACCCAAGAAGAACATCCCATTTGTTTAGCTGGGGAAGATCATTAGCCTGCAAGTAATTCTCCATAGGTGGCCATTTTTTTTTGGCATGAGCACAATAAAAAATTAAGTGGGAAACATCCTCCACTGAGCCACAAAAAGTACATTAATAAAAAATTTCCTGACTTTGGGGCCAATCCACCGACCATGGTGAATCATCATCCTCTGTAAGTAAGAGTGTTTGCTGTAGTCTGGGAAAGCCCACAAAGCTTCAAATCTATAGGACCACTGATGTTTTGACCAGTTGACTTTCCATCTAGAGTTAAGCTTTGACAAAATTTGTTGAACAGATCCCCTGTCTTTCTTAAATATTTTGTAGATGTAGTCAGCAACATCTTGGATCAACAACTTCTTCCTTTGACAACTCACAAGTTTGGCCTCCAACATGTCTTTGTGGTAGCCAGTACCTGCAAGCAAGACCTAGAAATATTAGAGATTGATGACAGATGCAAATCAGGCACAATCACATCATTAATCATCAAGTCCTTCCAGGCAATAAATCCAACCTTATGACATTTATGTTCTCTTATAGCTATTCTACATTTGTTCCAAAAAGCTAGCCACCCCAACCAAGGAGATTCCTGCATGTAAAAATCATAAACAGAAGACATATCATTGGGGGGTTGGAAAGATCTTTTGGCCTTGAACCAGGCTTTCCAAAACCTGCAAATCAAGGGACTTCCAACAGGAGAGATAGGTTGAGGAGACACAAGAATATCCCATAGCTTGATGTTGGTCCAAGACCTGTAATCAAACAAAAAAAAATATTTTTGTTCCTCTTAAGAAGACAAGCCCAAATGTTAGTACTGTCAAGACTTCTTAAAACCCTTTTTGCAGCCAAATTGTCAGGCATTTTTTTAGAGAAAATGATACACAGACCACCCTGAGACTTAGGCAAGCAACAGATATTCCAAGCTACTTTAGCAATTTTCTTTTGATTGCACTTACCTCCCCAACGGGAAACTTCTAGCCAAAGATATAACCTGCTCAATCTACTTATTAGAGGGAGACCAGCAAGCCAGGAAGTACACAAGTTTAGGGAGAATATAATGATTTAGAACAAAGGTTCTATGGGGGAGAGAGCTATTAACATCATACCATTAAAGCAAGTGACTTTTAAACTTATCAACCACTCAGTCCCATCTTTGATCTAAAGAGACTTGAAATCCCATAGGATCCCCAATAACCTGAAAATATCACCATCTTTTAAGACATTACATCCAAGACTAGACACACACTTAGGAATAAGATTCTTCGAGGCTTTAAATCCCATTTTTTTGTGGTTGACTAAAGATCCACTGGCAAGACAGAAAATATTCAGGCAATCCAAAAATTTAGTGACAAAAATATCATCAACATTCAGAACAACATTCGTATCATCTGCAAACATTTGTAATCCAAGAGGGGAAGGGGAATTAGGAATATTAATGCCTTTTATAAACCCACAATTCATAGCATCCTTCACAAGCCACCCTAAGGCATCACTAGCTATAGCAAATAAGAGGGGGGCTAAGGGGCAACCCTGTCTAATGGATCTGCTAAGTCTAAAGGGATCATAAATATGACCATTAATGGCCACTCTAGAGCAAGCATTGCCAAAAAGGGTACTAACCCACTTAATGAGTCTTTGGCCAACACCCGAATCATGGAGAGAGTGAAGAATAAAATCCCTCTCAATCCTATCATAGGCCTTATCAAAATCAATTTTGAAGAAGAAGTAGTTTTGAACACTTTCCTCATAATCCATAGCTTCCCAAAGGGAGATAATACCACCAAGAATGTACCTGCCTTTTATAAATCCCTTTTGCTCAGGGAGAATGAGGAATTTCATCAAAGGACTATGTCTTCTGGCAATGGTGGAAGCAAATATTTTATAGATGGAATTAAGACAGGTGATAGGCCTCTAGTTGTTTAGGCCATCTTTGTTGCCTCTTTTATGAATGAGTCTAATAACTCAAGTGTTAATATAGCAAGGAAGGTACCCTTTACTAGTAGCCTCTTCCCACACCAAAAGAATATAAGGAGTGAGAAAATCCTTTAACATCATGTAAAAACTCATTAGGAAGACCATCATAACCTGGAGACTTACAGGGTTTCAATTTATTGATGGTTTCTTTGATCTCACCCGCAGTGAGGGGCAGGTCCAAGATGGAAACCAAGCTTTCAGGAATCATTTTTTTCCTTTTCAAAACAATAGTGGCTCTAGCCCTCTGGATGTCCTCCGCCCACTTAGGAGAACCAGAGAAAACATCCATAAAGAAGCTTTTAGCCTCCTGTAGAGTCTCCTCAATGTTTATAGTATGCCCACCTTCTTTCTTCTGAATCATAGGGATAAAGTCCCTAGCTTTACTTTTTTTCAAGAGAGAGAACATATGTTTATTATTTCTATCAAATTTCCAACTCCAAAACTCTTTTGAGGAGGTAAGAGAGTAGCTAGCTTCAAGGTATCTTTCCTTGCTAAGTCCCAAGTTAATGTTGTGATAACCTTGAGAAGTAACATCAAGAGATTTCAACTTATTCATGAGAGACTCTCTTTTGGCTCTAAGGTCTCTAGCATGCTTCTTACATTGAGTGAAAAGGAGTTGGACATCTTTCACTGAATTTTCCAAAGCCTTACAAGGAGATCTGATGGTACTAAATTAAGGGAAAAGATGCTTTTAGTCTGAGCCATAACACAAGGAAGCTTAAGGAGGTTAGCATCTATATGCGGCCATCCAGATCTATAGGAAGGATTGCCCATCTTAAAAGAAACCAACAGAGTAGAGTCAGTTTGGACACTTGTCTCAACATTTTTTAAAAATGTTGTTGTTAGCATAGCATCTATCTAACCTAGTAGCCACAAAAGGATTACCTGTTTGTTTATTGGTCCAAGTGTACCCAGAATTGCAAGATAAATCAATGAAGTCATGAACATTACATAACTCAGACCAATCATTTTTTTCAGCACCTCTAATAATATTACCCTTGCAATCCCATCTATCCTTTAAGGAGGTAACCATATTAAAGTCTCCCATCAAAATAACAGTATCTTGTAATTGAATAAGCTCTTCCCAACACGTTTTTCTATACATACTAGAATTAGAAGCGTAGACAGAAACAATGGACAGGTCATAGGAATTACCCAGTTTAATGGAGCACCATTGGTTAGAATTACTAACAGAATTACCAACAACCGATTGAACCAAGGACAAGGACAAGCCAATAACAGCACCTCCTTTGCCCTCATGATGATTGTACAATACCACTTATATCTAGAAGACAACAAATTAAGGTTAATCTTGAGAGGAACACCACCTATTTTAACTGCTTGCAAGCAGAGAACATTTGGAAGCTTAGGCAGAGAATGCAACCACACATTTATCATCTTGGGTCTAACAAGGATCTATAAGACCTTTAACATTAATGGAGATAATAGACAAATCAGACATGAGAAGCAGACAAAAATTACTTCCTGTTTTTTTTTTAGGCTTAATTGTTGATAGGGATGTCCTCACCACCTCTTTTCTTTTAGGCTTAGCTGTGGCAGATAGAGCCCTTGAGTCTTCAACTTCCTGAGTCATATGAACAATATCATTAACACTAAGGTCTTCATCCATATGGTCCATTTTTTCTTGGTCCATGGCATCAAGTTCTTGATTAAAGTCTTCAGTTGACATATTTGTTGAAGTATTAGCTTGGGAATCAAGGTTTGCACAAGAGAAATCAGAACCATTATCATTGATCAGATCAAGTGGGGAGATCACTTTATTTTTCTTTCCTACTAAAGACCATCCTTTGACATTTTTATTTTCTTGAAGTGGTTCCTTGGAGAAATCTACCATCCTTACTGGTACCTGCAATATGGGAATTAGGTTCCACATTTTCTTTCGAGCCTAAGGATTCATAAATATCAATAGAATTAACTTTGTCGTCAAATGGGTTGAACACATCTTCAAGAATAATATCAAACATGTCGTCAAACTTTAACCCCTTCCTTTTGCTTTTATTTAAGGGTTTTTTAAACTAGGGGGTGAGAGTAGCGTTAGCAGCTTGGTCAACCTTTTCCACTTCTTTGTTTTTCTCCATGCCCACTTCGTGCCCTTGGTTTTGAATAAGGGGGGCAATCTTTGATAAGGTGCCCTTGCTTGTAACGATTGTAGCAAGCATTAGAAAGATTTCTATACATGACCTTCTGGGTGTGCTACTTTTTGCCACTTGAGTCTTTAATAACTATGTGAGTTTTAATTTCTCTAGCAACATCCATTTCAATTAGAACGTGAGGATCCCACTTAGGGTTGATAATATTATTCCTAGCTTTTTGAACTAGCACTTTACCAACCATGTTACCTAGATTTTCTACCCACGGGTAAAAAACAATGGGCAGTTCAGGAAATTCCACCCACATTGGAATCTTGGTAGGCTTTGGGCCTTTTGGATTAAACCCAATGAACCACTTAAAAACGGATACGGATGTGTTGCGAATTAGCCACTGACCTTCACTAATAACATGCAGAGCACTATTAGCTTCTTCAAAGAAAAACAGAAAATAATTATTTGGGCAATATTGGATGTGCTTAACGATGAGGCCTCTAGCTTCCCAATGGGTTTTAATCCAAGATTTCAAGACTTCCTGGGCTTGCCTAGGTCCATGACACAACCCTATGACGACTATGTTAGTAAGTTGATCATGCCAGTTGCCCAAGGATGTTCTATCAATAACGAGAGCATCCTCATCAACGTCACTATCATCACTTTCAAGAACCAGTTCATGAGGGTTGTCCAGGACTATATTTTTCTCTTTGCCTAGGGATAGGGGTGGAGAGAAGTTACTAGTGACTTGATTGATGTCAAAGAGACCACCAGATTGGTTACCATTTTGCCTAGCAGACTCAGCATACGTCTTTTTAGGGGACTTGTCCGCGACTCGTTGCAACTCCGGAAAGTCAGTAGTAGTAACACGAAACTGTTCTTCTTGATGCTTGGAGATGGGAGAGAGCCCCTTTGATTCTTGTGGGATGGCTGGAAGCTTTGAGAAGCACACAACGTTATCCATGCCCACTCTGTCAGCTTCTATGACAAAAAGACCATTCTGCAAAGCTTCAAAGAGCGCCAGAGAGCCAAAACCTGACGGTCTACAGCCACTGGAATAGAAGCACACGAGCACGATCCCCCCCACACTAGGAGGAGGACTTAGAGAGAAGAAGGGCTCTTTACAACACCCTAAGCCATCGTGACACTAGAAACCCTAAGCCATCTCATCACCATGGAACTAGTAGCGGGCACTTGCAGAGCCCTATTTGCTATAGAAGCCCTAACCTTGGTTTAACGTTCAATTGTACTTGCAAGTAGTACTTACGTAGTACTATACTTTATACTTCATGGTACTAAGTATGGGAAAGTGGCACTTGATGAGTACTTATGTACTTGGGTATGTACATGAAAGCAAATGCTACTACAATCGCATACAATATGTAAAAGAAAGGATCCCCAAAAAAATTTGATTTCTCTCTCAAAAAAAAAAAAGAAAAAAAAAAACTTTTTTGCACAAGTGTATGTGCTCTCTTTCTTCTTCCAAATGGCATGTCAGATTTTTTCCACCATCTCCCTTTTCCTTTTTCCATGTGGCATCACAGTAGGACATCTCTTCTCCCCGTGCACCTTCCCCGCTTCCCCAAGGGCATCTCTCATGCAATCTCTATGCACTCACGTAGATTACTCCTAACCTCTTCATGGGTGCAGACACACTCTTTTCCCCACTCTCTTCCCCCTCTTTTCCCCACTCTCTTCCCCTCCTCTTCTATGTGGAATAAAATCTCAAGGATGGTTCTTCCCAAGGTATCATAATGGAAATGCAAGATAGTTCCCAATGATGGCTAGGAGACGACGGCTCGAATGAGCAAGTCTCCTTCTCTTTTTAAGACGTTGTACAACACTCGATATCACATTACAGTAGGCCATTAGAAATATGTCAGAATAGCATATTACATACTATATTCGACAGGATCCACCTCTATATCCATAAGGGACTTCTGTGAGGGAGGGTGAACAGTCCTCTATGGTAGGGTGTGTGGTTGGGAGTTGGAGCTCCCTCTGGGTTCATCTCCTCTGTGGTGATTTGCTGATTATAATAGTCGTATCTCTCCCTTCAGTAACTTATTTTGAATCTTGTTGATGTACTGTAGTATTGTTGTGCACTTCGACATACGAATGTCAAAGGCTTATGTTGTGCGACTGACTAGGGCTTGAGTAAGAACAGTCGAGTGGTGTTGTTTCCTTAGTGAATTGTTGAAGGGATTAGTAACTGTTGTTGTGTTTACTCTCTGAACCGAACCTCACTGCCCTTGAGGTCTACCCACCACAGACAATGAAAGGAAATGTCAAAAAGCCAAACATCCAAGCTGTGCTGCAAACTATGTACAAGCGTGATGTCAAAATATGACATAGCACTTTGTATGAGATGCGATATCATCATATTGTAAGCATGCGACACAGCAGAGCAGGCCAGTTCTGATGCAATGTCTGAACTTGATACAATTATGTCAAACATGGAGGTAGATATGATGATGCAACAATGCTAAGTTTTAATGCACATGGAAGGTATCGATGCAATTTCAAACTTCATGCAAAAGTAACAAAATAGGATCTGCAATGCAAGTCCAGGATGCAGTAAGATGGAGTGATTGTGAAACTAGCTGCAGAATGCGGAGACCTGAATTGCAATGGAGTTACAATGCAAGGCCTATGTATCAGAAATTAGCAAGGAATAGAGAAAGATGAGAAATCATGATGCAGGTTCAGAGGCCCAAGCTCAATGTATCAGAAATTAACAACTTATATGAAAAGCAAGCAAAATCATGATGCAGGTCTACAAAATATAGTGTGTAAATAACAATGAGCATACATAACATGCTGCAATTGCGTTTATCATGTAATAGATGTCATTATGCAAGCTTAGTACAATGTCAGCATAACTATGATATAGGGATCTAGAATTTTAATGAAATCGGAATTATGATGCAAAATGAGCAAATATATGATGCAGATACAAGCATGATACTGGCATGCAAGTTTATGATCCAGAGAATAGTTAATTGTCATACAACTAGATCTATAGTGCAGGATATGCATAATTATGATCTAGGTTGATTTATGATGCAATACATGCTCTGTATCTTTGCAGGTTGTTCCCAACGCAAATAATTGGAATGTACAGTGAAATCACATGAAGATGCAACTAATGGATAAATGCAACGTGGAAGTCACACTAGCATTGTAATCTGTAAGTCAGATGATAGTACAACAATGGTACTATGGACATGCACATGATCAAATGTTATGCAAGCATGAGGGATGCAATGAATGATGATGAGTCATGATACACTGCACTCTTGGTTTGAGCATCTATGTATCTGTCTATCTATCTATCTTGTCTCTTTCTATTCATCTTTCTATCTATCTATCTCTCTTTCTATCTATCTATCTATCTATCTATCTATCTATCTTTCTATCTATCTATCTGTCTATCTATCTATCTATCTATCTATCTATCTATCTGTCTGTCTGTCTGTCTGTCTATCTATCTATCTGTCTGTCTATCTGTCTATCTGTCTATCTATCTGTCTATCTGTCTGTCTGTCTAATTCAATGAGGGTGATGCACTATAAGTATTGATGAAACAAACTGATTATGAAACTTACATTAAGTCTCTTAGCATTTAGAAATAAATAATGTGCACAATATGCTTACATATTTGATGAAGCCCTCATTCTCGATGCAAATTACTGAAAAGATGCCTAGGTGTTTCTTATCAAGGATTCCAATGAAAGATTCCTTTCACTGACTGTCAAGGGCCTCAAATGTACCCGATGCCTGCAGTGAGTCACAAGCTTAGAATCCAAACTCCCAAGAACTAAAGAGAAAAAGACATATTAATTGTATATACACTAAGTAAACATAACCTCTGTTCCTTGAGAAAAATCATACTAAAATCTGAATGTAGATACAAGACTCACAATAACTTCAAAAATTGACCTTCTGAGAGCAAATGAAAGAAAGTTCGATGATATTTATTTGCTGATTTGTTACACAATGAGTTTGGGAGCTCATTTCAGTGTTTTACATAAGAAACATCCAAGATCTACACTTATTTACAAAGGACAACTATGGTATCCATATATTCCATTGATATATGTCTTTTTGCTACCCTGAGAGTGACAGATTTGAGAAAGTGTGTAGCAGAAAGCAGGCTTATGGCTTGAATTTCTTAATATTAAGTCTTTAGCATTCGCAGTACAGTGGTCACATCTCCATGCCCTGCTCAAATCCATGACGTGTCATGTTTGGAGTCTTGAATTCACTTTTTATGCACACTCATTCTAGCATGGCCAAAAAAGCACCATTTTATTTAAAATAAAAAGCATTCAGAGTACTTGTCATTGGCTTTGACATCCCAACAGACTCGAGCTCGATAAAATCACCACTTTAACTGAGGAAAATGTACAGGTTTTTTCTATTTGCTTTACAGGGCCTTCCACAGGCACATAATCCACCTATTGTTATCCACCATGTGCAAAATAAAAGCTGTTTTTGTACCAACAAAGTATGTGCCATTGAAGAGGGACTCAACACAAGTTCTTTTTTAAGTGAGTGAAAAGCTGATACACTTGTCACCGAAAATCGTAGCAGAGATGATACTAGTGGACACTACCTTTACGCACTACCTTGACTCCTCTTTCCAGCTCTCAAAATATGGTTGTACTAAAACATAATCAGGACAAGAAGGTCCCCCTTTGGCTATACGTTCTCTTGACATGTTACGTTTAACGTCTGCCAGATATTGGGTCCTACTAGCAGTGCTTTTTGGGAAGGAAAGTTTTACAAACCCATCCAAATGAGAAGTTTTGAAAATGTTAGGTTACCAAAAGCTTTTCAAGCTTTAAATAATCTTGAATTTAATTAAAGCTACGAATAAACAAACAATAAGCAAAAATTTTTGCCTTTGAATTGCATCTGCTTTTATCATGTGTTGTGATTTCGTAAGTGTCATATGGACTGTGATACCAGTCAATATATAACGCCTGAGGTTACATTATTCATAATCTGCTTTCATAGTACATCATAACACCAATCTTTAAGTGTCCTCGTCCTTAATTAACTGGTACAACATAAGTGTTGTCAATGGTGAAATCATATCCATCAACCTTTTAAAGTTCTATCATGTCTTCAAAATACATCACAAAATCAATTTAAATGTCTTCATCCTTGCACAACGTAAACATGGTCAACAGTCAAATCATATGCATTTGTCTTTAAACTCTACCATAAACAGTCCTCAAGTTATGTCTGTAATAAGCAGGAAAAGCAATTCGCATTAGGCATTATCTTGTATCTTAGGAAGGAAGCCGGCTTGCATGCAGCCTCGAGTATTCTTTTCACCGTAGAAGAGAATGATAACTTCCATTCAAACTCTCAAAATATGTGTGAGCATTGAGGATCAAATTATTATCTTCATGAATATTACTGCTTAATCTCTTCCTTTCTATTCTTCTCACATCTAACAAAAGAGCTACAAAAAGAGATATTCCTGTTGTACATGACGACTGTTCATGTGAGGCAAGGAAAAAATCATGATCTCTATTATTCATCATAATTTATATCAGATCTCACAAAAGCACTTTCGTCAAGAGCATGTACTCAGCCTGGTGACATTGATTTAGGTTCCAGAAGATCTTTCAACATTGAGGAAGAAGAGATGATTCCTTTCTCAAGATAATTTCCGATATTTTCTTCGATTTTATCAAGTCTGAACAGAAAATGGAAAAAAAAGGTTAACATATGCAAAGAAATGCACAGCCAAAACCCCTCTGTTCCTCATTTAGATTTACATCACAGCTTTTATAATCTATTTCAAGCAAGTCCAACAATGCAGAACTTAAACAGCATTTTGTTTGATGGAACAGAAAATCAAAGGAAGACAGAACATTAGGAAAATGAACCGAAAATGAATGTGCGACAGTGTCATGCAATCTTGGATGGGGAGGGCGAGAGAGAAGGGAGGGGGAGGCAGGTCTGGAGGTGTTGGGCAGGAAAAGATGGGGGGGGAGAGAGAGAGAGAGAGAGAGAGAGAGAGAGAGAGAGAGAGAGAGAGAGAGAGAGAGAGAGAGAGAGAGAAAGGGAGGGAGGGAGGAAGGGAGGGAGGGAGGGGGGGGAGGGGGAGGGGGAGGGGGGGGGGGGGAGAGAGAGAGAGAGAGAGAGAGAGAGAGAGAGAGAGAGAGAGAGAGAGAGAGAGAGAGAGAGAGAGAGAGAGAGAGAGAGAGAGAGAGGGAGGGAGGGAGGGAGGGGGAGGGAGGGAGGGAGAGCGAGGGCGGGCAGGAGGGGGAGGAAGGGGGGGGGGGGGGGGGGGGGGGGGGGAGAGAGAGAGAGAGAGAGAGAGAAAGAAAGCAAGAAAGAAAGAAAGTGTTTTTACGTCTATTAGGAGGCCGAACTCGGCCTATGAGACAAAACGATGTACATGGGTGTATCTTCTGTCTATCAGAGAAGATAAAAGTGCTGAAACAAAAACTGGCAAAGCTGATACATATCTCCGTGATATGCATGTGGAGATACCCATGAAAGCGGGGGGGGGGGGGGGGGGGGGGGGGGGGGGGGGGGGGGTTGTGTATGGAGTGGGATATATATATATATATATATATATATATATATATATATATATATATATATATATATATATATATATATATATATAGAGAGAGAGAGAGAGAGAGAGAGAGAGAGAGAAGGAGAAGAAAGATTTTTAACGTCTATTGGAAGGCCGAACTTGACCTATGAGACAAAATCAATGTACAGAGGTTATGTCGCCGCTCAATCGGAAAGACAAAGTATGCTGAAAATAAAAACTGATAACAATACAAGGTAAATCAGAATTTCCATGACGTGTGTGTGTGTGTTGAGAATCCATTAGAGGTGGGGTGTATGGAGTGGTATCCCTAGGGTGCATAGTGGAAAGCAACGTTTTCGCAACGGCAACGGCAACGGGTTAGCAACGGGTTAGCAACGAGGGCAACGTCTAGACCTAGGAGTTGCGATAAAGTGATTTATTTTTCAAAATTTTTATATGTTTTTTTCACATATTTTGGGTCATATGATATGTAATAACGTGGGATATGACTATATATACCATAAAATACTTATTACAATATAAGATATATCATAAATAATAGAGTTGCATGCTGTGATACCTTTTATCACTTTGAAGAATGAACATCTATTGAGTGTAGATTCAAATAGGCATCTCTGCATGATACAGAGGAAGACTCTAGTGATATGATATTTTTCCCCTTGTTGAAAGTTGGTTCTTAGAAGGAAAGGCTTCGAAACAACCAAGAACATGTACAATTCACTACAAATTACCGAGCTTACAATGGAGAGAAAAGATATTTGCTCAAAACTTTGTGGATTCAGAAGAAGAAGAAGAAGAAGAAGAAGCGGAATCTTAATTATTTGCAAAGGCACTAGGCAACCAGATTTCTTCCCAATGAAATAACCATGAAAAATATTTGATATGAAAGGGTTCACAAGATTCTGTGCATTTCCCTTGGCCCTAAATAATTGCCTTTCACAGAAAGAAGGTGGATTTTATAAGTCAGACTAACCAAATTACTATCCTGTTACGAACTAGTTCATCATAATGAATCGGACTCAACATGCCCAAAAGTTGGTTCAATTAATCTTTTTGAACCTAATGAGCTGGTCTAACAAATAACAGAGTCTGAATAAATGAGCGAATATGTACAAAAACATCTAACATTTTTGCTTTCATTCACTCATACAGTGAGAGCTGAATGTTAAATTTTATACATTCAAGCTCTCATTTATTCATACAGTTTTATTTGTTGGATTGAACCATTAGGTTCAAAACGATTGATTTGAAATATTGCTAGACATGCTGCATCTGATTCATTGTCTGCAAAAAAATTTGTCGTTGTTGCGTTGCGAACGTTGCAGACGCTACGCAACGCGTTGCGTTGCAACTATGCTAGGGTGGCCTATATGCAGGAGGGTAGTACAAATATGTATCTGGTGTCTAAGGAATCTCTGCATCCAATCACCTGTGTGTGGGGTTGTCTCCTAAAACTAGAGGTCTCAGCCTGCTTAAGAGTTATCCCTCTCTATGTGACAGCTGGTTGCGGGGCTGGTCCATGTCGTGGGGCCAAGAAGTCAGTGAACTGTGCCTGTCTCCCTCCAGTCGGAGCTGCTGCGGTGAGCTGCAGGCAGGGAATATATGTGGCTGTGTATCTCTGGTCAGAAATGCCCTGACAATCATCTCTGGAGGCCATGATCTCATGAAGAGTAGGGTTTTCTGCAAATAGAGCCTCATATATGCTCCTGAAATCATCATATGCCCCACATCTACATACAAAATGCTCCTCATCTTGTATCTCGTTCCCACATATCCGACAAATCCTCTCCTCTCTCAAAGTGTGCGCGGCTCTGCCGCTCACGATCTCCAATCAGTGTAATGAAACCCTCTGCTGGCCAATCGCTACCCTTGAGCTATGAGGGATGTATGTGTCCATGTAGCATGGTCTCTGAATGAACCCATCTGCTAGAAAGTCCAAGAAGTCATCTCGATAGTGTGACAATCTAGATCCTAGTCAAGGAGTGAACCATGTCCGACTAGTGTTTAGCTTCCAAAGATCCTATCTAAGCATGGCGTTCCTCTCACTACGTGAGAGGTGACTGTGGGGAGAATTTGGGTCGTACTGGAACGGAGGTAATCTCTCCATATCTAATACATGGGCATCAAACCATGCCCTAACCTGAGAATACCAAGCTCCCTCATATGCTGACTCAGAGATCTGTATGGAAACCTCTAATGCTCTATGTGTGAGTCTATCCGCTTGGAGCTCCCTCATCCTCTGAATGAAACATATGGTTTCAAGTAGTGCCTCTAATACCATGGGAGGTGCAGCCATCTCTGCCCTGATGATGTCGTGTGGTAGTGACCATTTCTCGCGGAATGGTCGTGAGATAATCCATACTTGCAGCCTCTCAATCACACTCCACTGGGTGGCTGTGAGACCTAGAGCCCAAACAACGGCTGCATACATCATAGCTGGTGTGACTAATGTATCAAAAAGCCACCCTTTTCGTTTAGGGCCCCTGGAAGTGTGCATGATGACTTCTCCACTCTAAAATGACCAAAGCTGCATATCCCCATGTGAGCCTATATATGGCACCTTGTCTCATACTGAAGGGACCAAGTAGACTCATGAATGTGACTCCTAGGTGGACATATGAGGTGACCACCTCTATCTGTTCGTCGGCTGCTGTGAAGCATGCTTCATTCCTCACCGTAGGAGAGGTATGGAAGATCATGCGTTTGGTGTTACCAAGGTTTACTGTCAACCCCTTTTGTGTACAAAACTCATCTAAGGCACCGAAGTGGTGCGCTAACCCCTCTGTGGACTCTGAATCAATAGAATATCATCAGCGTATAATAGAATGTGTACAAGTCTACCGCGAGTTCTCCTCCCGCTCCGCCCGCCAGTAGGATGTAGTCCTCAATCTCGTCAATGTAGAGCCCGAAGAGTGGTAGAGAGGGGGCACCCTTGCTTAACACAGACTCTACTATCAATGGCCCCCAATAATCACTCTAGACACCGTACTCCCCCAATCACCTACTCATAGAGCGTGAAGATAGCCCAAATCATCTCTGATGGTATACCAAAGCTTTGAAGACGTCGGACGAGCCTCTCCCGTGGCAAGGTATCAAAGGCCTTGCATGTTGGTGCATTGGCAAGCTTAAGTGTTTGACCATTAGTTCTGGACTTCATTGAGATCTTAACTAGAAGCCATATGTATACACATGCATTATCTGATTGCTTCTAAGGTTAAGCAAGGATGCTACTTTCTCTAAAAGTAAAAGGGTAACTTAAGAGAGAATCTCGTGGATGTATTCAAAGCCAAATCGCAAAATTTCATTTGAATTCAAAATTCGAATGAAACTCCTCAAAGCATGAAAGAATGTTAGGTAGATCTACCAACAGTCACTCTTCAAAAAAGTGTACATATGCACTGTCTACTTGGTCGTGGTATATCGTGAGTCATATCATACACATTGGGGTGTGCATTGTACTTTCCTCGAAGCTCTTGGAGTCCTCCAACATCTCTGAGTTTGTCAACTTCTCAACACAATCAAAGAAGGATGACACTGACGAGAAGAAAACAGAAAAGCAAAAATTGTTTTGCAAATACTGTAAAGGAATTTGCTGGTGTAACTATTTTGCCCAAGTGTGTGCTGCCTATCATATTCTTTGGTTGTTAGTCATCTAATTATCTTCTTGTGTGCTATTTGATAGTAGAACCTACTATTTGGTTGTCCTTTTATGGCAGTAGTCTAAGCATCCGCTGTCTAGTGTGCTACTCGTGCTACTAGTGGAAGAGGCGCCCTGCTAGTGAAGGTGAGAGCAAGCAACCTCAATGATAGTAGGCGAGTGGAAGCAAACTGGTGGGTCTAAGGCTATTTGTCTATTATACCCTGATTGTCAAAATCCACTTGGATGTACCTTAGAATCAGTTAGAAGCCTGTTGGGACTGTCTTCGGATAAGAATCGGTCATGAGCTGAGTGGTTTTACCTACTTCATAGTGAGAGCACTACATGTTATTTTGGATTGTCTGTATTCTTTTGGAACCCCTTTGGGGAATTTCTCGCACTACATCCCGTTGTTCGTGAACCTTCCAGATTATTGTTATTTGTGGTGATTGTCTTCTTTGCACAAGCATGTTAGAGAGTATACTTCTCCAAGGAGAGCCCATCCCTAAAGTAGCCACCCGATGAGGGAAGCTACACATATGTAAGATAGCTCGGCTGACCATACTTGATGTGAAAAAAGACGAGATAGTTGAGCATGGTGCCTTTGGAAAAGGATCGGTGGCTGATCCGGTATCTGATATGGACCCTCTACATATCTCTGCCATATCTCTGGATCATGGATGGGCGTAGGCATCCTCTTCTCGTGTATGTGTCGCCATGAAACTTTACTGTCCCTACTGATAAGCATGTGGTATATGTCCCAATACTACTTCTCCTCTCATTCCCGCTTTTTATGATGAATAAGAGTTTGTATTCAATCTCTCCTCGAGCCTCTAATACCATCTCTCTCTCTCTCTCTCTCTCTCTCTCTCTCTCTCTCTCTCTCTCTCTCTCTCTCTCTCTCTCTCTCTCTCTCTCTCTCTCTCTCTCTCTCTCTCTCTCTCTCTCTCTCTATCTATCTATCTATCTCTATATATATATATATATATATATATATATATATATATATATATATATATATATATATATATATATATATATATATATATATATATATATATATATATATATATATATATATATATATATATATATATAGATATATATACACATACACATACACATACACATACACATACACATACACATACACATACACATACACATACACATACACATACACATACACATACATATATATATATATATATTTTTTTTTAATTTTTTTTGTGGGAATTCTCCCTTTATTCCATTAAGAAAAATAATGTACAAGAATGTGAGGAGGGAGAATCATCTCCCTGTTCCCAAAATCTAAAAAACTAGCAATCCACAACAGAAACTACATGATACATACATCTATGAAGACTCCAAAAGCGCAGCATTTTTATCAAAATGCATTCAGCAATGTAGCAATCATTGTCCTATCTGCAGAAGGCATAACAAGAGTGTCACGCCACAATTGAGTTTTACAATATTGCCACGAAAAGGAGGGTGCCTGCATCTTGTTCTTAAACATTTTGAAGTTTCTTAGCATCCAAATGTTACGAAGCAGTAGAAAGACACATCTTCTTTTAACCCAGTCTTCCGCAGTATTTGTGCTGTCAAACAGTAAGAAAGTGCAACCAAATTTGGTGGGTTTTGTAGTCCAAATGGGAAATAAAAAAAGCGTATTCCACCATCTTTGAACATGTGCGCATGACCAAAATGCATGGCGCATATTTTCAGCATAGGAAGCGCAATGTGGACACCTCACGCCTTGAAGTCCATGCTTACTTAAAAATGACCCTAATGGGAAATGGCCAACAAAAATTCTCCACATAAAAATTTTCATTTTGTAAGTGAAGGAGGACTCCCATATGGAACCGAACCTTGAGCACCACCAAGAAGCATTTTTTTTAAGATTCCATCTCCGATTACATTGACAAGCAATACTATCAGAAGCAATTAGTGTGCGATAGTACATGTTTGAATTACCAGCCCACCATCTAGTATGTTTTGCAAATACCCAATCACGCCATGGATCAACTGCATCGATCGAAAGAGGAATTTGATATTGTTGTATGAAAGAAACTACTTGAAGCCATTTAGACATGTAGGTTGCTCCCAGAGCATAGGATTTCCGTAAAACCGAGAAGGGCAGTAATTCCCATTTGGAGTCATAGTATTTTGCAATTGAATCTATACCTTTATTATTAAAATACCTTCCAACAGCTCCTAACGATAATGCAATGGGCGGATTTGATAAGAATGACCAGTAAGGTGATATTGAAGCCAAAGAGTTCCCAACATAGCGTTGTCTTCCATTCCACCGCAAAGTAGAAAGTGTACTTTTGAAGTGACAAAGTAACATATTGATCGTACGCGAAGAAGTTTGAAGAGGCGCATGAGAGAAGAACTTATTCCAAGTATCAAGCTTCCAAGTTCCCTTGAACTTTACATCACTAAGCGGAGGAAAAGAAACTAACAAGGATTTCCCTAGAAGCGGCGAGCCGGACCTCAGATTACATACATACATACATACATACATACATACATACATATATATATATATATATATATATATATATATATATATATATATATATATATATATATATATATATATATATATATATATATATATATATATATATATAGAGAGAGAGAGAGAGAGAGAGAGAGAGAGATAGAGAGAGAGAGAGAAAGAAAGAAAGTGTTTTTACGTCTATTAGGAGGCCGAACTCGGCCTATGAGACAAATCAATGTACATGGGTGTATCTTCTGTCAATCGGAAAAGATAAAAGTGCTGAAAAAAAAAAGCTGGTAAGGCTCATATAGATCTCTGTAGTATTCATGTAGTGATACCCATGAAAGTGGGAGGGGGGGATGGTGAATGGAGTGCTATATCTGTAGCCTATATGCAAAAGGGTAGTACAAGCATGATAATGCATCTGAACGACTAACTAGAGAGAGAGAGAGAGGGGGAGGGAGGGAGGGAGGGAGGGAGGGAGGGGGGGAGGGAGGGGGGGGGGGGGGGGGGGGGAGAGAGAGAGAGAGAGAGAGAGAGAGAGAGAGAGAGAGAGAGAGAGAGAGGATACACCGTGACATAAGCACATGGCAACATGTGCTACAAAGAGTGGGAGGCAGGAATCAGTGAGTGCAGATGGGTGAGAGAAGAGATACTCCTGAGTGAAGGGGGGAGAGAGTGAAGTGTGATAGCGGAGGGGAAGTGAGAGGACACTTAGAAAGTGCATGGAGTGGAAGTGAGAGGTAGAAAATAGCTTTTCCATAAGGAAAGTAAAGTAAAATCACAAAAAAAATTCGCACTCACAGGTTTATAGCATCTAGTCCTCCCAGAGTGAAGTGAGATACCCGAGGGAAAGCAAAGGGACACTGGAAAGTGCATGAAGCGGAAGTGAGGGGGAGAACATTGCTTGTCCAAAAGTGAAGTAAAATAAAATAACAGAAAAAAATTTGCATCCACAGGTTTAAAAACCACAGACACTCACACGAGAAAGAAAGTAGGGGGTGTGGAGGAATTTACTTGAGAGAGAACGATACCGCAAGATGAAATTTTGTGTGACTGAAGAAAGATACAACATTGATGAATGAGATACAACTTGCCTGTAGCAATAATTAACTGTAATGCCAGCACTTTGGTTCAGTCCTCGCTCGGAGAAATCTCCCATCCAGTTCAACCGTTCAATTAGCTAAAAATATAACAACAGTGCCATGCATTATCAAAAATCCCATACAAGCAGAATAATACATGGCATGTACAACTCATTCAGCACATCTTAATGTAAAATCAGAATGCCTGGTGACTACTTACAGCACCATTCTGCACATGGAAGTTAGTTACTACATCAAGTGCTTTTCCCCTCCTCTTTTCCAACAATAGATACCTGGATATGCGAAACAGATTAAAATGTTACGGTGTATGGTAGTATGGTGTATCATGTATGGTTCTGAATCGTGATATGTATCTAATGATGAGTGATTAATCTAACGTTGTTTCATGACTTCAATGTTATGAATTCATGAAAAAACATTGATCCTATCAGAAGTTAAAAGTCAAAAGTCAGAAACACGTCAGAAACAACTATGGCTCAAGTTCATGCTGTAGATGGGGAGGTCACCCAAGATGACATTCGTCCAAGTTTGATATCCTTGAAGTGGGAGGTCGCCCATGCTGGTCATAAAAATGTAGTCACCCAATATCCATTGTTAGTCACAGGATGGGCATGCAAGGTAGTCGTCGAATGTGGGGCACCCAAAGTAATCTCCCAAGGAGAGGCACCCAAGGTAGTCGCTCAATGTGGGGCATACGAAGTAGTTGGCCAAAGAGGGGCACTCAATGTAGTCCCCCAATGTGGAGCACCCAAAGTAGTCACCCAATGTGTGTAGCAGGTACCAGAGACCAGTCGGCGAGGGAATTAGACAAAGATTGTTGCCTTACAGGGGGTGGTGACCTATCTAGGAAACTGCTCTCTGTAGGATGCCACCTATGGACAAGAAGGCAAGGAATTTATTGTATGCATGCCAGTGATAGTGGCACTTTTGCACTCCACCTTGGACTACTTCTGCACCTGCAGAGCCACTCATGTGGCCACCCTTCTACTAGATAAGCAACTGTCCGCACTCATTTCAGACACATGTACCAGTGTGTGGAAGGAGTCCTTATGTTGCAAGTATTTGTTGTTGCTCTCTATCTGTTGTATCTTTGTTGTATTCCGGAGTGTTGGGCTGATTTCCAAGTGTGTTGGGTAAGTCCTGCTGTACACTTGTCTGTTCCTTGTATACTTTTTAGTATAAGTGTGTGCTGGACTGTAGTCTTTCTCTATTGTGATTCTCTGTTAAATTCCCCTGTTGTGAATCTGATTCTTTATGTCTACTGGTCTGGATTGACCCTCTTTGTGTAAGCAGTAGCCTGTCCAGCAAGCTGAGGGTGTTCCATTGTGCTCCTTATGGAAGGGAGTGGCCCTGCTAGTGTGTCTGAACACATAGCCCATTGAAGAATCAAGTGGAATTACATCAGGCTGGCATTAGGCCTATGGTTTTTCCCTTAGTCCCTCTTTTTTAATTAAGCCTGAGCAGTGAGTGTATAATCTTGTAAAGTCCTAGGCCTGTTGGACAAGTCGTGTGCTGGATTTCAGGTTCATTTTAGTGTCACAACTACTTTTATGTAGTCAGCTGCATATATTTTTAAGAGTTGTCTACCTTCTGTTGAGCCCCCTTGTGTACTGTTGCGGGCTGCATTTTCTTCAGTCTTGTACATTTCAAATCCATGTTATCTGGGTGTCTATCTTGCACAGAGATGTTAGGGAGTATACTTCTCCAAGGAAAGCCTGTCCTTAAAGTAGCCACCCGGTGAGGCCAGCTACAAAGAGGTAAAGAACAAGAAATATAATGGCTTTTGAGGTGCCCAAAATGTTATCCAAGCATAAGAAGATTTTGCATTTCTTTGCAGACTGAGAAAGGTTGACATAAAGCTCATATATAATTGAACTTCTCCCTTCAGTGGAAATCCTCAAGAATATCTGAGGTGCATGCATATAGATCACTTTAATCCCAGATATGGGTACGAAGCAAGCATTCCACATGTACTTGATCGAATTGAGAGCTTTATTCTTCCCAATACGAGAGGGAGTGGATGAGAGCAAAATTGCAATTCGCAATTCCTAAAATTTATAATCAAATCTGATTGTCTGGACAAAAATGAAATTTATTATCATAGTTTATGTGACTACAGCTTGAAAAGGCTATGAACAAAGGATTGTCCCTGAATTTCAAGTTGCAACACAAATATGAAATCTCTCAAATTTTCTACATAAAATGGCAATAATGTCTAATTTTTTAGGTTTTTCTTGAGAAATTTAGTACGTATAGCATGTTAAAGCATGTCAGTACGAAAGCCTCAATTTTCAAGATCTCTGTGGCGAAACTTCCGCAAAATTTGGCAAAAAGACCTGTTGTAATGAAAAAGTTTCCTTTCTTTTCAGCAATAGGAAATGCAATGATCACCCACTTGGAATGAGAGTAATTTCAGCAATATGCACAATTAAAAACACTTCACAATGAGAGAGCATCTAAGAAGATGTTGTAGGAGATTATTTGTCACCAAAAGAGAGATTTACACAGTGAAAAGCTTGCAGAAGTGATTTTCTGAATTGGTTTGATTGTGGACTGGAATATAAATATGTTTGGACCAACATTGTCACGACAAATCAGCCGAAGGATGAAAGGATCTTTATGTTGATACCATATATGTATAATTTGAAAACCAAAACTGCTAGGCTATGAAGATTAGATGGGGCTAGTTATGGAAGCTTAGGTTTGTGCAGAAAATGAAGGAAAATAAAAAGAAGATGCATGTAAAAAGCTTGAAGTCCGAAACTTAAAAATGGGGCCTCTCGAGCACTTTAACATAAAATAAGTTTTGAAACCTTTAAAAGGTCCAACTAATCCAAGGGCAAATAAAATGCCTATAATGACTGCAATTTTGGGCAAAACATAAATTTAAAAAATTATATCTAGAAAGTTTTCAAGAGAGCTCTACTATGAAAAGGTCTAAATGTACATTTGGATGGCCCTTGAAGTGTTTACACCCAACATCTTATAACCAATGTAAGAGAAGGATAAAAGAAAGATTGGAAGTGATTTGATGCCAACGCGTTGTAGAAAAAATCCGAATTTCTCTTCAAAAGTTGGATTTTCACATTGAAGATCTTAAAGATAAAACGGAACAAACAGAGAGTATAGACTATGAATCGAATGAGTTCATTAAGAAAAACATTTGAGTATATGAAATAGAGTTGAATTGATTCTAAACCAGCATATCACTGAAAAAAGTTACAAAATAATCTCAACCCTCATCTGAAGAAGAAATAATAGCTACATAAACAAAAAGAATCTCTTTCAATAGGTGGATATAAACCTCCGCTAACATGGACAGATGAAGAAGATACAAACAATAATAAGATTATCATAGATTCCAGAAAAAAAGAAGTCTACTGTAGATTATGGTGCACTGATCTGAAGCTGAACAAAAAGCCAATTTTGCAGCTAAAAAGGATCTAGCTCAGAATAGGCGTTGAGAGGTTGAGAGAGAGGACAAACTTGTGTGAGGCCATACAATTACATAGGTTTTTGAGCTTTTAGGCTACTACTTCCTGTTTTCAGCCCTTCTCTTGCATTATTTTAACATGTTGCCATTTTCTTAAAAATCCATTTAAGCACGAAGTAAAAGTTGGGCATATCTTTTCTGTAAATGGTCTACATTCAACATATCTTATTTCTGAAAGTGAAAGCTACCCCGAGTTAAGAAATTTCACCAACTTCAGCATATTGCCCATCTTGATGTCAAATGCTCTTGTCATTCTCTATCCCATTGCAAAGCATAGGCTTGAGTTGATAGGATCTATTACAATGCATCGGATGATTTGCAAAATCCTTGGAGCATTAATGTGACTCATTGTACTCATATCTCTTACCATAAGCCAGTTAATATTGACTGCAGCTCATTTCGTATTCTTCGTAATTTATTTTCTACATATGAAGGAGATATCTTCTATATCAGTTCATTGTGCCCCTCACTTCTATCTGGATCCATTGTGGTATCCATCAAGGCTTCTTCAAACTCACTTCTCCTATGTGGTCAGATAGAAATGAGGAAAGAGCCCAACCTGTGGGTACACATGAGAATCACTGCTTATTCAACAAGTCAGAACACGAAAGGAGAAGAGATCTTGTTGCTCAAGGTCACAAGCCTTGAAAACTAGCAACCCTCTGCAGAAGATCCTCAATATAACTGGCCAACCCTTTCCACATCAGGTGGTGCATCAGAAAGAACATACAGCTTAAAGATCTGGAACAATTATTGTGAGAAGGAACATCGGCAATCAGTTGGAATGGCACTCATGTCAGAAAGTGACAGTCACAGAGAGACATTGGATTTCATAACATTTCATGTGCATTTCAATGATTAACTTTTCGTACTGATAGCAAAGACTCGTAGCAGAACACATTCTAAACAATCACAAGATCTTTTATCTCGCCAAAACTCGAGCACAGAATGGTAGCAATCTAATCATAGTTAACTGCATACCTTGCACATAACCGTAGCAGAATCGGTTTGATAACTCCTTGAAGAGACTCTGATCGGATCAATTCCTTCCTTGGAAATGTTAGAATATTCCACATAATATTCTCAGCAGTTTGATTTTCTGCAGTCCTGCATGTGCCCATAAGAAATGAAGTTCTTTGGGCACAGATAATAAAATAATATACAGATATCCTTATCACATGCTATGGCTTTCAATATGGCTCATTACAACAGAGATTGAGCTAAGAAAAATCGTATCAAACATACCTGCATGATTCCAACAATGATCTGGCTTCCTGTGCATGAAGCAAGTTTTCTTTGAACAGGCTTTTACGCTCAGAATCTTGTTGCATTCTAGAAGAGGAAAATGACTGACTTTCTGATGCAAGCCTTGGCAATAGCCATGACATGAAGCCTGGGATTGGACTGAGAGTTGCAAAAGTCTGTTTTTCATAGGCACGTAAGTCAGGATTCAGATGCGTAACTGTACACATAGTAATATAATAGATTACTTGCCATTATTTTTGGCATTTCCTGCTGAAGCACACCGACCACACGCTTGATAAGCAACTTTCCCAAACTTATGCCTGTAAGGCCTGGCTGATAACCACAAATATTTTAAGAAATTGTACGAACTTTGAATTTAAACTACAGAAAACCTGTAACTGCAAGGCAAACTCAATCATTCACAGTACACAAGAACACAGATGTCTTTGAGATAATGGTGTGAAGAGACCGCAGTCCGCCAGGCAGGACCTGTTGGCCTTTGAGGATAGATTAGGCCATAACATGCATTCATTTTGCTTTAAATTTCACACGAATAAAACCTAGAGTTTGTAGCATGAATCTCCTTAAAAAGATTTATTATAGGGTTTGAGAGTCATGTAGATGCAATCCATGTCATGCATCATTAGAACAGAGGTAAATACCTAGTGTGAACCCTTGATCTCTCCATGGAATTTAATGAATGAATCTATTTAAGAATCCCCATATGAACCTATTGAGCTTTAGGGTATAAACCTGTGTGCGTGCGTGCACATGCCCGCACGTGTGTGTGCATCTCTCTCTCTCTCTCTCTCTCTCTCTCTCTCTCTCTCTCTCTCTCTCTCTCTCTCTCTCTCTCTCTCTCTCTCTCTCTCTCTCTCTCTCTCTCTCTCTCTCTCTCTCTCTCTCTCTCTCTCTCTCTCTCTCTTTCTTTTGGGTACCACCTCTGGAGCTTCACTCTTCCCCTCACTTAGTATTGGACGACGCCCACTTGGTGCTGATCATACATTTATCACATTCACACTCTCATCTCCGATTCCATTGGACCCTCCCTCACCCATTGAGGCACACACCACGATACACTTCACACACGAGCCGTTGAAGGCTTCCCTGACCCATGGATGGAGCACACCATAGTGCCCATTCATAAGTAAGGTGATACTATGGATCCAGCTACTTACCGGACGATCATGATTGGCCCTATATTGGCCAAGTAAGAGGATTAAATAGAGGACTTCAATGCTTTGAATCTTTGAGATGATTGTCCTTCCAATGGAGCAGACTCTTCATTCTCATCACGTTGAGAAGAAGTCCGACTTCTCAATGTGCTAGCGCTAAGTCCTATATCCTCAACTTCTTCTAATATATCCTCAGACGCTCCAACAAACTCACGACGACGAGCTTCTTTAGCATCTTGAGCAAGCTTATGCTCTTTGCGCACAATTTCTACAATCTCTTGTGGGACTTGTGTACGACCAGCAATGCCCAATCCTCCTAGTCCGGATACATGTCGGATAAGACATGTAGTTGTGGTACTAAAGGACTTACCACAATACTTACACATCCATCTCCTTGTACCAGAACCAGATCCGGTAGTATTCGCCAACTCATTATTACTCGTATGGATACTCCATAAAGGTGAAATACCACGAGGCATGATGGTATATGTGAGCCCAAGACTTCAAATGCAAAAGATGGAGGCTCTTAGGTAAATTCGAAGTTCTAATAGGCTCAAGACTCTCTCTATGATAGATGTGGGCTGAACTTTGAAGGCTCTAAGCTTGTAGGTTAGAAGTTAGAACTTAGCTTTAAACTCTCTCTCTCTCTCTCTCTCTCTCTCTCTCTCTCTCTCTCTCTCTCTCTCTCTCTCTCTCTCTCTCTCTCTCTCTCTCTCTCTCTCTCTCTCTCTCTCTCTCTCTCTCTCTATAAGTCTTCTCTATGTCTCAGGGAGCTCGTGACCGCATCACACGTGGGTACGCAGCACTAGCTTTGATGGAGAGACAGTGCCACCAGGCATATTTTCAGGAGCCCCGCACAAAGGGGTGGCTCTTTGACACTTTGGTTACGCTAGGGCTCATGTATGGGGCAGCCATATGGGGGTCGGGATTAGCTACATCAGTATGGACAACATTAGAGAGGCCACAAATCCTCAGGATTGCTAGATTTATCCGCAGCAAGCCTTCAGTACCACATGATATCATTAGAGCAGAGCTTGCTGCACCACCGATGCTAGTTGAGGCACTGTTCCAGACAGTATGCCTAGTACACAGACTTCGGAGCATGAATACAGAGCGCATTGCTTATCGTGCTTTCCAAGCATCACGTGATATGGCATTAGCAGGCGACACCTCTTCATGGTATGCACAGACACAAGACTGGCTGGCCACCATGGCTTTGACATAGAGAGGCTACCACCACTACAGTACGACTCACATGCACCCACCTTCTCGCTCTCTCATCAAGAGAGGAATAGGGTCATTCGTCAGGAGATATGGCATACATACATACAGAGGACATGGGTGAGCCCTAGGGATACATTGCCACCGAAAATGCTCCATTACCGCGAGCATTTTCTACATATATCGGACGCGGGTTTCATCGAGATCCCGAGATACATGCAGACATACCTTCCCCACCACCTCCGAGTCGTCATTGGGAAGCTCCGGGTCTCATCACATCAGCTCGAGATTGAGAGGGGTCGGTCCAGGGGAGTCCCCCGTGAGGAGAGGTGGTGCCCAGTATGCCAGACAGAGGTAGAGAGTGAGGAGCATTTTGTTATCAGATGCCGAGCATACTTAGACCTACGAGCACAGTTCCAGCTAGAGGAGTCACTCCAATTGTGCATGACCATGGGAGACCAGCGACGCTTGGGGCGCTTCCTCACAGCAGCATACGAGAGGCGAGAGCGGTCACTACAGCCCACACATCAGCCACGGGTGAGTACCCAGCGGACCATTACCCAGTTCTTTCAGCGAGCGGAGCTAGATCAGAGAGGTTCTTCTAGAGGGCTCACACTCCACCAGGCAGCAGCACAGAGAGCACGACGCCGACCCTGCATGGTAGGATATCGTCGACCGCGACTATATCAAGAGGATATCTCACGCATGAGGACAGCCTACGACCACATGATGGAGCATAGGCGTTCCACCACCCCTTGGGTTGTCTTCCTTCAGGAGGCACTCAGACCACCACCAATGTACCACATACTACACCCACCTCCCCCCATCACCAGTAGCTAGGGTGTTTTGCTCACAGATATTATGGATCCCCCTGTATTAGGTGGCCACTATCTGCTGAGTCAAAGCCACTTCTCCACTGCCTTTTACCAGCCCTAGATAGCTTTGTGTTTATTTCATTTCATTTTCTACACACGGTTACTACACTTGTACATGGCTTTTGTCTCATAGGCCAAGTTTGGCCTCCAGAAGACGTTAATATGACTTTCTTTCTTTCTTTCTCTCTCTCTCTCTCTCTCTCTCTCTCTCTCTCTCTCTCTCTCTCTCTCTCTCTCTCTCTCTCTCTCTCTCTCTCTCTCTCTCTCTCTCTCTCTCTCTCTCTCTCTCTCTCTCTCTCTCTCTCTCTCTCTCTCTCTCTCTCTCTCTCTCTCTCTCCCACCCTTACCGATTGGAGCTGATCACGCATATCTTGCCCTATCCATTCGCGGCTCACCATGCATACCCCACCCCGTCACCACACAGCCACGAGCCCGTACCACCATTCACTTTAGACATGAGCTAGCACATATCTATAGCTCCCATGTTCGAGAGCGCATCTACTCCCTTGATCCCTCTGCCTCCTTGGACACCCTCACCGCCCACCTCTCCTCGATCCTCCATACATCTGCTACTCTCAGCTTCCCATACACCACCCACAGCACTGCACATCCGACACGGTTGGGGCATACACCCCAGAATAGATGGTACGATGAGGAGTGTAGGCGACTATACCGACATCTCAGGGCACAGAGTATCTTGGGATCCATCACAGAGAGGGAGGCACGACGACAGATGCGAGCCCTCACACGCCGGAAGCGGCGAGCTTTCGAGGAGCGACAGGAGGCAGAGTTGATCGACCTTCTCATGAGTAGGGATTGTGCCACCGCGTGGAGGGCACTACGTGAGCCACGTCCACCTACACCCATAGCCGATCCTTCGACTTGGCACACCTACGCCCAGAGGTTATATGACGTCCCAGGATAGCCACCATTACCGATTCCTTCCACACCGCGTCCGGTGATATCCACCCTCTTCACAGCAGGCATGGTACGACAGGCCATCCATAGGCTACAGCATGGCCGTTCAGCAGACCACACGGGGCTACAGGGAGAGCACTTTATATACGCAGCAGATGTAGTTTCCCACTTGTTCGCCCATCTCTTCAACCGTGCTTTGGTTGAGGGATTACCCGACTCATGGACTATGCATACCATTACGCCTATCCATAAGTCCGGCGATATGATGGACCCAGGGAACTACAGGACTATTATGATAGGCCATATCCTGGCCAAGATCTATGGGGCAGTACTAGAGGCAGAGCTCAGTACACACGCTGAGGCAGCGGGGATCAGAGCACCCGGCCAGGCAGGCTTCCGCCGCACTTTCTCCACCATCGACCACATCTTCGTGCTTCGTTGCTTGATTGAGAGCGCGAAGGCGAGGAAGCAAAGACTATACTGTTGCTTTGTGGATTTCCGCAAAGCCTTCGACATGGTCCCTCGAGAGAGACTACTACGGAGGCTCCAGGAGTTACAGCTTCCATCAGACATGCTATGGGCCATCCACGCTTTGTATGCACGAGTCACAGGCAGGGTACGCTGCCCCGGCGGTCTATCAGACAGCCTTGTTAGCACCATTGGTGTGAAACAAAGTTGCCCCCTCTCACCCACTCTCTTCGGTCTCTACATCGACGAGATCACGGAGTATATACAGCGAGCAGGAGGGAGAGGAGGAGACATCTGAGGTACGCCAGTACATATCCTATTATATGCTGATGACATTGTCCTTCTCTCAGAGTCACAGGAGGGGTTGCAGTCACATTTACAGGCGCTCGATACCTTTTGCATGGAGAGAGGACTCACAGTGAACCTTGGCAAGACCAAGGTCATGATCTTCCATACCTCCAGGACACTACGCCATCGCGCCTCTTTCACAGCAGCTGGAGGACAGATAGAGGTAGTGGACTCCTACGTCTACCTAGGTATCACCTTCTCGGGCAGCACAGGGGTATTCTCCATGGCACAGGCTGCGAGAGATAGATTGACGCGAGGTTATGCGGCACTTGCAGGATTGGAGAGACGCTGCTTTCAGACACATTTTCAGGAGCCCCGGACTAAGGGGTGGCTCTTTGACACTCTAGTGACACCCGCATTGATGTACGCAGCAGCAGTATGGGCACCAGGGATCACAGAGGCGATGTGGACGCAGATTGAGAGGCCCCAGATCACCATGATATCACGCTTGCTGCGCAGCAAGCCCTCCGTTCCACATGACATTATACGAGCTGAGCTTGGCACACCACCGATGCTAGTGGAGGCCCTCTTCCAGTTGGTGACCTTTATTCTGAGAGTCAGAGAGCTCCCCACTAGCCGACTCACCAGGCTTGCATTTGAGAGCTCTAGACATTTGGCAGAGACAGGGCATGAGAGAGTATGGTATGCACAGACTTACCGATGGTTAGCAGACCATGGCATGAGCATTACGGATCTCCCCCCTTTTCAGTATGACCTCTCTTCCCCCCACATTACCCTCTCTCGTTCGGAGAGGAATAGGATCATCCGTCAGGACCTACTACAGATACACGTCAGGGAGACATGGATAGCACCACGGGAGCCTCTTCCCACAAAGAGGCAACACTACAGAGAGCACTTCCTAACTGTGACAGCGGATGGTTTCATTCAGAGACCACGATACATGGATACATATATGGCACCAGCTGAGAGAGTGGCCATTGGGCAGCTCAGAGTATCATCACACCAGCTCGAGATTGAGATTGGGCGAGCCACACATACCCCCAGGGATGAGCGATTATGCAGGATATGTAGAGAGGAGGTGGAGGACGAGGAGCACTACACATGTAGATGCCAGGCATATGAGGACATCAGAGACCGCTACCCACAGCTCTTCAGGGGGCCTAGAGAGATCAGGGCTTTATTGGGGACAGAGGACCAGCGCCCTCTAGGTCGTTTCCTAGTAGAGCTCCAGCACCACCGCGCATCACTCCTCTAGCGGCAGATGGAGATACACCTGGCCCCCCCCCCTCAGACTCATATTACAGATTTTTTCAGACCCACATACACTCGAGGGCCCAGCTCGATGCGGGGTGTCACATTACAGAGAGCAGAGGAGCTTAGACGACAGCGTCGACGACCGAGACCCCTTGTCCGGAGAGCTCGTCCACATCAGAGAGAGATTCAGGCGATTCACGCACGCCATGACATGGAGATACAGAGACGTCAGCAGCGCACCCCTATCGATTTGGACGCCCAGAGCATTTTGAGGATCGCCATGATGCCTTACCCACCGATGCATTATATCCTACACCCACTCCAGGCATTTAGGGGGTTGTGACACCATCGAGCCTCCCTCCCTATGCATATCATGTTTGTATCTCACCCATTGAGCATATAGAGTGCATACCCATAGCACCCCACACCCTTGATGCCAGCTACTATCCCTCCTTTTATACCCGTTTGTAGTACTCACTTTATTTTCGTTTTGGATCACAGTGGATTGGATCATACTGATGTATATGTTTTGTCTCATAGGCCGATTTTGGCCTCTAATAGACGTTAAAAAGTCTTTGTTTCTTTCTTTCTCTCTCTCTCTCTCTCTCTCTCTCTCTCTCTCTCTCTCTCTCTCTCTCTCTCTCTCTCTCTCTCTCTCTCTCTCTCTCTCTCTCTCTCTCTCTCTCTCTCTCTCTCTCTCTCTCTCTCTCTCTCTCTCTCTCTCTCTCTCTCTCTCTCTCTCTCTCTCTCTCTTTATGAGTATGAGTATGGACAGTGCTGCAGCATGGCGCAGCCTACGAGAGCCACGCCCGACCACACCTATTGGAGACCCACACACATGGCATGATTATGCTCAGAGGTTATATGAGGTACCTAGGCAGCCTCCCATTCCCCAGCCACTTGAGCCTCGCCCTACTAGTTCTTCTCTCTTCACAGCAAAGATGGTTGAGAGGGCCATACGACGACTTCGACATGGACGTTCGACAGACCACGCAGGATTGCAGAGCGAGCATCTCATATATGCAGCCTCCACTATAGCCCCGTTGATTGCACATGTCTTCAACCGGGCTATAGGAGAAGGCTTCCCAGAGGAGTGGACTAGGCACACCATTGTGCCTATCCACAAATCTGGCGACACCCTGGATCCAGGGAACTACAGGACCATCATGATTGGCCACACCATGGCCAAACTATACGGTGCCATACTTGAGGCAGAGCTCAGTTCATATGGAGAGACTGAGGGGCTACGAGCACGAGGCCAAGCAGGTTTTCGACGAGCTTTCTCTACTATTGATCACATCTTAATTCTGCGCTGCCTCATTGATGGGGCAAGGGTGCGGAAGAAGAGGCTATATTGCTGCTTTGTGGACTTCCGCAAAGCTTTTGATACAGTGCCGCGAGAGAGGCTCTTCCAACGCCTCCAGAGCTTGGGAGTACCATCAGGGATGATTTGGGCCATCTATGCACTCTATGAGCAGGTGACTGGGAGGGTACGGTGTCCAGGAGGTATGTCTGAGGCCATTGCTAGCACCATCGCTGTTAAGCAAGGCTGCCCACTCTCTCCCACTCTATTTGGTCTCTACATTGACGAGATTGAGGACTACATTCTCCGAGCTGGAGGAGAGGGTGCAGACCTCGCAGGTACACATGTCCACATTTTATTATATGTCGATGACATTGTCTTGATTTCAGAGTCACGCGAGGGATTACAGCGCCACCTTGAGGCCCTGGATGAGTTTTGTACACAGAGGGGCTTGACAGTAAACCTTGGCAAGACCAAGGTCATGATCTTCCACACCTCCCCCATGGTGAGGAATGGAGCAGGATTCAGAGCTGGTGGTGGACAGATTGAGGTGGTCACTTCCTATGTCTATCTCGGAGTCACATTCACGAGCTTGCGTGGCCCCTTCAGCATGAGACAGGCAGCCACCGATAGACTCACACGCGGATATGCAGCTTTAGCCATGTTAGAGCGGAGATGTCACCAAGCACACTTCCAGGAGCCCCGCACGAAGGGCTGGCTATTTGACACACTGGTCAGACCAGCTATGATGTATGCTGCGACGGTTTGGGCCCCAGGTCTCACAGTCACCCAGTGGAGTGCAATCGAGAGGCCACAGGTACGTATGATCTCGCGATTATTTCGTGGGAAACAGTCGGTGCCACATGACATCATCAGGGCAGAGCTAGCTGCACCACCCATGGCAGTAGAGGCACTATTCCAGACTATCTGCTTTATTCAGAGGATTAGGGACCTCCCTACAGATAGACTCACACACAGAGCTCTTGAGGCATCTATACAGATATCAGAGTTAGGATATGAGAGAGCTTGGTACACTCAGGTTAGAGTCTGGTTTGATAGTCATGGACTTGATATGGAAAGATTGCCGCCTTTTCAGTATGACCCAGACTCACCTCACATCCACCTCTCTCGTCGTGAGAGGAATGTTGTGCTCAGACAGGATCTCTGGCAGCTCTACATTAGTCAGACATGGCACACACCACACATGGGATCGAGACTATCGCACTATCGAGACCAGTTCATAGACATACTAGCTGACGGTTTCATCCAGCGACCACGCTACATGGATACTCACATGCCTCATAGCTTGAGGGTAGCGATTGGCCAGCTCAGAGTCTCATCACACCGACTCGAGATTGAGACAGACATTCCCAGAGAGGAGCGGATATGCAGAGTATGCAGAGTAGAGATGGAGGATGAGGAGCACTTTGTATGCAGATGTAGCGCATATGATGGCATCAGGGCAGATACGAGACTCTGTTTGCAGGGCAGCCCACCCTCCGAGAGATCATGGACTCTAGAGACCAGCGACAGCTCGGGCGATTCTTACTAGAGATACAGAGTCACAGAGATTCCCTACTCCAGCCTACTGTAGCACTCCATACAGGAGGGAGACAGAGTCAGCTCACTGACTTCTTTATTCCACGACGTGCTGCAGCCCTCCCCCCCTCAGCCCACATATCGAGCGGGGTGACTCTTCAGCAGGCTCAGATATCTCGAGCTAGGAGACGACCCCGTGATATAGGATATCGGGCCCCGAGACTTCACCGACACCAGATTGCGGAGATCCAGGATTGTGACCATCGCGCCATGGAGGAGAGACGATCCCAGATGATGGCCGATCCCGTTGCAGCCATCAGGGTGGCCCTGACTCCACCTCCACCTATGTATCACATATTACATCCCACCCACTAGCACAGGATGGAGCTAGTTAGTCGTTTTAGATGCATTCTCATGGTTGTTGTACTACCCTTTTGCATATAGACTATCATAGATATCGCACTCCATACACCCCCCACCACTTTCATGGGTATCCCCACATGCACACTACGGAGATCTATATCAACTTAACCAGTTTCTTTTCAGCACTTTTATCTTTTCTGATTGACAGAAGATACACCCATGTACATCGATTTGTCTCATAGGCCGAGTTCGGCCTCCTAATAGACGTAAAAACACTTTCTCTTTCTCTCTCTCTCTCTCTCTCTCTCTCTCTCTCTCTCTCTCTCTCTCTCTCTCTCTCTCTCTCTCTCTCTCTCTCTCTCTCTCTCTCTCTCTCTCTCTCTCTCTCTCTCTCTCTCTCTCTCTCTCTCTCTCTCTCTCTCTTCTCTCTTCTCTCTTCTCTCTTCTCTCTTCTCTCTTCTCTCTCTCTCTCTCTCTCTCTCTCTCTCTCTCTCTCTCTCTCTCTCTCTCTCTCTCTCTCTCTCTCTCTCTCTCTCTCTCTCTCTCTCTCTCTCTCTCTCTCTCTCTCTCTCTCTCTCTCTCTCTCTCTCTCTCTCTCTCTCTCTCTCTCTCTCTCTCTCTCTCTCTCTCTCCCCCCTTCCCCACCACCTCCGAGTCGTCATTGGGCAGCTCCGGGTTTCATCACATCAGCTCGAGATTGAGAGGGGTCGGTCCAGGGGAGTCCCCAGTGAGGAGAGGTGGTGCCCAGTATGCCAGACAGAGGTAGAGAGTGAGGAGCATTTTGTTATCAGATGTCCAGCATACTTAGACCTACGAGCACAGTTCCAGATCGAGGAGTCATTCCAGCTGTGCATGACTATGGGAGACCAGAGACGCTTGGGACGCTTTCTCACAGCAGCATACGAGAGGCGAGAGCGGTCACTACAGCCCATACATCAGCCACGGGTGAGTACCCAGCAAACCATTACGCAATTCTTTCAGCGAGTTGAGATACATCAGAGATGTTCATCTATAGGGCTCACGCTACACCAGACAGCAGCACAGAGAGCACGGCACCGACCACGCATGGGCGGATATCGTCGACCACGACTATATCAGGAGGATATCTCACGCATCAGGATTGCCTACGACCACATGATGGAGCATAGGCGTACCACCACCCCCTGGGTTGTCTTCCTTCAAGAGGCACTCAGACCACCACCGATGTACCACATATTACACCCACCTCCACCCATCACCAGTAGCTAGGGCGTTTTACTCACATTTTGGATCCCCCCATGTATTAGGTGGCCACTATCTGCAGAGTCAGAGCCATGTCTCCCCAGCCTTTTCCAGCCCTATATAGCTTTGCGTAGCGATATAC